>CM038675.1:864505545-865099101 GCA_021605145.1 Aegilops bicornis | reverse complement strand
AATAAATGAATGAACCAAGAGGAGGCGGGGCTCTCTCCAATCATTCTAAAGAGCCGAGATCTCGTAAAGAAAAAATTAGCTAGCTCAGCAGGTTTGGACTCGGGTGAATCAGTTCAGTGAAGGATCCATTCATTTCTTCAAGCAGGCGGGATCCAGAGCTAAGTGGGTGCACTCTTTTGGCCCTAACAGATATTTACCTACTTTTTTTGGAGATATACAAGAGAAATATGAGTTTTTCTCTAACGAAATCAATTTTCTTGCTCACCTTCAACCCCCCCCCCCCCCCCCCCAAGATGTTCGCAAGTATTCGCAACCTTATAAATTTAAGTAAATTGCAAAAAACTTCCACAAGTGGGGTGGTATTTTCTCGTAACTACTACTTCGTTTAATGAAGCACAAACCATAAAACATTCTGGCATGTCGTTGCGTATAACTTGAGTAACTCAATCATTGTCCCTTCTGCCTCCCTATATCATTCCTAGTCGTCAAGCCCACATGCTCCCTCTTAAGCATCTAACTTTGCACCATGGCCACCACTTTCTCATTCCCAAAATCATTTGCTTCCTCTTCCCGGGCTCTACACAATGTCAATGATCTACACTTCACCCTTCACTTCAACATCGCATCACTCCAACCGAATCACCATGACTGTGGCCATGCTGCCCTCTACATTTTGTGTCCTCGCTATCCAAAGCACTATTTGTTTACCTCCAACATGAGCATTGTGGCAGCTTGCATGTGTGTCATCAACAGAGGTTCTCATGGATGATGTACTATGGAGATGTAGTTGTATTTCTCAGAAAGGGGAAATGATGATGTGACTAGGGTTGTTTGGGTCCAAATCATTGTGGCAGAACTAATCTAAGGAAACTAAGAACAAGGCCACCATCATTGTTCGTCCCGTTCGCAATGGTGGCTACAAGTTCGCCATCAGAGAGCATAGTGTGTGTGGCAGAGTTTGGAAGAGGGCCTAGCTACAAGTGACGAAGAGCTGCCACCATGGGCCCGTGTGACGTGTGTTGACACATGGTTCCAGGTGCATGCCATCTACCTGTCCTTCTATGTAGCATCACTACACAGGTCCGTAAAATAGATAATAATACACTCTAGAAATCTAGATATTTATTTGATATTTTTTTAGAGTCTTGGTCAACACATTTAATGATGCAAAAACGGTTATAAAAGCATAAGAATACACTACCACGTTGAGATACATGCTAATCCAAAAGGTATTATGATTTTGTTATTTTATTATTATTACGAAATCTAGGGGGATTTAATATTCACTTGATTTCATCCAATGTTTTTTCTAAACAATGCCTCAAACAAAATTTTAAGAAAAAATGGACAAGTTTTTGCCATAAATGCATGCTAGGTTATACCTCCCAGACATGAGAATACTCTCCGAGACGATATGTCATTCTAGTGTCAAAGAATATGACACCCCTAGGTATCCACGCATGTCGATCTAGCAGTACGGCAACACCCTGTGGAACCAACACGAAAAACTACAGGAAGAACTAGAGGGAGAAGTAGCCTAGACACACGATCTGATCTAGATTACATCTAAACCGGTGAGAGAGGGGCGTGGCTGGTCACTTGTTTCTTGGTGTGCCTCTGGGGTGACCCTTGTCCTCCTATATAAAGGAGGACCAGGTTTGGGATGAACGAACTCCTTGGAGGAGCCCACCTCCTCTTGTGACTACAGAAGTCCTAATCCTGATAGGACACCCAGTCTAGTTGCCTTGCCCCCTTTGGAATCTAGGGGGTTGTCGACTATGGCCCTTTAGCACCTTGCTCCCCAAGGCAGTAGGGGCAGGTCCACTAGGAACCTTCCAGAATATCAGAAGCTTTTGGAACCTTCCAAAATATTTCAGATGTTTCTGGAACCTTTTGTACCCTTACGGAAGCTTCCATTAACTTTTGGTTCACCCCCGGGACCTCCCGAAACACTTCCAGGATCGTTTGAAACACATTTGGAACCCGCATTCTCCGTTATCTCACAGTACTTATACATAGCACTAGTCGTTAAGCGTGTGACCCTACATGTTTAATAACATGTGGACATGTCTGGAACACCTTCTGTTCAATAATTATTAGCGAGATCTTGACACCCGTAATAATTCCCACATATCAACAAAGATCGTCGAACCTTCTGTTAACGCATATAATTCCTTTGTTTGTCGATATGTTACAAATCTGATTCGAGACTATTCATCACTATACGTAGTTATCCTCGCTACCGTTTCATACTATTTTCTCATTCCCGTATTCTGATATCCCCGTGACTAACACATTATTCACAATACTTGGCCATGCGATGTTGGACACCGCAATACCGAGTGGGCCCAGAGTGTATCTCGCCATCTCCAAAGTGGCAAATCCTAGTCTTGACATATCGTGCATGGAGTACTTTTCCGGTGTACGCTAAAGTTGCCTTTCTAATTACCTAGTTATGGAGTAAATTCTGGCAGCCCCAAAGTAACCATCTAGTATTTGGGTTTACGATATTCCCATGGTCTAAGGACCCAATTAAACATTAAGACTTTATATGAAAATACCGACAACATATCGTTGATGTGATCTTGTGGTATTCCATAAGTTGGGTCTATCGAACATCATGGTTACACTAGCAGTGTGTTCTCATTCGTTAATAATACATGAGCTAGTCCAACAGCCTGACTAGGGATGTGAATGACGTTTATCTTTCTACATGTGCAACTGGGTTTTCCTATGAATTTCACATTCAAGAACCATTGTAATTATAGCATAGAAATGTAAATTTAATTATGAAAACGTAAATGAATTTCAACTTTATTATTGCCTCTAGGAGCTCTTTCCAACAGATGGTATACTAGAAAGAATGCCAAATTGGAGAGGGATAAAGTTGGTGTTTTGAGGAAACAAAATGTGAGGTTATGAAAAGCACTAACCAATGAATGTTTGGACACTAATATATTTTCTTACTAGTTGGTATATTATTCAAATTTTAAGAGAACAATATTGAGTATGTTTTGTGAAGCAAAGGAAAAGATTGTTTTTTCTTGGCAGTGAAGCTCTTACATTCAAATTGAGCTATGTAAATTTCCATGTCCAGTGGTGGGTCTAAGGTGCTTCTGAACACTTACTGTATTGTGACTTCTAGGTAGATTTTTAGAACATTTTAAGTCTTAAACAAAATTGACATGCTACTGATGCAAAGATTATTTTGGACACCGTTTCCTCAATGGTTGCTCTCTTTTTACATGCAGGCAGAACAAAGTACTTGTGTTTAGCTTGGATAAGGAGAACAGTAAGATACCTGCAAGCATGAATTTGTCATCAAGTCTAATGCAGAACTAGCCATACCACTCGATTTAGTCACAAAGCCAATCGTCGCAAGTTAGCTCCAGTAACCAATTACATAGTGCTATTTCTGTAAATACTTCCTCATATATATAACCTGATGGATTAAACTCATACAAAGTTTTAATACTTTAATAATGCACGAAGTTAGACTTTGTGTTTGCCACAAGCCAAGCTAACCTATGTTATATAATCCTAGCAATTTATCCTACCAAAATATTTAACTGTTAGAACTACTGGCAGACTTAGTTACATGTGCGGTCTACTATTGTGCATAGAATAGGACAATTTAGGCCTTCTTTATTTCAAACAAAATTTGAACCACGAGCGCTCAAATTATTTGGAGGTGCGTTAAATCGAGATTGCATTGAAGTGGAGCCTTGTACCTTGTGGTCCTTGTTTAACCCATACCTTCATGGCCATATTAACCGACAATTTTACAATCGAGACTGCATTCAAGGGGACCCTGTTATCTGGTTTGACCCAGCCACCCAGAGCTATATTAATCTACTACATATTAAATTGTTAAAGGAAGTGGTGTATCACAACTTTCCTACAATTTGGTCTACATTTGGAGTCAATCGTTGGGTCTAACTTCCTTGAAACTCTACTTCTTTGAACTTGTGTTTTCCTATATAGAATTGCGATGTAATATGAACAATGTGGGATTCATTTGACAACCAAACTCCTCACGGCGCTTGTGGATTGGCTTTGTTGAACTTCTTCAGTTCTGGAAGAGCTGTGTCTGATGTATTTACCACTTTCAATTGACTAGCAAACATGTCCGTGCGTTGCAACGAATGAAAAAACACACCCATGCCCTAGCCCAATAAATTCGAAACCCCGCAGTTTCACGTCCTCTTTGTCAACACGGTGGGAAGCATTAATACGATAAACAATGAATATAGAAACACTTCAATATTGCTGTGTCTTAACTTCATAATCAGTTTGCATGTCGTTTAGTCTTTCCATCTGATTTAATATTTACCTTTTCAAACTTCGGCCTAGTTTCAATCAGGTTTTATATCAAAAATATGTCAGGGAGGACAGCTGGATATATGTGGTTCACTACTCATGGTAGTTCATCAGTGAAACCCTCTACTTCATTCTTGCGGATATTTGAATGAATGCTCTAGATCGTCTCTCGTGATGTTAAGATGATACCTAAAGTTCATGTGTTGCGATAGTCATTCTCGTGGGGCTAGCTGGACTATCCTGGAACCGAGATCAAATCATGGTACATCTCATAACTAAACAAAGGTTGGCACAATTGTTGCGATTTTTATATTAGCCAGCCAAAATTACAACACTACCAGACCCAAATCGAGATACAAACCCTAGTAGTGAGTAGACACCACGGGCCAAGAAATCACAACTCAATAACTTATACACTGATGAAACGGACAACATGCAACCATCCTGTTTCAGCCTCACTTAATATACAATAATCTATAAACACCAAATTGCAGCTACATATTATTTCACACTACTGGAGATTAGCTAATGCTAGTAAGCTTCCAAAGTATTTTAATGGACGCAACGCATTCTTTGTTTAGGGCAGTATTGATTGAGTGCTAATGCATTTTTAGCATGCATCCATCCAGCAGCTTGTCTGCTTGCCTATAGTGGGTTGAATCACAGTCAGGTTCTTGAGTCTTGACACTTCACGCCCTGTATGTACAGGGCCCATGCACCTTTATGAAGAACTTTGATGTAGTGTATCATGGATCAAAGCACTTAAATCATCTTGTCATTTGAGGGTTCTCACCTCAAATGATTAGCAAATCAAGCCGAAATTATGGACACAAGCATACAATATGCGTAGGACAGGAGGAGACGGAGGGTTCTTCTACCTCCTTCACGGGCAGAACAGGACCGAAACCGTACACGAACAGATCGGGAAGCTGCGGATGCAACCGTTGCCTCAACTGACACAGGATGCATGTGTTGCTGAAGCGAAGGACACGGCGGCCGACGCCAGCTGCATCGGTTGCTGCCATGCCCGTTGCACCCGTTGCTTTTTTTTTTTTTGCGGGGTAATGAAGAGCTTTATTCAAACGAGAAGGCGCCAGCACTATCAGCCATGAGGCTGGTTACCAGCAAACCCGGAGGAGAGTCCATCCAACACTCCGACACCTCCAATGTGCTTGCTTGTCTCGCACAGAGGTGGGCCGGGAGATTGACATGTCTCTTTACATGTTGAATATCAAAAGAAATAAAACTAGCAGCTAGCTCCTCAATATCTAAGAGTAACGGCGCTATTAGAGAGCGCGAAATACGGCGCGAGTTCCAGAGGTTCACTACATTCAGACAGTAACAGTACCAACTCAGGGACCGCGTATACGCTCAACTTGGACCCAAACACCGAGCTCTCCGGCTCTGCACGGACAACGTCCTAGTTCCAAACAGCGGACTCCGAGTCTAGGTAGCTCGCGTTCCCCATTCACGCTAGCAATTGGGCGTTGATTCCTCCAGTAGAAGAAGGATGGGCCTTCAAAAGCTTGTACGTGGAGCTAGCTCACCCGATACAACCGCCTCGAAGATCGACGCCAGCCAAGCTCTCTGTTGAGCAGGGCCTTGTCCGCCGCTTTGTTTTCCTACCCTCTCCTCCTGCTGCTCCTCCATGACCTCCCCCTTGTCTCGTTTTCTCTGCACAGAGAGCCATGGCGCCGCCCGAGTTGCAGCTTCGCCGCCGTCCCAAGCCGCTCTGCAGGTCGCCCATCAACGGATCCATGCAACCGCCCCTGGAACCTGCCTCCCGCCGCGTATCCAGTCCAACTCTGACCTCTGCACCACATCCCGTCGTTTCCCTGCATCGCCCCTGGAACTTGAATTATACATCTCTGCCATCCATTTCCACCAACAATACCAGTATAAAATCTCTAGCTAGGAAGTTAAAAAGAGGGTGAAAAGTGGGAAGCAGGAAGAGGAGGGGTGTTAAAAGCTCAGGATCAGTCAGGGGCACAAGCGGCAAGCCATCGAGTCCTTCTGCTGGTTGCTGTCACCACTAGGCCACACAAACCCTCTCCTACACGGCCGCTCCTGATGGGCAGGGCTGGACCCGTCAGCAGAGGTTGAATGTACATCAACACCAACGGGCGACAAATCTTACCATCAGCCAAGTCGCCAGCCGGAGGCCAGATGCAGCACAATATCCAGTGTCAGGAGGGGTGTACTTGATTCAAGACAACACCAGCATGATAGATGTTGGCAATTCCTACCATACCGCAATCAAATTTCTTACTAGTAAATAAATAGCCTAGATCCAAGTCACTGCAAAAGGAACATTTTCCAACCCCTCCACCCAAATCAAATGCCACCCAGCATATGAAAAACTCACCGTCTTGGACTCTTGGTATCACTCACCATGATTCGTTGACCATCCTTCAATTACTGTCTACCAAGTGTATGCATCGACAACATCTCAATAAATTGTAGACTGTATTATCCTAAAAGTAAACCAGCCATGTCCAGATCAACAAATTTTTATGGTGTTCTCATCGACCGCGCAGAAGAGCAGATCATGATGCGTAGTGGCAGAGCTTGAAACAAAAAGCAGGGCGGGCTGGGCAGGCTAAGCTGAAGCAAATTGTCTCTCGGCTGGTGTTTCACATCCTGATCTAGGTGAACAGTAGGAAGAAATGCTCCTAAGTTGGGCGGGCCATGGCATGGTTTTGCCCTAAGGTAGCTCCACCAGTGATGATGCGGGTGGTGGGCGAACAAAGCAAATGACGATTTTTCCCTTATGATTTCCACTGATATGTCCAGTAGTAAAGAGTAGAAATTCAGGTGAGGTTCCACTTATGCTATTATGGAACATGGGAAATAGTGGCGGAGCCAGGATTCGAGTATAGGGGGGCCGAGTACGTATATTGATCTAATCTCGTTGGTAATTACTCATGGCTCCTACTAAAATTGTGGATCATTAGGGGGGGGGGGGGGGGGGGCACGCCCCTGCTCGTCCCCCCCTGGCTCCGCCCCTGATGGGAAACATGCTACAACATTTGCTGTAAGATACACAAGCTACTGCATCTTAACAAGAACCTGAGAAACAACAATGGTGGCCTAGGCTACAATTAATTGTACTCAGGCAGCAAAGCAACTTCAATACTCCGAGTCACTACATCATTACCCTTCGAAAATAACCAGTATGTTCGTGCACTAATAAGAACAAATCTCGTAAGAAAAAGAGACATGATGATGAGGCGAGACTGTCCTGACCAGTTAGTCCTTAGCAGTGAGAGCCTGTTTCCCTTGATACGATCCCAGTTGTCCAACTTGACGAAACACCTCACGTCTTTGCAAGGCAGTACCTTGGCATCTTTCGTCCGAAGCTCGCTCAGTAGTCAGTATGAGACGCTTTTGCCAACCAGGTCCTACAGCTGGGCACTCAGAATCTTGATTAGAACCATCCTTCAGGATTGGCCCCAAACACAGTTGTGCTATTCATTTCTTTGTTGAGCACAGGCCACAAGAGGTCTAGCATCAGCCGCGCCACCTGTTCCGCCCTTCTTTTCTGCATCAACCGCAATGCAATATAGGCAATTGCAGCTCTGGAAACTAACATTGTTAAATACTGAAAATTACTTTTAAGTTACTAATTACTATAATTGTCATCAGACATTAGATACTTTGTGTGCTGTTCTACGGAATACATGACCTGCAAATGGTTAAGAGATGTGATAATCAGATATAACCCCATCGTTTAACGTAAGGTTCTTGCCAAAGTTAATAGCAGTTAAAACCACATTCATTTCAATTGGAGAAGGCCGAGCCAAAGTTCTTCAGAACACCAGCACCAGTTTCAGGAAGAAGCACCAAAAAGCCAAAAACAGATGTACAACAGAAAAAATAAACTGTTTTGGGTTATTTATTTATGCATAATTCACAATGTGGCATCGTTCACAGCATTTCAGCTATAAGCATCATAGTATGATTAACAGCTTTGTCTACAGATCAAAGAAACATCAGGAGAAAGGTGTAAACCAAATATGCCCTACATTGGTCAACATGAGTGCGGTCATGGCTTGGGTTGCTCTCTGCTGAGCTCCCTCTTGGGCCTCTGCGGCGCGTTCTTGGGGTTAGTGAACCATGTCGTGTAGAGGAACTGTTTGTGAGGTCCGTCATGGTCGCAGATGAGCCTGAGCTTCTGCTTCTCCCTCATCCACCGCAGCATGATCTTCATCTGCCTCTTGCTTGTCAAACCCCTCAGGCCTACGTCCTGACGAAAATCAACACACGGGGCACGTTCTAAATGAGAAGAAATCCAAAGTGACTCTTTAACCCATTGCAAGAACAGAGAAGACACTGTCCGTCCAGCCAAGTTGCGAGAAAGACATTCCGTCGAACAGGTTGCGCGCGGAGATGAATCTTGCACAAGTTTCAGTACCAGAAGTACCTTGACGTGCTCCCAAACGTCGGAGATGGTGAGGGGGCCGTGCTCCTTGACGACATCGAAGATGGTGCGGGTGATGGACTGCGCCTGCTCCGGCGCCGTCGTGAGCTCGATCGGCGCCATCTTGGGCTTCCCTTCTTCGCCGCCCACCGCGCCGCCGTCGCAAACATCTCGGCGCCCTAAGGGGATGGGCGCACCCGTTCAGACGGGAGGAGTTGCCGTCGCCGCCGCGGCCGCCGGTTCCTAGGCTCCGTCGTCGCCGCCGCCGGGAGGGAGGGTGAGGAGGTCGCGTACCGCCGATCCAAGTTCTTTTTTAGGGAAAAGTACCCATCCGAGTGACAGTGAGGGCGCTGCTGCGTGTGGGCGTGTCGCTCACAGCAAGCGCTACGCTCGCTCGCGTCCCTCGAGCGAGATGGGCCTGGCACAGCGAGCGAGCGCACCTCCTTTTTTGTTTTTCCTTTTTCTCATTTCAACTTTGCTCGGTCAGTTTATTTATAATTTGAAAAAAAATCAGAAATACAAAAAAGATGTCAATTACAACAATTAAAATCATTCATATTCAAAAACAATATCTTGAATTCGGAAAATGTTCCCAAAGTAGAAAATGTTCATGAATTCAAAAATATTTAAAAATTCAAATAATCCTCTCGACTTCAAAAATTGCCCGTGAATCAAAAACACCAATTTAAAATATTCTTCCAGGATTTGAAATCATGTTTGTGAATTGAAAGATGTTCAAAAATTCACAAATTGGTCTTCAATTTTATAAAATGTCCATGAATTCATAGAATATTCAGGAATTCAAAATATACGACAACTAAAAAATTGTTCATGGATTCTTAGAAACATGTTGAGAAATTCATAAAATGTTCATGAGTTCAGAAGATGTTCACAAATCCAAAACATGTTCACGAATTGGAAAAAGGGCTCATGAATTCAATATTTGTTCGTGAATTTTAAAAAATGATTGTGAATCCAAAAAATGCGGACCCAAAAATGTTCATTATCTCTTCATACGTGGTCCTCGTGGCTTGTCGTTCTACCCTTTCTTCTTGGCACAAGTATCTTCTTCTTCATTTATTGCGGCAACCAACTCAGAATTTTGTTCCTCTTTACGTTTGTTGTTCTCTGTGCTTTTGTTGTTGCGACCCTTGCAACCATCCCCGTTGGCGTGCTTCGTGGTCTTCATGCCTGGCATAGGGCGGCGGCCTCCTCTTGCGATCTCCTTCGAGTGGCATAGCCGTTTGCGACCTTCATGAGTGCTGCCATGGATGTCGGCCTGCCTTCTTCATGTTTCTTGCCAAGTTTGTGGCAGAAGAAAGGATCTTGAGGAGGCATCGATTGCCGTCTCATCGGAGAAGTTTGTCAATTTATTCCTCTTTTTGAGGCATCACAAGACAAAATCGCAGACAGACGTGTTGTCCCTTTGAATTGTGCCATGGAGGTTGTAGCCGCTGCTCAGGCACTGATATGTACCTTCGAAGTTGTTGAGGAACTCGTGCTCGAAGTATGCCCATGTATCGACAGAGTTGGGTGGGAGGCCATTTAGCCAGTCCAATGGTCAGGCTTGGTGTCGCCTGAGTATTTCTCAATGCCTTGAATGACGAATGGCTGAGGGAATGGGCGTGTGATCACCTCCTGCCCCAAAGCATGGTGGCGCTACTCCTGATGTGAGGGACATCAGGCGTGGAACCAGGGCCTCGAAGTTGTGCCTGTAATGCCCCATGTGGCCTCGGAGGTCGGGGCGGTGTCGCAGGCGGCGTGTGCGTCGGGAGCCTGATGTGGGAGGGGCGGTCTATGCTGGGCTGCCCATACGAAGATAGTCCGACGACGAAGATTTCTGGCCTCCGCTTCTGCTACGATCTTTGGTCTTTGAACGGAACCTTGTCGTTGGTCAAGGGTTGGTTGGTTTGCTGCCGAGTGGACGTTGTTCGTGCTGGCAAGACCGTCTCTTGATAAGGAAACATTGTCTTGGAGTTCCATCATTCTATGGATGACCTTTGTCAGGTTGGCCAGGAGATTAGGGCCTACTGGTGTCGCCTAGTTTGTCGATGAGTGTCGCGGTAACCCGGAGGCCGTGCGCTGGTGTTGGTAGAGGCGCAACTTCCGTGGGTTCGGTAAAGCCTACACTGACCTCTCGTCCATAGGCTGTGAAAACTTGGATGCATGGTAGCTCGCGGGTGGCAGCGTGGTCGGTGCAGCCACTCAGGGGGCGGTTTTTATGCGTCCGGGGGCGAACGGTGGAGATGCTCTGAGCGAGATGGCATGCACAACACCGTGTGACATGCACAAGACCGCGGTCTGGGTTTCACTCGGGACCCATCACCCGCCCAACTCCCCAGCGGCTGACCCAGTCAAAATCGGGAATAACAAGCCAAATCGCTCGTCTCAATTGATTCTCAGGCGATTTACCCCTAGGAGCCTAGTGATATACTAGCTATGCCCGCGCGGCGGCACGCCGCACCCCGTTGATGCGTCGGTATGAAATACTCGTTGCGTGATAGTAATGCTAGGTTGCTATATTTCTGTTTGTGGCAAGAGAGATGGTTAATGCATGTTATATTTCATATTGCCAAAGTTACGCTCTCAGTTGCATCTAAATACTCAAAGAATACCAACCAAAGATGGTCAATGCTATCACCATCTTTCATGCTACTCATTAAAAATGCCTACTACGAAAGGCTCAGATTATTATTCTCTTTTTCAAATATTATCAATGATTAATGAAACAGATTTTTGCTTAGAAAAGGAATATAAACTCGAAACAACTTACGGCTCCAATAGATAAATATAATTACAAACTTAAATTTTTAACAGTTCAAGTTCAGAGAAATTAACTTCTTGCCTAGAGATGAATGTATCCGGTGCTCTCAAATCCTAATGCTAATAAAGAGGCATTTTGCAACTATGGCATAATATCACTAACATGAGCTAGATCTGTTGGTCCAGTATTTATTCCGATATTTCATACAGTCGTGTGTTTCTTTCTTCCTCAAGTGATTGGATTTTTTTAGTTATAATTTGGATACTCCATGAAAATTGTGGAGCCGCCACTCTAATTTGGGATGCTTGATGGCACGGTTATTGTGTCTCTATTTTTTTTTGTCAAATGACCTTTGTCCGCCATACATGATTAATTAGTTGATGCATGCACAGGTTGAGCGTGAATGGGGTTGATGTGACCACGTGCATGGGAGTAGGAGCTATGTGTCTACATGCATATGAATTGGACATCGTTTTGTTCTCTCGCTGTTTGGTCTATGCATTTTTCCTTTTCTCCTGCTTGCATGCACTACATAAAAGGAACCATATTACAAAGAAAGAAAGGCAGACTGACCTAACGGAATTGACCGATAAAAAGACCCTACGGTACGGCGCAACCGCAGATGGAACACCTAGTTGATCACCAGCACACGCGTCGGGCATGAACAGACGACTCTCCTACAAATATTCAGTATTCGAGCGGCGGTTCATGTGCGCACTGCCTGACGACAAGGTTGACGACCCAATGATTTGCTCGACGTGCTGATGTTGTGGCGGTGCAACCGTAGCCTGCCTGGGGATAGGTGTGGTTGAGTGGAGCTGCCCTTCGATCTGAACCTGCCGGACTGCTTGACCGCTGACGACGTGGACTGGTGCTGTGACACGCCATTCCGTGTACTTGAGCCAGGTGTGCCGGAACGCGGCCACGATGCCGCGGTGGTGCACTGGTGGAAAAAAGGCCTTTGGTCGCGGTTCGCAACTGCCATTAGTCGCGGTTGGGCAACCGCGACCAAATAAGCGCGACTAATGCCTCCCACCTTTAGTCGCGGCTGCTTAAGAACCGCGACTAACGGCCCGTCCACGTGGGCACCAGGCGACCGTCGGGGCGGAGGACCTTTAGTCGCGGTTCTTCTGGCCAACCGCGACTAAAGGCCGCCACAGGTTTAGGGTTTTAGCCCTCCCCCCCCCCCCCCCGAAACCTGTTTTCTGTTTAATTTGTATTGTTTTATTTCTTTTGTGCTTTATTTTAATTTTGAAGGAGTTTCATATATTCTACGGTACTACATACATGCATATGAATGTACAATTTCAAATAAATTTGAAATTAGAACCAAAAGAATTCAAGAGGAATATACAATATATATTCAATATCATCGGATGACCATATACAATTTTGAACAAGTTTCCATACATGATTTAATGCATATAAAGTTCTACGTCCTCGTAATAGTGTTCTCTTTTAGGATGGAGGACTTCCCTGCTGAACCATCCAGCTAGTTCCTCTTGAAGTGGTCGGAAGCGAGCTTACGGACTAAGCATCATCCGGAGGTTATTCCTCGAGCATTGGTATCACTCGGAACCCGCTCAGAGGTGTATCTCGGATCATCTCTGAACATAGTATCCACATAGATTGGTCTCCGGTGGCTGAATATCCCCAGCATTCTTAGGCTTTGACCTTTTGAATTCTAGCTCTTTTTGAATTCACCGACCTTTGTATCTACGAACCGTCTCCAAACCCTACGAGGCAAAGAAAATTAAATGAACAAGAGAGTTATTAGTTACTTGATATTAGGAAATGAGCGAAATAGGCCGATCGATATAGAGCGCAAATGAATGAAAATAATTACTTCGCAGCATTCTTCTCATGCCGCCCAAAGCTTTGGATCCATATTCAGAGAGTCGTGGGCGAGACATTACGAGGTGTTAACTTTAATTACTAGCAGAATCCGGTGGAACCTGCGGACACGATACATGCACAAGACGTCATGCATAACTCATCGATTAGCCGCCACATACCATGCATGGAGTAAACAAAAGAGAATGTGCTCAAGACAGAAACACTCACCCAAAATGGTAAGGAAATAGAATATCACTTTTGAGTTCCTGCTTTGTAAGAAACTGCCACAGGTCTGCCTCCACGTCGTGGGTGGCGGCTCCAACACATGTCCATTAACGATGTGTGGGTCAATGAACCCAACATCATGGATGTTCCTTACTCTGCATTCCTTAATCTTCATTCTGCATGTATAATAGCGGACACAACAATATAGTTAGGACATATATATAGTGCAGGCAATATGAACGAGATGGGGTAGAAATTAATAAATCACTTACGAGCGTAGCAACCGATGATAGATTTGTCGAGCTCAGCAGATTGAAAAGCTGGAACAATTCACTCAGTTCAATTTGTACATAGTAATGTTTGAAGTGATGCTCATGTCTAACTTCCGCATAAATATATTCTTTGGCGTTTTATTTTTTATGTAACCCTTGTACCATTTCAGCAGACCTTTCATTTGTGGAGGTAGATCCTTTTCCTGCGCAGGCTCGACGAGAGGCCCATTCTTGACAT
The DNA here is from genome assembly GCA_021605145.1 of Aegilops bicornis. NCBI lineage: Eukaryota > Viridiplantae > Streptophyta > Magnoliopsida > Poales > Poaceae > Aegilops > Aegilops bicornis. The sequence continues at coordinate 865,085,026 of CM038675.1, read as the reverse complement.
ATGTAATTACTACCTCCTTCACTGGCGCCTCATCAAGGCCTAACAGTTCACGAAGAGTAATACCTAAGTTGGCCGCTTGTTCTCTCGGCACTTCGTTACAGTCAATCCTGTGCTGCCGCAGCTTGTATGATCTCGGGGCATCCGCATGAAGGCTTCCACTATAAGCGGGGCAATCGATTGTTTACTTTGTTCCCCGAGCTGGGCAACTTGTTTCCCGCTTTTTTACTTTCGGCCTTCTCCGCTCTTTGTTCTCCTTGAACATGAGTGCCTGCCTGCAAGTTCACGTGCATAGTCGTTATGCAGATTCTTGTCGTCTTGGGAAGGTGTGCTAAAATATTACTTAGCTCACTTCTTTTGCTCATCAGAAAATACTGGCTTGGGCTCGGGCTCTCTTTTCTTCTTGCAGTCCGCCTTCCATTTCTCCAAATCAGCAGCCGCGTCCGCGTCGACTTCCTCGGCACTACGTTCCCAAGGCCTTGTGGGGAGAGGCTTGATGATGGCTCCGGTACCTTTGTGGTCTTAGGTACATAAGGGTCCGGGTTAATAATCCAGGACTGCTTCGCTTCTTTGCGGAGGTGGATTGGGGGCGGCGTCGATCACCCGCCCGACGAGGATCGGGGCGGCGGTGATCACCCGCCGGACGTTGTGGGATCGGGGCGGCGTCGGCGACGTGGCGGAGGTGTAGGTGAACCGCCACCACCACCACCACCACCACCACCGCCACCGCCACCACCACCACCGTAGGGGGTGGACTTGTTGTCCTTGGCGCCGCCTGAAACTTGATAAACTTCTTTTGCCATAGAATGAAATGGCGCTTGACATCTCCAAGTCTTTTCTCCCTTCGTGTAGCAATGTCAATCTCCGTGTCCTCAAACCCTTGGACTATGTCCTCCACCGTGACACGAGCATAGCCATCTTGAATGGGGTTGTTGTGGTGGAGTGCTCCAGTAAACATGGTAAAGAACTGCCGATGGCTACCTTTCATGGACATGTTCCCGATAGGATAAAACAGATGACATTCTTTCATCTCCTTTATATCGTCCACTGGGTAGCGAGGAGGCTCCGGTGCAGTAATTTCGACCACCAGAGGCTCCGGTGCAGTAATTTCGACCACCAGAGGCTCCGGTGCAGTAATTTCGATCGTCGGTGCATCTGCACCAGCCGGTGGGGCCTCCGTGGAAGCCACGCTGCTTCTCCGCTGCTGGCTTCCGAGATCCGCTGGATGATCTTCATGCTGCACCCGAGCTGCATCTCTTTCAGCTACTAGTACACTCATGGTTTTCTTCATCACATCCATTTCCGATGCCAACCGCGCCACAACATCTGATTCCCGATCCATCTTTCTCTTACGGCTTCAGAACTGCACGGGTCATCGCTCGGGGAACCCTATTTTCCACGGAATGTGCCCCATGCCTCGTGACATCGTCCTCCGTGTTCAGGATTCGAGGGCTTTTGTCGGCTGGCGTCGTTCTCTCTGTTGAACTTGATCTTCCCTGTTGAGCATCCTTCATTGCGCCAATAAGGGCTTGGGTGGGTTTAATTAATTTGCCCGGTAAACACACTCCTGTCTCCGGGTTCAGCGTTCCCCATGCCCGTACCACCAGCTTTTTGGCCCTTGGGTCCCATCCTCCGCACTGGACGGATTCCTCGCCCTCTTTCGTTCTCCATCTTCTCCAACCTAGGCACCCAAATGCGATACCCTCCTGGCCCCATAACATGATTGTACTCCTTCTTAGCCGCATTTTCCTTATTTTTTCGATATTTGAATGAACTGCTCCGATTTCTTTTTGCTTCTCAAATTCTGTCAAATCATGTTTCAGTTTCTAATTTTGTCCTTTGAAATCCGGTGTCTTGTTCTGCTTGACAAAGTCATGGGCTAGATTTTGCTTGAATTTCCGGAATGCGTCGGCCATCTTATGAAGAGCGAACTGTTTGACTAGCCTCCTCCTCTCCTTGTTTTCCTCAATCTTGTTACCCTCCTCATCGAATTTGTTGTATTCCGGAGGTAGAACGAAATGTTCCATAAGCTTCTTGAAGCAATCTTTTTTTGTTATCTTATCGACAAAAGTGAAACCATCAATTCGTGCCTTCTTTGGCTCATTCCACTCCTGGACGGTGATCGAGACATTTTCTCTAACAAAGGCTATGCATGGGCTGACAAACTTGGTGGCGTTCTTGCGGGCTCCAGCGCTGCCTGCCGGTTGCACCGTCGACAACCTCGATGGTGCATGTTTCTCCTTGTTTCATCGTCTTGGTTGCGCCCACGCTTTGACGACGCATCGATTGTTTCGACGATCCGCCGAGGGCTAAAATAAGAAAGAGAGTTGCGCTGCGTTAGTACACACATATTTATTCAAATCAGTTAGTTTGTATCACCGGAGGCTCAATGTATATATATACCTCGGCACGGAGGTGGTTGCTACTTCCATTTGAAGATCGTCGTTTATCGACGTTTGTTCGCATCATCTTGTCGACGGCGCCCTTCATCTTCACCGTCAAGGTTCAGATAAGAAGAGATATCATCTTCTTCTTCTCCGGTCAGCACATATAGAATATCGCCGTTTATGATGCCGAACATATGTGCTTCACCGTCCGGATCATAGTTGTCCATAATCGGGTCAGCTCTATCGTCCGCCATTATGTCGGTCCTGAAAACATGTAGTAAAAACAAATTAATTAAGTGAAGAAGGGGGGCGGTGGCGGTGGCGGTGGCGAAAGGGCGGTGGCAAAAGGAGGGGGCGAGGAAGGGGTGGGAGAGGGTGTCGCGGTAGAGCGCGAGACGGGGCGGCAGACGACGGCGTCACGGAGAGGGGGGTCGTCGTCGACGTAGTCGATCACAGGGGCGGCATCGGTCTCGGGGTCTACCGGAGAGAAGAGGGGGAAAAACAGTAAATATACAGCAAGCATATCATCACAAAGCAGAACGTGGCAATATGATGTGCCGGGAGTGACCTAACATATGGCTACACGATAAAGGTGAAGGGGATTCAACCGGAATGTTTTCCGGTTCGGACTGTGTCGATAGAAGACCGGAGGGAAAGTTCCATGTTCAGATAGTTAGAGGCATCTGACATGTATGTGGGTAGCGATTCGGGTTCGTCTTGTCGCTACGAGCAACTTTCATGTATAAAGTTTTTGATCCGACCTACGGTTTATTTAATATGATTTTTCAAAGTTTGAAACATTTTTTTGTATTTAACAGCTTTAAATAAAAGGAAAAGTTGGTTATGACATCAGCATGATGTCAGCAGTCAACAGGGCTGTTGACTGGGTCAAGCTTACAGGTGGGTCCTGCTGTCATTGACACAACTTAGTTAATAGTTTTTATTAACAAATTAACTATTTATAAAAACATTTTATTAGAGTGGGGGACACATGTCATAGTCAACAATTTTTAACTAGTGGCCTCATTCAACATGGGGGGTTGACTAAGTGGTGGGGGATCCACCTGACAGTGTCCAATTAGGTTAATTAACTATGCAGTCTTAATTAAACCAAAGTAATTACGGGTGGGGGCCATTGTCTGGCACCAGCCGCCATCGCTGCAGGCCGCGTGCTTGCACACGGCAAGGCTAGACCGTGGCGAGCTAGCGATTCAGGGATATGCGGCCTTGCCGGGAGGGTAGCCACGACGGCGGAGGATGCCATGGCTGCACAACAAGGACGGCTTGGGGCGCGCATGGGCAGCCGTGGAGCGGGGCAGAGGCGGGGCCGCGCTGTGGGCGAGGAGGCCGGGCGGCGTTGAGGGCGGTCGAGCGAGGCGGTAGTACCGAGGTCCCGGCGGCGCTGCAGCTGTAGGCGAGGGCGACGGCGGGCGGCGCCGAGGGCGAGGGCGACGGCGGCAAGGCCGAGGGCGAGGGCGACGGGCGGCGGCGCCGAGGGCGTGCAGACGAACAGCGAGAATCGGAATCGGAGAAGACGAGAATCGAGCCTTGTATTTATAGCCCCCTCTCTTTAGTCGCGGTTGGCACGAGACCATGACTAAAGGTACTTTTTAGTCGCGGGTCGCCTGCCCAACCGCGACTAAAGGGTTTTTATGGCGGGTTTTTTATGCTCGCGCCCCACCTTTTAGTCGCGGTTGGTCTGGCCAACCGCGACTAAAGGCCATGCAGTTTAGGGTTTTAGCCCCCAAACCTGTTTTCTGTTTAATTTGTATTGTTTTCTTTTTAATTTGTATTGTTTTCTGTTTAATTTGTATTGTTTTATTTCTTTTGTGCTTTATTTTAATTTTGAAGGAGTTTTACATATTCTACGGTACTACATACATGCATATGAATGTACAATTTCAAACAAATTTGAAATTAGAACCAAAAAGAATTCAAGAGGAATATACAATATATATTCAATATCATCGGATGACCATATACAATTTTGAACAAGTTTCCATACATAATTTAATGCATATAAAGTTCTACGTCCTTTGTATCTACGAACCGTCTCCAAACCCTACGAGGCAAATACAAATAATATGTCAAAAATAAAACTAATTCAATTCAATATGTTAAAATACAAATAATATATCAAAAATTCAGAAAAATAGAACTAATTCATTTCAAAATTCTAAAATACAAATAATATATCAAAAATTCAGAGAAGTTCTTCCCGGCCGCCTTTGTCTTCCCACAAGTTCTTCCGGCCAGTCTTCCCGCCATTCTTTCCGCCTATGTCTTCCGCCATTTCTTCACGCCTCTATCTTCGCACAGATCGATGCTCCTTTTTGTAGGCACGGCGCCGCTTCGCTTTGTCTTGTTCCTCCGACAGTATGTCAGGCGCTACCCAGCGTCTGTCTAACCTTTAGTCCCGGTTGCACCAACCAGCGGGACTAAAGGTTAGATGACCAGCTCTGGATTCCTCTTCTTCCCGCCATTTCTTCCTGTCTTCCCGCCTCTTTCTTCCCGCCACTTTCTTCCCGCCTCCTGTCTTCCCGCTCCCATTTTTCCCGCCATTTCTGCACTACATATATGTAGCCCGCTTGGCCAGCATTATCACATCTCTACAATCTCTCATCACTCTCTCATGGCTTCCACCGCACCCACTCTAACCTACCAGCAGGTGGAGGAGCTTTGCGCCTCGAACTACCCTTGTCCACCGGGCTACTGGCGTCCCCACCGGCTGGAGCCTAAGCGCCGGGCGGCGTGCAGTCCCTCCTGGCCCCTCAGTGGTACTGGCGGGCGGCCATCACGAACCACTACTACCTCGACCTCACGCCGAGCAGCGGATGAATCCTCGCCGGCATCCCGATAACCAGCATACTTGGGACGCCTTCTTCATCAATCGGCGTGAGAGGGCGCCGCCAGTATGAGGAGGACGGTCTGCCTCACAGGAACTTCCACGAGGCCGGCCGTCGGCTATGGTGGTATGGCCGGACTCTGCAGAGCGTCATGGACTACATCACGGCCGGCGATATCCCCGCCTGCGCTACCCTCGATTCGAGCCATTTAGCGCCGCCGACGACAAATGACGACAAAGAATGACGACAGCAGCGATTTACGGGCGGCAACTTAGAAGGCGACTACTACCAAGACAATAACGACGGCGGCTATGAAGACTACAAGTATGCATATTATACGCCTAGGCAGGAGTATGACTAAATCACTCCAAATTTCATGTATCATCGGTGGTATCTCGAATCATTCAAAATGGACACCAAACACATCACGGGTAATATAATTCACATGATCCATTCAACAAAGTTTGGAACAATAAATTATTACACATCATTTCTTCCCTTGTGTCCCTGCTTGCTTACGATTGTGCCGTATCCATGGAGCATCCTCATCATTTAACTTAATGCTTGGGTCGGTGTTCACTTTGAAGGGCGGAATTTCAGCAAACATATTATAATCTTTCCGACATGTCTGTCTTGTCCTCCACTCCCACGATGTTTCTTTTCCCCGAAAGAACAATGTGGTGCTTTGGATCATCGCATGATGTACTGATCGCTTTCTTATCTTTCCGCTTTCCTCGGTTTGCTACTCATGTCCTTCACATAGAAAACCTGAGCGACATCTTTCGCTAGGACGAATGGTTCGTCAAGGTAACCAAGATTGTTGAAATCCACCATTGTCATTCCGTATTGCTGGTCCACCTTTACCCCACCTCCTGTTAGCTTGAACCATTTGCACCGGAACAAAGGGACCTTAAAGGAGGGTCCATAGTCAAGTTCCCATATCTCCTCTATGTAACCATAATATGTGACCTCTTGCCCATTCTCGGTTGCTGCATCAAAGCGGACACCACTGTTTTGGTTGGTGCTCTTTTTATCTTGGGCGATCGTGTAAAATGTATTCCCATTTATCTCGCACTTTGGAAAGTCGTTATAGTCGAAGATGGTGTCTTGGCCAACATGTACAGCTGATCTACAACATCATTGTCATTCATTAAATGTTTTCTCAACCAACTGCCGAAAGTCTCCATGTGGGCCTTCCTAATCCAGGATTCAGGCTTCCCGGGTTGTCGAACGTAAAATATTCTTGTGTTTCTCAAAATGCACGGAGCCACCAAGCTGGAATTGGTCAAGACAGTGTGGTGTGCTTGATCGAGGAGAATGGCCGTCCATACATATCGTTGATTTCATTCCGATCGTGCCTTTTCCACTTAGTCTCCCCTCGTGCCGCGATCGAGGAAGACCAATCGGCTTAAGGTCAGGAACAAAGTCAACACAAAACTCAATTACCTCCTCATTTCCATAGCCCTTGGCGATGCTTCCTTCTGGCCTAGCACGGTTACGAACATATTTCTTTAATACTCCCATGAACCTCTCAAGGGGAACATATTGTGTAGAAATACAGGACCGAGAACGAAAATCTCTTCGACTAGGTGAACCAGGAGGTGCGTCATAATATTGAAGAAGGATGGCGGGAACACTAACTCGAAACCGACAAGACATTGGATCACATCGCTCAGAACCGTGGTAGAACTTCTGGATTGATTACCTTCCGAGAGATTGCATTGAGGAATGCACATAGCTTCACAATGGCTACTCGAACATTTTCCGGCAGGAGCCCCTCAAAGCAATCGGAAGCAATTGCGTCATAATCACGTGGCGGTCGTGAGACTTCAGGTTTTGGAACTTTTTCTCCGCCATGTTTATTATTCCCTTTATATTGGACGAGAATCCAGACGGACCTTCATACCGCTCGGGCATTCAAAAAGATGACCTTCTCTTCTTTGGTCGAGGCGTAGCCGGCACGACCTTGAAACCATTCCGGATGCGGTCATCGTGGTCTTTCAAACGTTGCTTTGGTCTGCCGTGCTTCCTTTGTATCATTTGTCTTCCCATACACGCCCAAGAAGCTTAGGAGGTTCACGCAAATATTCTTCAGAACGTGCATCACGTCGATTGCAGAGCGGACATCTAGGACTTTCCAATATTCTAGCTCCCGAATATAGATTTCTTCTTCCACATGGCTGCGTGCCCGTCAGCTCCCTTCGAACTGATTGTCCGCCAGACCCTTTCCAAAGATGACTTTCAAATCCTTGACCATATCAAATACCTCGGCACCGGTCGTTCCGCAGGCTTCGCCGGTGATCTGCCTTGCCGCTTGTAATGCTTGCCTTTCTTTCTTCTTGGATGAATTTTCGGAAGAAATCGACGATGCCCAAGGTACACGTTCTTCTTACAATTTGGCAAATGTACACTTTCAGTCTCATGTAAGCAGTGCGTGCATGCATTGTATCCCTTATTTGACAGTCCCGAAAGGTTACTAAGAGCAGGCCAATCGTTGATGGTTACGAAAAGCAACGTCAGAGGTCAAATTCCTCTTGTTTGTGCTCATCCCACACGGACACCACCCCACAGCTGTAAAAGTTCGTCAACTAATTGCCTTAGGTACACATCGATGTCGTTGCCGGGTTGCTTCGGACCTTGGATGAGCACAGGCATCATAATGAACTTCGGCTTCATGCACAACCAAGGAGGAAGGTTGTAGATGCATAGAGTCACGGGCCAGTGCTATGGCTGGAGCTCGCTTTCGCCAAAAGGATTCATGCCATCCGCATTTAGAGCAAATCTTATGTTCCTTGCGTCACCTGCAAAATCTTTGAACCATCTGTCGATCTTTCTCCATTGCGTTCCATCTGCGGTGTGTCTCAACTCCCGTCCGACTTACGGTCCTCTTTGTGCCATCGCAACAACTTGGCATGCTCTTTGTTCCTGAGCAGACGCTTTCAACCGTGGTATTATAGGAGCATCTTGTTGGGTAACGTAGTAATTTCAAAAAATTTCCTACGATCACGCAAGACCATGGTGATGGCATAGCAACGAGAGGGAAGAGTGTCCGTCCCACGCACCCTCGTGAGACCGAAAGCGGAAGCGTTATAACAACGCGGTTGATGTAGTTAAATGCGTCTTCACGATCCGCCGATCCAAGCACCGAACGTACGGCACCTCCGAGTTACGCACATCGCTCAGCTCGATGACGATCCCGGACTCCGATCCAGCAAAGTGTCGGGATGAGTTCCACAAGACGACGGCGTGGTGACGATGTTGATGCTCCACCGACACAGGGCTTCGCCTAAGCTCATGACGATATGACTTCTCCGGCGCAGGCTTCGCCTAAGCTCCGCGACGATATGACCAAAGTGGAATATGGTGGAAGGGGCACCACACGGCTAAGGAAAGATCCGTAGATCAACTTGTGTGTCTTGGGGTGCCCCCTGCCCCGTGATATAAAGGAGGCAAGGGGAGGTGGCCGGCCCTAGGGGAGGCGCACCAGGAGGAGTCCTACTCCCACCGAGTAGGACTCCCCTCTCCTAGTTGGACTAGGATTGGAGGAGGGAAAGAGGAAGGCGCCGCCCCCCCTTCCTTGTCCTATTCGGACTAGAGGGGAGGGGCGCGCAGCCCACCTTGGCTGGCCCTTCCTCTTCTCTCCTATGGCCCATTAGGCCCATGGACCTCCCGGGGGTTCCGGTAACCTCCGGTACTCGGTAAAATCCTGATTTCACCGGAACACTTCCGATGTCCAAATGTAGGCTTCCAATATATCAATCTTTATGTCTCGACCATTTCGAGACTCCTCGTCATGTCCGTGATCACATCCGGGACTCGAACAACCTTCGTGCATCAATACTTATAAACTCATAATGAACTGTCATCGAAGCGTTAAGCGTGCGGACCCTACGGGTTCGAGAACTATGTAGACATGACCTAGAACCATTCTCGGTCAATAACCAATAGCGGAACCTGGATGCCCATATTGGTTCCTACATATTCTACGAAGATCTTTATCGGTCAAACCGCATAACGACATACGTTGTTCCCTTTGTCATCGGTATGTTACTTACCCGAGATTCGATCGTCGGTATCCAATACCTAGTTCAATCTCGTTACCGTAAGTCTCTTTACTCGTTCCGTAATACATCATCTCACAACTAACTCATTAGTTGTAATGCTTGCAAGGCTTAAGTGATGTGTATTACCGAGAAGGCCTAGAGATACCTCTCCGACAATCGGAGTGACAAAACCTAATCTCGAAATACGCCAACCCAACAAGTACCTTTGGAGACACCTGTAGTACTCCTTTATAATCACCCGATTACGTTGTAGGACGTTTGGTAGCACCCAAAGTGTTCCTCCGTAAACGGGAGTTGCATAATCTCATAGTTACAGGAACATGTATGGGTCATGAAGAAAGCATTAACATACTAAACGATCAAGTGTTAAGCTAATGGAATGGGTCATGTCAATCAGATCATTCAACCAATGATGTGACCTTGTTAATCAAATAACAACTCCTTGTTTATGGTTAGGAAACATAACCATCTTTGATTAACAAGCTAGTCAAGTAGAGGCATACTAGTGACATACTGTTTGTCTATATATTCACACATGTATTATGTTTCCGTTAATACAATTCTAGCATGAATAATAAACATTTATCATGATATAAGGAAATAAATAATAACTTTATTATTGCCTCTAGGGCATATTTCCTTCAGTCTCCCACTTGTACTAGAGTCAATAATCTAGATTACAAAGTAATGATCCTAACACCCATGGAGTCTTGGTGCTGATCATGTTTTGCTCGTGGAAGAGGCTTAGTCAACGGGTCTGCAACATTCAGATCTGTATGTATTTTGCAAATCTCTATGTCTCCCACTTGGACTTGGTCCCGAATGGAATTGAAGCGTCTCTTGATATGCTTGGTCCTCTTGTGAAATCTGGATTCCTTTGCCAAGGCAATTGCACCAAGATTGTCACAGAAGATCTTCATAGGTCCCGATGCACTAGGTATGACACCTAGATCGGAAATGAACTCTTTCATCCAGACTCCTTCATTTGCTGCTTCAAGCAGCTATGTACTCCGCTTCACATGTAGATCCCGCCACGACGCTTTGTTTAGAACTGCACCAACCGACAGCTCCACCGTTTAATAAAAACACGATCCGGTTTGCGATTTAGAATCGTCCGGATCGGTGTCAAAGCTTGCATCGACGTAACCATTTACGACTAGCTCTTTGTCACCTCCATATACGAGAAACATATCCTTAGTCCTTTTCGTGTATTTCAGGATGTTCTTGATCGCTGTCCGATGATCCATTCCTGGATTACTTTGGTACCTTTGTGCCAAGCTTACAGCTAAGCATACGTCAGGTCTGGTACACAGCATTGCATACATGATAGAGCCTATGGCTGAAGCATAGGGAACATCTTTCATTTTTCTCTATCTTCTGCTGTGGTCGGGCATTGAGTCTGACTCAATCTTATACCTTGCAACACGTGCAAAAACCTTTCTTTGCTCGATCCATTTTGAACTTTTTCAAAACTTTATCAAGGTATGTGCTTTGTGAAAGTCCAATTAAGCGCCTTGATCTATCTCTATAGATCTTGATGCCCAATATGTAAGCAGCTTCACCGAGGTCTTTCATTGAAAACTTTTATTCAAGTATCCTTTTATGCTATCCAGAAATTCTATATCATTTCCAATCAATAATATGTCGTCCACATATAATATCGTAAATGCTACAAAGCTCCCACTCACTTTCTTGTAAATACAAAGCTTCTCCAAAAGTCTGTGACAAACCCATATGCTTTGATCACACTATCAAAGCGTTTATTCCAACTCCGAGAGGCTTGCACCAGACCATAAATTGATCGTTGGAGCTTGCACACTTTGTTAGCACCCTTTGGATCGACAAAACCTTCGGTTGCATCATATACAACTCTTCTTCTAGAAATCCATTCAAGAATGCAGTTTTACATCCATTTGCCAAATTTCATAATCATAAAATGCGCAATTGCTAACATGATTCGGACAGACTTAAGCATCGCCACGGTGAGAAAGTCTCATCGTAGTCAACCCCTTGAACTTGTCGAAAACCTTTCGCAACAAGTCGAGCTTTGTAGACAGTTATATTACCATCGGCGTCCATCTTCTTCTTAAAGATCCATTTATTTTCAATGGCTTGCCGATCATCGGGCAAGTCAACCAAAGTCCATACTTTGTTCTCATACATGGATCCCATCTCAGATTTCATGGCTTCCAGCCATTTTGCGGAATCTGGGCTCACCATCGCTTCTTCATAGTTTGTAGGTTCGTCATGGTCAAGTAACATGACTTCCAGAATAGGATTTCCGTACCACTCTGGTGCGTATTTTACTCTGGTTGACCTACGAGGTTCAGTAGTAACTTGATCTGAAGCTTCATGATCATCATCATTAGTTTCCTCACTAATTGGTGTAGTTGTCACAGGAACCATTTCTTGTGATGAACTACTTTCCAATAAGGGAGCAGATACTGTTTATCTCATCAAGTTCTACTTTCCTCCCACTCACTTCTTTCGAGAGAAACTCTTTCTCTAGAAAGGATCCGAATTTAGCAACGAAAATCTTGCCTTCAGATCTGTGATAGAAGGTGTACCCAACAGTCTCCTTTGGGTATCCTATGAAGACACATTTTTCCGATTTGGGTTCGAGCTTATCTGGTTGAAGTTTCTTTACATAAGCATCGCAGCCCCAAACTTTAAGAAACGACAACTTTGGTTTCTTGCCAAACCACAGTTCATAAGGCGTCGTCTCAACGGATTTTGACGGTGTCCTATTCAACGTGAATGCGGCCGTCTCTAAAGCATAACCCCAAAGCGATAGCGGTAAATCGGAAATAGACATCATAGATCGCACCATATCTAGTAAAGTACGACACGACGTTCGGACACACCATTTCTCCGTGGTGTTCCGGTGGCGTGAGTTGCGAAACTATTCCACATTGTTTCAAATGTAAACCAAACTCGTAACTCAAATATTCTCCTCCACGATCAGATCGTAGAAATTTTATTTTCTTGTTACGATGATTTTCCACTTCACTCTGAAATTCTTTGAACTTTTCAAATGTTTCAGATTTGTGTTTCATTAAGTAGATATACCCATATCTGCTCAAATCATCTGTGAAGGTGAGAAAATAACGATACCCAAGCGTGCCTCAACATTCATTGGACCACAAACATCGGTATGTATGATTTCCAACAAATCAGTTGCTCGCTCCATAGTTCCGAGAACGGCGTTTTGGTCATCTTGCCCATGAGGCACGGTTCGCATAAGTACCAAGTGATTCATAATCAAGTGATTCCGAAGCCCATCGGTATGGAGTTTCTTCATGCGTTTACACCGATATGACCTAAACGGCGGTGCCACAAATAAGTTGCACTATCATTATCAACTCTGCATCTTTTGGCTTCAACATTATGAATATGTGTATCACTACTGTCGAGATTCAACAAGAATAGACCATTCTTCAAGGGTGCATGACCATAAAAGATATTACTCATATAAATAGAACAACCATTATTCTCTGATTTAAATGAATAACCGTCTCGCATTAAACAAGATCCAGATATAATGTTCATGCTCAACGCTGGCACCAAATAACAATTATTTAGGTCTAAAACTAATCCCGAAGGTAGATGTAGAGGTAGCGTGCCGACTGCGATCACATCGACTTTGGAACCATTTCCAACACGCATCGTCACCTCGTCCTTAGCCAATCTTCGCTTAATCCGTAGTTCCTGTTTCGAGTTGCAAATATTAGCAATGTAACCAGTATCAAATACCTGTACTACTGCGAGTATTAGTAAGGTACACATCAATAACATGTATATCACATATACCTTTGTTCACCTTGCCATCCTTTTTATCCGCCAAATACTTGGGGCAGTTCCGCTTCCAAAGGTCCGGTCTGCTTGCAGGTAAAAACACTCGATTTCAGGCTTAGGTCCAGACTTGGGTTTCTTCTCTTGATCAGCAACTTTCTTGCTGTTCTTTTTGAAGTTTCCCTTCTTCCCTTTGCCCTTTTTCTTGAAACTAGTGGTCTTGTTGATCATCAACACTTGATGCTCTTTCTTGATTTCTACCTCCGCAGCTTTTAGCATCGCGAAGAGCTCAGGAATTGTCTTAGTCATCCCTTGCATATTATAGTTCATCACGAAGCTCTTGTAGCTTGGTGGCAGTGATTGGAGAATTCTGTCAATGACACTATCATCTGGAAGATTAACTCCCAGCTGAATTAAGTGATTGTTATACCCAGACATTTTGAGTATGTGCTCACTGACAGAACTATTCTCCTCCATCTTGCAGCTATAGAACTTATTGGAGACTTCATATCTCTCAATCCGAGCATTTGCTTGAAATATTAACTTCAACTCCTGGAACATCTCATATGCTCCATGACGTTCAAAACATCGTTGAAGACCCGGTTCTAAGCCGTAAAGCATGGCACACTGAACTATAGAGTAGTCATCAGCTACGCTTTGCGACGTTCACAACTTCGGCTCAAAGATTCGCAGCAGGCTGTCACCCAGCGGTGCTTCCAGGACGTAATTTTTACGTGCAGCAATGAGGATAATCCTCAAGTTACGGACCCAGTCCGTGTAATTGCTACCATCATCTTTCAACTTTGCTTTCTCAAGGAACGCATTAAAATTCAACGGAACAACAGACGAGCCATCTATCTACGGTAAACATAGACAAGCAAAATACTATCAGTACTAAGTTCATGATAAATTTAAGTTCAATTAATCATATTAAAAAACTCCCACTTAGACAGACATCTCTCTAGTCATCTAAGTGATCACGTGATCCATATCAACTAAACCATGTCCGATCATCACGTGAGATGGAGTAGTTTCAATGGTGAACATCACTATGTTGATCATATCTACTATATGATTCTCGCTCGACCTTTCGGTCTCCGTGTTCCGAGGCCATATCTGTTATATGCTAGGCTCGTCAAGTTTAACATGAGTATTCCGCGTGCAACTGTTTTGCACCCGTTGTATTTGAACGTAGAGCCTATCACACCCGATCATCACGTGGTGTCTCAAAGACGAAGAACTTTCATAACGGTGCATACTCAGGAGAACACTTCTTGGTAATTTTAGTGAGAGATCATCTTATAATGCTACCGTCAATCAAAGCAAGATAAGATGCATAAAGGATAAACATCACATGCAATCAATATAAGTGATATGATATGGTCATCATCATCTTGTGCTTGTGATCTCCATCGCCAAGCACCGTCATGATCACCATCGCCACCGGGCGCGACACCTTGATCTCCATCGTAGCATCGTTGTCGTCTCGCCAACTATTGCTTCTACGACTATCGCTACTCCTTAGTGATAAAGTAAAGCAATTACATGGCGTTGCATTTCATACAATAAAGCGACAACCATATGGCTCCTGCCAGCCACGATAACTCGGTTACAAAACATGATCATCTCATACAATAAAATATAGCATCACGTCTTGACCATATCACATCACAACATGCCCTGCAAAAACAAGTTAGACGACCTCTATTTTGTTGTTGCAAGTTTTACGTGGCTGCTACGGGCTGAGCAAGAACCGTTCTTACCTACGCATCAAAACCACAACGATACTTCGTCAAATAGACTCCGCTTTAACCTTCTCAAGGACCGGGCGTAGCACACTCAGTTCAACTAAAGTGAGAGAGACAGACACCCGCCGGTCACCTTTAAGCAACGAGTGCTCGAGCGGTGAAACCAGTCTCGCGTAAAGCGTCTGGCGTAATGTCGGTCCGGGCCGCTTCATCTCACAATACCGCTGAACCAAAGTATGACATGCTGGTAGGCAGTATGACTTGTATCGTCCACAACTCACTTGTGTTCTACTCGTGCATATGACATCAACGCATAAAACCAGGCTCGGATGCCCTTTGTTGGGTAACGTAGTAATTTCAAAAAATTCCTACGATCACGCAAGACCATGGTGATGGCATAGCAACGAGAGGGAAGAGTGTCCGTCCACGCACTCGTGAGACCGAAAGCGAAGCGTTATAACAACGCGGTTGATGTAGTCGCACGTCTTCACGATCCGACCGATCCAAGCACCGAACGACGGCACCTCCGAGTTACGCACACGTTCAGCTCGATGACGATCCCGGACTCCGATCCGGCAAAGTGTCGGGATGAGTTCCACAAGACGACGGCGTGGTGACGATGTTGATGCTCCATCGACGCAGGGCTTCGCCTAAGCTCCGCGATGATATGACTTCTCCGGCGCAGGCTTCGCCTAAGCTCCACGACGATATGACCCGAAGTGGAATATGGTGGAAGGGGCACCGCACGGCTAAGGAAAGAGCCAGAGATCAACTTGTGTGTCTTGGGGTGCCCCTGCCCCGTGATATAAAGGAGGCAAGGGGAGGTGGCCGCCCTAGGGGAGGCGCGCAAGGAGGAGTCCTACTCCCACCGGGAGTAGGACTCCCCCTCTCCTAGTTGGACTAGGATTGGAGGAGGGAAAGAGGGAAGGCGCCCCCTTCCTTGTCCTATTCGGACTAGAGGGGAGGGGGGCCAGTAGCCCACCTTGGCTGGCCCTTCCTCTTCTCTCCTATGGCCCATTAGGCCCATGGACCTCCCGGGGTTCCGGTAACCTCCGGTACTCAGAAAATCCTGATTTCACCGGAACACTTCCAATGTCCAAATGTAGGCTTCCAATATATCAATCTTTATGTCTCGACCATTTCGAGACTCCTCGTCATGTCCGTGATCACATCCGGGACTCAACAACCTTCGTGCATCAATACTTATAAACTCATAATGAACTGTCATCGAAACGTTAAGCGTGCGGACCCTACGGGTTCGAGAACTATGTAGACATGACCTAGAACCATTCTCGGTCAATAACCAATAGCGGAACCTGGATGCCCATATTGGTTCCTACATATTCTACGAAGATCTTTATCGGTCAAACCGCATAACGACATACGTTGTTCCCTTTGTCATCGGTATGTTACTTACCCGAGATTCGATCGTCGGTATCCAATACCTAGTTCAATCTCGTTACGGTGAAGTCTCTTTACTCGTTCCGTAATACATCATCTCACAACTAACTCATTAGTTGTAATGCTTGCAAGGCTTAAGTGATGTGTATTACCGAGAAGGCCTAGAGATACCTCTCCGACAATCGGAGTGACAAAACCTAATCTCGAAATACGCCAACCCAACAAGTACCTTTGGAGACACCTGTAGTACTCCTTTATAATCACCCAGTTACGTTGAGACGTTTGGTAGCACCCAAAGTGTTCCTCCGGTAAACGGGAGTTGCATAATCTCATAGTTACAGGAACATGTATGGGTCATGAAGAAAGCATTAACATACTAAACGATCAAGTGTTAAGCTAATGGAATGGGTCATGTCAATCAGATCATTCAACCAATGATGTGACCTTGTTAATCAAATAACAACTCCTTGTTTATGGTTAGGAAACATAACCATCTTTGATTAACAAGCTAGTCAAGTAGAGGCATACTAGTGACATACTGTTTGTCTATATATTCACACATGTATTATGTTTCCGGTTAATACAATTCTAGCATGAATAATAAACATTTATCATGATATAAGGAAATAAATAATAACTTTATTATTGCCTCTAGGGCATATTTCCTTCACATACCACATCACCTTGGCGGGAACCCTCTTCCTGGGTTTCTGGCCCTCAACATCGTCACCAGGGTCATCGCCTCTGATCTTATAACGCAATGCAGTGCATACCGGGCATTCATTCAAATTCTCGTATTCACCGTGGTAGAGGATGCGATCGTTGATGCATGCATGTATCTTCGTAACCTCTAAACCTAGAGGGCAGACAACCTTCTTTGCTTCAGACGTCTTTGGCAAGGGCAACTCGTTATCCTTTGGAAACATATTCTTCAACATTTTCAGCAAGTTTTCAAATGCCGAGTCAGCTACACCTGCCTCGCCTTCCATTTCAGCAAATCCAGTGCAGCCCAGCTTTTTCAGACCATCATCGCATCCGGGTACAGCGCCTTTCTGTGATCCTCTAACATGCGATCCAAATTCTCCCTCTCCTTTTCAGTTTAGCGGCGTCTCCGTGCATCAGCAATGGTCCGACCAAGATCATCAACGGATCATCACGTGCCTCTTCTTCACCTTCCCTTCACCTTCGCATCCTCCATGAAAGTATCACCGAAATGAGCAAGATAGCTTTCATCGATGAAATCATCCCTTCTTCATCTTCTTCCATTATAACCCCTCTTTCTTCATGCTTGGTCCAACAATTATAGCTTGGCATGAAACCGTGCGAGAAGCAGATGCATGTGAACATCTCTTGAGGAATAGTAACCCTTCCGATTCTTACAGATAACACATGGACAGATAACAAAACCCCCCGCTTGTTCGCATTAGCCACTACGAGGAAATCTTTCAAATCCAGAGTGAACTTCGCCGGAGAGTCGGTTACCGTACATCCATTGCCGATTCATCTGCATTATTATAATATAAAATATATAATTAACCATCATGCATTTGTTAAACTAACTAGCTACAAACAATATAAATTAAACAATGAACTACACACATGCATATTTTATCAATGACACATCAAAGGTTCATCAAGTTGCTAACCGCGATCGAGGAGTGTGGCTCCAACACTTTATGTCATGTTTGTTTCATGCTCTTGGGGCATTTCATCAAACACCTTATGTGCATAAGAGGAACCAAAAGCAAACCTACACCCACTTGTGAAGAGAATGGCTTCAAATGGCTAAGTGTTGGCATTTGGATGGGTATATATATGGGAGGGCTTTAGTTGCGGTTGGCACGGCAAACCGTGACTAAAGGTGCTCGAATGCCTTTAGTCGCGGTTGTCACAGCAAACCGCGACTAAAGACCTCACGCGGCGCCAGCTGGCCACCGAGCGCCTGGCCCAGGCCTTTGGTCGCGGTTCACCTCCAGAACCGCGACTAAAGGTCTCATTAGTCGCGGTTCCTACAGCTTCGCGACTTATGGGGCTGGACGGAAGCCTGTTTTTCCATCAGTGGTGCTTGGCGGTGTTGAGGGCGAGGTAGCAGCCGAGCAGCTCCTCGAGACCCGCGGCGACGGCCAGAGGTTGTCATTCGCCGCGATCATCGTGGCCATGATGCTCGCCGGGAAGTCATCCTCCGGGTCCGCCGACTCCTTCATCACCACGAGGCTGTCCTGCAGCCAGAGCCGACGCCTCATGCCGTCATGCGTTGCTTCTGTAGTTTGGTAGTTGCCGCCGGAGTCTGTGCTTCAGCGGGTGTCCTCCCCTTCAGCCCGCCGCTCGGCTTCATGTGTAGCGGCCGCCGCCGCGCCATGGCCATTGTCGACGACGCCGACGGTATGAAATATCGACAGGCAAATCTTCATCCCAGTCGTAGCCTCTCTCACCTCTCAATCTATCACATGCCAGCAGCGTGCAAGTAGACCACGCAGCTCAGGATAGTAGCGTCCAACACACACAGCACACAGAGTACACAATGCCATCACCAAGCGTGAATAGAGTGGAAAGAGAAAAGGTCTGGCCGTGGGGAGTGGTCTCGAACAGGCTGGAGAAGTCGGACGGGGGCCGGCGGCGGGAACAGGCTCGTGATCTTGGCCGTGCCGAGGAGGAAGGGCGCTGCTCCCAGGCAGACCTCTTGGGCAGAAACAGCCCGAGTACCATATTGGGCGACGCGGGGAGGCTCCATGGATGGGTCGGAGCAGGGGAGGGCAGCCGTCACGGGTATCTCTGTTCACGGTATCTCCCCGCAACGTGCCGCCCCAAGGTGTGTCTTACAGTCCTGCAATCCCGTCGGCAACTAGGGATGGCAATGGGTACCCATGATCCGCGTACCCGGCAGGTAAAACCCCTATATATTAGGGCAAGGGTATGGGTCACTAAAATACCCATGGATACATAAATAGGAAAATTTGTAACCCATCGGGTATAGTGGGTACGGGTATGGTTTAGTATAACCCATACCCGTGTACCCATGTTAAATAGGCCTCAAATATTATGTATCCATATACTAAAAGTTTTTTACGTAAATCCCGCAATTGGCCCACAACAAAGCCACAGGACCCACAAGCCCATCCCATACGTGTACGTATCTAGGTGATTAATGTCCTTGTCTCAAAAAAGGTGATTAATGTCCAAAATTGCCTCGTTCCTTATATAGCTATATCAGCGTGATTCACATCTAAAATTACCTCGCACGCTCGTAGCAGCCAGCGCCCAGCAGATCGATCTTATCTTCTTGCCGCTGCCCACTTCCGCCGGCACTTCCAGCCGCTTGATGCCTCGCACCACCATCCCTTTCCTGTCCTCCGAGGTGGACGCCAACACCATGGATCCAGGGACCATGATCATAGATCGCGCGTGGACGGGAACCGCGAGGTGGAGCTACAACTCAGTGCCCACCATAGCCAGGATCACGGCACACCTACCACGAGCCCAAGCCTAACCCTATTGTCGGATGGTGCCTTGCGCCTCCGGGGCGCTAGGAAAGAGCCAACTCCCCGGCTGACATCAAGGTCTCCCACCTCCTGCTTTGGGGTCCAAGGCGCAGCATCACTACAACACTATGTCCAAGTTATCCATGAAGCAGCGACACCCTAGCTTGCTTAGCAATGGTCCATCTGCTGCTGCCGCTACCAAACACAAGAACTAAAGCAAGGTTATTTCGGCTAGGTGAGTTACAATTTTATTTACTATTTAATTATTATGAGCGCCGATCTTAGAGTAGGAATATCTTTCTTGTCCATAGATGATGTCATGTATTCATGTGTTGCTGTAATGACGTGTTGATCTTTATAAATTATTATTATAAATTATTGTTTATGACTATGTAATGCTCAAATTGATGTGTTGCAAATATGGGTAATTTTACCCGTGGGTACCCATTTACCCTGACGGGTGATGGGTATGAGAAAAAGTTGGACCCATCGACGGGTATGGAAAAAAGTTGGACCCATCGACGGGTATGGGTACGGATAATGGGTAAGGTTTGGGGCGACGGGTAAGGATATGGGGTGGCTCTACCCGTACCCAAACCCTGCAGGTGCCATCCCTACCGGCGACAGCGAGGACGCTGGCGAGAGGAGGATCTTCTTGAGCCGGCGGGGATGGCTGGGTCTCGGGCTGGATACGGACGCTGCTGTGCCATACGGACTTGATCCAGTCGTTGGGTCGTGGTTGGAGTGCCTGGTTGCAAGGAGAAGGCACAGCCAGGGCGGAGGGAACTGAGGCGGCCAGAGAAGAAACGGTGGCCGCGGTGATGCACCGGCCGTCAGCGAGGCCGGGAAGGACGGTGTTGCTTCACCGGGAATTTGGGAGACGCATACTCAAACGCAAGCCGTACGCACGTTCAAAAAATTTGAAACAGAAACCTAGATACACCAGGCACTTGTACACGGTAATTTTCCAAAAAAAAGGCACGTGCCATGTACCTGATTACCACAGGGTCGTTTTCAGCCAAATGGGTAAACCTCAGGGTGAAAACCTTGCCGGATATAGAGGTTTGGGTACTAGATATATATCTGCCCATTTCTTCATATACGTCGTCACAAGTAAAATGGCTCGCTCTGCTCCGTCCGTCCAGTTTTGGTCACACACGGGCACGTTCTACTGGAAAAGTCTGGAATCCAACTTCCCATTCGGCCTCGGGCTGCCTCTCAATTAAATCGGACTTTCCTAAAAAATAATTAACATGCAAAAAAAATAGGCATGGGGCGTGGGGGATTTCAACTGATGAATACTCACTATCCAAGTGGGAAAGTTTACTTCTTGCCTTTTCTATGCGTTCGCTGTTGTAGTAAACCACGTTTAGGTTAACCTGTTCTGTGTAGTCATGACCGTGTCGGCTATGTACAAATAGATTAGGTGTTATATGCAGACCTTGATAAACGTCACACGTGTGACACGAACACATGAAAACTTCAAACATTTTTTATGGCAAGTTTAGTAACGCGAGGATGACAAATTTAGTTGTCAAGTATGGCAACTTCTTTTCGACTGACAACTTCCAATTTTTTTTTGGTTTTTTTATGGCAACTTTAGTTGTAAAAAACATGAGGCCGGAGTGTTTCATGCCACACATGTTGCACTTATTATTTGGGTTATGTATAGCTATACGTGACTACCTTATCAACCAAATCAGAAGAAATGAACAACCAGGATTGTGTTTCTATTACCGTGTCTCACGTGCTTTGTGTTCGCATGTGCTTTCGTGCTTTCGGCAGATCGATCTTTCATTGTGCATGCATGAGCTAGCATCGGCAGAATCGATCCACCAGGTTGTGCCGTAAAGTAATTGGTACTAGAAGCCAAGCCAGCTTACGTGTTCCCGATGAAAAGACTAAATTGGTTGGATCGGGTCGAACATCCTTTGGGTTTTCCGTTGATCAATCCTCCTTCCGATCTCGACCGTTAAGAAACACCACCTCTTCACCCTCATATATGTATGTTTTTGTCGTTACCATGTCTTCATCGATGATGATCATGTCGACCTGCTCTTGTCCATCACTGGCATCCTCATCTCCTCAGGGCCAGAGGGTAGAGGACCACCTTGCTCTTGACCCACTAATGCCCTATGCACGACGAGTTGGGCTCACATTTATTTCTTTGCAAAACACGAGCTTTGTTCATAGAATTACAAGTCAGTGCAGAAAGAGGCTCAGAAGCGATGTGCTATACTGTGATGACCAAGCTCGTCGTCTTGATATTGACCACATTTTTTGTGAATAGATGCACAAGATAACAACCATCAGAGATGGTAGTGAATGATAGAAGTGGCACTTCTCATCATGGATGGGTCGCTCCGGGCATGCGAGGATTTTTTTTTCACCTGGGGCAACACACATGCACGTTTTAGAAGGTGTAGACCATAGCTAGGGAAGGGTGGCCATCACGTCACTAGTAGAAAAGGGGGCAATGGCCCAGGCCGGTTCAGCCCATTAGTCCCGGTTCAATCCAGAACCAGGACCAATGGAGCTATTTGTCCCGGTTCGTGAGCCCAGGGGGGCGGCCGGGCCACGTGGGCCATTGGTCCCGGTTCGTCCGGACCTTTTGGTCCCGATTGGTGGGACGAACCGGGACCAATGGGACCACCGTCCCCGTCTTCATCGCCGTCGGTCACCCGAGCCGATCTCATCACTGGCACCACCGTGGTGAGCCTCTTGTTCTTATCTTCTTTCTGAAAGGAAAAATATTCTTACTTGTATGTTTAGATAGATACTTGTATTATTTTCTTACTTTTATTATTGCATCTTATATAGTGCGATGGTTTTGGTATCCGCCCGCGTCGGCCCTCGTCCTGTCTATGATTCGGATGTGGTATATATTATCTTTTCATAACTATTGGTTCATTTATTGTTTATGAAAATTATGCCGACCAACGTGACATAGATTTTATTTATCTAGGAGGTTGTTGAACCGGAAATTCCTACCGACCCTATTGTCGAGAGGTTAAATTTAGTTGAAGAAGAAAACAATTTCTTGAAGGAAAAAATAAAAAAAACTTGAGGAGAAGAAGATGATATTGGAGTTGCATGTTGCGGATGTCGTCGATGATCACAAGATCAAGATGGATGCAATGCGCTTGAAGATTAGAAAGATTAGAAAATATGCCATTCATACCGAGGCTTGGTATCATTATGCCGTCGGATCAGTTGTTACCTTGGTTGCGATTATGATCGCATTTGTTTTCGCATTGAAATGTTTTACATAGTTTCAATGTATGGTTTAATTAATTTAGATGCTTTGCAGAGCTTTATGTTGTTAGATGAGAACTATGTATGTACTTTGGTTTTTATGTGATGATGAACTTCTATTAATTTGGTCACTTAATTATCTATTCATGATGTTCTGTAATGATTTTTGACACACTTAATTATATATAATGCACGTAGATGAACCGACAATGGATGTACGGTAACAGACACACCTCTGAGTACACTAAGGGCGTGCATAATTTTCTCGAAGTGGCTGAGGCAAACAAGCAGAATGGTTTTATGTGTTGTCCATGCCCTATATGTGGGAATACGAAGTCTTACTCTGACCGGAAAATCCTTCACACCCACCTACTTTACAAGGGTTTCATGCCACACTATAATGTTTGGACGAGGCACGGAGAAATAGGGGTTATGATGGAAGACGGTGAAGAAGAAGAGTACGATGACAACTATGTGCCCCCTGAATACGCTAATGCTACTGAACATCAAGAGGAAACAGACGATGTGCACGATGGTGCTGCGACGGGTGAAGCTGCTGAAGATCAAGAGGAACCAGACGATGTGCCCGATGATGATGATCTCCGCCGGGACATTGTCGATGCAAGGACGCAATGCGAAAGTCAAAAGGAGAAGCTGAAGTTCGATCGCATGTTAGAGGATCACAAAAAAGGGTTGTACCCCATTTGCAAAGATGGCAACACAAAGCTCGGTACCGTACTGGAATTGCTGCAGTGAAAGGCAGAAAATGTTGTGCCTGATAAAGGATTTGAGAAGCTACTGAAAATAATGAAGAAGAAGCTTTCAAAGGATAACGAATTGCCCGACAGTACATACGCAGCAAAGAAGGTCGTATGCCCTCTAGGATTGGAGGTGGAGAAGATACATGCATGCCCTAATGACTGCATCCTCTACCGCGGTGCATACAAGGATCTGAACGCAAGCCCGATATGCGGTGCATTGCCGTATAAGATCAGACGAGATGACCCTGGTGATGTTGACGGCGAGCCTCCCAGGAAGAGGGTTCCTGCGAAGGTGATGTGCTATGCTCCTATAATACCACGGTTGAAACGTCTGTTCAGAAACGGAGAGCATGCCAAGTTGACGCGATGGCACAGTGAGGACCGTAAGAAAGACAGGAAGTTGAGAGCACCCACGACGGGTCGCAGTGGAGAAAAATCGAGAGAAAGTATCGGGATGAGTTTGCAAAGGACCCAAGGAACGTATGGTTTCCTTTAAGCGCGGATGGCATTAATCCTTTCGGGGAGCAGAGCAGCAATCACAGCACCTGGCCCGTGACTCTATGTATGTATAACCTTCCTCCTTGGATGTGCATGAAACGGAAGTTCATTATGATGCCAGTTCTCATCCAAGGCCCTAAGCAACCCGGCAACGACATTGATGTGTACCTAAGGCCATTAGTTGAAGAACTTTTACAGCTGTGGAATGGAAACGGTGTACGTACGTGGGATGAGCACAAAAGGAGGAATTTCACCTAAAGGCGTTGCTGTTCGTGACCATCAACGATTGGCCCGCTCTCGGTAACCTTCGTGACAGACAAACAAGGGATACCACGCATGCATGCACTGTTTACTTGACACCGATAGTATATACCTGGGAAGCTGCAAGAAGAATGTGTACACAGGCCATCGATTTCTTCCGACCAACCATCAATATCGAAAGAAAGGCAAGCATTTCAAAGGCGAGGCAGATCACCGGAAGAAGCCCACCATGCGTGCGGTGATCACGCATTTGCTATGGTCAATGATTTACACGTAATCTTTGGAAAGGGTTCCGGCGGACTAGCTGTTCCGAATGACGCTGACAATCACGCACCCATGTGGAAGAAGAAATCTATATTTTGGGACCTACCCTACTGGAAAGACCTAGAGGTCCGCTCTTGATCAACGTGATGCACGTGACGAAGAACCTTTGCGTGAACCTGCTAGGCTTCTTGGGCGTGTATGGGAAGACAAAAGATACACACGAGGCACGGAGGACCTGCAACGCGCTTGCACGAAAAAGAGGGCATGCCTCCGAAGCAGATATGAAGGTCCCGCCAGCTACACTCTTACGAAGAAGAGAGAGAAATCTTCTTTGAATGCCTGCTCAAGATGAAGGTCCCGACCGGCTTCTCGTCGAATATAAAGGGAATAATAAATATGCCGGAGAAAAAGTTCCAGAACCTAAAGTCTCATGACTACCACGTGATTATGACGCAATCGCTTCCGGTTGCATTGAGGAGGCTTCTACCGAAAACGTCCGATTAGCCATTGTGAAGCTATGTGCATTCCTCAATGCAATATCTCAGAAGGTGATCGATCCAGAAATCGTACCAACGCTTAAGGAGTGATGTGGCGCAATGTCTTGTCAGTTTCGAGCTGGTGTTCCCACCATCCTTCTTCAATATCATGACGCACGTCCTAGTTCATCTAGTCGACGAGATTGTCATTCTAGGGCCCGTATTTCTACACAATATGCACCCCTTTGAGAGGTTCATGGGAGTCCTAAAGAAATATGTTCGTAACCGCGCTAGACCAGAAGGAAGCATCTCCATGGGCCATCAAACAGAGGATGTCATCGGGTTTTGTGTTGACATCATTCCTGGCCTTAAGAAGATAGGTCTCCCTAAATCGCGGTATGAGGGGAGACTGACCGAAAAGGCACGCTTGGAAGGGACTCAATAATATGCAGGGACGGATATTCTTGGTCTCAAGCACACTACACAGTTCTACAGAACTCTACCTTGGTGACCCCGTATGTCGATGAACACAAGAACAGTCTGCGCTCCGAACACCCGGAGCAGTGCGACGACTGGATTACATGTGAACACATCAGGACTTTCAGCAGTTGGTTGGAAACACGTCTCAGAGGTGACACTAACAAAAAGTTTATAATTTTTCTAAAACTAAAAGCAAAAAGAATTAAAAAATAAAGCAAAAAACAAAAAAAAAATAATGCAGAAAACAAAACAAAAAAACTGGAAAAAAAATAAAAATAGCAACAATAAGTATTTTGTTGTAAGTAGAAACAAAATAAAATGAATAAAGCAACAAAGAAAACAAAAAAGTGTTTTCAAATTTGAAAACTAATGGCACTAACAGAAAGTTTATAATTTTTCTAAAACTAACAGCAAAGAGAATTAAAAAATAAAGCAAAAAACAAAAGAAAATAAATAATGCAGAAAACAAAACAAAAAAACTGGAAAATAAATAAATATAGCAACAATAAGTATTTTGTTGTAAATAGAAACAAAATAAACTAAATAAAGCAACAAATAAAACAAAAAACAAAAAAAGTGCCACCTACTGGGCCCCCACGGCCTGAATACGACTAGAAACCCTACCATGGGACAGGATTCAGGCCCGCAGGAGGCCCAGTAAGCCCACAGGCACATATTGCAGGGTTAGGCCCGAAAGCCTGCTTTAGAGAGTAGGTCGAGAGGGAAGGCGCACCGCACCTTATAAACAGGTGCGTCTCCCTCTCAACTAGCAAGGTGGGACTAAATATTTGGGTTCGGGGCAGCACAGGTCTTTGATCCCGGTTGGTGGCACCAACCGGGGCTAAAGGGGTGCATTAGTCCCGGTTGGTGCTACGACCCGGGACTAATGCTCCCCTTTAGTCCCGGTTGGGCTAATTTTTTTAAAATAATACATTTTTTTATTAATTTGCACAAATATTACGCGGAAAAAAATATTTTCAAAACTAATACACCGTCGGCCCGCAGGTGGCCGACAGGCTCTAGTCGGCCGCAGCAAGCCGATTGGCTGCAATCGGCCACTAGCAAGCCGACAGCTGGCCTGCTTGGCACGTGTCGGCCTCGCATGGGGCAGGCCACGTCGCGAGGGGGGGAGAGGGAGCTGTCGGCGCGGGCGCACCCCTGTCGGCCTGCCGCTGGCCGATCGGCTTCTTGCTGGCCGACAGTGGTGCGGCCCCACCTCGCTGGCCCGGCTGCCCGGCGCGCCTTCGCCTTATCCTCTCGCTGCTGCTGCTCTTCTTCTGTTCTTCTTCTTTCTTACTTTCTCCTCTCTCTCAGAAAAAAGGCACCAATTTCTACACCCAAATGAGCCAGTATTTTGCGGTTTTGGCACCGTGAATGGATTCAACTTAGTTAGGGCAGCCAAAGAGGTGTCGATCTACTGATGGGGTAGCTCGTGGTGGTTGTGGTGAGCATTTTGGTGGAGGTGGTGGTGGTGAAGTTGGGGCATTGTGGTGGAGGTGAAGCTCGTCGTTCGTCGTTGGAGGCGGAGCACCGGCAGTTCGTTGGCCGCCGTTAAATCGTTCTTCATTCGCACGCTTCAAGGGTATATTTCAGCAAACATATTATTTTTCTTAGGTTATCAGGAAGTATTTGTTAAAATGATTAGAAGTGAAATAAATTAGGTGTGCTATTATTGTTATTTGCCCAGTATTATACTTAAAAAAATTTAGATGTCAACAAATTATTTGTGTAAAATGTGTAGTTGCTCGGTGATATTCCGTACTATATGTGCATGTGAAGTATTTAGGACTGTCAGTATTTGGAGTAGCTCTGGTAAAATCCGTATTTATTAGTGTCAGTATTTGGAGTAGCTCCGGTAAAATCCGTAATATATTTGGAGTAGCTCCGGTAAAATCCGTAATATAGTTGTAGTTGTAGGCAGTCAAATATTAAAATCTGTAAATATTTGTAGTTGCTCCGGCAAATATTTGTAATATACTTATAGGTGTGTGAATTGTATTAGTTAAGCCTAAATATTCTGTAATATATATATAAACATGTCTAATATTTGTTAGTGAATTTTATTTCGTTGTTGAAAAAAAATAGGTGAGCCGAGATGTCTGATGTAGTGATGTTCAGATTTTACTACGGTCCTGGTACTGTCCAAACAACTGAGATGGGAGCAGATCTGAGTGAATTTACTCACATAGAGGTGCCAATGAGCGCACCTCAAACATGGTCGATTAGTCAGTTGAAAGAATGGATTGCGGCAAGTTTAGGTCTTGATCTTGAAACACACACCGTCGGTGTTCATGCATTATGGACACGGTCAAGTACAATAATTTACTTTTATTTGAGGCCGATAGAGCAAGACTCCGATTGGGTGCGGTGGTTACAAGGTTGTGAACGAAGGGGATGCAATCCTATTGCTTTAGTGCTTCCCGTTGTGAAGGAGGTCGGTGCACATGAAGGCGAGGGTGGCTACGATCCTGGTCATAGCAGTGTAGGGAGGCAGTTATCTATGTCAAATGCTGGAGATGATGGTTACGAACAAGGACAGAGCAGTCAGGTTGAAGGAGGAAATGTTTATGGTTACGAACAAGGACAGAGCAGTCGGGTAGAAGGAGGAAATGCCGATGGTGATTACAATGGCGAGGTGGACGCCGACGAGGTAGATGGCACATGCAGGACATGATGGAAGAAGAAGACACCGATGTTGAAAGGGGTCATGCCGATGATTACGACGAGTCGATGAAGAAGAAAATGTAGTGGAGGTCCCGAATCCTGCATCGTGGAATCATGACTTCTCATCTGCAATGACCGTGAATGATGGACATGATTCAGCCTGGCAATATCACCAGAACAATATTGCGAGGGGTGCTATGTATCCGACCAAACAAGCCCTGAAGGATGCAATAATTAATTGGGCAATGTCCACGCAAAGGGTTTTCACAGTTGAGGTGTCCAGTAAGAAATTCCTGACAATGGTATGCAAGAACGCAGATTGTCCCGCGAGGGTGCATGGCTTTCTCCCTAAGTATGGCACAAGTTGGGTGATAAGTGACTTAGTTAATCACACTTGTCTTATTCCCTGCATCCCTCAAGATCATGCCAACCTTTCATCCACGCTTATTGCTCGGTTGTTTTACGATGAGATAGTGCAGGGCAAAGCTATGGAAGTGAAGGCAGTCGGACAAAAGTCTTCGCCAGTTCAAGTACAGAATTTCTTATGGCAAGGCTTGGAGGGCTAAGCATGCGGCGCTTGAGAGGAGATTTGGTTCTTATTTTGATGCACATGACTCTGTTGTCCAGCTCCTCCACACCTGCAGCAGCGGAATCCAGCACCTATATCGATATCCAAGACATGTTCATGCAGAGTTCCCAAGCGTGAGGGTGCTGCATCGTCTCTTCTTCTCTTCGGTGTATGCATCGAAGCTTTCAGGCATTGCCGACCGGTGATATGTGTTGACGGTACTTTTCTCACAGGCAAGTACAAGGGCCAGATCCACGACAGCCATAGGTCAAGACGGCCAAAATCAAGTCGTCCCACTCGCATTTGCTTTTGTGGAGAGTGAGAACATTGAAAGTTGGACATGGTTCTTGAGCAGTTGAAAATATCTTGTGTGAAGGAGAAGCCCAATGTGTGCATCCTTCATGACAGGCATGCAGTATACTCGGGCGATAAGGACACCGACAAACCCAGGCCACGAGGAACAAGTTCCATGGCAGGACTTGCAGAGCCGTTGGTGCATGCGACATCCGGGGCTAATTTCTTCGCAGCTTTAGAAATAAGAACTCGATGAATCTGTTCAAAAACTCGCAAGCGTAATCAGTTATGGAAGTATAATTTGATACGCAATGACTTAATGTGTGCACGCAGAGACACGTGAGGGACAGGAAAGCTGCAAGAGATGCAGCGGTGAGGGCACATGTTGAAGCAATAGCTGCACAGCTTGGCAACAGAACAGCGGTGGAGGAGGAGCCTGTTGGGCTATGTGACCTGCCAGGCTTTGATCCACTGGTACTAGGAGAAGGCTCGGGAGGTCGATTAAAACCTTCGAGCAGTGGATAGAGCATGAGCCTCTGGAGAGGTGGTCTTTGCTACATGACACACATGGAGCAAGGTACGGTGTCATGACAACGAACCTGGCGGAAACATACAACTTTGTCCTAAGAGGAAACCGGGCATTGCGACTTACAGCCATTGTTGAGGGTATTTTCTATGGCACCGTCAAGTATTTCGGAGATAGACGCCAAAAAGAAGAGCAGCATATCTTCAACAACCCAAATACACGGTACTGTGAAAGAGTCACGAAGTAGATGGACAACAAGATGCAAAAAGCTAGGTCACACAATCGTAGTCGCCATCGGTAATCAAGAAAGAAGGTTTGAGGTCCGCTTAGCCAACAACAAATTCGGATGTGCAAACGAGTTGAGGACGCATGAGGTGACAATTGGCAATGAAGCCTGGCCAACGTGTGAGTGCACATGCAACAAACCCAAATTGCTTCACCTACCTTGCTCACATGTACTTGCTGCTTGCGGCAGCTTGGAATGGACGCTTAATATCGTTTGTGTCTCCATTTTTTGAAAGAGTCTGTTCTCAATACATGGACAGGTGAGCTGATGGGTTTTCGATCAATGGGTAATTTCAACAGCGTCAACCCTTGAAAAGGCGTTACATTCCAAACCCAGAGCATATGCGTACAAGTAGAGGCAGACGGCAGTGTCACAAGATCCGGAATGATATGGACGAATCTGCTGTGGGGTCCGACTAGGCAATGCATTCTATGCAATGAATTTGGACATAGGGACACTAATTGTCCCACTTTCGTCACTGGTCGTGGACGAGGCAACCGGGGAAGAAGAGGAGGTAGAGGCAGTAGAGGAGTAAGGGTGAGAGGAAGAAGCTAAGCTAGCAGTAGTATGTTCTGAATTTGTATTAACTGTGGTGTGGCACTATGTTCTGAATTTGTATTAAGTGTGGCACTATATTCTGAATTTGTATTAAGAGTGGCACTATGTTCTGAATTTGTATTAAGTGTGGTACTATATTCTGAATTTGTATTAAGTGTGGCACTATGTTCTGAATTTGTATTAAGTGTGGTACTATATTCTGAATTTGTATTAAGTGTGGCACTATGTTCTGAATTTTATGTGCAGGAATGTCGGGAATGTGGTTGCTGGATGGGGACATTGATAGGGGTCATCGTGCTGCGATATGGTATGAGCGCAAGCTTGAGCCTCTGGTCACTCGCACTCCTAAGGAAAACTGGATGATACACCCAGGATGGCTTCAGTGGTACGTGCTTTGTTAATTTGCACACTGACATGCATATTAATGGGAGACACTATCCGAAATGTTCTCTGATGAAGGTTGAAATGGGCCGGTCTTTTACCTTTCGCGTCTGGTTGAGTCTATCCCGGTGAGAAACGTCTCGCCATCGATGGGTCCTTGCTGAGCTGCTTAGTGGACCGTTGGAGGCGAGACCCACACGCTTCACTTCCGATGGGGAGAGATGGCTCCTACTCACGGAGGACGTGTCACTTTTGCTCGGACTACCGTTGGCAGGTCATGCCATAGGACCGTTGGATGCACCGGCTGGTTGGGAGCAAGCTCTTACACAACGTTTTCATGGTGTTTTTCCGGATGCTCCGGATCCGGTATGGGAGCATCACGGACCTAAGTATGAGTGGTTCCTCAATTTCCGGGTAATTTCCCCTACCTCTTATCTTCAAGTCATCGTTCATACGGTTTTACAGAAAATAATTGCGGCTTACTAAAACTTTCACTTTACTTAATGCAGATCAAGAACTTTCAGGCACCGTTGAATGCGAGCAGATCACTCGGAGCCTCGAGGCCTACTTAATGTGGCTTTTCGGCAAGGTGATGTTCATCGAGAACCATGTCACCACTATTAGCGCCAAGACTACATCCCTATGGCACTCGAGATAGTGAGCGCTCAGACGGCAGATCAGATCGATGCAGGAGAGTTGGGGTTCGGCGGTCTTAGCGGCTACATACCGAGGTATGTGCAACGGTTGCCTGCTTACATCGAGAAAGCCAGCCCTTCTTGGATGCCCTCTATTCCTACAGCTGTGGTCGTGGGAGAGGTTCTCTATAGGGCGACCAGATGTCCGTGTTCGTGAGCCTATAGGCGCCATGTTTGATGTTGACGGCATCGACATGCCTACTTTCGGTCTGTGTTGGACACGTCGCGAGGTATGCATCGTGTTATAGTTTAATGCAACTTTTTCTGCACAAGAGATAGTTCGATGCTAGCGGCTATTAACTTTTGTTTTCTGCAGAGACGCTTTGCTAGTAATCAGACCAGGAAAGCATACACAGCATTGAATGAGCAGTTTGATTCATACACGGGGTCATCTGGCAGCCCTACGGAAGCAGCCATACAAGCGAGATACCACGGTGGTATGTCTGCTATGCACAAGGGACCGAGATTACTGGATGACAAAATCAAAGATCATCTTGATGTCTTCGTCGAGGAGATGGCACAATGTGAGGGTTATGAGGCAATTTGGTCTTCTGCAGTTGGAGGTGCCTCCCCCTATAGAGAACCCGCTGCCAGCACACATCCACAGGTATTAACAAGTTTTTCAGTGTTGCATTATCTTTCATAGTACTCCATTCGATACTTTAGGTAATTGTTGAACACACACCACAATTTTAGGACGACAAGGAAGGGCATGACCAGGACAAGCTGCTGGTAGCTAGTTAGACTAGAGCCGTATGTTATAGAATGGGAGACAGCAAACACGCATCTATGGCACGTGAATGAAAATTTTGATCTCAATGCATTCAATCTCTATTTGCGGCGCTACACGACCGGAACACGGTTACGCATCGTTGAGCACTCCCATCCAGAGGAGATACCGGATCCTACTCCGTGGGATATGTACCCGAGCTATGACACTTCGGGCTCTAGGCAAGACGCTGTAAGATATATTTTCTTTAAGTAATGTTGTCATATACTTTGACGTGCAAGAGACAGACATTATTCATTGTCATGGAAATTTGCAGGCTACCTTGACACACGACCTCTACAACGACGTGACCACCTTTGGACGATCACTGTCATCTGGACCTCTCCTTCAAAGACCGCCCAGTGCTACAACCCTTCTTGGAACGAATTCAGAACAAGATATGGACTGTGTATGAGGCTATCACGTGCACCCGGAGAACCGACATTGTTCATCATCGGCAGCAGCAGCCGCGTCACTCCATGCACCGACATCAACCACGTGCACGTCTAGCAGCGACATCAACCAGGCCACCCCGTCCTGACCAACCTGGCAGTTCAACGTGGCAGCAACCACAACAGTATGGTCCCACGTCGAGCTTCGTGTTTGCTCCACAGCCACAGCAACACGGTCCCTCGTCGAGCTTCATGTTTTCTCCACAGCCACAGCACGGTCCCTCGTCCAGCTTCGTGTTTGAGTCAGAGCAGCCGTCACAGCCAGCAGGTATGCGTCTTCATATTTATTGTTTTTTATATTAATTGACGCGACCTCATTCTTCATGATGAAACATTTCATCGCGCAGGAGCCTACGGATATCAGGCGTCTATGTCGGCATCACATGATACGTGGGGGAGTGATCAACATCCCGAGGAGAACATACAGGCTCAGATGTCGCAACACACCCAGTGGATGAACATGTTTTCGACTCCTCCACCAGTCCCCACACAGGATACACAGCATGATCAGGAAGAGTCTGAGATTCCTCCTCGTCACATTAGGGCACCCGACAGGTGGGGATGGTCGCCGCTTCCAGATCCGCCTCCCCGCCAGGCCAGACGTCGTCACTGACGCTTCCATCTATCAGTAGAGACATTACCATCTATTTGTGTGTGAGACTTATGTCTATTCTATGTATGAGACAAATGACTATGTACTTATGTGTGAGACATATGCCTACTCTATTTTAGTACTATGTTATTTGAACTACAAGATCATATTTTGATAGAACATAATGCTCATACAACAAGACATTACAAACAACTAGATAGAACTTAATCTAAATTAAGCAGTACGCACGACTGAACTTCGCAAAATACAGCATAAAAATTACATGAAGTCATCATCGTCATCCTCGATGGATGCAGAACTCTTGCCCTTGACGATGAAGAACTCTTGCCCTTCAACGATGAAGAACTCTTGCCCTTGACGATGCAGAAACCTTCCCTTCGACGATGCAGAAACCTTGCCCTTCGATGATGAAGAACTCTTGCCCTTCGAGTATGCGAGAACCCGGAAGCGGCGACATGAAGATATCATCTTCGTCCTCGCTCTCCTCAGTCCATAAACATGGATTATTTGCTGCAATCCTTCGAAAGTTTCACTCTTCGCACTACTACCTTCTCCCACCTTTCATGCAACCTAAGAAGTTCTTTACGTACCTCTTCATAGGTCCTTTCAGGCCACCCAGACCTAAGTAATTGGTGAGCCAACTCATTCATTATGGTGTCACTACCGGTGAGTTCGTCCCATGGAACTACCCTATTGTCCATCCTGAAATCGGTAGCTAGGCTCAGAAGAGTCCTGCTCATCCCAGGGTGAAAACTACAATCGAAAGGATAATGGGACATCTCAACTAAACTTGACTGGAATGCTTATCCACCTCCGTCTGAAGGGGGTTTTATAGGTAGAGAGGAGAAAATGGCGGGAAAGAACGACAGCATATGGCGGGAAACGAGTGGCGGGAACATATGGCGGGAAACTAGTGGCGGGAAAGAGTTGGCGGGAATATATGGCGGGAAACGGGTGGATGAGAACGGGTGGCGGGAACGAGTTGGCGGGAAAATATGTCATAGTTTTGAAAGAAAAAATCGTACGGGCAAAAAAAAAATCACATGCACCAGTCGGCCTACAGCAGGCCAATTAGTCCCTGTCGGCCCACAGCAGGCCGACTGGAACTAATGGAGGCCGACAGCCCAATCGGCACTTGAAATGGTGGCCGACAGCCCAATCGGCCTGCAGCAAGCCGATAGGAACCAGTCGACCTCTTTGTGGGCCGACTAGGACCAGTCGGCCTGCTATGGGCCGACGGGGTATTATTTTTGAAAATAATTTTTTACGCGTAATATTTGTGCAAATTAATAAAAAAAATGTATTATTTTAAAAAAATTAGCCCCGGTTGGTGCCACCAACCGGGACCAAAGGCCGCCGCTTCCCGCACTTTGGGCTGCTGTAAAGAGGCCTTTGGTCCTGGTTGGTGGCACCAACCTGGACTAAAGGGGGGCATTAGTCCCGATTTGTGCCACGAACCGACCAATGCTCTTGCTATATATACAACACTTAGCAGTTTTCGCCAAAATCCATCTGTTTCTTCTCGCCGACGCCTTACGCTCCTCGTCGCCCGTCGCCTGAGCCCTGCCCGATGCCGTCAGGCTTGGTCCACCTCGCCGTCGCCGCCGCCGAGCCACTGCCCGACACCGTCGCGCGCCGCCGCCCTGCCGCCCCGACCCGTCGCCGTCGCCCGGCGCCGCCCTGCCCCGACCATAGGCTGCGCCTGCCGTTCCCGACCCGTCGCCGTCGCGCGCCTTCCCCAACCCGTCGCCGTCGCCCGACCACACGCCGCCGCCTTCGGTCCGGCCGCCGGCGCCCTTTCCTCTTTTTTTTTGTGCATTTTATGTATATGTTCTCTGTGTATATATGTATATGTTCTCTGTGTATATATGTTCATATATGAAAAAGTTAGATTTCAGAAAAACTTTATAAATGCAAAAGTTTATATATGCAAAAATTTATACATATATGTAAGTATATATGTATGTATAGATGTATGTATGTGGATACATGAGGGGGGTCGATATACCCCCTCTCCGATAGCATTTTTGTGCATTTTAGGTTAGTGTATATATATGTTGATGTATATATGCAAAAGATAGATTTTTAGAAAAAATACTATTTTTCTGTTGATGATATGATGATGTTTTTTTTCATATATGCATTTTTTCATATATTATTTTTTTAAGTTGTTAGTAGATATCGATTTTAGGTTAGTGCATTTTATCACTGATTTTAGGTTAGTTGATCGATTTAGTGCATTTTATGTTTGTTGCATTTTAGGTTAGTGCATTTTATGTTAGTGGAGAGGAAAAAGTAAAATAAGGAAAAGGAAAATAAGTAGAGAAAGAAGGAGAAGAAGAAGGAGAAGACGAGGAGAGGAAGAAGAGAAAGAAGAAGAAAAAAGAGGAGAAGAAGAAGGAATAGAGGAGCTTCTTCTCCTTTTTCTCCTCTTTTTTTCTTCTTCTTAATTTTTATCGGGAACGAGGGTGTCGAGGATCGCCGAGGGTCGAGGGTCGGGTACTAGGGTAGAGGGTCGAGGGTCGTTAAGGGGTCAAGGGTCGAGGGTTTCAGGTCGAGGGTTCGAGGGTTCTAGGGTCGAGGATCGAGGTCGAGGGTTCTGTGGTCGCCTAGGGGTCGAGGGTTCAGGTCGTCGAGGTTCGAGGTCGAGGATCGCCGAGGTCGACAGTTTCCTAGTGTCAAAGTATTGAAGAAATCCATGGCTTCATCATTGGCGAAAGTAACCATGGCATGATGATGCGAAGTCCTCAAAGTTATCGGAATGGAGTCCCGGATAGGATAATTTGCCTTTTTGTATGAATTTCAGCAAAGGCCTTCCAAATAACGATATTCGGAAGGTTCTTGCTGAACTTTGTACCAAAAAGCGAATTATCCTATCTAGGACTCCGTTCCAAAATAACTTTGGAGAGCTTTGTACCATCATGCACCTGTTACTTTCGCCTAATGATGAAGACATGGTTTTGTTGAATCCTTTGACACTGGGCAACCTCCCGACCCCTCGGCGGTCCTCGACCCCTTGACCCTCGACCGCTCGGTGATCCACGAGCCTCTACCCTACCGCGGGCGTCGATGCCCACGTCACTTGTGGGACATAGATGTAGTGTTCTACGCTGACCACCTCCCGATAGCTTCAACACGTGGGGGGGGGGGTCGATATTACCCCCTCCTTGAAGCGTTCTCGAGGCCACCCCTAACCCTTGAAGCGTTGTCGAGGCCACCCGAAACCCTAGAGAAGCAGCGTCGAGGCCACTAATTAATATGATTCCTTATTGTGATTAGCTAGCTAGTTCTATGTTTGCCACTAATATATCCATATATGTCATGTTTGAATAATAATTGCCATGTTGTAAATATTTGTAGAAATTATGGACACCCCGCCCCGAGACGAAGCACAAGAAGCATTGTTGAGGGACATAATAGCAGAAGGAAGTGATGCCCTCAGCTCGTTGATGTTTCTCAACGACACCGATGGTCTGGAAGGAGAGGGTGAAGAAGCAGCTGGCTATGATTATGATGGCTCCGATGACCCAATGGTGGTGGAAGAAGGAGAGGGTGAAGAAGTAGACCGTGAGGACTGCTCCGGTGATCACCGAACTGAGTCCGGCCAGGTATATATATTAGTTAAGCCTGTCTTGACTAGCTAATTGATGCATTCATTGTTTTGGTATGTACACATATTAATTAACTCTCGTCTTTCTTCCTTTTTCTAGCCCTCCGGATCAAGCACAACCCGGTAAAGAGACGAGGCCGAAGAAAAAGTTGAGCTCGGATGAAAGGTTTGAGATCATAGAAATCAAGGACGACGGCCAACCGATTGAACCCATCCGGACAAAGAAGGCATTTGTTGCTCGGTCACGGGGTTACGGTTAGGGACAAGATCCCGATCAGCATCCAGCAATGGTATAAGCCTAAGAACGAAGACCTGAGGTGTCTTATGTCAATGATCTGCAGAAAAATGATCTTTGGACTGAGCTGAAGTCAAATTTCACCCTACCGCCAGAGGATGATACGGAGAAGCCAGTTATAGAGCCATTAATCAAGTCTTTTGCTCTTAAGAAGATGGCAGACCTATTCAGGAATTGGAAGAAAGACCTGAATAAGTTTGTCGATAAAAAAGAGACACCAGAATTCAAGGGAAAATATGAGAACATCAGAGATGACTGGCCCGCATTTGTGGCCCATAGGACATCGGAAAAGAGTAAGAAGATGTCGGCGACAAACAAGCAAAATGCTGCGAAGAAGTAGCTTCACCATCGCACGGGGTCAGGTGGCTACCTCATAGCCCGGCCTAAGTGGGCCAAGGCTGAGAATGATCTGCTTGATAAAGGGATCGAACCAGAGACAATGAACTGGCCAGACCGTTGCTGGACTTGGTTCTTCAGGGCTGGCGGAACCTTGGACCTATGTCGAGGAAGTGCATTTGGACGGACGATCAATTGGACATACCGGTCAAGAGGCTAAAGCAATATATCGAAGCGGCGCAACAAGGGAAGTTCGTTCGAGACAGGAGAAGGACGAGCTCACAATGGCCCTCGGGAATCCCGAGCACCACGGACGGACACGAGGCACGCCAGCTCCGTTTGTGGAAGGCTGGATTTCCGGACTTAGGGGGTTACAAAACCCATGAGAGGAGGAAGAAACCGTAGCAGAGCCAAATCCAGGCGCTGCACGAAAGGGTAATGGGGCTAGAGGAACGAGAAGAAGAACGGATCAAACGACCTGCGAAGCTTCCTGAAGCTACCCCGCCATCTCGGCGAGAAGCAGCGTGGCTTCCACCGAGCTGCTTCACCGGCATGCCTTTGACGGCTCCTGCCAGCTATCCCGTGGATGCTATCACGGAGTCTCAAAATTGCCACCTTATGGCGCAATGGAGCAATTTGAAGGTCAAGGCGGCTGTTGGCTCTGTTTATCCTACTAAACCGGACTCACCTTTTCACTGCCGGCCGATTCCAGAAGGATATGCTAAGGTGATGGTGGATGAAATAACAGAGGGATTTGAGGACCTCCGGCTTGACCACCCTACCGGTGAAGGGGAGTATCGGCTGGGTTCTGCTCTGAAGACTCCATGCCTATGGCGGAAGGATCTCATCAACCTTCCGAACTGGACGCCTCCGCCTCCTCCTCCTCCTCTGGCGAGTCAGGGCACTCCGCCTCCTCCACCGCCTCCTCATCCGGCTAGTGAAGATCAGGGCACTCGGCCGGCACCTTCACTGGCGCGTGGCGGCACTCTGCCTCCTTCTCCGCCTGCACCGGCGCGCCCGAGCAGCCAGCCTCCTCCTTCTCCGCCTTGTCAGCAAGGGCGGAAGAGACCCGCCGCCGCTCCGGCTGCTCCGGCACGTCGTAGTCCTTCTCCTCCGCCTCGTAAGCAAGGACAGAAGACATCTGCTCCGTCTGCTCTGCCGGCGTCTAGCAGTACAGCCAAAGGCGGGAGGAGATACAGATTTGGTCCTTCTCTGAAGCATCCAGAGAAGTTACCGTACGAGAGGACCGAGGAGGAAAACGCGAAGATCGCGCAGACCGAAGTGCATGACTGGTTTGAAGGGTTGAAAGCAAAGAGACATCCACCTCCGGCAGAGAAGGTAGATCTGGTGAAAGCGAAGCGCACTCTGGTTATACGACAAAACCACCCAAGTCTCCGCGAAAGGCAACTATGAGCGCATTATTGGAAAGGCATTTGCGAAGCGGAGAGGTCGAGAAGTACTAAAAGTGATCAAAGAATGAAAGAACGACGAGCTGGGAAACAAATTGCCCAGCTCGGCGAACAAGCCGGCAATCGTGCCCCGCTCAAGGTGCACCGCTAGCGACATCGTCGATCCGAGGATGGTGCCGGTTATGGCAATCCTGAAGATTACCTGCCCGACGATGTACATTATGATTTCTTGGAGGTGCAGATACAAAGATACGAGTACGGGAAGCCTCTCGTCAAAGATGAAAGCTCTCTATCAACGATGATGCGAAGATTGCATGATTGGTACATGAAAACCTGCAGAGAGTGTGAGGGGAGGAGTACTTTGTATGTGAGAGTTAAAAAGGAGCATGACCTCGTTGGAATTGAACTATTGCCTATTCCATTTGAGGAGTTCTATCAGTTTTTCAATCAATTGGCCCTCGATAAAGCAACGGTCACCTGCTACTATCTATAAGTAGTACTACTTCTGTCATTAAGTCTCTATATAACTCAGCTCTTTCATTGCATGTATTTATAATTATCCTCACTATATTATGCAGATTGAAGATCGCGAATTGAAGAAAAGACAAGTGGGTTCCATTGGGTTCATTAACACATATCTCATAGATGCAACTGAGGTTGAATTTCATGCCGAAAATACCGAGGCCAACTTGCTACAATCGTTGGTAATAAATGAACACAAGGATATAATACTCTTTTCTTATAAATTCAAGTGAGTGTTACTGTCTTGTGGCATATTCGGTTTCCCTTATTAGTCCAGGTTATAGTAATGTAATATTGATGAGTTATGCATGCGTGCGCAGGTATCACTATATTCTCCTAGAGATTAAGCTTGAGCAGAGAGTAGTAACTGTCTTAGACTCCAAACGAAAAGATCCCAAGGAGTATGCGGACATGACTGAAATGCTCGAGAAGTAAGTTAAATCGATCATTATCCACCATATCAGCAACTTTGTTCATTTCTGATATCAAGTAATTGTTTTCTTTGTATGGCAGGGTTTGGAGAAAATTCACCAAAAAATCTCTGGGACTGCCGAAGAAGCTGCAATTTAGACACCCGAAAGTAAGTACTATAGTAGCATATTCCACGCATCTCCTAGTGATTCAAGCGCTAGCTTCATCAATACCATTTAACATGCTTGCTAATTATCAGTTTGATTGACCTCTATTTCTTGTAAAGTGGTTGTGGCAGGAACAAGGGAATGATTTCTGTGGATACTACATTTGCGAGTCCATCCGCCACACGACCTGTGAGCGGGCTACTCGACAAACAATATGAAGTGCGTAAATAACAATATTCACAATTTTATTTTATTACCATCATTTGTGTTGAGTTTCATTCCTTCATATATATATATATATATATATATATATATATATATATATATATATATATATATATATATATATATATATATATATATATATATATATATATATGTATTGACCCCCTTCTTAAAATTAGATGTTTCGGATGCGGATGAACTACTAGCACCAGATCGCCTGCGAGCAATTTAAGAGGAATTGGCGGCATTCTTTCTTGACCACGTGATCGCTGAAGACGGAGAATACTAT
Source organism: Aegilops bicornis (assembly GCA_021605145.1). Taxonomy (NCBI): domain Eukaryota; kingdom Viridiplantae; phylum Streptophyta; class Magnoliopsida; order Poales; family Poaceae; genus Aegilops; species Aegilops bicornis. The sequence continues at coordinate 865,044,247 of CM038675.1, read as the reverse complement.
GTGGACCACGCGTCCGTATGTTAGGAGATTATTTTTGTAAAAGATAAATATTGTATATATGTAGCCGGTAGTGTCGGATAGATATACGAGAACTTGTTGTTCTACCAATCTCTCGGAGAAGGAGAGGTGGTCGATATCACTTCCCTCTGTATGCATATATGTTCATGACGATCTTCTGTTTCCTTCGTTTGCTTACTAGCTAGCTAGCGTGTCTAGCTAGTCCTCTCTATACGTATGTATAGTACGTAGCGTCGACCAAGCACGGACAAAAGAGAGGACACTTCTCTCTATTAATTAGCTAGCTAACACAATATATGAAACACCTAAATTAACCCCCCCCCCCCTTTTCAAAAAAAAAACAAAAACCCCAGCCACAAAAATGCTGACGCGTGGATGCCTATTGGTCCCGGTTGGTGCTACCAACCGGGAACGAAGGCCCTCCTGCCTGGGCTCAGGGCACAGGCCATGGAGGCCCATCAGTCCCGGTTCTGGATTGAACCGGGACTAAAGGGCCAGGGTATTAGTACCGACCCTTTAGTCCCGGTTCATGGTTCATGAACCGGGACTAAAGGCCCTCACCAACCGGGTCAATAGGCCCCTTTTCTACTAGTGCGTCTTGCTCCATGAGATTAGTTTTAAAACAAATATACATTCACCTGGAATGGCATGGTTGAATTGCTGTTGCGTGGGCTTTGGCCGAGAACATCACTTTGGGATTGAACATGTTGGGACACATGCGGTCAGGTGGACATGGCGACCATGGCGATGAAGGTGATAAGAGCGATTAGCGACAGCACAGACGAGGTGCTATGTTCAAATAGATAACATGGGCCCGTGGACGGGTCCTGAGTCGTGTTTATTGTATTAGGAGTATGTGAATTTTTTTCTCTCGTTGTAACGCACGCGCATGTTTGCTACAGCTAAAAACTTGTCCTCATAAGGTTTCTCTCCCACATATGTGTATAGATTTCACTAGTCTATCTTAGCGTAGGTCACACAATGGCTATGATATAGATTGCATACCTGTATAGATTCCACAAGGTACGACTGATTCTATTTTAGTGCCAAATATAGATTGCATACATGTATAAATGAATTATGAAACCAATGTAACATGTGCAACACATGTGACCTAGAAAACATGTTAAAGCAGAACGTGCACTACTAGGAAAAAGCCTAGTAGTAGCGCGGGTGTCTACGCTACTACTACGGCGCCACAGCTAACTAGTAGTAGTAGTGCAGTGCATCCCGCGCTACTAGTACGTGCGTTAGTAGTAGCGCGGGTTCGACACGCTACTACTAACTATCTGTAACGCGTGTCTGTGACCCGCGCTACTACTATTAATTTCAAAAACCAAAAAAAAAATCTCGACCCCATGTGTGCTGTCAATGGTGTCAATGGTTCGATCCAGCGACGACAAGGGTCGCCGGACGTGCGGACAGGCAATGGAGACCAGATCCAACGACGGCTATTGTAGAGGGACCGGATCCAGTACAGAGGAGAGCAAGACGACGGTGTGAGGGTCCTCTTCACGGCCAAGGCAGAGAGCTCCATGTTGGCCGTGTCGACGACCTGCAAGGTGCATGGGCATGGGAGGTGAGTAAAATCGGAGGGGCATGGAGAGGGAAAAAGAGAAACAAGGAAGAAAGGAATGAGATGGAGGGTGCACCGGGGCTCGACGCCGGTGGTGAGGTGGTCCGACGTGGTTGCATGGAAATTCGGGGAAGACCGGCGAGCTCCGGGACGCCGGCGGCGCGAGGCGGCCTCCCTCTTTTGGCGCCATGGGCGAGGAGGCACGCGACGCGAGGAGGTGAACTCGTTGGGCGCCATGGAGAAGGAGGTGTGCAACACCATGGGAGAGCCTATGGAGAGAGGGTGGAGAGTGAGGGAGAAAGGAGGGATTCGGCCGAGGATATGGGGATTTCACCTACCTTGTACTTACTAGTAGCGAGGGGTATAAACCTGCGCTACTACTAAGTTGATAGTAGTAGCGCTGGTTTATACCCCTCGCTACTACTATGGCATGTCCCTGGGCGGCACGGTAGAGACCACTTAGTAGTAGCGAGGGTTATAAACCCGCGCTACTACTATCAACTTAGTAGTAGCGGGGTTTGGGGGGGTTAGGGGGTAAAAACCCACGCTACTAGTAAGTAGCAGTAGCGAGGGTTATAAACCCGCGTTACTAGTAAGCGTCTGCTTATAAGCTTTTCCATTGTAGTGGTGTAGGATTTGATGACAAGCTCCTCATAAATATTCTGAATTTATTTATTATGTATAGCTAATTATAAACTAGAAACTTCTACCAACAAATTTATGAGACGATATGATTTAAAGATCTCGACCAAGGTATATCTAAGAATACACACAGAGACATATTCATATGTTCCCCAAAAAAGCACGAAAAATGTGCAATGTTGTATTTCTTATTTTCTCACATTTATGGCAATTAAATTTATATATCACGTTATGACACAGTGCATTGAAATAAAAGGTATGTAAATGTAAATTTGTATATCACGTTATGACGCAGTTCACATGCTAAAATTACAAAAAAATAGACGTCCAGCTCGAGCATAAAAAACACTCTTAATGATCTAATTAGTTATTATAGTTCAACCTCACGACTAAAAAATAAGTACAAAAGTTTGGTATAAATATTTAATTCACTTTGACGGGGGAGAGGGGCCTATACAAAAATTAGCAGCGCAGAGGCGAATTGATAGGGTAGACGCCTAAAACTAAGTGTTCAGGTCCAGATGAACGGGGAGGAGGCGGGCCCCCCTACAAAGAAAAGAATGATTGAGTGCAGCGGATGGCTTACTGTCGAGCCTGTCAACAGGCAGGGTTTAAGATTTGGCATCAGTTAATCGCCGGATTCAGTTAATCCAACGATCAATTTCAAACTTGTCCACACACTATATAGTTGTATAAAAAACAATCTTACTTACTTACAACCGATCATATCGCTATGTTCTAAAGACATTTTAAGCCATACAAAATTTAACAAATAATATTACATTCTATCTAAATATGGGCATAGCATAAAACAAGACGAATTCACATTCATTTACATACCAATTTTGAGCCACTAATGCGTCCCATAATGTACTTTCATGTGTTTTTTTTCTTTTTAGTAGCTTAATTAAAATAGGAGTCGTGCGTCGAGTTTAATAAAATCCTAATGGAGGTTTGGGGAATACGCTTGTAGTACATTGGCACGCGTTGTAACGCCTGTTTATTTTCACAGTGAATGTAGTATTTTTTTAAAGAAGTTAAATGAATATGGCCTCTTAATAATTTAGCAAGATGCAAAATAAAGTTCTATTGTAATAATGTACATGTGGATAAATCAAGATATATTTTAGAACTATGTGGAATGACATCAATGAACAATATAAGGAATATGCCTCTTAATATATATATATATATATATATATATATATATATATTAAATTAATAAACTAAAAATAAGGTCTCAGCAAACCCTTATAAAAAGGTGAATTAATATACAACATGAACAATAATTCCACACGTATGTAAATCAACCGTGTATTTTTTGAAAGATCTCATATCCATAGAAAATTCTGATGGTTATTTGGTTTAATCAATTTCTTGACTGTGCATGTAGAAAAGAGGGCTTTTACTTTGAGGGGCAACATGTATGGCAAGAATGCTAGACGTACAAATAAATACGTGGTTTTACAGACTCTTTTCATCTAATGACCAATCACAAACTTGCACGCGTGAATTTCAAGGGGCCTCTCTCACCTATTGACCAATCATTTTAACCTTCTCCGTAAAACCCTGTAAGTTATTAAATGCGTGTAGCATTACTGCATGTATAGTATAAATATTAACCGATTAATATAAAAACGAGGAGAAGAAAAATTGAGGACGCAATTAAGGAAATTAAATATAATAATATGGCATAGCATCGCACTCTTAATACACACATTGGATCTATACGATTTGATCAATACATGCCATCGGTAGGCGGCAGCTATGGAACAAAGGAACAGAGGTTAACCACAACCAGAAACCAGTGTAATAATATTAAAACAAAAGCCTAGCTCACATCGGAACCAAGAAACCATAACCCGACATCTCACATCCAAACCAACATCTCATGCACCGTCCTCTCAGAATTTACATGAACCAACTACTAGAGCTAAACTAATTTTCAGAACCAAACCTAGTAAGGGAGCATTGGATGGACCAAATTCAACTTATACTACTTTGTTTCAGCAATACATATATGTTTATTGTTGAAGAGTGGCCTGCAATTACAGCTCCAAGGTGTTCCTAGTGGCTTCATCCATGAAAGAACTTCGTGTTGCAAGGAAAATCAAGTATTGTAAGTCATACAACACATGTAAACAGTGTGAATCAGTAAATCATACTCCCTCCGTTCGGAATTACTTGTCAAATGAATGGATGTATCTAGACATATTTTAGTTCTAGATACATCTTTTTTTATCCATTTATGCGACAAGTAATTCCGTATGAAGGGACTATATGTTATTTTGAACTCATCCTCAACAATTAATAGTAGTGTAGTAGCATTTTCTAAGACTCTTGAACAAAAAATGTCAATAGTAGCGCAGTATCATTATCTGACACTCTAAAGGGTACACACAACTAGTAGCATCAAATGTCATAAAAACATGGGCACACATACATGGACAATAAGTTAAGACATGTGAGTACATATCTAATAACCTAGGTATGAGACACAGCAAAATCACGAGCTTTAGAATTGCTCGAATCAACCAACCAAAATAAGTCCCAATACCTCAAGTGAAATATGAGAGCACCTGCAGCAAACTAAAGGAGTCCATGCCTAGTGGTAGTGGAAAACAATGGGAAAGCTGTGAAAATTCTCTTTGGCATTCCCCGAACTAACACACCAGAACCAGTGTATTGCGGGGAATTGGAAAAAAACAAAATGATGTACCTATCAAAAGGATCTGACTCTGTAGTAACTGGATGGAAGATGTGAGGATGAGGGGACGGTAAACCTACAATTGACACCCCTCAAGACGCATTTCTAGCAGAGGAGCTATTGTAGAGTAAGGAGGGGGAGGAGAAGCAACATGGTGAAGATTATATACACGTGCGTCCAATAAAGAAGAAGATGAATGAATAAACGAAGATGAATCGGAATCATAACTGATCTGCAATAATTGGTCATCGGCGAGTGGCTTACAACAATTGCGATTTATGGCCTCCATCAGCAAGAGTGGACTCTAATCATGAAAGACACTCCGGCCAATGCCCGATGGCATTGCCCAACGAGGCAACCATGTCTCAGGCGTCAGCCAGATAAGATGTCAGAGGCTTCATCACCATCGCCCAAACAGCGAGACATAGATCGCCCGTACGGACTGCGAGACACGGACTGGATGACGCCACTCTAAATTCCCATTCCCTCTATACCCATCGTTGCCAAACACGCTGTGAGTTATTTCCTCATTACCGTAAAAGGCTTTCCTCCAGCTTTATAAATAAAGCAACTACCTCGAAAGAGTGAGTAGGCTGTGTTTTGATGTCTACTATGCAACTTTATTCTTGTAGACTCTATTGGGCCTCCAAGAGCAGAGTTTTGTAGGACAGTAGCAAATTTCCCTCAAGTGGATGACCTAAGGTTTATCAATCGATGGGAGGCTAGGATGAAGATGATTTCTATCAAACAACCCAGCAATCAAATACAAGAAATCTCTTGTGTCGCCAATACACCCAATACAATGGTAAATTGTATAGGTGCACTATAGTTCTGCGAAGAGATGGTGATACAAGTGTAGTATGCATAGTAGATATAGGTTTTTGTAATCTGAAAATATAAAAATTGCATGGTAGTAAGTAACAAAAGTGAGCACAAATGGTATTGCAATGTTTGGAAACAAGGCCTAGGGTTCATACTTTCACTAGTGCAATCTCTCAACAGTGCTAGCATAATTGAATCATACAACAATTCCTCAACGTGGAACAAAAAATCACTCGAAAGTTTCTATCAGAGAATGTAGGACGAAAACGTGTATCAACCTATGTGCTTAGATTACTCCAATGTCAACACTGAAATCCGCAAATTGATTACCAAAACATATATCAAGTGACTCAATATATTACCCCATTGTCACCACGAGTATCCATATGAAAGACATACATGAAGTGTTCTAAAATCCAAAATATTCAATTCAACATGAAGAAACCTCACAAAGCAAGATTCAATTCATCATAACAAAGATAGAGAAGGAAGAACACCATGTGATCCAACTATATTAGCAACGCTCGCAGTACATCAAGATCGTGTCAAATCAAGAACACGAGAGAGAGAGAGAGAGAGAGAGAGAGAGAGAGAGAGATCAGACACATAGCTACTGGTACATACCCTCAACCCTGAGGGTGAACTACTCCCTCCTCGTTATGGAAACCGCCAGGATGATGAAAATGGCCTCCGTTGACGATTTTCCCCTCTGGCATGGTGTCAGAGAAGGCCTCCAGATGAGATCGCTTTGGTACAGAGGCTTGCGGCGGCGGAGTGGAAGTTCTAGGTTTCTTTCTGGGGTTTTATATATTTATTGGAATTTTGGCATTGGTTTCACGTCATGGGGGCCCACAGGGAACCAACAAGTTGAAGGGCGCCCCCTAGGCTTGTGGCTTCCTCGTGAGTCTTCTGGTCCTTCCTCGAAGCTTCAAGGGTCTCTTTTGGTCCATAAAAAATACCGTAAATTTTCAGCCCAATCCGAGAACTTTTATTTCTGCACAAAAAACAACAACACTGTAGTTCTACTGAAAACAGCGTCAGTCCGGGTTAGTTTCATTTAAATCGTATAGAAGTGCACCCAAAACCATATAAAATTATTGTAAACATGGCATGAATACTTCATAAATTATAGATACGTTGAAGACGTATGATGTTTATATCGGCTTCACTGCTCGCGGACGGCAATGCCCATAGTAGGCCCAAACAAGAAAACGGCTCTGACTTTGTTCTGGGAGCATCAGCCCAGCCCGTGTAACATTTTCTGATCGCCACCGGAGCCGATGCGGGATTATAACCAGATCCAACAGCCACAACTAGCTAGTAGTGTAGATCTGAAGGTCGAAAACAATAGTGATCTGAGAGGGCCCAAAAGATCAAATTTATAATTTCTCTACATATAGCTAATAGTAATTTCAAGTGTGTATGAGTTGTAAAAGTGTATCATCCTTGAATCCCCTCCCTCCTTCTCCTTCTCTCTTTCTCTAGTGTGTGTGTTTGCACGCACAAGCAGGCGCTGTTGGAGTTGTGTCGAATATTGTGTACAAGGTAGGTTACAGTTGGACTTGTAGTTGTATTGTGTTTAGATAGGATATGGAGTCGTGTCCTAGTAGGACACTTGTATCCTATACCACTCTTATATAGCAAGACACACGATGTAACCTATGCCAGCATAATAGCACATGCGCGCAGGGGGGAGCCGGCGGCGTGTGCCGGCGCCCGGGTGGCCGGTGTGCGGTATTGTGACGGCGTCACGGGAAGGAGCGCCCGTAGTCAAGCCCGGGGGATGTAGCCATATCGATAAACCTCGTTAACAAATCTCGGTGTCGTGCTCGTGTGATTGCTTGGTCCTCGGATGATCGATGGTATGCTTCGGATTTATTCTAACAAGTGATATCATGAGCTAGGTTATTCGAAGGCTGTGGATTGTTGACCAAAAGAAAGATTTGATGTGTTGATCGGTATCGTCTGCACTGGAAGTCACCGTAGAGCAACTGGTGTGCGCGGTTGGGACCGATTGGAAAATATGTCAGATGAAGGCAATCTCGACGAGTTGTACAAATCGGATTGTGAGCTGTCAGCGGACGTAGGAGACAATCCTAAACGGCATGTGCGGCTCGATCGCAAGGTGATGCGTCCTGGAGACGCGCGTGGCAAGCGACGCTCGGCGGGCCAAGTGGAGCCGAGGCGCGCGTGGTGTGGGCTGGCCCAGCGGGGCTAGCTGGTGCGTATGTTGCGCTGGAGGTCGCGCACAGGGACTCGCAGAAGACGATTTGGGAGCCTCGAGCGTGTCATGCAGTCGGAGAAGTTCGGCTTGGTTGGACTAGATAGTCTGACGGATCGACGTGAGTCGGTTGATACAGAAGACGGTGGTGGGATCGGCGACGACGACCTAGGAGCGTGATGCTGATGGTGACCGACTTCCGGGGCGTGGAAACACGTGGCGCAGGCCCCGAGGGCTTGTGTGGCTTCGACAAGACTATGGCGGGGGATTGATTCAAGGTGGTGTATACACGGAGCTTGAAGTTGATGAGGCGCAGGGGTGGACTGATCATCTACCATGGAGTCATGTTGAAGGTGGAGCTGGAGTCTGACGGAAGACTTCAGTCGGTGCTGATTGAGGGGCTACGGCGTAAGACGTCAGAGAGTCGAAAGCCTATTTCAGCGGGAAAAGCGAGTGGCACGCAGTTCGGACTGGAGCCCAGTGGTCTGATGGAAGCGTGAAACTCGTCGTCGGTCTGTGATGATCGGTGGTACTCTGCAGTGGAGGTTGAGTGGTGTGGGATCGCGCCCCTTGAGACTCGACCTGGACAGCGGAGGCCCGACGCGGTAATAGCGGCGAGGCGTGCGGTATGCACGGGACATGGAGACGGGTCAGGGCTTTGATGGTCATACATGTGGCGAGACAACTGCGAATTTGACTCGGGATGACTACAAGTAGTGGTTAAATTTCTTCAAGTTTCAGACAGGCGGTCAAGAAATGAGTGGTGATGTTGAGTTCAGGTAACTCTTATGTGTGACACCCAATATGTGAGTTGTTCACTTTCACGCAGGTCAGTGATCGGTGTATGATGGCGTTGACGGACACTCTGGAAGTTGGGAGCACGGACTGGAGTAACAAGGAACTTAATTTTGCTCGAGTGTTGACCGTGGTAAAAAAAAAGGAACTACAAGTTGCACGTGGAGTCATATGAAGTCTTAGGAGTAGCAGCGGTTCTCATGGGATAAACTCAAGTCCAATGTACATGAAAGTTTGACGCATTGACGAATTCAAGGTGGTGAAGAATATTCGTCAAGGTGGAGTTTGTTGGAGTCGAATATTGTGTACAAAGTAGGTTGCCGTTGGACTTATAGTTGTATTGTGTTTAGATAGGATATGAAGTCATGTCCTAGTAAGACACTTGTATCCTAGACCTCTCTTATATAGCGAGGGTAGACACACGATGTAATCTATGCCAGAATAATAGCACAGGCGCGCAAGGGGGAGCCGGCGGCGTGTGCCGGCGCACGGGTGGCCGGTGTGCGGTATTGTGACGGTATCACGGGGAGGAGCGGCCGTAGTTAAGCCCCGGGGATGTAGCCATATCGGTAAACCTCGTTAATAAATCTCGGTGTCGTGCTCGTGTGATTACTTGGTCCTCGGATAATCGATGGTATGCTTCTGATTTATTCTAACATGCGCTTACAGCAAGATTGACATGATTACATGAAAAAACTGTTGAATGGTACGCATAATAGAAACATGATATTTTTTTCTTGGCTTAGTTGGCTGCCCAGTTTAGGATGGGATAAGATCATAGGAAGATGTGTGTATATCTACACATATTTTATTTTGCGAATGTATATCTACACATATTATCATAAAGTATTAGAAAAAGTTTATTTATTGCGCCGGAAGAGAGTAGTCTCTCCGGCGAACAAGTCCCCCAACATATAACAGTCCTTCGATTTCAAAAGCTGAGAATGACTCTCTCGCAACTCCCATCTCTGTGAAAGAGATCCGGGCGGTAGTTTTCCAGATGGAATACAGAAAGCACCTGGTCCAGATGGGTTTTAAATGGAATTTTACCAAACCTTCTGGAAAGTGATCAAGCATGGCCTCCTCCGCTAGTTTAACCAGCTTCGTATTGAGAACCTTGATCATTTCCTACTAAACTTTGTTGAAATTATTTTGCTACCCTAGACTCAGGCGGCATGTTGAACTCAACAGCTTGAAGTGAAATTTCTTCTCACAACCAATCAATCTAGCATGTATAGGATGTCATGGCAAAATAGAGCAAACACATGCTAGTTTGCATGTATGACCATGGACCTTGTATTCTCTAACGGATGCTTGCATGTGATTAAGATTTATGCGAGGGGGGAGGGGTCGTGATTGAGACGTTCGCGGGGAAAATCAAAGGGATTAAACGAGACATGCATGAATGCAGATCCACTCCGAAATTTGGCACCAGAGATCTCCACCCCACCGCCAGCCACGCCATTTGCAAACCCACGCCGTGCTTTATCTTCTGATAAAGATATTCATTTTTGTTGGCCTGAATCTTCAGGGCTTTTTCTGTCAAGTCCTTTTATAATGTGTTTAATTATGAAGGGATATCCCACCCTCTCGGCGATTGCCTTTGGAACATCAAAACTTCACCGAATATGCATGTTTTCTTGTGACTAGTCTGATAGTCTCTAACATTAAGGTTTTAACCCCAGATAACTTGGCAAAGCATCGCCAAGTGGCTGGCACTACTTGTTACTTTTGTAACGAGAGAGAATGCGTATTAAGGGCATCTCCAACGGTAACCTGTAAAATTCTCCCGCATCCATCCAAGGACAGGGAGACCAGTCCACGGACACGAATGTGGGAGGACGCCATCCAATCGTAGCCGCGTATATCCGGTCTTTTTTTTTCTTAGTCCACACGATCAAGTAGCCGCATGCAAAGGGCATAGAAGTTCAAATAGCCGCATGCAGCAGTAGTTCAAATTTTAAAAAGTTTAAATATTTACATCCCAACATTGATGTCCCCTTTCACCGTCCACTGATACTCAATCAGATCTTCCTTGAGCTGCTCGTGAGTTAGTTGATGCCGAATTTGTTGATGCATTTGACTAAACTCCTGAAATGTAGCCGGATTCTGATCCAGAAGTTGGATAGGATGACCCATGTTCTCAAATTCCAAAGCCGCAGCAGCATCCTCACCCTCATCCTCGATGATCATGTTGTGCATGATCACACAATATGTCATCACCTCCCACAAGGTCTCCGGATCCCATTGTTTTGCAGGTCCAAGAACAACTGCAAAACGGGCCTGAAGAACTCCAAATGCCCTCTCGACATCCTTTCTAGCTGCTTCTTGTCTTTGGGTAAAATGAGACTTTTTCTTGTCAACTGGGTTTGAGATGGTGCTGACAAAGGTAGACCGTGAAGGATAGATAATGTCAACCAGATAGTAGCCCATGTTGTACTCATGTCCATTGACAGTATAGTGGCAAGGAGGAGCTTTTCCTTCACTCGGCCTTGCAAAAAACGGCAATCGTTGCAGCACATTGGAACAACATTTTCTTTCCAAGAACAACATTTTCTTTCATCTTCTTTGGATGACGTATCAAAACAATGGAAAAAAACAAAAGAACGTTTTTCTTTTGACCGCTACCTTGTGGAGCTTATGGATTGTTCGTAATGAAATTGTATCTCAAGGGAGGTTGCGGCGAAGTCTAAAGTGTATCCTGGATCAAGTGAACTCGCTTCTACACCAATGGAAGGTGATCTGCGTCGATGCTGAGGGTGCCGTTCTGCTTCGTTGCCTGCTGCTCTTTGATCATTACCATAGGTGAGCCGACGAAACGACCGTGAAAACCTCTCCCAACGGCTAGGATTTGTATTCAATTTGGAATTTGCACGTTCAAACAACGTGACCGGCACAACAGAACAAAAAAGGCGCATACAACAAATGCATAGGTACATGAGATAAACTATGGAATGAAAGGCATATATGGGTCTAAAAACATGGAGATGAAAACTTTTTGGTAAGGTGGCTGGCCAGCCAAAATTAAACTGGGGATAATAAGATCTCAATCCAAAAAAAAGAAAAAAGATAATAAGATCACAGCAAGAAGAAGCGTGAATCCCCGCAAAAAAGAAAGAAAGATGTGTGTAATGTATACTATGCATGCTCTCCTATCTACTCCCTCCGTCCGGAAATACTTGTCATCAAAATGAATGAAAATGGATGTATCTAGAATTAAAAAAAATCTAGATACACCCATCTTAATGACAAGTATTTTTGGACGGAAGGAGTAAATATGTGTGCACGACGGGGTGTCGTAGCAAAACAGAGCAAACACACGTAGTTGCGGAAAAAGAGATGAGGATAAGCGAGGCACGGTGGAGCGCATGTGACCGTGTATGCGGCACGGTGGGATTCATGGTGGGACTACATGTGATCGTGTATGTAGCAGAAAAGAGGCGAGGAGGACCGACCGAGGCTGGATAGATCTCCGCTGGTCTCGCGGCAGAATAGAATAGCATGCATGCATGCATGCAGGCCGATGGAGGAGGAGGAAGACTTCTTTTCGGCCCAAGTTTAGCACCACCTTTTGTGGATCCATTGCCAACCGCGGTCGTCTTCCTCCTCGCTTCTCCTTCCACACCCCATATGATCCATTTTCCAATCCAACCAAGGAAGAGGACCTCCTCTCTCTCTCTTTCTTCTCTCTTCTCCTCCTCTGCTCCGGCCAGCGCCTACCTTACGTGGTGATCAATGAGGGGCGCGGTGTTGGTGGCCATCACGGCCGCCATAGGCAACATGCTCCAGGGCGTGGACAACGCCACGATCGCCGGTGCCGTGATGTACATCAAGAGGGAGTTCCATCTGGAGACGCAGCCGGCCGTTGAGGGCCTCGTGGTGGCCACCTCCCTCATCGGCGCCACCATCATCACCACCTTCTCCGGCCCCGTCGCCGACATTGTTGGCCGCCGCCCGATGCTCATCGCCTCCTCGCTGCTCTACTTCCTGGGCGGGCTCGTCATGCTCTGGTCTCCCAACGTGTACGTGCTCCTCCTCGCCCGCCTCATCGACGGCTTCGGCGTGGGCCTCGCCGTCACGCTCGTCCCCGTCTACATCTCCGAGACGGCGCCGCCGGAGATCCGGGGCTTGCTCAACACCTTTCCGCAGTTCACGGGTTCTGCCGGCATGTTCATGGCCTACTGCATGATCTTCGCCATGACGCTCCATCCGGGCCCGAGCTGGCGGACCATGCTGGGCGTCCTAGCCGGGCCCTCTCTGATCTACCTCGCGCTGACGGTGTTCTACCTGCCGGAGTCGCCGCGCTGGCTGGTGAGCAAGGGGAGGATGAAGGAGGCCAGGGTGGTGCTGGAGAAGCTGAGGGGCAGGGAGGACGTGTCCGGCGAGATGGCGCTGCTGGTGGAGGGGCTGGGGAGCGCCGGCGAGACGGAGATCGAGGAGTACGTCGTCGGCCCGGCGGACGGCGACCAGGAGCAGAGGGACACGGTGACACTGTACGGGCCCGAGCAGGGGCTGTCGTGGGTGGCGCAGCCCGTCGCCGGCGGGAGGGGCAGCATGCTGGGGAGCGCACTGGGGCTCGGTGGCACGGGGAGGCAGGGGAGCATGTTCGACTCGATGAGGGACCCCGTGGTGGCACTCCTCGGGAGCGTGCACGAGCGCCTCCCCGGAGACGGCGGCGCCGGGAGCATGAGGGGGAGCACGCTGTTCCCCAACCTCGGGAGCATGCTCAGCGTTGAGAGGCCTGGCGGCGCCGCCGCCGGCGCCCCCGGCGGCAGCGGTGGAGCGTGGGACGAGGAGAACGCGGCGCGCGCGGATGACGAGGACGACGAGTACCTGTCGGACGACGACGAGCCGGCAGCAGCGCCTGGCGGCGGTGGCGGTCTCGAGGCGCCCCTGCTGTCGAGGCAGAGCACGGAGGTGGAAGGTAAGACGAACGCCAACGATCCACGGAGCCAGTCTATGCAGAGGTTCAGCAGCATGGGCGGCGGCGTGGACGCGGCAAGCACCATGGGCATCGGCGGCGGCTGGCAGCTGGCGTGGAAGTGGACCGAGAAGGTGGGCCCCGATGGCGTGAAGCGCGGCGGCGTCAAGAGGATGTACCTGCACGAGGAAGGCATCCCCGGCGGCGCCAACGGCGCGGCCACGGGCGCCGGCGGACCTGGCGAGTACGTCCACGCAGCGGCGTTGGTCAGCCAGTCCATGCTCTACACCAAGGACGTCCTCATCGGACAGAGCCCCACCGAGCCGGCCTTCGCCAACCCGCCGGAATGTCGCCACCAAGGCCGCCGCCAGCGGCCCCCGCTGGCGCGAGCTCCTCGAGCCCGGCGTCCGCCACGCCCTCTTCTGTGGGATGATGATTCAAATCCTCCAGCAGGTACGTGTTCAATATATTATCATCTTGTGTCTGACATGGCCGTGCATAAATGCTGACATGGATCCCACGATGCCAACACGCATGCAGTTCTCCGGCATCAACGGCGTGCTCTACTACACGCCACAGATCCTGGACCAGGCCGGCGTCAGCGTGCTCCTCGCCGGCCTCGGCCTCAGCGCCGACTCCACCTCCATCCTCATCTCCGGCCTCACCACGCTGCTCATGATGCCGAGTATCGGCGTCGCCATGTGGCTCATGGACTTGTCCGGCCGCCGCACCCTGCTGCTCACCACCATCCCCGTGCTCATCTTATCCCTCATCATCCTCATCATCGCCAACGTCGTGCCCATGGCCACCACCGTGCACGCCGCGCTCTCCACCGGCTCCGTCATCATCTACTTCTGCTGCTTCGTCATGGGCTTTGGTCCCATCCCCAACATCCTCTGCGCCGAGATCTTCCCCACTCGTGTCCGCGGCCTCTGCATCGCCCTCTGCTCCCTCACCTTCTGGATCGGCGACATCATCGTCACTTACAGCCTCCCCGTCATGCTCAACTCCATCGGCCTCGCCGGGGTCTTCGGGATCTACGCCTGCGTCTGCTGCCTCGCGCTTGTCTTCGTCGCCCTCAAGGTGCCCGAGACCAAGGGCCTGCCGCTCGAGGTCATCATCGAGTTCTTCAACGTCGGCGCCAAGGGAATCCCAGAGCAAATGGATTAATTAATTAATTAAACATACCAAATGGTCGATGATCCAACCATAAGGAGGTAATATATAGGTGAGAAGAAAGATAATAACGTTGGTTAGTACGGCGTCCTGATTGTTACTGGGTCTCTTGCTCCATGCTTGCTATTCATGCGGCGATGTTAGGCTAAAGCAGACCAAGACCAATGATGGTCGATTATTAGTATGTCAGTTTTGCTTCCTTCATTCGGTTTGAAACCTTTTTGTTCGATACATTGTCTAAATTTTCAATGTATGAGTGTATTTTCTTATGTACACAAAAACATGAGAATATTCCCCTTATCTTATATGCATATTTATAGTTCATTTTTTTTTCCTTTTTGCCAATTTAGTTGAATTTTGGTTTATTATACCAAGTGATGCATGCATGTATTAAGTGTTGTATACTTTGATTCTGATCCAGGAACTCTATATATTCACTCACAAGTCACAACCGGTATCCAGTACTCTATTGCTTCGGTCAAAATATAGTATGTTGTGTATATGACAAGAAGAAATGAATTGTATGATCACCAGTTCTCTCCATACCTATGTTGATCATCTGAATTTAAAAAATTGTTATTATTAAACCACATAGAACTAAAATAATCCTCAAAGGCTCAAATGGAAGAAATGGTGAGAAGAGAACCACATAACCACATAGTAGTTGCCCACAAGAGCCTCCCCTGCTCCCTTTATATAAATGTGGAGGCTAGGGCTTTAGAGAGAGAGAGAGAGAGATGTGATCTAGTCTGCCGCCACTATCAACTTGTGGACCAAGATGATCCAAGGATGCTTGCGGGTCGCCCCGGACCCTCTGCTGTCTTCATCTTCTAGGTGGGCCTCCTGGGCCGTTGTGTAGCAAATATGAATCCCTAATATTTGTTGTTGTATTGTGCATTGATCTGACCGTCCTATAGGGTATGTATATAGAATAAAATGTGAGGGAGAGAGATATGGAGTATAAGACAAGTTACACATGGTTTAAACCTATTCTATCTTTATCTCCTTATTTCTACCTTAAACACAACTATACTTCTAACATCCCGCCTCGGTTCGTAGCATGAGTGAAGCTGACGGTTGCGACTGAATTTGAAGTCTTTCGTTTTTGTTCTCTTCTCTGCTTCATCATCATCACATGTGTCTCTGATGAGTCGCCCCCTAGGGCGGTGACTGCTTTCCCTTTTGGTGCCTTCCTTGTCTCTCCTCTATTCACTCTCGCAGTCACAGCAGGAGTCGCGTGAACGCTAGTGATGACGCATACGCTATTGACTGAGTTGTTTTTGATGAGTAGTTATAGACGTAGCCTTGTATGTCGATGTCAAGGTAGCTGATCATGATGTGGTCGTGGTCGATGATGTTGTCATCATGGATAATGAAGTCGCACAAAGCCTGAGGCGCAAAAAAAGCGCTATGTTGTAGATCACAGAGCTGCAGTCGTGGACGATGCAGCTTGCGGATGTCAGAGGGTGCCGTCGACGTAAGTCCAGCGATTATGCAAGGATGGGAGGAAGCCCTTCAAGAACACAACGGTTTGGCCAGGACCGTGTGGCCGTGAAAGGGGCCGTCACTAAATTGGTGCTGTGTTGATGCAGTCGTGCCGCTATAGATGGTGTGGTCAATGCCGTTTTTGTGACGCGGCCCTTGCCATCGTTGAGGTCGTGTCTTGCAGTTATATTGTTAGAGGACGTTGGAGGATGTCCATCTTATGGACGGGGCAGTGGCGGCGTTTTAATGAAGATGTTAATGAAGACTTTAAGGATGAAGTATCGGCGTTGGCATTGCAGTGGCGTGTCAGCGATGATGCGTCGCTTTGATGCATCCCTCGCGGCGACAAAGTGTCGATGCCGTGTCATTGCCGAAGAAGTCGATGAAGAATTGCATCTCTTCCCACACCGGTCTAACGTGTGGATGGTACATGTCATGGTTGCTTATCGTAGATGTGCTCAACGATTTTTTTTTTCTTGGGTGCCATGTAGTCTTATAACTTTGTGTGGAGACGCGGGGTTGGGTCGGACGTGTGTCGCTAGTCGGTGCACTGAAGGTTGCTGATGCCGTGAAACGGGGATATGTAGCTGATGTGAGTGAATTGCAGAAAACAACGACGTTCAAGGCTAGGGTTGTAGGAATTAACCACACTTTTACAGAATAAAAAATCACTAATTCCGAGGCTAATATTTTGCAAAAAACACTAGTTGGCGGCATTGGCTGCAAATGATGACATGGCATAATTGTTCACGCTAGAAGTCATTACAGATATCCCTTCTTCACAAAACAAAAACACCCATTGTCAAAAAAAACTAAAAGAAAAAACTCTGCCACAAGGACGACCCTTCCCCTCAGCCGCCGGCGGCCCAAGCCCTCCCGGCGCCGCCCCTGCCTCCCCGGGCCGCCTCCGCTGTGCACCCCGCCGGAGTTGTGCCTCCACCATCCACCACCCCCACCCGACACCGGATCCAGCGGGAATGCCCCCGCTCCGAGTGCTCACTGCAACATCACCACATGGCCGCCGCTGCTGCTCCCGCCCGTGCGCGGCCGGCGAGACCGCTACTCACGTCGGCGCTCCCATGTCCGGCTCACGTGGCAGCTTGGCCCTCCGGTACCGACGGCAGGTGCTAATGCAGCTGCTCTTCAGGCGCCCGCGGCAGCTGCTGCTCCGGTGCCCATGGCACGTCGGCCTCCGAAGAGGAGAGACGAGGAGGGTAGGAGCTTGATTGCTTTTTGAACTTCTGAAGAAGGGTGTCGGTGTACCTCTGTCTAACGGCGTCACCCATGAACCGTTACGCGACGTCGGCAAAAGAGGGATCCACATGTTATTATCCTTATCAAAACGACTAAAGCCGCCGACTAGTGTTTTTACAAAAAAAATTAGCCTTGAAATAGTGATTTTTGATACAATTCCATAGCAGTGTGGTTCCTGCAACCCGGTCTTTAATGTGGATGATTTTTTACAATTCACTCAGCCGATGGAGATGAAAAATCGGCCGATCGCGAGTGTCACAGTCGATGGAGCACGCGCCGTTCTGTCGCCTGGGTCGAAGCCGCCTGTAGTCGTTCGTGCTCAACTCGCACGCATATGGCGATGGAGCTGGGTCCGTACTCCGTAGTCCGTAGGACCGTAGCGGATGGCCAAGCCATACGCGTATGCGGTATGCAAGAGCCCAAGCCAATGGAGGTATGGATGTGCACATAGTCAGAGTAATTGGCGCTTGATCTTACCGCAAAACTTGTGATCATACAGATCGATCTGGAGTTCCGATCTTGAAGCCGGCCGCATGCAGCAGTCAGTGCCTGGTCAAGCCCACCGTGGCACCGTGTACAAAACTTGCACTGATTTTCACTGCTCTCTCTTTTCCATCCAACGGCAGTGCTTTCCCGTCTCTTTTTCTGTGCGGCGGTTGGATGACATGCACGTCACACATGCACATGGTGGCGGACGATAGGTGAGGTGATAGGGTCGAGACCTCTCTACTAGTTCCACTACCTAAATCTAAATGCCTTGTGTAATATTGAGAATCATCGTCGGTGAACTTTGGTGAAGACGCCGCGCTGCTGCTGAACGGCCCCGGCCGTATGGGTTCTGGCCGATAAAACAACTTTATATCTGCGGTCTCTGTCCAACCATTGTCAAAGACTTGAGGCTGCTAGATGGCCCCTTGACCTTGAGTGTGTTCTTGGCGGCGTTGATGACCTTGTTGTTGCTGGAGGTATTGCTCTAATCTGTGTCACATATATGTGGTATGTCATGTTTGCGTGGTGATCTCTACCAAGATGTGAACGTGTACATCAGTTGAGCCGTGATTACATGGCTTGCAGCAATGCCTTCTTCATTGAAAGTGGGGGCTACAATACAAGGTGACTTAAGTTTGGTGGTGCTTTTGAGCACATGGTCTCGAGCTCTGGAGTGAAAAATCTAGAATTCACGTACAATTTTTTACAATGAGTTTCATACTACATTGGTTTTACTTGGCAATGGTGGTCTATTCATCACAACCTTGTTGAAGGCATTGTTTGGAGTTTGCTCCAACATACTGTTCGGGGTGAAAACCAAAGATTTAGCCTCTGTGGGTAGATATTGCGATGGTGGCATTCGTGTGTCATTTCCTTTTTGAAGGCACCATTGTTGAACCATTTTTCTTGCGGTCTAGGTACCTCTATTAGTGGTGGTTGATGTTGATGGTTGAGGTTGCATGCCTGAGTTCACTTCAACATGACCATCGGAGGTCACTTCTCTTTTCTTTGTGTGTGTGTCCACGTTGGTGTTGAATGTGTGCATCTTAGTTGCACAGAGGCCGTGTGTGTTCATGATGCTTGTATTTTCTTGATTTAACATTATGAATCACTAAAATCGTACACAACTATTCTGCACCCGAGCAAAGATGGGCCGGGGTCTGAACAGTAAAATCGTTTTAAATAGCAAAAAGAGGATTTTTTTTGTGGTGCAAGATGCTCATGTGCGTGATGCCGGTGCAAAATTTTGAGCAGCTCGTGGGAAAAAAGGAAAATTTCAGGTGTCAGAAATTCAAATTTAGGTGTCTGAGAAACATTTGAAAACAACAATGTTCACACCCTAACTTTGTCCTTTTTGCTATGAGCTCCTCGAATGTCCAACACCGTGAAAGTTTGGATGAACGTAACACGTTTGAGCATCTTGCATCACAAAAAAATTTGAGAGTTATTTTTTATTTTTTTACTTATTTGTTTTGAATTATTGTTCACGGGGTGTAGATGAGCCCCGACACCGAATTGAATTATCGAAAATAACCCATCATTTATCAAAAAAAAAAATCAGGCACCGAGCATAGGGCTAGGCGGCTCAAGGAAATTCTTCTCCCCCGATTCTTTGACCAAAACGTGTTCGTTAGTGTTGTGTTTGTGTCGAATATTTTGTACTAGTTGGGTTACGCTTGGACTTGGTGTTGTAGTGTGGGTAGGATACTTGTAGTGTCGGAGTCGGACACGTTGTACCCTTGACCTCTTATATATGAGGAGGCACCTCACGTTGTAACCTATAACGACTAGATAGCGACAGGCTCGCAAGGGGGTGCCGACGGCTTGTGCCGGTGCCCGGGTGGCTGGTGTTGCGGTATCTCGGGGAGGAGCGCCCGTAGTCATTGCCCCGGGGAGTAGACGAGTTTGCCGAACCTCGTTAACAAATCTCGGTGTCGTCATTGTCTGTGATTGCTTGTTCCTCGATGGATCGACCGCGTACCTCAGTTTTATTCTAACAAGTGGTATTATGAGCAAGGTTACGAGAAGACACTGTGTGTTGATCTAAGGATGGAGAAGCAGTCGCGTGGTTGGATGCCTATGCGGAGGCGAGTTGCAGCTGCAGGTCGAGATCTACTCGACTCGGCGAGATGCGGCAGCGCGTCGCGCGCGTGCAAGGCGCGTGTGTGGGCTGCGGCCCAGGAAGCCGTACGACTGCAGACAAGTCACGGCCGAGTGGCAGCTGGTTAGCGTGTACGCGTGTGTACAGAGGTGTGCAAGACCGGGTCGTGTACAGCCAGGTATGTTCAAGATTTGTTTTGGAAACAAAAACAGGACCGAGTCCTGGTGGGACTCGTATACGAGGCAAGAAGCAGCAGATCGATTCAGCGGAAGGAAAATTCCATCAAGAGATACGCATCCATCGAGAGCAAGGGCTGAGGCGAAGCAATCGCTAGCATCAGGAAGTTGAGCCAAGACAGGAGCAGCTACGTGACGTGAAGACCAGCTAGTTGAATCGCTAGTAGTACGTGGAGGTTTCGTTCGTGTACTTAGGGATCACGGGAAGATTGCTCGGTTATTTTTCACAGGGTCAGCCATACAAAGAACCATGGCGTCATCGGGTACAAGGTTTGAGGTGGAGAAGTTGAACGGAACTGGAAGCTTTGGGTTATGGCAGACAAGGGTGAAAGATTTGTTGGCACAACAGAGATACTTGAAGGCGTTGTTGCAGGTGTTGGGGAACGTAGTAATTTCAAAAATTTTCCTACGCACACGCAAGATCATGGTGATGCATAGCAACGAGAGGGGAGAGTATTGTCTACGTACCCTCGTAGACCAAAGCGGAAGCGATCTGGCGTAGAGGAAGTAGTCGACGTTCTCCTCGCGATCCAGCCGATCCCAAGCGCCGTTACTCCGGCGCCTCGAGTCGATCTGGCGTAGAGGAAGTAGTCGTCGTTCTCCTCGCGATCCAGCCGATCCCAGCGCCCGTTACTCCGGCGCCTCCGAGTTCTTGGCACACGTTCAGCTCGATGGCGCTCCTCGGGCTCCGATCCAGCAAAGCTCCGGGGAGAGGGAGTTCCACAAGACGACGGTGTGGTGACGATCTTGATGTTCTACCGGCGCAGGGCTTCGCCTAAGCACTGCTATGATATGACCGAGGTGGAATATGGTGGAGGGGGCACCGCACACGGCTAAGGAACGATCTCAAGGATCAACTTGTGTGTCCTAGGGTGCCCCCTACCCCGTATATAAAGGAGGGAGGGAGGAGGTGGCCGGCCTCAAGGGGCGGCGCCATAGGGGGAAACCTACTCCAAGTAGGTTTCCCTCTCTTCCTTATCTTATTTGGAGGGGAAGAAAGGAGTACTAGTATTAGGAAGTAGTACTAGTAGTAGGAATAGGAAGAGGGGAAGGAGAAAGGAAGGGGCCGGCCCCCTCCCCAGTCGGATTGGGCTTGGGGCGCGCCTCCCTTGTTCCTTCTCCTTCCTCCTACATGGGCCCAATAAGGCCCATATACCTCCCGGGGGTTCGGTAACCTCCGGAGCTCCAAACTTCTCCGGAACCTTTCCGGTGTCCAAATATATCCGTCCAATATATTAATCTTTATGTCTCGACCATTTCGAGACTCCTCGTCATGTCCGTGATCATATCCGGGACTCGAACAACCTTCGGTACATCAAAATACATAAACTCATAATATAACCGCCATCGAAACCTTAAGCGTGCGGACCCTACGGTTCGAGAATAATGTAGACATGACCGAGACATGTCTCCGGTCAATAACCAATAGCGGGACCTGGATGCCCATATTGGTTCCTACATTTTCTCTGAAGATCTTTATCGGTCAGACCGCATAACAACATCGTTGTTTCCTTTGTCATCGGTATGTTACTTACCCGAGATTCGATCGTCGGTATCCAATACCTAGTTCAATCTCAATTCTTTGGTAAGTCTCTTTACTCGTTCCGTAATACATCATCTCACAACTAACTCATTAGTTGTAATGCTTGCAAGGCTTATGTGATGTGTATTACCGAGAAGGCCCAGAGATACCTCTCCTACAATCGGAGTGACAAAACCTAATCTCGAAATACGCCAACCCAACAAGTACCTTTGGAGACACCTGTAGTACTCCTTTATAATCACCCGATTACGTTGTGACGTTTGGTAGTACCAAAGTGTTCCTCCGTAAACGGGAGTTGCATAATCTCATAGTTACAGGAACATGTATAAGTCATGAAGAAAGCAATAGCAACATACTAAGCGATCAAGTGCTAGGCTAACGGAATGGGTCATGTCAATCAGATCATTCTCCTAATGATGTGATCCCGTTAATCAAATGACAACTCATGTCTATGGTTAGGAAACATAACCATCTTTGATTAACGAGCTAGTCAAGTAGAGGCATACTAGTGACACTCTGTTTGTCTATGTATTCACACATGTATTATGTTTCCTATTAATACAATTCTAGCATAAATAATAAACATTTATCATGATATAAGGAAATAAATAATAACTTTATTATTGCCTCTAGGGCATATTTCCTTCAGTCTCCCACTTGCACTAGAGTCAATAATCTAGTTCACATCGCCATGTGATTTAACAGCAATAGTTCATATCACCATGTGATTAACACCCATAGTTCACATCGATATGTGATCAACACCCAAAGGGTTTACTAGAGTCAGTAATCTAGTTCACATCGCTATGTGATTAACACCCAAAGAGTACTAAGGTGTGATCATGTTTTGCTTGTGAGATATTTTTAGTCAACGGGTCTGTCACATTCAGATCCGTAAGTATTTTGCGAATTTCTATGTCAACAATGCTCGCAAGGAGCTATTCTAGCTAATTGCTCCCACTTTCAATATGTATCTATATCGAGACTTAGAGTCATCCAGATCGGTGTCAAAACTTGCATCGACGTAACCCTTTACGACGAACCCTTTGTCACTTCCATAATCGAGAAACATATCCTTATTCCACTAAGGATAATTTTGACCGCTGTCCAGTGATCTACTCCTAGATCACTATTGTACTTCCTTGCCAAACTCAGTGTAGGGTATACAATAGATCTGGTACACAGCATGGCATACTTTATAGAACCTATGGCCAAGGCATAGGGAATGACTTTCATTCTCTTTCTATATTCTGCCGTGGTCGGGTTTTGAGTCTTACTCAATTTGACACCTTGTAACACAGGCAAGAACTCTTTCTTTGACTGTTCCATTTTGAACTACTTCAAAATCTTGTCAAGGTATGTACTCATTGAAAAAACTTATCAAGCGTCTTGATCTATCTCTATAGATCTTGATGCTCAATATGTAAGCAGCTTCACCGAGGTCTTTGTTTGAAAAACTCCTTTTAAACACTCCTTTATGCTTTGCAGAATAATTCTACATTATTTCCGATCTACAATATGTCATTCACATATATTTATCAGAAATGCTGTAGTGCTCCCACTCACTTTCTAGTAAATACAGGCTTCCTTTGTAAGTCTGTATAAACTATATGCTTTGATCAACTTATCAAAGCGTATATTCCAACTCCGAGATGCTTGCACCAGTCCATAGATGGATCGCTGGAGCTTGCACACTTTGTTAGCTCCCTTTGGATCGATAAAACCTTCTGGTTGCATCATATACAACTCTTCCTCCAGAAACCCATTCAGGAATGCAGTTTTACATCCATTTGCCAAATTTCATAAATTGTGGCAATTGCTAACATGATTCGGACAGACTTAAGCATCGCTACAGTTGAGAAAATCTCATTGTAGTTAACACCTTGAACTTGTCAAAAACCTTTTTGCGACAAGTCGAGCTTTGTAGATAGCAACACTACTATCAACGTCCGTCTTCCTCTTGAAGATCCATTTATTTTCTATTGCTTGCCGACCCTCGGGCAAGTCAACCAAAGTCCACACTTTGTTTTCATACATGGATCCCATCTCAGATTTCATGGCTTCTAGCCATTTAAGCGGAATCTGGGCTCACCATCGCTTCTTCATAGTTTGTAGGTTCGTCATGATCTAGTAGCATGACTTCTAGAACAGGATTGCCGTACCACTTTGGTGCGGATCTCACTCTGGTTTACCTACGGGATTCGGTAGTGACTTGATCTGAAGTTACATGATCATCATCATTAGCTTCCTCACTAATTGGTGTAGGAATCACTGGAACTGATTTCCGTGATGAAATACTTTCCAATTCGGGAGAAGGTACAAATTACCTTATCAAGCTCCACTTTCCTCCCACTCACTTCTTTCGAGAGAAACTCCTTCTCTAGAAAGGATCCTTTTATAAGCAACGAATGTTTTTGCCTTCGGATCTGTGATAGAAGGTATACCCAACAATTTCCTTTGGGTATTCTATGAAGACGCACTTCTCCGATTTGGGTTTGAGCTTATCAGGATGAAACTTTTTTACATAAGCATCACAACTTCCAAAATTTAAGAAACGACAGCTTAGATTTACTGTTAAACCATAGTTCATACGGTGTCGCCTCAACGGATTTAGACGGTGCCCTATTAAACGTGAATGCAGCTGTCTCTAATGCATAACCCCAAAACGATAGTGGTAAATTGATAAGAGACATCATAGATCGCACCATATCCAATAAAGTGCGGTTACGACTTTCGGACACACCATAACATTGTGGTGTTCCAGGTGGCGTGAGCTGTGAAACCATTCCACATTATTTTAATTGAAGACCAAACTCGTAACTCAATTATTCGTCTTTGCGATTAGATCGCAGAAACTTTATTTTCTTGTTACGATGATTTTTCCACTTCACTCTGAAATTCTTTGAACCTTTCAACTATTTCAGACTTATGTTTCATCAAGTAGATATACCCATATCTGCTCAAATCATCTTGTGAAAGTCAGAAAAATAACGATACTTGCCACGAGCATCAACACTCATTGGATCGCATACATTGGTATGTATTATTTCCAATAAGTCAGTAGCTTGTTCCATTGTTCCGGAGAACGGATTTTTAGTCATCTTGCCCAAACGGCACGGTTCGCAAGCATCAAATGATTCATAATCAAGTGATTCCAAAAGTCCATCAGCATGGAGTTTTCTTCATGCGCTTTACACCAATATGACCTAAACGGCGTGCCACAAATAAGTTGCACTATCATTATTAACTTTGCATCTTTTGGTTTCAATATTATAAATATGTGTATCACTATGATCGAGATCCAATGAATCATTTTCATTGGGTGTGTAACCATATAAGGTTTTATTCATGTAAACAGAACAACAATTTATTCTCTTACTTAAATGAATAACCGTATTGCAATAAACATGATCAAATCATATTTATGCTTAACACCAAATAACACTTATTTAGGTTCCACACTAATCCCGAAAGTATAGGGAGTGTGCGATGATGATCATATTAATCTTGGAACTACTTCCAACACTCATCGTCACTTCCCCTTCAACTAGTTTCTGTTCATTCTGTAACTCCCGTTTCAAGTTACTACTTTTAGCAACTATACCAGTATCAAATACCGAGGGGTTGCTATGAACACTAGTAAAATACACATCAATAATCTGTATATCAAATATACCTTTGTTCACTTTGCCATCCTTCTTATCCACCAAATATTCAGGGGTAGTTCCGCTTCCATTGACCAGTTCCATTGCAGCAAAAGTACTTAGTCTCGGGCTTAGGTCCAGACTTGGGCTTCTTCACTCGAGCAGCAACTTGCTTGCCGTTCCTTTTGAAGTTCCCCTTCTTCCCTTTGCCCTTTTCCTTGAGACTAGTGGTCTTGTCAATCATCAACACTTGATGCTCTTTCTTGATTTCTACCTTCGTTGATTTCAACATCACGAAGAGCTCGGGAATCGTTTTCGTCATCCCCTGCATACTATAGTTCATCACGAAGTTCTAGTAACTTAGTGATGGTGACTAGAATTCTGTCAATCACTATCTTATACGGAAGATTAACTCCCACTTGATTCAAGCGATTGAAGTATTAGGACAATCTGAGCACATGCTCACTAGTTGAGCGATTCTCCTCCATCTTTTAGCTATAGAACTTGTTGGAGACTTCATATCTCTCAACTCGGGTATTTGCTTGAAATATTAACTTCAATTCCTGGAACATCTCATATGGTCCATGACGTTCAAAACGTCTTTGAAGTCCCGATTCTAAGCCGTTAAGTATGGTGCACTAAACTATCAAGTAGTCATCATATTGAGCTAGCCAAAGCGTTCATAACGTCTGCATCTGCTCCTGCAATAGGTCTGTCACCTAGCGGTGCATTAAGGACATAATTCTTACATCCGGCATTGAGGATAAACCTCAGATCGCGGATCCAATCCGCATCATTGCTACTAACATTTTTCAACACAATTTTCTCTAGGAACATATGAAAATAAACATATGAAAGCAACAACGCGAGCTATTGATCTACAACATAATTTGCAAAATACTACCAGGACTAAGTTCATGATAAATTTAAGTTCAATTAATCATATTAAAAACTCCCACTTAGACAGACATCTCTCTAGTCATCCAAGTGATTACGTGATCCAAATCAACTAAACCATGTCCGATCATCACGTGAGATGGAGTAGTTTCAATGGTGAACATCACTATGTTGATCATATCTACTATATGATTCACGCCGACCTTCGGTCTCCGTGTTCCGAGGCCATATCTGTTATATGCTAGGCTCGTCAAGTTTAACCTGAGTATTCTGCGTGTGCAACTGTTTTGCACCCGTTGTAGATGGACGTAGAACTTATCACACCCGATCATCATGTGGTGTCCGGGTACTACGAACTTTGACAACGGTGCATACTCAGGAGAACTCTTCTTGATAATTTTTAGTGAGAGATCATCTTATAATGCTACCGTCAATCAAAGCAAGATAAGATGCATAAAGGATAAACATCACATGCAATCAATATAAGTGATATGATATGGCCATCATCATCTTGTGCTTGTGATCTCCATCTCCGAAGCACCGTCGTGATCACCATCGTCACCGGTAGCGACACCTTGATCTCCATCGTAGCATCGTTGTCGTTTACGCCATCATTGCTTCTCGACTATCGCTACCGCTTAGTGATAAAGTAAAGCAATTACAGGCGTTTGCATTTCATACAATAAAGCGACAACCATATGGCTCCTGCGATTGCCGATAACTTCGGTTACAAAACATGATCATCTCATACAATAAAATATAGCATCACGTCTTGACCATATCACATCACAACATGCCCTGCAAAAACAAGTTAGGCGTCCTCTACTTTGTTGTTGCAAGTTTTACGTGGCTGCTACGGGCTGAGCAAGAACCGTACTTACCTACGCATCAAAACCACAGCGATACTTCGTCAAATAGACTCCGTTTTAACCTTCTCAAGGACCGGGCGTAGCCTTTTCGGTTCAACTAAAGTGAGAGAGACAGACACCCGCCAGCCACCTTTAAGCACGAGTGCTCGTAACGGTGAAACCAGTCTCGCGTAAGCGTCTGGCGTAATGTCGGTCCGGGCCGCTTCATCTCACAATACCGCTGAACCAAAGTATGACATGCTGGTAGGCAGTATGACTTGTATCGCCCACAACTCACTTGTGTTCTACTCGTGCATATGACATCAACGCATAAAACCAGGCTCGGATGCCACCGTTGGGGAACGTAGTAATTTCAAAAATTTCCCACGCACACGCAAGATCATGGTGATGCATAGCAACGAGAGGGGAGAGTATTGTCTACGTACCCTCGTAGACCAAAGCGGAAGCGATCACAACGTAGAGGAAGTAGTCGTACGTTCTCCTCACGATCCAGCCGATCCCAGCGCCGTTACTCCGGCGCCTGAGTCGATCTGGCGTAGAGGAAGTAGTCGACGTTCTCCTCGCGATCCAGCCGATCCCAGCGCCGTTACTCCGGCGCCTCCGAGTTCTTGGCACACGTTCAGCTCGATGGCGCTCCTCGGGCTCCGATCCAGCAAAGCTCGAGGAGAGGGAGTTCCGTCGGCCTGACGGTGTGGTGACGATCTTGATGTTCTACCGGCGCAGGCTTCGCCTAAGCACTGCTATGATATGACCGAGGTGGAATATGGTGGAGGGGCACCGCACACGGCTAAGGAACGATCTCAAGGATCAACTTGTGTGTCCTAGGGTGCCCCCTACCCCGTATATAAAGGAGGGAGGGAGGAGGTGGCCGGCCTCAAGGGGGCGCGCCATGGGAAACCTACTCCAAGTAGGTTTCCCTCTCTTTTCCTTATCTTATTTGGAGGGGAAGGAAGGAGTACTAGTATTAGGAAGTAGTACTAGTAGTAGGAATAGGAAGAGGGGAAGGAGAAAGGAAAGGGGGCGGCCCCTCCCCAATTCGGATTGGGCTTGGGGCGCGCCTCCCTTGTTCCTTCTCCTTCCTCCTACATGGGCCCAATAAGGCCCATATACCTCCCGGGGGTTCGGTAACCTCCGGAGCTCCAAACTTCTCCGGAACCTTTCCGGTGTCCAAATATATCCGTCCAATATATTAATCTTTATGTCTCGACCATTTCGAGACTCCTCGTCATGTCCGTGATCATATCCGGGACTCGAACAACCTTGGTACATCAAAATACATAAACTCATAATATAACTGTCATCGAAACCTTAAGCGTGCGGACCCTACGGTTCGAGAATAATGTAGACATGACCGAGACATGTCTCCGGTCAATAACCAATAGCGGGACCTGGATGCTCATATTGGTTCCTACATTTTCTCTGAAGATCTTTATCGGTCAGACCGCATAACAACATCGTTGTTCCCTTTGTCATCGGTATGTTACTTACCCGAGATTCGATCGTCGGTATCCAATACCTAGTTCAATCTCGTTCTTGGTAAGTCTCTTTACTCGTTCCGTAATACATCATCTCACAACTAACTCATTAGTTGTAATGCTTGCAAAGGCTTATGTGATGTGTATTACCGAGAAGGCCAGAGATACCTCTCCTACAATCGGAGTGACAAAACCTAATCTCGAAATACGCCAACCCAACAAGTACCTTTGGAGACACCTGTAGTACTCCTTTATAATCACCCGATTACGTTGTGACGTTTGGTAGTACCAAAGTGTTCCTCCGGTAACGGGAGTTGCATAATCTCATAGTTACGAGAACATGTATAAGTCATGAAGAAAGCAATAGCAACATACTAAGCGATCAAGTGCTAGGCTAACGGAATGGGTCATGTCAATCAGATCATTCTCCTAATGATGTGATCCCGTTAATCAAATGACAACTCATGTCTATGGTTAGGAAACATAACCATCTTTGATTAACGAGCTAGTCAAGTAGAGGCATACTAGTGACACTCTGTTTGTCTATGTATTCACACATGTATTATGTTTCCTATTAATACAATTCTAGCATAAATAATAAACATTTATCATGATATAAGGAAATAAATAATAACTTTATTATTGCCTCTAGGGCATATTTCCTTCAGCAGGAAGCCAAGCCAGCTAAGATGAAGGCGGATGACTAGGAGGAGTTACAGTTGAAAGCAGCCGGGACTATACGGTTGTGTCTGTCAGACCAGGTTATTTATCATGTGATGGATGAGAATTCGCCGAAGAAGATCTGGTAGAAGCTGGAAAGTCAGTTTATGTCCAAGACTGCGACGACCAAGGTGTATCTGAAGCAAAAGTTGTATGGGATGAGGATGCATGAGGGGTCGGATCTTGTGGAGTATATGAACGCCTTTAATCAAGTCGTGACTGACCTAGCACGCTTGGGTGCGATGGTTGACGACGAGGATAGGGCAATTCTGCTTCTTTGTTCATTGCCATCATCCTATGACCGTTTGATCACTACTTTGACGCACGGCAAGGAGACCGTCAAGAATGAGGATATTACTGCGGCATTGCTATCTTATGATATGAGAAAGAAGAAAGCGGTGGAAGTCTCTCATGGTGAAGGTTTGCTAGTCAAGGATGAGCAGTGACGGAAGGGATATGAGGCTGGGAAGAACAAGAAAAAGAAAAAGAATATACAGTGTCACAAGTGTAAGCAGTGGGGACATATGAGAAAGGACTGTCTAGAACTCAATGGTGGGGCAAGTGCTAATGTGGCAACTCATGGTGATGACTCAGACAGCAGTAGTGCTGTTCTCATATCAGACAGGCGGTCAACCAAAGGTGAAGCGTGGATGTTGGATTCAGCTTGCTCTTTTCATGCGGCACCCAATAGGGAGTGGTTCTCTTCGTACAAGTCTGGTGAGTTTGGTTTAGCCTATGCGGGCGATGACACAGGTTATCGTGTTGCTGGAGTAGGTGACATCAAAATCAAGATGTTTGACGGAGTTGAGCGGATGCTTCGGGGAGTCAGGCATGTGCGGGGGCTAAGGAGGAATCTAATTTCGCTTGGTGTTCTTCATGATGGTGGTATGGTATTTCGTTGTGATCGGGATAGGAAGACCATGAGAATCATGAAAGATGAGGTGACCGTAATGATTGGAGAGAGGACGGCTTCGCATCTTTACAAGTTGCAAGGGAGCACTATTGCAGGTGGAGTCACGGAGACTGGAGTTGCGGGAGTAGCAGCGGGGTCTCATGGCGGCCGCCGGTCTGGGGCTGACTCGTCGAGTAGCTCTCAATAAGCTACGAAGAAGACAACACAAGTCCGGAGTACATGGAAGTTTGATGCATGGGCAAATTTAAGATGGTGGAGAATATTCGCCAAGGTGGAGTTTGTTGTGTTTGTGTCAAATATTTTGTACTAGTTGGGTTACGCTTGGACTTGGTGTTGTAGTGTGGGTAGGATACTTGTAGTGTCGGAGTCGGACACGTTGTACCCTTGGCCTCTTATATATGAGGCGGCACGCCACGTTGTAACCTATGACAACTAGATAGTGACAGGCTCGCAAGGGGGTGCCGGCGGCTTGTGCCGGCGCCCAGGTGGCCGGTGTTGCGGTATTTCGGGAGGAGCGCCCGTAGTCATTGCCCCGGGGAGTAAGCGAGTTTGCCGAACCTCACTAACAAATCTCGGTGTCGTCATTATTTATGATTGCTTGTTCCTCGATGGATCGACCGTGTACCTCGGTTTTATTCTAACACGTTAGTGGTTGATGTTGTAGCTGCCCGACTCGTTCTCTGATTTCGGTTGGTTTCCTTCCTTCCTACCTGGATCGTGACCATGTGAGCTCTGGTCGTTACGTAAGATTGTCGTATGTTGTATGGGACTGTCAGCATCTGGCTGAGGCGTGCACGCTGCATGCGCTCGTCGGTCGCGCTCTTCTCTAGCCTGTCGGTCATCTAATCGGTTCGATTGGTCCCCTTCTGCTCATGTGGTTTTTGGTGAAACTTTCTCGTCTGACTTCCAAATAAGGGAAAAACATATCCATAGAGCATGTCCAGAAATAATTGGTAAATAAAATGAATATCACATAGAGCATGCCCATCAAGAAATCAAGATAGCTCGTTCCAGCCAATGTGCGTTGAGTAAATTTTGTGTCTGATTTTTCTCTGGTTGCTGGATTTATTTTGGGGAGGGGGGATTGTGGGGTGTGCTCGCCGGCTGGTCTTGTTCGGATGCGGAGGGGCTTTGTGTGCCCGTTCTCTACCCTTCGTTGTACCCCGGCTATCGTGCCTTCGAATCTCTGACCTACCTTTAGTTGCCGTTACTCGTTAGGTCTGCCCAATGATGACCCACAAGTATATGAGATATCGTAGCCTTTTTGATAAGTAAGAGTGTCGAACCCAACAAGCACTAGAAGGAATTGACAAATAGTTTTCAACAAGGCTTTGCTGGAAATAATCTAAAAATCATTTGACATGTTGTTTAATAGCAAGAAAACTTATAAAAAATCTAAATAGTAACAAGGCATCCCATGTCGGATGGTCGTCGCCGTCAGTGTACCCGAGGTCGCGGAGCATCGCCTCCGTCTCGCGCCTCGCATAGGCCAAAGGGGTGTGGGTGGTTGGCGGCGAGTTCATGCTCGCCATCGATTGATTCGACGATGGTGTGGTCCTCCACCACCACCTCGGGGTCCACGAGGATGGCGACAATGACGGAGGCGTCCACCAGCTCACTTGCGGTTGGGCCCTCGGAGGAAACGTGCTCTGCCAGCGCAGCCTTCCAACTCGAGAACCACCTCTATCTCCTCCACCTTCATCTCCTCCTCCCCGTGCTCCGCCACCACCACCACCTCTTCCTCCAACTATGACTCAAAATGGGAGCACGGGTCGGCGGCAGTGGCCACCTCTTGGACCTCCGCAACTAACTACGTTTAGTACATCCGACGACATTTAATCATGGTTATGACGGTAGCAGCAGATCTATATCAGCTTTTTTTTGTGCTTTAACGGCTAGGGTTTGGCCGTGAGGGTACGGGGTGGCGTTGGCTTCCATTTATAGTCGGTCAGTTGGGTGGGGATTGGGTGGTGCGTCCTAAGAGGCCATTAGTGTCGGTGGTGCGTCAATTTTTCGCCACACTGCAAATGCTTCGTCTTCTCTGTAAAATACTAAAGGTTTCATGTTCTCTGTTAAAATGGAAAGTACTACAACTTCTGCTTTATCTTCTGTGTAACATGCTAACTACTCTGCTACAACTTCTCTATGAAATGTGCAGTCCGTGTGCGAGAAAACCGGCCAGACCCCTCAACTGATGCCCCAGATTGCTATAGCGGATACGGTGAGTTTCATTTAAATGGTCATTAGTTACTAGTATTCACATTTCAGTTGCATCATGCTAACTAAACATTGCAAATGATCTTTCGTGCAGCACGCCTCCCATAAAGGATCGACCGATCCTTCTCCGTCTTGCGGTGGGGCAACCCCGACCGGTCCTTCAACTCCCGAATTATGGTAATTTTTCCAAAGTGTTTTGCTTAACAAATGCTTTGTTAACTAGAAAATGGCATAACAACCTAGGATAGCTCAATAATGATCTATAACTAGCTTAGCTAGTTCATTTATGACATAATTAACTCACTTAGATACAAAATGGCATAACAACCTAGGATAGCTCAATAATGATCTATAATTAGTTTAGCTCCTTCATTTATGACATAATTAGCTCACTTCTTACTCGGCATTAATGTGCGACGCGATGCCTCCGGATTTTTTCTTCATCAAGGACAGTATGCTCTTGATCTCTTGGATCGTGCTGGCATGACCGACTGCAAACCTGCTGCTACTCCTGCCGAGGCCAAGCCGAAGCTCTCTGCCACAGCTGGACAACCTACCACTGACGCCGCTCTCTACCGCAGTATTGTTGGCGCTCTTCAATACCTCACACTCACCAGACCGGACATTCAGTTCGTCGTGCAGCAAGTTTGCTTGCACATGCACTCGCCTCGTGATGTTAACTGGTCTCTGGTCAAGCGCGTTCTCAGGTACATTCGTGGCACACCGACTTTCGGCCTTCGTCTTCGTGCTTCCGCCTCCACCGAGCTGTTTGCCTACACGAATGGGGATTGGGCCTGCTGCCCTGACACTCGGCGTTCCACGTCGGGATACTGTGTCTTCTTCGGTGACTCTCTCATCTCATGGTCCTCTAAGCGGCAGCCCACCGTCTCCCGCTCGAGTGCTGAGGCCGAGAACCGTGTCGTCGCCAACGTTGTTGCCGAGACATGTTGGCTTCGTCAACTACCTGGTGAACTTCGGGTTTCAATCCCGAAAGCTACGGTGGTTTTCTGTGATAATGTTTTAGCCACCTACCTCGCGGCCAACCTGGTGCAGCACAAGCGCACGAAGCATATTGAACTTGATGTTCACTTCGTCCGCGAGAAGGTTCAGTTGGGTCAGCTTCGAGTTCTTCATGTACCGACCACCCAACAGTTTGCTGACATTATGATCAAAGGGCTTCCAACAGCTGCATTCCAGGAGTTCCGTTCCGTCTTTGCATCGCCGACGCCGATGCTTTGACTTCGGAGGGTGTTGAACGTGACATATTTGTATTGCTATTCCTACAATCTCTAGCCTTGTATAGTTGACTCCTAGAGATATGATAGGATTAGTTTTCTTGTCACGCGAGACATCTCGTGTATATATTGTGACCACTTCCGAGGAATACAATTGAGTTGCATCCTATAACCTTTCTACATAGAGAAAAAAATCAACAAGAACCATGAGACTGACTCGCTCTGTCACGACTGTGTTAATCCTGCCAGTTGTACAGTGCATACACGTCAATGTTCAAAGCTTGAACGACAACCAACAAAAACTATTCTTTCGAAGAAGGAAGGAAAAACAACAAGAAAGACAATGCTGAGTTTGTCCTTTTTACTTTTGTCTTTGGATCTCCATCCCTCAAGCTGCTGTCATCTTGTTTTGCAATGAACGGCAAACTGATGCTGATGGAGACTGATTAACGCTTGGTTGGCTTCATTTGGCCAGAGAGCAGAGCACCATAATAAACGAACTGAAATGGACAACAATAGACTATTATTTCGCCCCGTCCACTCACTCGGTCGTGATGATCTATATATAATTAATCCTTTTTTTTATATACACAGTTCTGAATTGCTCTACCGTACTGAAATCTTAAACACCACAAGTTTTGCTTTGCAGAGGAGCTGCAAAAATGAAGCAGAGGCCGAGTGAAATGAAGCACATGAACCAGTACCTACGAACCTGACTAAGCCAAGAACGTGCCGTCGGCAGCACGTGCACCGGCCGGCGCCGTCACCTCGCCACATCTCCCGCACCTGCTAATCCCTGCCACGACGACTACCACGGTGGGCGCCGCCGCTGGCTGCACCTGCATCTGCATGGGCGTGGCAACGATGGCGGCCCGGCAGGACGGGCACGTGGCGCGCGTCCGGAGCCAGGCGTCGACGCAGGCGACGTGGAAGCCGTGGCCGCATCCCGGGAGCACGCGCACGGCCTCCCCGTCGGCGAACTCCGCCAGGCATATCGCGCACTCCGACGACGACGACGAAGCGGCCGCGGCGAAGGAGACGGTGGGGAGCGCGTCGATGGCCTTTCTCTTGAGGCCCTTTGGGGGAGTAGGATATTGCTCGGAGGGTCGGCGGCGGCACGCGCGCCGGGACAGGAGGGCGAGCCCGAGGACGCAGAGGAGGACGCAGAGCAGCGACGCCAGGATCACCACCATGTCCGAGTCCACGGTGACCACCAGCGACGCCTGCTGCTCGGGCCGAGGCGGCGGCAGCCACGAAGGCGACGGAGAAGGCTTGCCGGAGCTGGCTGCGGCCGCCGTGCTGCGGCGCCGGAGGCTCCCCGGAGCACGCATGCTGTCGCACTGTCTGTCGTTGCGGTGTGGACTGTGCACTCTGCTTTGACTCTGTGCCTGGCCGTGGCCGTGCGTGCGGTGCTAGCGCGTGCCATCTTATAGCTAGCCACTTGTGGATAGATAGAGGATGTTGTCACGGTAGTGGAAGGCGCAACCATAACTAGTGAGTGGATGAACACGTAACAAACGTGTACCTAGGGACCAACCATAACTAGTTAAGATGAGATTTGCTTAAGTTAGTTTGTCTTTCGGCTTGTGCTTTGCTGTACTGTATACATAGAAAAACTTTTGAGCTTTGCTAATATATCTTGATTAAATTGTTATTTTCTTTTGCGGGAAAAAACTTCGATCTATTCATTAAATATCATGGCATTACAATAACATTTTATGGAACATATATTATTTTCTTGTCTCTAGACTACCTGGCGACGACTATAAACACTGGAGCGAGTGAAAACCATTCTTAAAAAAGCACACAAGTTTGTCGGTTTAAACTTGGATGTCAACGGCTCTTTCTAGATTTCCTCGACCGCACGATCATAGATGGAGGTACACATACCGAAAAAGGATTTCACTCCGCTTTATATATAAAACACCGATCCACAAGAATCACGATACAAACTCATGCCACCACCACACTCGACACACACACCCAAGGCAAGATACAAGGATGCCGAGCACCGCCACACCACCCCAAAGACTACCAAGCCACTACAAATGCGCGAGGATGATCCGCTTGGAGCCAACGAAGACCTCCAATCCTTCGAGGAGAGGTGACACGGAAAACGACGGAACAAGGACTCCAAGATGGTGCCTTCTAGAAGGGAACGGCCATTGATAGCCGCCACCATCTGATCCCAAAGAGCGAGTTTCACCCGGAGCAACTCGAAGGAGTAAGGGCACCGCGACGGAGCATTCATGAAAGATACGGTGTCCACGGACGCCGCTGCCGTCGGCCAATTCAAGATTGGGCAAGTGATGTACCCCGGCACGCCCACCCCTCCGACGCATCCTAGTTCCGCCAACCACCAACGGCCATCCACCCGCGTGGCCATGGCCGCTCGCCCGCACCCGAGGCGCAAGTTCCACCAATGAACACCGTGCCTCCCGCCGCCAGGGCCGTCGCCCTGCATCCAGACACCCCCAAGACCGACCAAAGTGACCGGCTTTGGGCCAAAGGGCACACCCGGCCGAAGAGACCGCATCATACGTCCCGCCTCGAACAACGCCGGAGCCGTGTCAGCCCACACACGGTCGGGGAACGGGGGTGGAGGGGGAGCGGACGCATCCGGGCCAGCACACCCTTGTGCCAGCGACGGGTGGCCCGAGCTCGCCGGTACCTCCCATCGCTCCAGCCTGCTTCCCCACCGGACACCTCCTGTGTCGCCCCACCTCGGCAGCGAACGCAGCTCAATGCTAGGCCACCAACGTACACCTGTCCACCGGGAAGAAGAGACCCGAAGGCTCATCACCAATCGCAAACGAAGCCCACCGAGGAGCCCAAGTGCACCGCCGCCGCCCGTCGGGCTGTAGCCTCCGGATTCGGCCGCCCGCCATCGCCAGCCTGCTGTTGCAGCGCACCACCACCCGCCGTGGCCATGGCGGGGCGAGACCAGCAGCTGCGCCTCGCCCTCGCTACCGCTCGCCCCATATCTCGCCTCGACCTCGCCAATCCCGGCGACCAAGGCGCGCCCTCCAGCACCACGCCGCCGCCGTCGACCAGCCCCGGCGGGCCGTCGTGCTGCTGCGCTCGGCGCCTAGCGCAACACCCAGGGCCGGAGAGCCGCCCCGCGCCTCACCACCTGCACGAGGGGAAGAGAAACACCCCGCCGCCGGGTTACAGCCGCCTGGGCGGCGGCGGCGAGGAGGGAGGAGGGACGCCCGGCTGACTAGGTTTGGCCTCCCGTGCGCCCGCGGGGGCATCGCGGGAGGAGGGAGAGGGGTCGGGTCGAGCGGTTCGTACTATCCAAAATACAAAGAAAAATAAAGAGGTCCTACGAAAATCGGGATCCATGGGGATCAAGGTGAGCCTCCTCCAAAATCCCTAAGAAAATGTTTTGAAAATCCTCTTAATCAAAGAGGTCCTACATAGGATCTAGAAAAAGGAGTTGAAATCTTCTGTTCTATTACAAAAAGAGTGAGGTTATGTTGACCGCTCCTCATTTGTCTTCCGTATTTTCACCTTCCTTCCTGAATATTTTTTCTTCCATCTCTGGGTTTTCACGAGTTTTCCTTAAAACCGCCCCAAGTGCCCACCTGTTATTGTAAGCTAATAAGCTCTCACCAAATGAAATCAAATTATTTTCAACAATCACGTTAATATGGGTAAGTAAATCATGTGCTAAGAACCGGGACTAAAGGCCGCGCCCACGTGGAGCTCCACCTTTAGTCCCAGTTGGGTAACACCAACCGGGACTAAAGGAAATTTTATGATTTTTTTTGAAATTTTTTTTTCAAATTTCTGAATTATTTTAACCTCTAATCTTTAATCAGCACCCCTCATCACTGCTCAATTTATCCTCTAATCTCTAATCACCCCTCATCATTCCAAATCATCTCACTTCCCGAACGGTCACCCATCCTCCCACTCCCCCAACCTGAGCACGCTTAACTTCCGGGTTCTATTCTCCCTCGTTTCCAAGTCTGCACTTGTTGTTTTCCTGACAATAGTAAGATGTCAATCCTATTAACCCTCAGGAATTTTGCTTGAGCATGAAGTGGCACATTTCACTGTTTGAGTTTGAAACTATTGTTTTAAAAAACAATAATTATTTAGAAAACAATAGTTATTTTGAATAATTAGTTTGACCACAGTTTGACCAGATTTGACCAAAATTCAAAATAATTGAAATAATTATTTAGTA
This sequence comes from Aegilops bicornis, assembly GCA_021605145.1. Classification (NCBI taxonomy): domain Eukaryota; kingdom Viridiplantae; phylum Streptophyta; class Magnoliopsida; order Poales; family Poaceae; genus Aegilops; species Aegilops bicornis. The sequence goes on along the minus strand of CM038675.1, from coordinate 865,006,096 downwards.
ACACTAATATTCTAGAATAATTAGTTTGACCATTGTTTGACCACAGTTCGAATTTTTTTCGATTTTTTCCACTCTAGATCTTAAAAGCCCCGTAACTTTTTTTCTGTTAGGTTTTTAAGGATTTTGAAAATGTTTAACGGGGTTCCCCCCGGTTAAATTTGGATGTAACTTTTTGAGTAGATGATTTTTCATATAAAATACTTTTTCATCCGAGTTAGTATGCAAGAGTTATGCCCATTTTTACAAATTCTAGAGAGATTTTGCAAATAAAGTCGAAATTCACATTTGCAAATTTTCCCAACAACTAGACCACATATCACATGGGAAACTTATTTTCTTTTATTTTTTTGACATTTCCATCATTTTCTTTTATTTTTTTTAAACTGAAAAGGCGATCCACCGGGGGGGGGGGAGTTTGAAAACGGGGGTAAGGACATGTCCTCGACGCCACCGTTAGGCGCTGCCAAGCACCAGAGTGAAAACCAACCATAACTAGTTAAGATGAGATTTGCTCAAGTTAGTTTGTTCTTTCGGCTTGTGCTTTGCTGTACTGTATACATAGAACAACATTTGAGCTTTGCTAATATATCTTGATTAAATTGTCATTTCCTTTTGCAGGAAAAAACTTCGATCTATTCGTTAAATATCACGGCGTTACGAATAACATTATATGTAACATTTATTATATCCTTGTCTCTAGAGTACCTGGCCACGGCTATCGACACCGGAGCGAGTGAATACCATTCTTAAAGAAGCACACAAGTTTGTCGGTTTCAGCTTGGACGTCAACGGCTCTTTCTAGATTTCCCCGACCGCACGATCATAGGTGGAGGTACACATGCGGATCAAGGCGAGCCTCCTCCAAAATTCCTAAGAAAATGTATTGAAAATCCTCAGAATCAAAGAGGTCCTACATAGGATCTAGAAAAAGGAGTTGAAATCTTCTGTTCTATTACAAAAAAAATGTGAGGTTATGTTGACCACTTCTCGTTTGTCTTACGTATTTTCACTTTCTTCCTTCTGTTTGAATTTTTTTCTTCCATCTCTGGCTTTTCACGAGTTTTCCTTAAGACCGCCTCAAGTGCCCACCTGTTATTGTAAGCTAATAAGCGCTAACCAAATGAAATTATAATATTTTCAACAGTCACGTTAATATGGGCAGGTAAATCATGTGCTAAGAGCATCTACAACCGGACCTCTCAAACCCGCCTCATACGCCCGGGTGGGCCGACTAGTCACTGCCCGGTCATGATTTTTTGACCCAGACGGGCCTCTCAAACGGCCCATCAAACGCCTGGGCTGGCCGGCACCCCCGGTATCCAGCCCAAATATGGGGCGGATATGGGGGCGCCCGGGCATGCCCGCCACGTCGAACTGATAAAGTGGTCCCAGCTGAAAACACCCTCAAACCCGGCGGTCTGAAACTCGTCTCCTTCGTTGGACCGGTAGCGCCGCGTGGCTCAGCTCCGGCGGGCCGCGTAGTGCATTGTCCGGCTATATAAGTCGACCGGTGGCACCTAAACCCTACCATCCATCCACATTGTCCTCCTCCTGTCCGCTGCCGCCACCACTTTCCACTCCACCTGTCCGTCTAGTAGCCATTTCCCCATGCTGTCGGGTGAGGAGCGAGCCCTTTCTGACACCGGAGCGCCGGCTCGAGCTCCTTGAGAAGATCCGAGCTAGGCGCGAAGCCCAGATTGCCGCGGGGCTACCCCTGGATGCAGTGGATCCGGAGGAGGAGGAGTTGGAGGAGGTGGACAAGGAGGACAAAGAGGAGGATGAGGAGGAGGAGGATGAGCCGGAGGAGGAGGATGTGGGGGACGCAGGCGACTGGGATCTACAAGCGGAGCAGCGGGTCACCCTTGATTCCCTTCGGTCGGAGTCGGCTGCGGAGGTAAGACGCAGTCGCCGGCAGGAGATGTAGGCGCAAGAGGCTGCGGAGGAGGCTGAGATGTTCGCCTACATGGATGAGGTCGGGCGGGAGGAGGATGAGCCGGAACCCTCCTACCCGCCCGTCCAGGCGGCGTCCAGCACCGTCGCCGTGGACATCTCCGACAACGAATAGTAGCTAGGATAGTACATAGATGTAGTATGTAGGATTCCTTTTGCATGCTTTGTATGGATCTAGGGGCTGAAATATGAGAGAGGCGAATGCAAAGTGGCTAATTTGATGCGTGCTCGGTCAGTGCGCACGGACACGCCCGGGCGCGTCTGCGGGCGTTTGAGGGACCGGATTTGCAAAGTCCGACTGTACATACTCTAGCATACTAAAATATTTGTACCCCTTTGTTGTGAAGCACGAGCAATTATCTAGTGGAATGAAAAGTACGATTACATATTTAACCATCTCAATCATATCTCCGGGCGTCTACGGGCGTTTCAGCGACCGGATTTGTAAAGTCCAACTGTACATGCTCTAGCATAGTAAAATATTTGTACCCCTTTGTTGTGAAGCACGAGCAATTATCTAGTGGAATGAAAAATACGATTACATATTTAACCATCTCAACCATATCTTATTTATTACTCTCTCCGTCCCAAAATTCTTGTCTTAGATTTGTCTAAGTACGGATGTATCAAGTCACGTTTTAGTATTAGATACATCAACTCTTTGGCTTAGACAAGAATTTTGGGACGGAGAAAGTATTTAGTAAACGATCGACATAGTGCCTTAATGAATGAAAACTCTTTGGCTTATCCTATGATTAGTTGATTCCCTGCAAAAGGAAAACACACTAAATTTTTCCTTCGCTTTGTGATGCACTCTGAATGGACCATCAAGTTCGTATGAAATATACCCTAAAAAAAAAGTTCGTATGAAATATGCACCATTTCCGGCGGAAGCCGACAAGAGCTGAGAAGATCGTGAGTGGCAAGATATGAACTTTTGAACTAAAGTGGTCATCTTTTATAATTTAATCTGGGCAAGCAAAACTCTAGTCCGTTGGTTCGAGACACGATCTCATGGAAAGTAGCAACTATCTATTGTGAGTGATCGGTCGAACAATATATGTATGATCAACCCCGTGTTAGCTACCACATGAAACATGTGGTAAGTAATCCAAACAATTTTTTTAAAAAAAAACCATGTTATCTGTTAGGTTGTGCGTCCGTAGGCACGTCCTTGAATAATCGCTCAACCAACTGAGTCGTCAGCCACTATCATTTTCTTACTCGTGCATCAGCTTTAATTCGCTAGCTGGTGCGGCTGCATGCGATGGACACGCACGCATGCATGCCGCACGTGTACCACACTTGGGATTATTTAAGTTGGAAGGGGACTGCCGGGCTCCTAATCCATGGTACTAACCGGATCTTGTAATGTCTGTGCTTGCGTGCCTACGTGCCTTATAATGTCGGTGCTTACGTGCCTTGTAACCGAATCTTTATTTTATAAATGAGACATCTATTGCCGTGCAAAAACAAAGCTCCTAATCCATGGTACTAACCATTTTATTAAACCCCACCCACATATTAATTAATTAATATGTATGTTCGTATAATTATTCGTTACAGCTCTTGGCACTCAGGGTGGAACACTATTAATAAGAATACCATCAGACCAATTTATAAAACTAAATTTTGCAATGTCATACGGCATCATATTCGTCTTCCTGTTTATCTTGGTGATTTTTAAAATACTCATCTATGGCAACCATTTTGTGTAAAAACCCAATGATCTCAAGACTGTAATTTGACAATGACCTGTTGCACGTGCACCACATAAACAAGTTTTACTTACGAAAATTAACCTGTCAAGACACATTGGATCGACAGCCAGGTTAGCTAAAAAGCAGAGAATGAAGAAAACGGGGGTAAGGACATGTCCTCGACGCCACCGTTAGGCGTTGCCGCCTCGCCGCACCTCTCGCACCTGTTGTTCGCCGCCACTACGACCACCACCGCGTTCGTGGCAACGATGGGGGCGCGGCAGGAGGGGCATGTGGCGCAGGTCTGTAGCCAGGCGTCGACGCATGCGATATGGAAGCCGTGGCCGCATTGCGGGAGCACGCGCAGTCTCTCCCCTTCCGCGAACTCCTCCAGGCAGATCGCGCACTCTGACGAGGACGGCGACGACTGCGCTGAAGCCTCGGCAGCGAAGGAGACCGTGGGGAGCGCATCGATGACCTTCTTCTTGAGGCCCTTGGGGGGGTCGAGGAGAGTGTTCGGAGCGCCGGCGTCTGCATGCGCAGTGGGTGACGAGGGCGATGCCGAGGGCGAGGACGAGCGCGCACAGGAGCGACGCCAGGATGACCACCATGCCCGAGTTCATTGCCATCACCGGCGCCCTCTGCTGCCGCTGCTGCTCCGGGGCCTCAATGCTCGCCGGCGACGACGACGGTTCGCCGGGGCTGGTGGTGGCGAGGGCGGCTCGGTGCAGGAGGCTCGCCGGAGCACGCATGATGTGATGGTGTCGCCGCCGCTGCTGCTATATATCAATATATGGTGTCTGAACTCTGAACTCTGTATCTTTGACAATGGCCGTGCGTGTGTGCGATGCCCTGCGTCGGGTTTTATAGCGTGGAAGTGGCCATGGTGGTGTGCAAGGGAAGGTAACGCCCACGGTATGGCTCGTGGAAGATGAGTACGATCTAGTGACACTGTAGAATTAGCAACTACTAAACGCCTACTTTCCTGGAGACCAACCATATGTGTGTGTAACGTGTGTGTGAAAAGATGAGACACGCTCTACTTTTTTTGACTTGTGCTTTGATTTGAAAGAAGAAGAAAAGTTGCGGTGCCTACACATTTCTTATTGCAATCAAGTGCATCGGCGAAAGATATTATTAGTGGCCTGACAAAAATCACGTGCTTATTTTTTATTTATAAAGTACATTTGGTTTTTCTTTTGAAATTCATCGTTAGTAGCCAAGCACGATCATCACCTTGCTTGCATTATGGAAAGATGCGTGCAATTTTTTTTTTAATTTTCTTGGAGCATGCGAAATTCTTTTTATTGTAAGATGAGGGGAAAATGGTTTTACTTATTTGATCCGTGCGCCGAAATGACAAAAATGCTATCGTAAACAACTAGATATAGGGCAAAAACGACAAATTCAATTGCTAAGTTGACTACATCATTATAACTTAGATATAAAACAGTGTACAGTATCGTTAATATGTTTTTGTTTCTAGTAACATAATAAGATAATACTAACTATATAATTTCTAAGAAGATGGTCATAGACTCTGACTCAGGAGAAAGGATTATATTTTTCTTATGGTAGGATTGAATTGGGCCAAAGTGTACATGTGTTGGGCTAGAGTGTGCTATCTCTACTACTTCAAAATAGAATAACATTTCTTTTCCTGCCAGGCAGAGTACTTCGTCCAATATTTAATATTTTTCCTGATGATCATTCCTTGACATACCAACTAAAAATTATTTTCTTTGGCAAGTGAACAAGTTATTAAAAAATAAACTAACGGGCAGAATATGGTAAACATTTTTTAACACAGCCGTATAATACGGACAGCTAGAATAATTACCCCCCCCCCCCCCCCCACGGTAGTAACACACGTGCTAATAGCTAGTATAGACAAAAAAGGAAACTTGCACATTTGTGGGTACATAAATGAAATTTTCGGTACTGTACCATGAAAAACATTGTTCTGTTTTTGTTTCCATTTTCACGAGATCCTTTCTATTTTTCGCCCCCACTCAATAAATTTCCGTTCCTTACATATTATTCGCTGAATTTACGTATTTTTGGAATGGAAATAAAGTTACATTTTAATCTCTATCCAAAAAGATAAAAAATGATATATTTGAATGTTTGCTAAAAATATTTGCTTTTTGTTTAATGGAATGCTAGAAAAAACCTCAGGTGCGGATAATAATCTAAACTATGAGAATTGGATATTGACTTAAAACTCCACAAAACAAATGACTAAGAAGTAAGTGGTGCATGAAATTTTCAGGACAGTTAAGTGTGTGTTTTCATAGTGGTCTGTGGACAGGAAGGGCAAAGCCACATGACAGTGACAGATTAAGCATCTTTAAATTGGTTGGTACTAAAGAAATATAAGAGCGTTTAGATCACTACTCTAAACACTCTAACATGGCAGAGGGAGAAGTATACAAGTTCTATGTGGAAAGTACTACTTGTTCTAAGTGCAAAGTACGGTGGAATCTAGCTATTGGCCAGCTAGTGACACACTGACATTGTGGGAGTAAGTGGGATGGCCTTGGTAAATGTGGTTTTTGACATTGATATGCTTGACTACGTGGCAGCGCTAGTACTAAACGACGACATGCTTTAGATATCCTTTTTGAAAGGTTTTCGAATGTGCTTTTGTTAAAAGTGAAAGTGAAATGTGAAACAACCATTGAGTTCGTTTCATCCGCAAGAGCAAGATAACGCACTCGAAAATGAACCAAGATATCGCCTATATGTTAGAGATCTTATTGTGCATGTTGAGGTAATCTAAATAAGATATACATGATCCATCTAGAGTTAGTGCGACAACTCACCATCAAGTATTATATATCTTACCATCCAGCGTTAGCCTATGGAATATGGGCAATTAAAGTTTCCGCTTGAAGGGGGAGGGGGGGTCGACTCCCTTTTGTCCCGACATTTCTCTCTTTTTTTTTGGAGGTGAACCCTACATTTCTCTCTAGTGCCCGCCTTGAGAGTTGTGAAAGCTTCCCGGCCCATCTCCCCTCTTCTTCCGGCGGCGTTGTCGGCTTGCATGGGGGTGCAAGTGGCGGTTGAATTGTATATAATAGTACTAGGTGTAAGTCTAGTTTTGCTCTGCTTTGGAGAGGATTAGTGTCCTGTCGTAGACGAGTGTTATGTCATGTTAGAATTGAACTCCAATGTCGGCCAGCGGCATCGGTCCTTCCTCTCAGCATTCATGTTGACTGGCGAGGCGAAAAGGAAGATCCATCGCGCTCCCTCCCAATAAGCCTGTCAAAGTGACAGATCTGTTATAGCCCCATACTCTCCCCTCTTTCTCCATTGGCATGGAGGTGAAAGTTGGAGGGGGACTAGATCAATGTGTTGCCCTCTGATCTGGCGCTTCCAGAGATTTGGAAGCAGCCTTAGACTTTCACTATTTCATCCTCCATCGCTAAATTGACCTTGGTTGTCATAATAGTATATCAAATAATGTAGATTCTTCAACCCCCTTCATGAAGCCCTCTTTCCCTTGGCTGCTGAAGGACTATATTGCAATTAAGTTTCTATCTTCGTGTTTGCAAGAAGAGAGGGCATGGAGCTTGGATGGTGTGTGCTTTGCGATGAGATGAGAGTGCGTGGACTTTTATAGTCATGATCACATCGATGGAAGTGCCAGTTGTGGAAGCGAAGGCTGTCCGGCAGACAAGTTACTACGGACCGACATGGAAGTGCAGGTGCCGGTTCGAGGCAAAAAAGACATATTTGACTCTTTTTACGAAATTTGGCATGAAATGGCCAATATGAATAAAAAAAGCACAAACTGACCCTTTTTGGCAACTCTCTAGTCCCTGAAGTTGCCGCTATATTGTGCAACTCCATACCCCATAGCTTTGCGATTTGGGGCAACCCTAATGAGTTGCATAGTTTAGAAGCAACACCAACATGTTTGGTGTCGTTAAAAAGGACCAGATTGTGATAAAGTTTTGAGTACAAGCTATTTCATGCTAAACATTTCAAGAAGGGTCAAATATGCTATTTTAGCCTCACTTCGGCTGGTGGATGTAACCTTAGGATGCTTTTTCATGCACATGTAGCAATTTTGCTTTGACATCTATTATTTTGGTGCAGGCAGAGGAATGACTCGTACGTACCAAGTCCAGTGACACTATTGTGTGGTAGAACTAGTAACTAATCCTAATAGACACCTAATTAGTGAGCAGTCATAGTGTATTTGAGAGCATGGTACACACGTAAATTTTCCTGCTTGTGATTTACTTTTACCTCCGGAAGAAAAATTGTTGGTACCCACTTTTTCCTGTTGTAAAATGAATAGGTGAAATAGCTATAGCTAGTTGGATAGCTGAATTAATAGTTGTTCTGATTAAAATGCCCGAGTTGCACATTTGTATAACCCTCTTAGAGTAATAGGAGTTGGGTTTCGATGGTTTTATCTTGGACATCGCTACCTCATTCTAGATTTCCTTAACTGGAGGATGGATTGCATTTTGAAAACATGATGGGATAGGAAACAAGAGGTGAATGTTTCGACAATGAAAATAAGACGCACATTGACCATACAAATACACAAAATAAATAAGAGATGGGTTATTTAAAAATAAAATGGCAGAAGCAAGGGTGGGCATTTGTGGCAATGGCAGATGATGATCTTTCACATGCCACTTCAAGATATTTTGCTTGTACTCATGGCAAGATAACTTTTAATTTTGAGAAAGAAATTCCCTTGAATTCCAACTACCGTGCCAAGTTAATTAGGTTACTTTTATTTTGGTACTCCATGGAAAAGTATACAGTGCATTAATTCTAGCTAGTTGGTGATGGCACTATACAAGGAGCAAGTCAAGTGGCAGCTAAAACCAATGCATATGTGAAATATTAGAGTGGGCACAGGCTTTCAATTTCCTTTCAAATTGTGCTTTGTTTCAAAAGTGAAAGTGAAGTGCTAAGGATCCAGCTATCTCGCTTCACCATGAAATGAGGCTAAACGTTGAAAGTGTGCCTAGCTATCGCCTCTCGGTGATAATTTACCAGGAAGATATATCTCTACTTCTATAAAATACTCAGTTGGTGATGATGGTGCATCTGTCATCCATCATTTCTAACAAGTAGATTTGCATCCAACGACTATGAGGTAGGTTGTGGTCTTTTTGAAACAATAGTTCACTTCTCTGCTCCAATTTGCAGAAAACCCTTTAGTATCTCGAAACCACCACATCCCTTCCTCACCTCATCAAAATGGCCTGAGGAATATATTTTGAGCGAAATTGATGTACACACGACATGGTATGGCCGATGTGCAGCCGACGCAAGACTCTACACCGTGAGATTGACTTGAATCTAATTAACAAACGGCCTGATGGGCAACGTTGTCTGAGTATCATCTGGAAAGTATCGGCTGCATAGCAATGCTCTATTTTGAGTGAAACAATTTTTAGTGATATATGTATATCAAAACTAGAGTGTTTTCTTTCAAGTTTGTGCACAAGCATTCTTCTACTTTGGGTTCGTTACAACACACGGGCACATTGCTAGTGCTATATGATCACAAAGATATATAAGATCCATTCCATCTGGGGTAAGTGCGGCTCACACTACCGATCAAATATTACATATACTACATATACTAAATCTAGAACCGTTTAAATTTTCTGGTTTGTTTGAGTTTTTTTGGCAGTTTAAACTGGCAAATAGGGTGATGACACGTGCTATTTTGTTCGGACCTGGATGGGTAAGCTTCTCGGGTGCATGCTGCATTTTTCTACAATTTAATTCTTGGTCAAACGTGTGTCCTGTGTCTCTGAACAGGAGCTCTATTCTTGGCTGACGTGATTTGTTGACCGCATGCATGTACTAACAGCATGGTTAATAGTATAGCCAATAATGGGTTATATAAAATTGTCACATCATCTATAGCCAACCTAATAGCCGACATGAATAATAGCTATTTACAAAGTAGTACTATTTTTTTAATGGATGGCCCACCTTACAATCTCACATTGTTTCTTGGAGCATGTGCTGCAGCCGGCTCTTAATCTACAGCCCGCTTCTCTTCTCTTTCCTCTTCTCTTTCATCCAACTTAGCAAACATATAATATTTTAATCATTACAACCTGCTAAATGTACCTTATTACACTAGTAGAAAAAGGGTCATACGTGAAGCACATTAGTGCCGGTTTGAATTTAAGCCGGTACTAATGTATACATTAGTGCCGGTTCGTGGGGTCGATCAATAGCACCGGTTTATGGCGAACATTTAGTACCGGTTCATGCCACGAACCGGTACTAAAGAGGCTGTCGACTGCTGGTCGAGCTATGGCCCCACCATCACCATTTAGTGCCAGTTCGTACTACGAACCGGTACTAATGACGTTAATGGCAGGATGTTTTAATTAGTCCCACCTCGCTCCCCTAACAAGCCTTTTACCACCTTAAATATGTTATTTCTCAAACTATCATAAGCACTTGGTCTTCATTGAACTCTATGTGTAGAATTTGTGGCCTCAATATGAGTCTTCATCGGTTTATAAATCGTTGATGACTCATATTGACAATTCAGATTGTACACACAAAAAGATCATTGATGGTCATAGTATTTTTTTGATGTTATATGATCATATTGACAATTTAGACTGTAAAGAAATATAAGATCATGATGTAAATGCTCTTATATTTTTTGCGTTCAATATGCACCATTCAAAGCGACGCCATCAACTTTCAACCATTTTTGCCTTCATTTGCTATTTTTCATGCATTCAATGATTTGTTTTGAGAACTAAATGACCTGGAAATTGAAAAGCACTACAAATGAACTCTGAAAAAGTTGAAACTTGACATGGTATCATCATTTCACCCACATAGATTGTTCAAAAAGTAGAGAGGGTTACGGCAAAAACTAGATGCACTTCGTTCACAAACTGGACAATCTCTTTCGAAGTATTCAGGTTTCAGATGAAATTAAACTCATCTGTTACAAAGGCATTTCATTTTTTAAACTTATTACAACTCCAGACTTTTTGTGCATTCAGTATGCACCATTCAAAGCGACGCCATCAACTTTCAACCATTTCTGCCTTCATTTGCCATAACTGTTTTAGCGCACCACCTTTAGTATCGGTTGGTGGCTCCAACCGGTACTAAAGGGTGACCAGTACTACTGATTGCTTAGGAAGCTGTTTTTAGTCCCACATCGCCAAAAGAGAGGGACTAGGAGTGGTTTATAAGCCACGAGTGCAGAGCGATGAAGAAGAGGCTCAATGCTCACGTTGCTTAGCTTCAAGCCTTGAGAATATGGTAGATTGCACGGAGCTATCGCAGTGCAGTTTACACTATTCAAAGGCTTGAAGCAAATTAACGAGCATTGCACCTCTTTTTATTTTTAATAACTTATTACAACTCCGGACTTCTTACATTATGGCAAAAACTAATTGCACGTCGGCATTTCTTTTTTCTTAACTTTGGTTATAACTCCAGACTTTGACCATCAAGTTTTGCAGAAATGAAAAAATAGCAGAAAAGAAAAATAGCAGAAAAGAAAAAAAACTATTGCTGAAAAGAAAAAACTATATAAAAAAACTACTCAGAAATAAATAGAACAAAATAAATATAGCAGAAAAGAAAAAGCTGCTCAGAAATAAATAGAAGAAAAATAAAGCAGAAAAGGAAAAATTATATTTGCTATTTTTCAATAGTTTACAAAATGACCGTGAAATTGAAAATCAATACAAAATGAACTCTGAAAATGTTGAATTTTGGCAAACTAGATGAAAAACTACTCACAAATAAATAGAAGAAAATAAATATAACAGAAAAGAAAAAACTATACAAAAGACTACACAGAAAGAAATAGAAGAAAAAATAGCAGAAAAGAAAAAACTACAAAAAAAATTAGGCGCTGCCACTGTGGGCCTGCTAGGCCACAGGAGTGCAATTACAGGCCTTAAAGGCCCAACAGACTCAGGGCAGCGCGCAGAATTTAGGCCCACAAGCCTGCTATATAGAGGAGTTGAAGAGGTAGCAGCTGCTGAGTTTATAAACCGGTCGGCCGCCCTTCGCCCGGCGAGGTGGGACTAAACTTTGGGGTGGCCTTGAGGCCTTTAGTACCAGTTGGTGGCTCCAACCGGCATACTAAGATCACCTTTTAGTACCGTTGGAGCCACCAACCGGTACTAAAGGCCTACTTTTCCGCCTCTTGGCTCGGGTTAAGTTGGTTTTTAGTACCGGTTGGTGGCTCCAACCGTACTAAAGGCTCACCCTATATATACAAAGACTTACGAAATTTCAGTTACATCTCCCCACTTCTTTCGTCAACCTCTCGCGCCGCTCGTTGCCGCCGTCGCCTGCCGTCGTTGCCCTCGCCCCCGAACGCCAACGCTGCCGTCGTTGCCGCCGCTGCCGTGACGATATCGCTCTCTCTCTCGCCGCCGCCGCCGCTTCTAACGCCGGCCGTCGCCCCGCTGCCGCTAACGCCAAGCGCTGTCGTCCCTCGCTCTAACGCCGCGCCTACCAGACGCTGGCGCTACCAGACGCCCTTCACAGACAAGATGGGCGGGTGACGGGCTGGCCGCACACACACACACATACCACACACACGCATACACACACACATACACACATACGTACTAGATTATTTTTAGTTCAATAATTAATATAACTAGTTTATTTTTAGTAAGAAAATTTAGGTCTATGAGATTTGAACTAGTTCAAGAATTAATATAACTAGGTTAATGAGTTTTTTGTTTATTTAATTTTTATATATTTTGAGTTTATATAAATGTTAGATTAATGTCGAATGTTAGATGAATTAGATAGAAAAGTTAAATATATAGTAATGTCTATTTATAGTAAGTGCTTAGTAGTTGAACTAGTTGATTTAATAAAACTGGTTCATTTTACTATAGAAGTAGTTTATTTTTAGCAAGAAAATTAATAGAACTAGTTTATTTTTTTAGTTAAAGAAATTATTCCCGCATCGACGTGGACGATGCCTATCCCGCATCCTCGTCGTCGAGTCGGCGGAGGACGACACCTGCTTGACCAGATGGGCCATGTCCGGGACTGGGCTCTGCCGGGGTGGTACTGGGAGGTGCTACCTTCCGGGGGGCGTAGCTTGGTGAGGAGCCAGCCCGTCATTGACCCGATCCTTGTTTGGTGGAGGTCGCGTGGTCCAGTGACGGAGACGAGGCATATGCATATGATTAGTTGAATAATAATGATCTAATTTAGTCTTTGAATTATGAACGTATAGGAAATGTCATCATCGGAGGACGAAAGTCTCCGGGAAGTGCGTTGGTGCCACGACGATCGAGGTGAGTGCGACAGGCCTCACTGGATGATGGTCGGCGCTCAAAGATTAAGCTCGAGGAGACCTTGAAGTTGAAGCGATGCATAGCGACGACAAGTGTTTTTTCATAATTAAGCATGACTTCAACTATTTCAACGTGTAATTTTCATCTTTACAATTCGAGTATAGTTAATCCCATGCCATGCAAGACGCTATGTCTTGGAGAGGATGGATTTTGAAGACCATGAAAATTTTGAAGCGAAGAAAATTCACCTAAGGACCCATCATGATGTGGATTTTGAAGTAAAGTTGTATAATGCTGAGAGCGTAACCCATTTTGGTTGCAAAAATTGGGAAGCATTTTGCAAATTGTATGGTTTTGATGAGGGTATGCTTGTCACCATGGATCTTGGTGATCCTGAAATCGAGCAAGACAATATGGACATTAGGGTCCTTGTTGATACTCCTCCAGTTCTACCGCTATGTGAGTTTCTCAAACATAGTTAATTATTAATAGAACTTATATTGTTCATTTCAAAATAGTTGACAGCTTATTTCCATTGACAACTTATTTTGGAGTATCAAAGAATGTGCAGAAGATGGTAGATAGAACTTACTACACCGATGGCTCTGAGTTAACTTACAAGGAGAAAACTCATCTGGTTGGATTTTGTAATGATATTGAGAATTACAATATCTACAATCGAACTCCTCAATATTATGGTCAATACGTGCCACTAGTGCACGTGTTGAACTCTGATAACTACCATGGAGATACCTGGTAAGTTTTATTACTATTACGACATCCGTGCATATTTTTGCATACTTCTAAAACTAGTACATCATTGCTAACTACGAAGTTATTACTATGTTTGTCAACAGAGAATCCGAGGATTGTGTGCCTCATTTGATGTATCGAATGGCGGCAGCCTTCGTGTTTTGAACATATATCCAGGTCATCCTCTGAATCTCAACTGTCCATACCGGATTTCTAAAACAAGTGGAGACATGACAATCAAAGGATGGAAAAATGTATGGACAGTCGTAAGGAGCTTCTTGGAAGCAAAAGGAAGCGAGGCGCAAGAATTGGAGACAGGATGATCTCCATTCTTCATAATGGAGAGTCGGGGTCTATATTGTTTTATGCTATTTTACCTTAAGTGTGTTTAGGTCCGATCCTACCGACATCGATGATCATGTGCTAAGAACAATTATGTAGGGTTGGGTTCGATGACTATGAGGATGATGATCGTATGACTTATTATTAATAACGAGTAGAAGTTGTATGATGATGCTTGATTAATTTGCTAGTAGGACTTGTTATTATATATGATGATGTATGATGCGAGCATGTATGAGTTATTATATATATATCTGCGGGTGAAACGAAAAAGAATTAAAATGGAAAACACAAAATTAAATGAAAAAGAAATCATAAAACCAAAAACCCCCCAAACATTTTAGTATCGGTTGGTGTTACCAACCGGTACTAAAACTCGACCCTGGCTCGTCTTGGCGTGGTTGCCCTTTAGCACTGGTTCGTGCTGAACCGGTACTAAAGGGGGAGGGCTTTAATGACCACACTTTAGTGCCGATTATGTAACCGGCACTAAAGGGCCTTACGAACCGGTGCTATTGCCCGGTTCTGCACTAGTGTTATACTTGCTCTAATGGACGAGGAGGACAGTGCATGACATATGGGGTTGCATGCATGGTTCTATTTGTCTCAGGATATGGATGTGTGTCGGTTTGTGCGTGTGATCGACTTGACTAGGCCCGACGCGTTGCATGCGCTTGGTCCCGGAGTGCAAGTTGTTGATTTCACCACGTATACCCAAGCCTCTATTTCAGGCAAGGTTTTTGCCGTGAGGTTTAGCCACTTGTGTGAAAAAGACCTATGATGAATTTCGCATGTGACACGTGGTATTAGTTTGGTACCTGGCTGTGTAGAATTGCTTTGTGGATTCAGAATTTCGTTTCAAATTTTTTGAACTGGTGTGGCACTCGGTTTGGTTGGTTTAGTGTTTTCTCTGGCGTTTCTTCGGTTTTGTGATCGGTCGCTGTCGATATCTGCCGCTGTGTTGGTTTAGTATTTTCAGCACCACCGGCGCATGTGTTATGAACGGAAGAAAAATTGTTGACCGCCGCTGACGTGGCCCTATCGCAACAGCAGAACAGAATGTGCGAGAAAAAACAGACGCACCTGCGGAGCGAGACGCGCGGCACGTAAGCGCACACATGCAATAAAAACGAAGTAGGAATGGAGAGAAAATAAACAAAGCGCGCATGCATGCAGTCCAATCGGAACACACCGCTGAGACAGACGGTCGACCAACATCAAACTGATGAAGCAGTGGCCACGGGATCCAATTACAAGACGACAAAACCTTTTGCAGCTTCATCGGTTATGCATGCGCTGGTTGGGCCCCACCGCTCCGGCCCTCATTTCTCCACTCCGAGGTGGTGGCGTACGCGTCAGAATTCAGAGGGCGTACAGGAGACGCATGGAAGCCACAACATGCAGTCCACCGTCCAAAGAAATTGAGATCCACCACCGCCGTCTCGCGGGAGGGCGCCGAGTGCTACGTC
Source organism: Aegilops bicornis (assembly GCA_021605145.1). Taxonomy (NCBI): domain Eukaryota; kingdom Viridiplantae; phylum Streptophyta; class Magnoliopsida; order Poales; family Poaceae; genus Aegilops; species Aegilops bicornis. Next base: position 864,990,583 of record CM038675.1, on the reverse strand, counting down.
CTCGTGCAGCGAGCGCCACGCGGGAGAGAGTCGGCTGCTACGTCCTCGTGCAGCGAGCGCCACGCGGGAGAGAGTCGGCTGCTACGTCCTCGTGCAGCGAGCGCCACGCGGGAGAGAGTCGGCTGCTACATCCTCGCCATGCTCCGCCCCTCGCGCCGTAACCGCCGTGTGGGCCGCTCCAAGCGCATCACGAAGGCCGCGGGGGCCTTCATCCAAGGAGGCCAACCTCAGACGTCTCCCATCGAAGGATCTGCCGTCCTTGGCCGGCGTCTACTCCTCCGCCAGAGCCTTGCTGGTGTTGTTCGGCCGATGGGGCTAGGAGGCGCGGCAATGGGAGCTCAGCGGCAGCACGAGAGGATGGAGAGGTACATGATTTGCGCGGACATGCAGGTACCTACTCCCGCCGCTCCTAAGTCCTCACCGGTGGGGCGCAGCTCCAGGCAAGCGGCTGCAGGTATATTCACCATTGCCACGGCTCCTGGGATGCGTGCTCATTCACTTTCAACAGGATGGACCCACTAAACCATAATTCGGTGGTATGTGTTGTTGATTGATGTGCACCAATTCTTTTTTCCTCCTCAAGATTCATTAGTGAACTGCCATCTGCATGCTTTACAAATTATGTACGAGTACAACTGTGCAAGTGGAGCCCTATTTCAGAAAAACTTGACATGACAAATCTGGTGTTGGCAGTTGGCTCTGGCGCGCCGGCGTTTGCGCTGGCGAGTTTGAGGAAGGATGACAAGGCTGCGGGGATGCCGGGATCTGCTGTTTCTGTCGCATGCACGTATCAAGACCTCTCCGGCTGCTGCTGCTGCTGCTGCTAGCAGCGATGATGAAGAAAGCCGCTGTTAGTTTGTGGGATTGCGCAAAAAGCGGCGAGGGGCTGCATCCGCCCGGCACCGGCTGTTCCTTTTCCTAGCCTCCAGTCTTAGTCGCAGGCTCGCAGCAGACAGCACAAAAGCAGCGTCAAGCGAGGAAGGCGCGGTGGTGTTGATCGCCGGAGCTGCACCGCCTGTTCGTCATTGCCCTACACCAACTCAATGGCCACCAAGGTGTTCCGAAATACAATTTCCTCCAATTTCTAGATATAAGATCTGGAACACCTACTACATGTAGCAAACTAGCAATTAATAAATTTCATTCATAGAGACATAAGCATCAAATTATTGAGGCTTACATGCATGATTGTGTTTTCTTGACATGATTGCAGTTTCTACTCCAAAGCAGATCAAAAGGAGTTGGGGGAGAGAACGGAGTGGCTGGTGATCGACGTGCCAGCGTCTTCTAATCGATCTACAGCCTACCCGAACCTGAAGCTCCTTTGATGGACAAAGATGTGAGTAGACTGTTTTTTTCTTCTGTTGTTCGATTGATTGATCTGCTGTTGTAGTATGATGTTATTACAGCAAAAAAATGTGGGCGAGTACATACTTGTGCTGAGTTCACCAGACAAGTATGGAATTCTGTTATTACAGGTTATTTGTTGTTTGTGGACAAGGCATGTATTAGTGATATGGAATTATGGATTGTAAATTTGTGATATAATAAGTGTTCTTTTTCAGGGCATGTATCCAATTAGCAGGAAATTGATGAACATGTAGTGCAAAAGATCAGGAGTGCATTTGCTGGGTTTTGCCGTGGAGGTGACCGCGCAAAAATTAGCAGATGATGGGGTCTCTAATGAGAGATTGCACCATAGATTTTCAGTGGTGTGGATATTGAAGAGCAAATATTTGATGTATTCATCAAAGCTTTGCTCCCATGGTTCAATCTGGAATACACTGCGTGGCGTTGGAGGTAGTGTGTTCTTTAAAAATTCTATGTCACAATATATATAGGCTTTTAATTCCATACGACGATGCAGTTATGTTGTAGACTGACCGAATGTTCTTTGGAGTAGGTGCTGCTAACGGTGACAGTAGTTGGCAGCGGCAAAGCTTGACCTGCTGCTTAGTTTATTTGTAGTTATGTAATGCAGTACATACTGTACCACTAATATAGTTTGTACTGTAGCTGTATTCATCCTAAAAAAACGTCCCTTCTTGTCCTCTTCAGGTCTTCTTAGTTTGTTTGACGTGAGACCTTCATCATCCATGGAAGAATCATGATTAATTAGCTGCCTCCTGGATTTTGCCGAGGACTTTGATATGAGACACTGGATACCTCCTTATTAACTCTTAACCACGTCAAGTATGTTCAGGTGTCTATTTGTGTTTGTACAAGTCGACGAGAAAATGAATAGTTGTAGTTCACGAACTGATAATTTCCTCGGCGCTTTGAAGAGAAAATATTTGCAGCATCTTTGAAGGTATGACCACTTCACATTTGTGTATGATACAGGATATTCTGGTGATCTACATGCCGTGTTGCGTTCCACGTGGGGTAGTCATTCTAAAAGCCAAATTGCAGATCCATGGCTATGGCCACTAGACACGACCTCATGACGCCATAGAAGCCTGGGTAATGGTCGACCTCCCATGTCAACTAGCCCAGCATGAACAACATAAAGCTACATTCATCGATACCCAGCTACAACACTCGACATAGCAGAAGTAACGCCACAACGTGGTCATCAACGACCAAAATTACCAAACGTTTGACGCCGTCGCAAAGAGAAGCCTATTTACAACGCAAGAATGGACTCATACCAAAGAATGGCAGTCCAACATGGGACTCCAACAGGTGACCTGTCAGCAGAAGGAATTCGCCACTGGTGGAAAAACAGGCTTCCGTCCAGCCCCATAAGTCGCGAATCGGTAGGAACCGCGACTAATGGGACCTTTAGTCGCGGTTCTGGAGGTGAACCGCGACCAAAGGCTGGGCCAGGCGCTCGGTGGCCAGTGGTGCGTGAGGGGCTTTAGTCGCGGTTGGCCAGGACAACCGCGACTAAAGGCTTCGGCACCTTTAGTCCCGGTTTGCTGTGCCAACCGTAACTAAAGCCCTCCCTATATATACCCATCCAGCAGCCAACACTTAGCCATTTGGAGCCATTCTCTTCACAAGTGGGTGTAGGTTTGCTTTTGGTTCCTCTTATGCACATAAGGTGTTTGATGAAATGCCCCAAGAGCATGAAACAAACATGACATGAAGTGTTGGAGCCACACTCCTCGATCGCGGTTAGCAACTTGATGAACCTTTGATGTGTCATTGATAAAATATGCATGTGTGTAGTTCATTGTTTAATTTATATTGTTTGTAGCTAGTTAGTTTAACAAATGCATGATGGTTAATTATATATTTTATATTATAATAATGCAGATGAATCGGCAATGGATGTACGGTAACCGACTCTCCGGCGAGTTCACTACGGGTTTGAAAGATTTCATCGTAGTGGCTAATGCGAACAAGCGGGGGGGTTTTGTTATCTGTCCATGTGTTATCTGTAAGAATGAGAAGGGTTACTCTTCCTCAAGAGATGTTCACATGCATCTGATTAAGAATGGTTTCATGCCAAGATATAATTGTTGGACCAATCATGGAGAAAGAGGGGTTATAATGGAAGAAGATGAAGAAGGGATGATTTCATCGATGAAAGCTATCTTGCTCATTTCGGTGATACTTTCATGGAGGATCTTTGAAGGTGAAGGGGAAGGTGAAGAAGAGGCACGTGATGATCCCGTTGATGATCTTGGTCGGACCATTGCTGATGCACGGAGACGCTGCGAAACTGAAAAGGAGAGGGAGAATTTGGATCGCATGTTAGAGGATCACAGAAAGGCGCTGTACCCGGATGCGATGATGGTCTGAAAAAGCTGGGCTGCACTGGATTTGCTGAAATGGAAGGCAGAGGCAGGTGTAGCTGACTCGGCATTTGAAAAATTGCTGAAAATGTTGAAGAATATGTTTCCAAAGGATAACGAGTTGCCCGCCAAGACGTCTGAAGCAAAGAAGGTTATACATCCTCTAGGTTTAGAGGTACGAAGATACATGCATGCATCAACGATTGCATCCTCTACCGCGGTGAATACGAGAATTTGAATGAATGCCGGTATGCACCTTTGCATTGCGTTATAAGATCGAGGCGATGACCACGGTAGCGATGTTGAGGGCCGAAACCCGGAAGAGGGTTCCGCCAAGGTGATGTGGTATGCTCCTATAATACCACGGTTGAAACGTCTGCTCAGGAACAAAGAGCATGCCAAGTTGTTGCGATGGCACAAAGAGGACCGTAAGTCGGACGGGGAGTTGAGACACACCGCAGATGGAACGCAATGGAGAAAGATCGACAGGATGGTTCAAAGATTTTGCGGTGACGCAAGGAACATAAGATTTGCTCTAAGTACGGATGGCATGAATCCTTTTGGCGAAGCGAGCTCCAGCCATAGCACTGCCCGTGACTCTATGCATCTACAACCTTCCTCCTTGGTTGTGCATGAAGCGGAAGTTCATTATGATGCGGTGCTCATCCAAGGTCGAAGCAACCCGGCAGCGACATCGATGTGTACCTAAGGCCATTAGTTGATGAACTTTTACAGCTGTGGGGTGGTGTCCGTGTGTGGGATGAGCACAAACAAGAGGAATTTGACCTCTGGCGTTGCTTTTCGTAACCATCAACGATTGGCCTGCTCTTAGTAACCTTCGGGACTGTCAAATAAGGGATACAATGCATGCACGCACTGCTTACATGAGACTGAAAGTGTACATTTGCCAAATTGTAAGAAGAACGTGTACCTTGGGCATCGTCGATTTCTTCCGAAAATTCATCCGAAGAAAGAAAGGCAAGCATTACAACGGCAAGGCAGATCACCGGCGAAGCCTGCGGAACGCACCGGTGCCGAGGTATTTGATATGGTCAAGGATTTGAAAGTCATCTTTGGAAAGGGTCTGGCGGACAATCAGTTCGAAGGAGCCGACGGCACGCAGCCATGTGGAAGAAGAAATCTATATTAAGGAGCTAGAATATTGGAAAGTCCTAGATGTCCGCTCTGCAATCGACGTGATGCACGTTACGAAGAATATTTGCGTGAACCTCCTAAGCTTCTTGGGCGTGTATGGGAAGACAAATGATACAAAGGAAGCACGGCAGGACCAGCAACGCTTTGAAAGACCACGATGACCGGCATCCGGAATGGTTTCAAGGTCGTGCATACGCTCGACCAAAGAAGAGAAGGTCATCTTTTTGAATGCCCGAGCAGTATGAAGGTTCCGTCTCTATTCTCGTCCAATATAAAGGGAATAATAAACATGGCGGACAAAAAGTTCCAAAACCTGAAGTCTCACGACTGCCACGTGATTATGACGCAATTGCTTCCGATTGCTTTGAGGGGGCTCCTGCCGGAAAATGTTCGAGTAGCCATTGTGAAGCTATGTGCATTCCTCAATGCAATCTCTCGGAAGGTAATCAATCCGGAAGTTCTACCACAGTTCTGAGCGATGTGATCCAATGTCTTGTCGATTTCGAGTTGGTGTTCCCGCCATCCTTCTTCAATATTATGACGCACCTCCTGGTTCACCTAGTCGAAGAGATTTTCGTTCTCGGTCCTGTATTTCTACACAATATGTTCCCTTCGAGAGGTTCATGGGAGTATTAAAGAAATATGTTCGTAACCGTGCTAGGCGAGGAAGGAAGCATCGCCAAGGGCTATGGAAATGAGGAGGTAATTGAGTTTTGTGTTGACTTTGTTCCTGACCTTAAGCCGATTGGTCTTCCTCGATCGCAGCACGAGGGGAGACTAAGTGGAAAAGGCACGATCGGAATGAAATCAACGATATGTATGGATGACCATTCTCCTCGATGAAGCACACCACACTGCATCTTGACCAATTCCAGCTTGGTGGCTCCGTGCTTTGAGAAACACAAGAATATTTTACGTTCGACAACCCGGGAAGCCTGAATCCTGGATTAGGAAGGCCCACATGGAGACTTTCGGCAGTTGGTTGAGAAAACATTTAATGAATGACAATGATGTTGTAGATCAGCTGTACATGTTGGCCAAGACACCATCTTCGACTATAACGACTTTCCAAGGTGCGAGATAAATGGGAATACATTTTACACGATCGCCCAAGATAAAAAGAGCACCAACCAAAACAGTGGTGTCCGCTTTGATGCAGCAACCGAGAATGGGCAAGAGGTCACATATTATGGTTACATAGAGGAGATATGGGAACTTGACTATGGACCCTCCTTTAAGGTCCCTTTGTTCCGGTGCAAATGGTTCAAGCTAACAGGAGGTGGGGTAAAGGTGGACCAGCAATACGGAATGACAATGGTGGATTTCAACAATCTTGGTTACCTTGACGAACCATTCGTCCCTAGCGAAAGATGTCGCTCAGGTTTTCTATGTGAAGGACATGAGTAGCAAACCGAGGAAGCGGAAAGATAAGAAAGCGATCGATTACATCATGCGATGATCCAAAGCGCCACATTGTTCTTTCAGGGAAAAGAAACATCGTGGGAGTGGAGGACAAGACAGACATGTCGAGAAGATTATAATATGTTTGCTGAAATTCCGCCCTTCAAAGTGAACACCGACCCAAGCATTAAGTTAAATGATGAGGATGCTCCATGGATACGGCACAATCGTAAGCAAGCAGGGACACAAGGGAAGAAATGATGTGTAATAATTTATTGTACCAAACTTTGTTGAATGGATCATGTGAGTTTAAAATTTGAAAACTAATGGCACTAACAGAAAGTTTATAATTTTTCTAAAACTAAAAGCAAAAAGAATTAAAAAATAAAGCAAAAAACAACAAAAATAAATAATAATGCAGAAAACTAAAATAGCAAAAATAAGTATTTTGTTGTAAGTAGAAACAAAATAAAATAAATAAAGCAACAAAGAAAACAAAAAAGTGTTTTCAAATTTGAAAACTAATGGCACTAACAGAAAGTTTATAATTTTTCTAAAACTAAAAGCAAAAAAGAATTAAAAAATAAAGCAAAAAACAACAAAAAATAAATAATAATGCAGAAAACTAAAATAGCAAAAATAAGTATTTTGTTGTAAGTAGAAACAAAATAAAATAAATAAAGCAACAAAGAAAACAAAAAAAGTGTTTTCAAATTTGAAAACTAATGGCACTAACAGAAAGTTTATAATTTACTAATGGCACTAACAGAAAGTTTATAATTTTTCTAAAACTAAAAGCAAAAAGAATTAAAAACAAAGCAAAAACAACAAAAAATAAATAATAATGCAGAAAACAAAACAAAAAACTGGAAAAAAATAGTGCCCCCTCTTTGGACAACCACGGCTGAATACGACTAGAAACCCTACATGGGCGGGATTCAGGCCCGCAGGAGGTCAAGTAGGCCCACAGCACACTGACTAATGTGATTAGGCCCGAAATCCAGCAGTTGATAGGAGCTCGAGAGGGTGGGCGCCGCAGCCCGTAAAAACCACACTCGAGCACACTCAACAAGCGAGGTGGGACAAAACATATTGGCGCGGGCGCGGGCAGCTAAGCCCTTTAGTCGCGGTTGGTCAGGCGACCCGCGACTAAAGGTACCCTTTAATCATGGTCGCCTGACCAACCGCGACTAAAGGGGGCGGATCGCAAAAAAACCGCCAAACCCTTTAGTCGGTGGGCGGGCGACCAGCGACTAAAGGTACCTTTAATCGCGGTCCTCGTCGCCAACCGCGACTAAAGAGACTATAAATACACTGTTAGCGTTTTCGCGTTTCTCATCTTCTCCGATTCCGCTTTGTTAAATCGCGCCCTCGGCGCCGCCCGTCGCCCTCGCCCTCGCGCCGCCCGTCGCCGTCGCCCTCGGCCGCCCGCCCGTCGCCGTCGCCCTCGGCGCCGCCCGTCGCCCTCGCGCCGCCCGCCGTCGCCCTCGCCCAGAACCCCTCGCCGACGCCCTAGCTAGGGTTTCCGCCCTCGCCCCCAGCCCTAGCCGCCCCACTCTGCATGGCGTCCCGTCGCCCCTAGCTCGCACACCGTCCCGTCGCCGCGCCCGCACGTCCGCCGCCCGCCGTGGCCTCTTCCGCCGCGCCCGTCTTATAACGCTGGCGCCATCATGATTGCGGCGGCAATGTGGCGGCGCCCTTACGCCGGCAGCGCCCGTAACTGACGCCAGCGCGTAACACGAATAAAAAGAATAATAAAAATATATTAATTAATTAATTAATTAATTAACTTAAATAGTTGAGTTTAATTAACCTAATTAAAACTGTTATGTTAACACTAATAGTCTGTTAGTTAAAACTGTTATGTTACTAGTAGCAATTTAATCTTTATTCTCGAATTAGTTTTAATTACAATATATCAATAAAACTTTAGAAAATCATAGAAAATAAACCGTAGCTTCGAATGGAAAAACTTTGTACATGAAAGTTGCTCGTAACGAGCGAGGCGAATCCGTTACGCAGACCGTTCGTCCGCCAAACACCCCTAACCTATCGAACCTGCAAACTTTCCTCTCCGGTTCATCAGTCTGACAGACGTCCGCAACCGGGAAAACTATCCCGGATGATTCCCCCTTCGCCGGTATCGCCTAGCGCTGCGATAGAACACGACTAGCTATGTCTGTTGACCTGTTATGCACTTGCCTGCTATGTATTTAGAATTTTATAAGAGGCGGCGAGGTTATACATGTGTGTTGTCCTCGCCTCCTCTCCAGTAGCGCCGTCGTCTGCCCGCCCGTCTCGCCTCGCTCTACCGCGACACCCTCTCCCACCCCTTCCTCGCGGCCCCCTCCTTTTGCCACCGCCCTTTTGCCACCGCCCTTTTCGCCACCGCCACCGCCACCGCCTTCTTCACTTAATTAATTTGTTTTTACTACATGTTTTCGGGTGACATAATGGCGGACGATAGAGCTGACCGATTATGGACAACTATGATCCGGACGGTGAAGCACATATGTTCGGCATCATAAACGGCGATATTCAATATGTGCCGACCGGAGAAGAAGAAGATGATATCTCTTCTTATCTGAACCTTGACGGTGAAGATGAAGGGCGCCACAAGAAGAAGATGTCAAGAAAGCGTCGATAAACGCATTTATCTTCAAATGGAAGTAGCAACCACCTCCGGCACCGAGGTATATATATACATTGAGCCTCTGGTGATACAAACTAACTGATTTGAATATATTTGTGTGTACTAACGCGCGCTACTCTATTTCTTATTTTAGCGCTAGTCCTGTTAGTCTAAACAATCGATTTCGTCGTCATAGCGTGGAGCAACCAAGAAGATGAAACAAGTTGAAAAATGCACCATCGAGGTTGTCGACGGTGCAACGGCAGGTCAGCTGGAGCCCCGCAAGAACGCCACCAAGTTTGTCGACCAATGCGGAGCCATTGTTAGAGACAACGTCTCGATCACCGTCGAGAGTGGAATGAGCCAAAGAAGGCACGAATTGATGGTTTCACTTTTGTCGATAAGAGAACAAAAAAGATTGCTTCAAGAAGCTTATGGAACATTTCGTTCTACCTCCGGAATACAACAAATTCGATGAGGAGGGTAACAAGATTGAGGAAAACAAGGAGAGGAGGAGGCTAGTCAAACAGTTCGCTCTTCATAAGATGGCCGACGCATTCCGGAAATTCAAGCAAAATCTAGCCCGTGACTTTGTCAAGCAGAACAAGACTCCGGATTTCAAAGGACAATATGAGAAACTGAAACATGATTGGCCAGAATTTGTGAAGCAAAAGAAATCGGAGCAGTTCATTGAAATATCGAAAAAAATAAGGAAAATGCGGCTAAGAAGGAGTACAATCATGTTATGGGGCCGAGGAGGGTATCGCATTTTGGTGCCTAGGTTGGAGAAGATGGAGAGCGAGATGAGGGCGCGAGGAATCCGTCCAGTGCGGAGGATGGGACCCAAGGGCCAAAAGCTGGTGGTACGGGCATGGGGAACGCTGAACCGGAGGCAGGGAGTGTGTTTACCGGGCAAATTAATTAAACCCACCCAAGCCCTTATTGGCGCAATGAAGGATGCTCAACAGGGGAAGATCAAGTTCAACAGAGAGAACGAGCGGCTGACAAAAGCCCTCGGGAATCCCGAACACGGAGGGCGATGTCACGAGGCATGGGGCACATTCCGTGGAAAGTAGGGTTCCCCGGGCGATGACCCGTCTGATTCTGAAGCCGTAAGAGAAAGATGGATCGGGAATCAGATGTTGTGGCGCGGTTGGCATCGGAAATGGATGTGATGAAGAAAACCATGAGTGTCTTGGTAGCGAAAGAGATGCAGCTCGGGTGCAGCATGAAGATCATCCGGCGGATCTCGGAAGCCACGGCGGAGAAGCAGCGTGGCTTCCACGGAGGCCCCACCGGCTGGTGCAGATGCACCGACGATCGAAATTACTGCACCGGAGCCTCCGGTGGTCGAAATACTGCACGGAGCCTCACGGTGGTCGAAATTACTGCACGGAGCCTCCTCGCTACCCGTGGGCGATATAAAGGAGATGAAAGAATGTCATCTGTATTATCCTATCGGGAACATGTCCATGAAGGTAGCCATCGGCAGTGCTTTACCATGTTTAACTGGAGCACTCCACCACAACAACCCCATTCAAGATGGCTATGCTCGTGTCACGGTGGAGGACATAGTCCAAGGGTTTGAGGACCTGGAGATTGACATTGCTACACCTGAAGGGGAGAAAAGACTTGGAGATGTCAAGCGCCATTTCATTCTATGGCAAAAGAAGTTTATCAAGTTTCGTGCGAGGCGCCAAGGACAACAAGTCCACCCCCTACGGTGGTGGTGGTGGCGGTGGTGGTGGTGGCGGTTCACCTACACCTCCGTCCACGTCGGCCCGACGCCGCCCGATCCACAACGTCCGGCGGGTGATAAGCCGCCGCCCCGATCCTCGTCCGGCGGGTGATCAGACGCCGCCCCCCAATCCACCTCCGACAAAGAAGCAGAAGCAGTCCTGGATTATTAACCGGACCCTTATGTACCTAAGACCACAAAGGTACCGGAGCCATCACTGAAGCCTCTCCCCACAAGGCCTTGGGAACGTAGTGCCGAGGAAGTCGACGAGGCCGCGGCTGCTCATTATGAGAAATGGAAGGCGGACTGCAAGAAGAAAAGAGAGCCCGAGCCCAAGCCAAGATATTACGATGAGCAAAAGAAGTGGGCTAAGTCATTTTTGAGCACACCGTCCCAAGTCATGAAGAATCTGCGACGACTATGCACGTGAACTTCATGAGCAGGCACTCATGTTCAAGGAGAACAAAGAGCGGGAGAAGGCGAAAGTAAAAAGCGGAAACAAGTTGCCCAGCTCGGGGAACAAAGTAAACAATCGATTGCCCGCTTATAGTGGAAGCCCGGATGCCCCGAGATCATACAAGCTGCGACAAAGACATGGATTGACTGTAACGAGTGCCGGAGAACAAGCGGCCAGCTTAGGTATTACTCTTCGTGAACTGTTAGGCCTTGATGAGGCGCCCGATGAAGGATGTAGTAATTACATATGTCAAGAATGGGCCTCTCGTCGAGCCTGCGCAGGAAAATGATCTACGACCAAATGAAAGGTCTGCTGAATTGGTACAAGGGTTACATAAAAATAAAACGCCAAAGAATATATTTATGCGGAAGTTAGACATGAGCATCACTTCAAACATTACTATGTAACAATTGCACTTTGAGTGAATTGTTCCAGCTTTTCAATCTCTTGAGCTCGACAAATCTATCATCGGTTGCTACGTTCGTAAGTGATTTATTAATTTCTACCCCATCTCGTTCATATTGCCTGCACTATATATATGTCCTAACTATATTGTTGTGTCCGCTTATATGCAGAATGAAGATTAAGGAATGCAGAGTAAGGAACATCCATGATGTTGGGTTCATTGACCCACACATCGTTAATGGATATGTGTTGGAGCGTCACCCCACCGGCGTGGAGGCAGACTGTGGCAGTTTCTTACAAAGCAGGAACTGAAAAGTGATATTCTATTTCCTTACCATTTTGGGTGAGTGTTTCTGTCTTGAGCACATTAATTCTCTTTTGTTTACTCCATGCATGGTATGTGGCGGCTAATCGATGAGTTATGCATGACGTCTTGTGCATGTATCGTGTCCGCAGGTTCCTTTGGATTCTGCTAGTAATTAAAGTTAACACCTCGTAATGTCTCGTTCACGACTCTCTGAATATGGATCCAAGCTTTGGGCCGACATGAGAAGAATGCTGCAGAAGTAATTATTTTCATTCATTTGCGCTCTATATCGATCGGCCTATTTCGTTCATTTCCTAATATCAAGTAACTAATAACTCTCTTGTTCACTTAATTTTCTTTGCCTCGTAGGGTTTGGAGGCGGTTCGTAGATACAAAGGTCGGTGAATTCAAAAAGAGCTAGAATTCAAAATGGTAAAGCCTAAGAATGCTGGGGATATTCAGCCACGGAGACCAATCTATGTGGATACTATATGTACGTGAGAGGATCCGGAGATACACCTCTGAGCGGGCCGTTAAAGTGATACCAATGCTCGGAGGAATAACCTCCGGATGATGCTTAGTCTAGAAGCTCGCTTCCGACCACTTCAAGAGGAACTAGCTGGATGGTTCAGCAGGAAGTCCTCCATCCTAAAGGAGAACACTATTACGAGGACGTAGAACTTTATATGGATTAAATCATGTATGGAAACTTGTTCAAAATTGTATATGGTCATCCGATGATATTGAATATATATTGTATATTCCTCTTGAATTCTTTTTGGTTCTAATTTCAAATTTATTTGAGATCGTACATTCATATGCATGTATGTAGTACCGTAGAATATATGAAACTCCTTCAAAATTAAAATAAAGCACAAAAGAAATAAAACAATACAAATTAAACAGAATAGCAACAATAAAAGCAAAAATAAGTATTTTGTTGTAAGTAGAAACAAAATAAAATAAATAAAGCAACAAAGAAAACAAAAAAGTGTTTTCAAATTTGAAAACTAATGGCACTAACAGAAAGTTTATAATTTTCTAAAACTAAAAGCAAAAAGAATTAAAAAATAAAGCAAAAAACAACAAAAAATAAATAATAATGCAGAAAACAAAACAAAAAAACTGGAAAAAAATAGTGCCCCCTACTGGACCCCCACGGCCTGAATACGACTAGAAACCCTACATGGGCCAGGATTCAGGCCCGCAGGAGGCCAAGTAGGCCCACAGGAACATAGCTAGTAACAGATTAGGCCCGAAAGCCTGCAGTTGAGAGGAGCTCGAGAGGGTGGGCGCAGCAGCGCTTATAAACCACTCTCGAGCTCTCTCAACTAGCGAGGTGGGACTAAACATTTAGGCTGGGCGCGGGCAGCACAAGGCCTTTAGTCGCGGTTGGGCAGGCGACCAGCGACTAAAGGTCCTCCGCCGACGGCACCTGGCGCCCACGTGGACGGGCCTTTAGTCGCGGTCCTTAAGCAGCCGCGACTAAAGGGGCTTTAGTCGCGCTTATTTGGTCGCGGTTGCGCAACCGCGACTAATGGCAGTTGCGAACCGCGACCAAAGGCCTTTTTTCCACCAGTGCGCAAGGCACTATTCATATGCCATATAACTTATACAATAAGATCTACATCACGTGTGCCAAAAATAACATAGACACACGTATCGTATCAATGGGGCGCGGCATGCCGCCGCGCGGGTACGGCTAGTATTTACCTAGACTACTACACGTATAACATGCAAAAGGTCGGCACCGCATGAAAATCGAAGACATGGCAGCCCCTAACAGCATCTCCAGCCACGCCTCCAACAGGCCCCTCAGGCGATTTTTCAGCTCCGGCACCAAAAAATCGGCCCAGCCGCGTTCCCAGGAGGCCGTTTTTCGCTGGTTTGAGTCGAAACTGGCGCAGGCGGACCCAGACCGAACCCGGCGCGCCGGGACGGGCGATTTTGGCGCGAAAGATCTACGGGCCCGCCGAGTCAGCGACACTCGCCTCGTCATCCTTAGAATGCCTCGGTTTCCCGCAGGGAATCAATGGCAAGGCTGCCGCCGGTCAACCTTGCCATTGATTCCTCTCGGGCGGCGCGGCCACGCATCCCCTCCCGCCACGCGTATACACGGCACGCGGCTATAAAAGCAACTCCTCCCCATCGCCTCTAGCCACACCCGCCCACAGCCGCCGCCGAGCTCTGCCTCCCCGTGCGCAGCCGCCGCCGACATTCCTCCCCTCTCTCCTCAAGCCCATCCGATGGCCGAGCGGTTCCCCGGCGATGGAGCGGCGGCCAACGACTTTGGCCGCCGCTCGCTCCACGAGTGGGAGGCCTATCTCTTCTTCGAGGCGAACATCCCGAGGCCACCGGACATGCGCGTCGGGCCGATGGGGTGGAGGCTCAGGGCCGGGGGCGTCCCCATTCCCCCGATGCCCGACGTCAACGCGCGCCCCGACCTCTTCGCCGCCGAGGTCGACCGCGTGCGAGCGCCGGTGACGGAGTAGCAGCGCGTCCTCCCACAGTACGCCGCCAACATCCACGCGTTGTGGGCGGCGTACTTCCAGCGCCGGCAGGCGCATCGGCTAGCGTCCACCAACGGGGCGCCGGTGGTGGGAGGCGTCAAGAACAGCGAGGGGCGCCGCCTATGGTGGGGCGCCCCCGGCTGCACGCTCCACGAGGTACTCCAGTACCTCGAGGGCGGCAATGACCCGCCGCTGGCATACCCTGCCGCGGCCACCGCCCCGGTCCCCCGTCGGAGCGCAGAGCAATGGATGCCCAGGAGGTTCGGCTCCTCCTCGTCTTCCTCCTCTCACTCCTCCTCCCGCTCCTCTTCCCACTCCTCCGGCTCGCCGGCGGTGTTCGGCGTCAAGGCCAAGCCTGCAGCGGAGACGCCGCTCGGCCGGCGCACCCGCAGCGCTAGCATCGTCATCAACGAGGGCCGAGATCGCCTCCTCCTCGGCTCCTCCCGGCTACGTCAAACTGAAAACGGAGCCGGGGCTCGCCGTCGTGAAGACGGAGCGAGGGCTCACCGGCGGCGTCAAGGAGGAGCTCGATGACGCGGCGGCCCTAAAGTAGGCGCGTGAAGAGTGGGCGCAGACTGAGCTGGAGCGCCAGTGCCGCGCCTACGAGCAGTTCACTGCTCGGCGCCGTGGCTGCGACGAGGGATGCGTCGTTGTCCTCGACGACAGCGACGATGACGCGCCACCACCATCGGTCCGCCAGGTCAACGCCGAGCAGGGGGCAGCAGGGCGTCCGCATCAAGGAGGAGAAGGCCGACGAGGACAACGGCGAGGATGGCGGCGACGTCAGCGAGTTCGCCGCGCTCAACGCGTTCCTCGGCCCATAGTTGTAGCTTTTAAAAAAAACTTTGTTATGTAATATCATATTCGCCGAACTTTAGCCGAATATTTGTTCAGTTTGTCAAACTTTAGCCGAATTCCTTTCTTTAAAAAAAATGCTTTCCTGGGGCGACCCGGGGCCGGCGGCTGGTAACCTGAAAACCCCCACGCTGATTTTCAGCGCTGGGTCGCCGCCGCCTTGGGGCCAACAGCCGGAGATGCTCTAAACAAGCGGTGGCACCAGGGCGTGATGTGACGAACCCCATGCAGCCATGCAGGCAACGCAATCAATGGAAACCAACACGTATAAAACATGTTTTCGAACAGTATGCAAATCAAATATGCCTGCATGCAGCATGCAACCACCGACAATTTTGTATATTCTGGAGGCTGCTGATGGTTTTCGTAGATTAGTACAATTTTGCGTGTGTTTCTGGTCCTTCCGAGCCCTATAAATACGTGCTTTGCACTTGTGTCTTTCTCCATCTTGCACGGAGATGACTTGTGGCCTGGTGCGTCCTGGTGCTGCTTTGCGTGTCTGCGCGGCTGGCATGATGCTGCTGCTGCTGCAGGTGTGGTGTATAGGCTTGACGCTTGTAGGCCGAGCAGCTCGCAGGCGACGTGCTCTACTACGGAGAAGCCACTTTGGAGTGGTGCATCTGCACAGCCGGGCGGGAACGTAGAGGCACTCATGTTCTGCTTGGCGGTGGTTGTCCATGCTGCTCCCCTTCTTTCTTTCTCCCGACGAGGATGGGAGCGCCCTGTCCACCCGCCCGCGGCCTTCAATGGCGAGCAGCGCCGATTGCGCTCGAGGCCGGCCTGCTAGCCGTTTTGTCGTCGACAGCCGACTACGCCGAGGATCGCCGTGAGCTCTCCTGCCGACAGGCACCCAGTGTAGCGGTAGGCCGGTAGCGACGGCGCCTGCAACATCCTCCAATGCTGCTGCTCTTCATAGTCGCAATTCGAGCAGAGAAACTGAGCGGTGCCGCTGCGGAAGGAGGGGTCGTGAGTCGCGACGATGCAACAGGCGACCCAGAGCGGGGAGGCGCCATGGACGTGGCCGTCGCACGGCTGGCAGGGCCCCGCAGCGTCTGCCCGGCAGTACACCACAGACGCCGCAGAAGCAGAACTCCACGCTGTGGGCACCATGCATGTCGGCAGCAAAGCCCTGGCATCCTGTACAACGATACGCTTAGGAGTACTTATGTATAGTTTTTGAGTAGCGAGATGAAGAATGGCCTGTGCATGTGGTTCTTGGCTAGAGCAATATCTAGCGAGATTGGGTTAACTCACCATTATATACCTTATATTGTATCAATTGGTTACGATCAGTATGTTCCACAGAGTAAAAAAAAGGTTTGGTGTGTTCCACAGTACATTAATATTACTCTGCTCAATCTTGTGGGCTATCTGAATGAATGCAGATACATACTACTATCAATTGTGTGACCCTATTATGAAAATATAATGTTAAAATTATATATTGAATTTACTTGGGCGAATCTACTAAGATTGTACGTATTTCTTCTTTTGCATAGACAATATCGGATAAAATGTTATGCATCGACTAACCTGTGGGAAGTTCTAATTCTTTCAGTGGTCAGGCTTCAAACTTGCATCAGTAGTTTATTTCGTTCTTCGAGTTGTTGATTCTCTCGCTTAAATTGTATGCACCATGCATAGTTGGCAGTGTTCATCTCTCTCTCTCTCTCTCTCTCTCTCTCTCTCTCTCTCTCTCTCTCTCTTTCTCTCTCTCTTCAATTTTATTCCTTCATATTTTGCAGATTGGAACTTGCCTGAATACTTTAGAGTGGCCTACAAACATGTTTTTTTGTCCCTTTTCATTAATACAAAAAACATGAAATTGCTATGGTGTTACACCACAAATTCGCAACGGTGCCTCGATTTTTTGTTTGCGTTGGTGAAGTTCTTACATTGTCATTCAATTTGAGCGCGGCTTCAAGAGACAAGGGTCAAGAGAAAGAGGAGAGAGAGCAGTAGCAGGCTAGCATTCTCTTTCTTTTTATGCAACAATGATTTATAGATCTGGTTACGTGCTCATGTCCATTAGATTAGATCATGAGAATGGACTTTCTTTTTTCAGTTGGTAAAGTGCCCGTCAGACCATTTTTTGATGCTGGGCAACATTGGATCACATCATAGGGTAAACTGAAACGGCGCTCTTCAGCTTTGTACGTGTTATACTCCCATTTGAAAATTCTTTTAGAAAAGAAGCATAAGGTTTAGGGTTTAGGGTTCAACTGAAACATCAAACATGTTTGGCCAATTGTCCAAGGATATGAATATCTGGGCGCTCTTTACTATTTCATCACGGGTACCAATCCTGTAGGAGGTTCCACTAGTGACGTAGGACAAAAATGAAAGTACCACATTTTAGATTATTATAAACATATCAACGTAAACTTTCTGTCTTCCAAGATGCACTATACATGATGACAACAGATTTATCCTTCCTGGTTTTGCTTTTATTCATAACTTTCCTTTTTATGATTACATATTACACAAATATAATTATCTTATTTAAAATTTATATTCACTACATACACAGAATAAAAACATTATATATAAACATGACGTATCAATGTGCGCGGTGGCATGGGGATCATCGAAAATGAGTTGGGATGTCGAATGAATAGTATGATTTATATATTTTTAATCAAATCATATTTATATTAAAGGAGAGACCGACATATAGTATATTAATGAGTGAAAACACTTTGTCTTATCAAGGAAAACACGCTTAATTTTGTCCTTGCTCTATGATGCACCCCACCGAGTCGCCATTTTCGGCGCAAGACGACAGGAGCTGAGAAGAACAATACAAGCATGATATGAGCTTTTGAACCAAGTGGTCATGGTCTCTTTTAATTAGGGTTAATCTCTGCATGCAAAATACTACTCCATAAGTTCGATACATGATGCGTAGCATCCCCGACCTCTGCATCGTAAGTATGCGCTTTTATTAATTAGCAACCGAGTGGTCAATCTTGCCGCTCCATTTGGTGTTAAAAACTCCGGTGATCACAAATTACGCCATCTGATTGTTAACTTGACCATGACCCGCTGCACATGCACCACACATACACCAAAAACCATGTACATTTCAGTCACCAGCTAGCTGATGAATCTTTGGCCGGAGGAAAGGTGGATCTTTGAGAGAAGACGATACACATGATAAAAGGCCATCCATCATCACAAAAGAGCAGAGATACTATTTAGATACGAGATGCAAAGTATATGTCTGTATGATGTGCCCATCTTCAAATATACGATGATGATCTTATCCCCAACGTTACCTGGTTAGCCACCTTTGCCGAAAAGTTTCTCTGTTCATGTTCCTCCACATATATGCCAATCGTTCCACAATTTCCTCTAGTGCACAGCTGTACTGATCATGCAAGGACCTGGTTTTCCATCTTTGTCCATGTAATGAACGATTTCTCTTTGAAATTTTAATTGAAACACTAGCTTTAAGTCTCTTGATCTGGCGGATCATCGTTTCATGTTTTATCCTGAATAACTGATGTCAAGTTTGTCTTGGTAGTGGTTTCCCCGTTTTGATTTTACTCCCTCCGTCCTTCAAAGAGTGTACTTTCAACTTTGTAGGAGGGTCAAACTATCTCAATGTTTGACCGAGTTTGTGCAAAAATATATCAACGTTTGTGAAACCAAATAGGTATATGATGAAAATATATTTTATCATGAATCTAAGCTACTAATTTGATGGCATAAATGTTGATGCATTATTATATACATACGGTCAAACACAAAAATGTTTGACTTTCCAATAAAGTTGAAAGTACACTCTTCAAACGACGGAGGGAGTATGCTTTAAGTCTTCTTCCCCGACCAGATGCGGGAAACAGTAACTCGACAAACATATGTTTGGCTTGCATAAATGTTAGTACATGTAGTCTCTATTTTCTTTTATTTTGTGACAATGGTTACCTTATACTCCTTCTGTTTCAAATTTGGACTAAACCACGGCATGAATTATGGAACTGAGCGAGTAATATAATAGGATACATACATCAATTAATCGAAAGAGATTCCCTCTTTTTCTAGAGAAAAATTAACTATCCTGCTGCAAAAGTTGAAGATCAAACGTTAAAGCTTCCAACAGGTCTCATTACTTCATAGTCCCTGACTATTTATCAACTGACAGAAATTTGTCTCAGCTAGAGATCACGTCCACATCAGCCACATACTTGAACGGCAATCAAGCTAGACTCAGGATGTGTTATCCTTCCACTTTAGTTTTCCTTCGAATGATCTCCATCAGTCGAGTTGCTATCATGCTGTGCTGTAACGAATGGGCGAATCGATTCTGATGGAGACTAAAAGTTTTATCGACTAAACCAGATGAAGCACCCAAAACACGATGAAAAAGGCAATAGATTCCACCCTGCAAATATTCGTAGAGTCCAAATGAAATTGAAGTTTTCTTCAATTAATCGAGATGCTCTGTTATTTGTTCAAGGTTGGCGAAGAAGGAGAAGTGGACAAGAGGTGAATCTCGCAAAAGTTAGAGAAATACACTGATTATTTTTGCACAAGTACTAGCAAGCATACAATTTATGTTTTGCTGGGTCGAATGCAACAGGCCAGCAATAGAGCCCAATTAAATGACAAATCTTAACTAACACATAATTTTATTTACAAAATCAACCTGTGAAGACAAATTGAATGTACAACGCGACCAACTAAAAAGCAGAGAGAGAGAGAGAGAGAGAGAGCCAAAGAGAGAGAGAGAGAGAGAGAGAGAGAGAGCCAAAGAGAGAGAGAGAGAGAGAGAGAGAGAGAGAGAGGAAAACAGGGAACAAGAACAATACTACAAACCAGAGTAATTACAAACTAAGGTAAAAACGTGCCATCGCCACCACCGGTCGGCGCCGCCTGCTCGCCGCACCTCTCGCACCTATTGTTTGCCGCCACCACGACCACCACCGTGGTCGTCACCGGCGGCTGCGCGGGCGTGGCAACGATGGGGGCACGGCACGAGGGGCATGTGGCACAGGTCCGGAGCCAGGCGTCGACGCATGCGACATGGAAGCCGTGTCCGCACCGTGGGAGCACGCGCAGGGCCTCCCCCTCCGTGTACTCCGCTAGGCAGATCGCACACTCTGACGACGAGCATGTCGCCGGCGTCGGAGAAGGCCCGTTGGCGACGAAGGAGACGGTGGGGAGCGCGTGGATGACTTTCTTCTTGAGGCCCTTCGGGGGAGGAGGAGCGTTATCGAATGATGAGGCGGAGCGGCGGCGTCGGCACGTGCACCGTGAGATGAGGGCGAGGCCGAGGACGCAGACGAGCGCACATAGCAACGACGCTAGGATGAGCACCATGTCCGAGTTGACCGCCATCGGAGGCGCCGTCTGCTGCTGCTCAGGGGCCTTCATACTCACCGGCGACGACGATGGCTCGCCCGGGCCACTGTTCGCGAGGGCCGCGTGGTGCAGCAGGTTCGCCGGAGCGCGCATGATGTGTGAACTCTGGACTATTTATCTAGCTTATCTTTGACTCTGAGCGTGCGTGTGTGCTCTTCTCTGCTCTGCGTGGGTTTTTATAGCGTGCAGGCGGTCATCGGGTCATGGAAGTGACCATGGTGGTGGAAGGGAGAGCCGGCCGACGGACAGGTAACGCCGGGGCCCACGGGTTAGTGGCCGGCGCCGATATGGCTCGTGCATGCCACTTTGGGGTGTTTCCTCCTGCACGCGTGGCTCCTTTTGGTTTAGTACGAGTACTACGTGGATTCGAGGAAATTAAGCAAACCACTTGAAACACTAGTAGTGATCAATGGTAGAATTATCAGCTAAACTTCTGCTTTCCAAGAGACCAGCCATGTGTGTGTGTGTGTGTGTGTGTGTGAAAAGATGAGACACACTTTACTTCTTTTGACCTGTCTTTTGCTCCCAAAAAGAAGAAAACTTGCGGTGCCAATTCATTTCTTGTGGTAAAGTGGATCGGCGAAAGGGATTCGAGGCACCCCTTTTTTGACTAAAATATGCATCACATATATAAAAAAAATGCATAAAAGACTACAAAAAATATGGTATATCATGGATATTTATAATAATCTTCCCTAATAATAATAAACCAGCGATCACTTCTGGTCGTCCGTTGTCGCCGTTTTTTCAAAACAGCCGCTGTATTTCTTTAAATTCAACCCGCAGTCCTATATGCAGTGTGTTCGTAAGAAAACGTTTCGTTTTTGCAAAACAGCCCCTGCAGTAGTTGGAATTCAGCCCGCAGTCTGTATATTCCTTACTTTATACTGCCTCTTATCCATTTCCAGACACCACTGCCGGCCACTCACTGCCGTTTGGCGCCGGCGTCCACGCCGCAGAGGCCAAGGAAGCCGCCTCCACTTACCGCAGGCGTCCAAGCGAGGGTCCCAGGAGAACGGCGACGGGGCTCCTGTGGCCGCCGGCGTCAGGAGAAAGGAGGGTGGCGGCGCTCCGGGCGACGGGCAACAAGCGGAGGTGAGGAGGTGACGGGGTTCTTGGTGGTCGCCGGTGTGGCGAGGGCCGGAGGGGTCGTCGGCGCGGGCTCGGGCGTGGTCGGAGCAGAGGAACACGGGCTGCGGAGCAGCATGTGCGGTCGGAGCAGAGGAACGCGGGTTGCGGCGCGGTGCAGGAAGGCGGGGCTGGTGCTGGAGCTTGAGGGCACGGCCGCCATCGCATGCGTCTAGATGACGGTAGAGGGCAAGCCTGGCTTGGCCTGGTGCTGGAGCTTCAGGGCGCGGTCGCCACGGCGTGCGTCCACATGACAGCAGATGGCCAGGCGTGGCTTGGCGTCGCTAAGAGCCACGAGGTCGTCGCCGCCGGCCTCCAGGCCACGCTGGACTAGCTGCTGCACACCCCTGCGTCGTCGCCGTGCCCCGTGTGGTGCGTGCGAACCCGCCGTGAACAGCTGCCCCGTGTGCGCGGCCACCAAGAACTTCTACCTCCATTCTAGCTCCAAACCATGCCGCCAGTTGGGCCGACGGTGGACGTGCGTCGTGCTGTGCTCGCGCGCAAGGCCCGTGTCCAATTTGGATTGATTGCAGACCGTGTCCTTGTCGAACACAAGTCAATGGAGTGCCCAACCCGGATTGTATTTGTTTGGTATAAGAAGGAAGGCTACTCGGCCGTAATCTTCATCAGGTCAATTTTGGACGAACATCCAATGTCGCTGCCGAGTTCGCCGGAGGAAGAAGCGCCGAGTTCGCCGGAGGTACAAGAACATCCGTCCAGCACTGCAATGTCGCCTGCGTCTGCTACATCAGAGGTATGTATCCTCTTGACCCCTGATTTTCTGTCCTGGAGCCATCAGGCTACCACGGAAGTTCAGCTTAACCAGGCATCCTCAATCCTCCATGGAGGCACTAATTAGTTAGGCATCTGATCTTGGTTAGTTTTACAACATCAGAAAAAGAAAATATGGAAGGTCAGGTTACACATCGAGATACTAATTAGTCAGGCATCTAATTATGGATTTCATAATCTATGAATGCCTTACTCATATAGTACTAATGAATTCCAATTGCATGCTGAAATCATTCTGATGTTGCTCCTGACTGAAATTGGTTGAGTCATAAGTGGCTCATTGCTTCAGTTTATAGGTCTAGCTAAGAATTTGTTTTCTGCTAATGGTGTAGCATTGTATTAATCTGTTGTGTACATGCTGATTCTGAATTTTGGCATCGATTGATAGAATTTCGTCCAAACTAAAATGTTGTTGTTCAAGTGTTGGATAATTGGTTTTGATGTCTCTGTTGTGTGTGCGCGTGCAGGTGCCAAAGGCGTCTGATATAACTCAGGTGGATGCCAAGGAGATTCGGCTGTCGGACATGCCACCAGTAACACTCGATGATACCAACGTGCACACTGTAAATTTCCCCCCTGCAAATTGCATAATTTCTATACATGCTGCTGCTGTTGCTGTTGATTTATTATTATTACTGGTTTGTCATACATAGACAACAGATATTCTAGAATATCATCATCCAATTCTGAGTATATAGTTTTTAGTATATATGTGATAATTCTTCTGCAAACATTTGTTGCTACTGTTTTTAGGATCTTGCCGAAACATCAAGTTTCCTAAACAAAAAAATTCTGTCATTTTGGCGAAACAAAGAATTTATCTCTAGCATGCTGAAACAAATAATTTATCTCTAGCACGGAAATTATGTTTCTTACCAACAAGAAAGTATCACTGCAGTATTTTATCTTGTTACCACTAATCATTGGGTTGCTCCATTAGCAGGAAGTCAATTTGTCAGTGGAAACATAGCTGCAAGGATGCGATATTTCAACTTTGAGGTTACTTAAGCTTTTGGATTTCAGATTTAGTTGCCATCACCAAATTGGTATGTAATTGAGCTGCACTTGCGCGCACATGTTGATTTCTAAATATCACACAGTACTATAGTTGTGCTCCTCTAAATAGCTTATATTTGAGCAGTCTTGCGGAATAGTTACAGTGAAGAAAAAGCTTGCAAGATTGATTTGATTTGTTGCTTTTTTGAGTGGCGCTGCCCCTATTAGGCTAAGAAGCACTATACGATGACTAAAGTACATCAGATTACCTTTCATGATTTCTCTGGAATTTTTGTAATTTGTTGTATGTTATTTTTTGAATTATTTTGGGTACAAGGAAAGAAGTGCCAGAGACTGCTATTGTTTCGTGGTAAAATTTACTGATGTTGGTGTTTCTTTTCAAGATTATATTATTGTTTGCTCATTTGGTCCTTGGATGGTCTACTGATGTTTTTTCTATTCCTTCTGGATAATTTGCTTCAGTTCATCAGACTACCTAGGGAAACTTGCACATTCTTTATCTAAAGATATATTGGGCATCAGTCCACCTGTCATGAGATCTCTGAATTTTGGAGGCATGTTGTATTTTCTAAATTATTTCTTGCAGATATTATGCTTGGACTCACAAATGCATGTAATGCTTCCACTAGAGGTTTGTTCTTCATTCCTTCTGTGTTATTCCTCTTTCAAGTTTTTGGTCCTTGAAAAGTAATAGTACTTGCTAGGTTTTCTAGGTGCAATTTTTTTGTAGTAGAAGCTGAATGTATATGGCCTGAATTTACATATCAGAGTGTATGAGTTGATTAAGGGTATGGGAGAGAACAATTGTCATCCTCAAACAGCACGCGTCGTCACTAAGTTTCTTATATTTACCAATTGAAACATGTCACTAAGTTGCTACTGATGTCACAGTGTCCATAATGCAGATCACATAATAGGTTAAATCAAGCCAATGATTTTGTTCTTTTAGCCAAAGTCAGGTTCAGAGTTGTTCACTCTGACTTTTCTGGGCACATCCATAAGCAAGCTAGCACATATTATTTAACTGAAGCAGAGGGCGGCTAAGCTATGAATGCTTCATGCTTTGTTCTGAACGAATGCAGCTATGACTTTGTATATTGAAGAACCGGCACCTGAGTGTGTTCTATTTTTATAGGCTCCAGAGTTTGGAGAGTAAAGCTTGTACATTTTGAAAACCATTTTGTTCCAGTTTCCCTTAGTATACAAGTCTATACTGTCTCAGGTTTTGCCATTGCCGATCATGTACTTCTTTCTGTGCTAGATCAGTATAAGTATATTTAGCTCATGTACACATGGAATTTGGATTGAACCAAGAAATTTCATGTTGCTGACTACATATACCTGAACATGGTGGCTTGAACTTGGTTATTCTTGGACATGATGCTGGAATAATTCTTGATGTTTCATATATTCTGCTCTTTCTTCAGTTATCAATTAGCCTAATTGCATCCCTGATGGTAGTTTTAGATATGTAGCAAAAGAAAGGGTGCTTCATAATTCATTAGATGTAGACCAGTAGGGTCAATTACACATTGTTGGCTATAAATGACTTTTAGTTTTAGCTTTCATAAAATTTAGACATGTGCTTTTTAACAGTTTGCTGTGGTCGATGGTGGTCATATGTGTTGGTTGAAATTATCATGTTGGATAATATTACTCTTACTAGCCGTTACAGTTCTCTTATTATTTTATTGGCACAAATATCATCACATATATTGCTATTGAAGTAATATTATATTCCTTCACTAAAAGCAAACATTTAAGTGGCTGCTGTGGTACTCTTATTATTGTTATTTTCCAGAATCACAGATGTTGTAGTACTATGTCCCTCCACTGAAAGCAAATCTTGTTTATTGCTAAAAATAATCAGTTTCATATGGGAGGTATCGAGTCGAGCTTCTATTGTTTTGACCGTCGGCGGTGCTTCATTACTGCGTCGCTAGGATGCCCGAGGGAACAAAGGGCAGGCGGGGAGAGGATCTTCGACGATAGTTAGCGGACGGAGTGTGAGCGGCGGCTGCGCACAAGGGAGTACTAGAGAACGGGAAAAGATAAGGAAGAGCCATCACGGCCTAACAGTAAGATCATCTTTTTTTAGGGATCGCAGCCGTACGAAGATGAGTTTGTGGGTCCAAGCCCAAATAGTAAAAAGATAAACTTCCCAACCAAACTACCAACTATATGTAAGAATTACCAAACAAAACTGCCCAAAAAGTTAACACAAAAATAGTTTAAAAATATTTCAAACAAATATATTCGTAATTTTTAACTTCTTACTACAAAAATACATTCTTTTCAAAAAATATATTTTATAGAGTTACATTTGAATGAAATATTAAGTTTTATTAAAAAAATAAATTTCCATGTTCAACATTTATTAAAATTAGATATTCAAAATGATGAAAAATGACCCATCAAGTAAGTTCTACCACTTTTATCGCCCGGTGCAACGCACGGGCATTTGTACTAGTGTATACCAACGGAGCGTAGCTCAGTTGGCAAGGCGCGTGAGTTTGCAGCCAGCCCACCAGAGTTTGAGTCTCGGCTCGATCGCTTGGTGCTCACGGAGTTTTCTTCTATTAAAAAAATGCCAACAGGATAGTCTAGCCCAGGTTGGTCTCATTTGTTTTACAATATGGAATTGACATCTGATCTGGGAGTAAGCCCCAGAGAACAAATAATTTGATTTTTTTAGAATCACAAATAATGCGATTTGGAATTATTATACATCGAACATTTTGTTCACTGGGGCAACCATCCAGTGCGATGCAAGGCCCGATAGGCCACTTGCTTTGTTGTCCTTCCCCAGCGCAATTCTTTTTGCCAAAAAGAAAAGCACAGCCCCAAAAATATTGAATGTCAAAAAGATGAAACATAAAGAATAACGCTTGGCATCTAAACCATTTTTCCCTGGACATATATCATGAGTTTGCCAATTTAATATAGCAAAAAGAGAAGTTAAAAATTCTTTAATTGCCACGATATTATGACAAACAAGAATGGAAATATAGAATAGAACAAAAAAATTTCCTACAATATTGGCCATTGCACAAGTATATATTTTTTTAAAGCGATATCAATAGATCAATTTTTTTCTTAAGTTTTCCATCTTTCAAATACACATATTTATGTACATTTTTTTTATATGCAACCATAAAACTAAAGCATTGTGAAATTGCCATGACACAATTAAAAAAATTCCGTGGTATGCTCGACGAATTTGCCGTAGAATATAAAATAAATTTGCTAAGGTAAAATGCAGGAAAAAAAAACAATACAGGAAATATTACCATGGTATTAACCAAGAAAACATTCGGAGTTCAAAGCGTTTGCCATAGAAAATGTTCTATAAATCCTGATCCATAAACTAAGTTTGTCATGATCCATACACTTAACTTGCGACAATAAATAGACTAAATTTGACAACGTCACAAAGAATAGCCATTTTGCCATGTTGGAAAAAGAAAGAAATTTTCTATTGTTCATATAGTAAAATTTTCATGATCCATAAACTACACTGACCATTCTCCATAAACTGAAATTGCTATGGTCCCATAAAAAGTAGCTTCTTCCATGTTGCGAAGAAAGAAAATTTGGCATCATCCATCAACTACAGTTACCATGCTCCATGAACTTAAATTGCCATGATCCAATAAACAATTTTTTTCCTTGTTGCAAATAAAGAAAATTTCCACGATCCATAATTCCATGCTCCATGAACTTAAATTTCCATTGTCCCATAAATATTTTTTTACCATGTTGCAAAGAAAAAAGATTGCAATTATAGACTACTAAATTTTTGGCCATGCTACTTTGAAGAAAAGAGTTTGCCATATTTTCTTACACAAATTTATCATCAAGTTATATTAATTTGACCATCAGATTTCTTAAGAAACTAAATTTGCCATGGCAAAAATTGGAGACAAAGCAAAAACAAATTCAGTTGTCTTGCGATCAAGGAAAATTAAAGTTTGCCAAGGTTTGGGTAAAGCATGTTCGTACTTAGCCATGATATGTTGGGAAAAAGCCAAGCACTTGCCATGAAAAACACTAATAGTTCTACACATCATGGCAATATGGGAAAAAACTGCAACAATGGAAATTACAAGAAAATGTCTTGCACTGGTCACATGGCAAAAAATAGGAAAAAATGTATCCATCCATGATGACAGTGAGAAATTGTTTGTGATGATTCGCATGAATTTAAGTTATTTGTTTGTTTTTCTAATGATGGCAATTAAAACAATGTGTGTGATGTACACATGAAAAAATCACAAATAATTGCCATCTAGATCATGGTAAATGAGTGTGTGTACACTCATTCTTTAGTTTTTTACCCCTGAAAGTTGCCATTACAACTACAATAGTTGCCAGGAAGCAACTAGAATAACTGCCCTATATTTTTCATTCAACAAAGAATTTTTTGTGAACTAATAGTTATAATAGATTAACAATTTTACTTGACACAAACTATGTGAATGCCATGTTTATGGATTGGTGATACTAGACATATGGGTAGATATTGTTCATATTTGTAATATCCTTTTCCAGCAAAGTTTTTCCATGAGCCTACTAGCACGAATTGCTAAAAACTTGGGCCTCCATAGTTCTTTCTCCAAATTGGGTGACCCACCATGATGTACTGCATGAAGCAAGGAGGGGAGTGAATATTAAGCAGCTAACAGTGGAGACGACTGGAGAAAGGCGAGGTCGAGCACATTACAACGGAGGAGACGAGGACGGCTACACCACTGCTCCAGTGAATGCGGGGATGAAAAGCAGCCACATCAAGAGAAATGGGCAGGCCGCAACATGATGAGGACGAGAAGCCGCATCAATTGGAAGGGCAGACAAACAACGTGATGAGGACGAGCAGGCATATCAAAGGTGAGGCAGTTGCATCAAGGGGGATTCAAGAATCCCACAACGACGGCCTCAAATGGCAGAGAAGCTGTCGTTGCCGGACTTAGCGAGAGCAATCAGATGAGATCGAGCGAGAGAGAGGCGGAGGTAGACGAACGAGGAAGTTTTTCTGCTGCCGACACTGTCGCAGCGCTTTCTGTTTTTTCATTCACCTTCCTTATGCGATTACAAAGCAAGACCAACTAAATCTCCCGGGGTATCGCCATGATCCGCATCAGCCGTGCCATCCCACGGCCCGCATCACACAGCGTCGTCAACACCCAGGAGAGAAAGAGGGGAAGAGGGTACGTGCATGGCGCACTACCTCAACAAACTACATGCATGGGCGCGTCACATCTGACGGCCATGTGTACATTATTCAGAAAGAACAGAAAACTACTACTAGTGCATGAGCTTATCAGCGAGGTCAACATTTCTCCCCCTTAAGCTCATGAATTCTTGCTGCCCTCCATGATCGCCGGCTTCTGTCTCAGCTCGATGAACCGCACCCTGCCCAGAGCCTTTGTCAAGATATCAGCCACTTGGTTCTGTGTTCCAATGTGCTCGATCTCAACAATCCTCTCTTGGACACAATCACGGATGAAATGAAACTTGATGTCAATGTGTTTGCTGCGATCATGATGAACCGGATTCTTGGCTAGCGCTATGGCAGACTTGTTGTCCACCAAAAGTCTGAAAGTTGCAGGTTCCTCTCCACGTATTTCAGCCAGGAGTCGACTCAGCCAAATACCTTGGCATGTTGCTCCCGCCGCCGCGACATATTGAGCTTCGCAAGAACTGATGGCCACTACCTTCTGTTTCTACGAGGACCAACTGACAGGATTTTCACCAAGGAAGAAGACCTGCCCAGAAGTACTTTTCCGGTCGCCAATGTCGCCGCCATGATTGCTGTCACTGTACCCAAGCAAAGTTGCATCTCCGCTGCCTGCTTTGTAGTGACAGCCGTAATGTTTGGTACCCTGAACATACCTCAAGATTATCTTCACTGCTGTCCAGTGGTCATTGCTTGGGCTCTCCATGAAGCGGCTGACAATCCCAATGGAGTGGGCAATGTCAGGTCTCGTGTGCACCAGATAACGCAGACTCCCAATGACACTTCTAGAGCGAGTGGTGTCAAAGGGCTTTGAGCCATCTTCCTTTCTTAACTTGAGTCTGCATTCCATAGGAGAGTGACAACTGTTGCAGCCTTCCATTCCTGCTTCTTCGAGGATCTTTGATGCATAGCTTTGTTGACAGAGTGTAATCCCTCCTTTCTCCTGCTTCACTTCTATTCCCAAGTAGTAGCTGACAAGGCCTAAATCACTCATCTTAAATAGCTGTTGCATATGAGCTTTAAACTCCTTGATTGATGCCACATGCGTGCCTGTGATGATCAAATCATCAACATACACGCCAACCAGCAAGTATGACTCCTTGTCACCTCGGCGGTAGACTGCATGCTCAAGTGGATTGCGAACAAAACCAAGTTGAAGCAGAGTCTCATCAAGTTTGGCATACCATGCTCGCGGGGCCTGTCGAAGACCATACAATGCCTTCTTCAGTTTCAGAACAGCGCCATCGCTTCCAGTAACGCTGTAACCAGGCGGCTAGACCACATACACCTTCTCCGCGAGGTCGCCGTTGAGAAATGCAGATTGGACATCCATATGATGCACTTCCCAACGTGAGTGAGCGGTAAGAGCTAGGAGGAGCCGCACAGTTTCCATCTGCGCCACCGGCGCAAAGACCTCTTCAAAATCTATGCCCTCTCTCTGAGCATATCCCTTTGCAACCAAGCGAGCCTTGTACTTGACAATGTTTCCCTCTGGATCTCTCTTCACCTTGTAGACCCACTTGAGGCCAATAGCCTTGTGTCCATGGGGAAGAGCTGCAATCTCCCATGTTTGGTTTTCAGCTATGCACTTCATTTCTTCATACATGGCTGCTTTCCATGCTGCGTCATCCATGGCTTCATCCACGTTGTGAGGTTCCTCCGCGCTGAGAAGGCAGCGTTCCATCTGCTCGTGTACTGCCTCTCCCTTCGTCTTGTTTAGGACATCGGAGATGAGCCGGTAGCGGAGAGGTCCAAAGTGAGGTCCAAAGTCCGTGTCCCGGCGCTCTCCATCACCAGAGAGAGGTGTTGCCCAGCGTATCGCTCCAGCGATCCCTGCAGAGCGAGGCTCAGTCTGAGGCGTCTCAGGCCGTGACGCCCCAGATGTCGGAGAAGTGGGCGCATCCTCAACGCGTCGCGACGTGGTGGCCACAGCCGCTCCCGAGTCCAGTTCGTGCACGCCGTGGCCCGTGGTGTACACCACGGAGAAGGTTGAAGGCGTGACAGGTGCACTGTCCTGCACCGACTCGCTCGGAGTGCTCCATGACCAAGGCCTGCTCTCCTCAAACACTACATCACATGTCACCTGAACCTTCTTTGACACTCAATCATAGACACGATAGGCTTTGTATCCTTCTTCATACCCCACGAAGATCATGGGAGTGGAGCGATCCAATAGTTTGGTGATGCCTGGTCCAGTCTTCTTCACATGTGCCATACATCCAAAAGTACGCAGGTGCGGCACGCTTGGTTTCCGGCCATGCCAGGCCTCATATGGAGTGACACCCTCCAAGCTTCTGGTAGGAGCCCTGTTCAGCAAGTACACGGCAGTGTTTACGGCCTCTGCCCAGAAATATGATGGAACGCCCATACTCTTCAGTAAGCAACGAGCCATTTCTACCACCGTCTGATTTCTTCTTTCCACCACCCCATTTTGCTGCGGTGAATAAGGTGCAGTGGTGTAGTGCTTGACACCGAGCTCTTCACAGTACTCAGGGAACTCGCGGAGTTGAATTCACCACCCCTGTCTGAGCGGAAAGCTCGCAGTTTGCACTTTCCTTCTGCCTCGGCCATCAACTAAACTTTTCTGAAACGCTCTAATGCTTCGTCTTTTGATTTGAGGAGCTCGAGCCACATGTATCGACTGTAATCGTCAACAACCAGAAGAAAATACTTGCTGCCACTTGGTGTCGTTGGTGAGATCGGGCCACATAGGTCCGTGTGGACGAGCTCGAGCCCTTTCTCAGCTCGGTACGATGTGGTCTGTGGAAAGGGAGCTCGGTGTTGTTTGCCGAGTGCGCAGCCATCACAGTATTCCTGGACGTGATCAATAGTGGGCATTCCCCGCACCATCTACTTGCTGGACATGGCTTTGAGTGCACGGAATTGAAGATGACCCATCCTGGCATGCCATCGCCAAGTCTGTTCCTCCCCTTGTGTCAACAAGCACGTTGGTGTGTCTATAGACAAGAGACCAGTGTACAGCCTGCTTTCAGTGCGCTTGATCCGAGCTAGAACACGCCCCCATGGGTCTTGTACTGACATGATCCCATCTTCGATGTCGATAACACACCCAGCCTCATCCAAGCGACCAACAGATATAATGTTGCTCTTAAGACTGGGTATGAAGTACACCTCTGTCGACACGCTGATCGCCGCTCCGCAAGAATACAACGGATCCGCGCCCACAGATGGCTACCCTGGAACCATCTCCGAACCTGACCATGCCGTGCACATCCTCGTCCAGGGCTGCAAACATGCCCCTCTCACCGGTCATATGGCTGCTCGCACCGGTGTCAAAGAGCCAAATCCCGTCGGGCGATGGGACAGGGATCACTTTTTCTTCATTGAGGAACACGGCCTATGGCGCGGTGATCTGCGTGGTGACCGGCCCGGTGACCAAGGCCATGAGAAGACCCTAATCATGCTCCTCGCCACGGACAAGATTGGCCTGCTCCTGCTTCCCTTGTTGCTCCTCAGCTTTGATCCGATTCCAGCAGTCCTTTTTCCAATGCCCTAGTTTATTGTAGTAGTGGCACTTGCCCTTTTTCTTGCCGCCCGAGCCGCCGGATGCGCCCGTGGCGCTGCTGCCCGGCGCAGGTCTGCCGCCGCCACCGCCGTGAGGTTTGGGCTTGCTCGGCGACTTGTTCTTGCAGCCGCCACCACCGGACGATGACCCGCCCCCACCTAGCTGTCGCACTTGGGTGAGCAACTCCTCACGTGTGAAGAGCAGGCGGCCGCCGGACTGCCCCGCATCGTCAAGATCGTAATGATCTTCACATGCCGAGAAACGTCCGACGAGCTCCTCGATGGTCATCGTCTTCAGATCGACGAGGCTCTCGATTGCCATCGCCATCTGACGATATTTCCACGGCACCACGCGGAGGAACATCTGGACTGCCTTGTGCTCCGTGACGGGATCGCCATACAGCTCCATGTCGGAGACGAGGCCGGCGAGTCGCAGTTCAAGTCGCCGATTTAACTTCGCCCGTCTTTGAAGCGCAGATCCTCAAACTTCGCGGCGGGCGCACTGCGCCTTGGCCTCGCGAGCCCGCCGCTTCCCCACGCCTTTCTTCGCCGAAGTCCTTCGCGTAATACGCGCATCATCTCGGCGGACGCCGGTGAGGATGATCTGTAGCGCGCATCGATCGTCGTTCTCGTCGGCGCCGTCTTCGACCACCGCGGTCCAGACGCGGGCGACTTGCAGCTTGACCTGCATCACAAGCGCCCACTCCTGGTAATTGGTGTGGGTGAGCATTATGGCCGTCCCCGACTCCTCGCGCACGACGCGCTCCACCACACGGAGCTCGCCGCTGCCGCTGCCGCTACCGGTGAGACGCGCGATCGGCGCCTTGGACGTCGGCATCTTCGGCGGCGACTTGGTCCCGGACTTGCTCGTCTTCTCCTTCTCCCTATCCGACATGGTACGCCGCGGATCGGACACCGCCGGCCACCGGAGAGTGGATCG
The DNA here is from genome assembly GCA_021605145.1 of Aegilops bicornis. Taxonomy (NCBI): domain Eukaryota; kingdom Viridiplantae; phylum Streptophyta; class Magnoliopsida; order Poales; family Poaceae; genus Aegilops; species Aegilops bicornis. The sequence continues at coordinate 864,957,375 of CM038675.1, read as the reverse complement.
AACACCACGGCTCTGATGCCAATTGTCGTTGCCGGACTTAGCGAGAGCAATCAAATGAGGTCGAGCGACAAAGAGGCGGAGGTAGACGAACGAGGAAGTTTTTCTGCTGCCGACACTGTCACAGCGCTTTCTGTTTTTTCATTCACCTTCCTTATGCGATTACAAAGCAAGACCAACTAACTCTCCCGGGGTATCGCCATGATCCGCATCAGCCGTGCCATCCCACGGCCCGCATCACACAACATCGTCAACACCCAGGAGAGAAAGAGGGGAAGAGGGTACGTGCATGGCGCACTACCTCAACAAACTACATGCATGGGCGCCGTCAGATGTGACGGCCATGTGTGCATTATTCAGAAAGAACAGAAAACTACTACTAGTGCATGAGCTTATCAGCGAGGTCAACATTTCTCCCCCTTAAGCTCATGAATTCTTGCTGCCCTCCATGATCGCCAGCTTCTGTCTCAGCTCGATGAACCGCACCCTGCCCAGAGCCTTTGTCAAGATATCAGCCACTTGGTTATGTGTTCCAATGTGCTCGATCTCAACAATCCTCTCTTGGACACAATTACGGATGAAATGAAACTTGATGTCAATGTGTTTGCTGCGATCATGATGAACCGGATTCTTGGCTAGCGCTATGGCAGACTTGTTGTCCACCAAAAGTCTGAAAGTTGCAGGTTCCTCTCCACGCACTTCAGCCAGGAGTCGACTCAGCCAAATACCTTGGCACGTTGCTCCCGCCGCTGCGACATATTCAGCTTCGCAAGAACTGATGGCCACTACCTTCTGTTTCTGCGAGGACCAACTGACAGGATTTTCACCAAGGAAGAAGACCTGCCCGGAAGTACTTTTCCGGTCGCCAATGTCGCCGCCATAATCGTTGTCACTGTACCCAAGCAAAGTTGCATCTCTGCTGCCTGCTTTGTAGTGACAGCCGTAATGTTTGGTACCCTGAACATACCTCAAGATTATCTTCACTGCTGTCCAGTGGTCATTGCTTGGGCTCTCCATGAAGCGACTGACAATCCCAATGGAGTGGGCAATGTCAGGTCTCGTGTGCACCAGATAACGCAGACTCCCAATGACACTTCTAGAGCGAGTGGTGTCAAAGGGCTTTGAGCCATCTTCCTTTCTTAACTTGAGTCTGCATTCCATAGGAGAGTGACAACTGTTGCAGCCTTCCATTCCTCGCTTCTTCGAGGATCTTTGATGCATAGCTTTGTTGATGAGTGTAATCCTCCTTTCTTCCTGCTTCACTTCTATTCCCAAGTAGTAGCTGACAAGGCCTAAATCACTCACCTTAAATAGCTGTTGCATATGAGCTTTAAACTCCTTGATTGATGCCACATGCGTGCCTGTGATGATCAAATCATCAACATACACGCCAACCAGCAAGTATGACTCCTTGTCACCTCGGCGGTAGACTGCATGCTCAAGTGGATTGCGAACAAAACCAAGTTGAAGCAGAGTCTCATCAAGTTTGGCATACCATGCTCGCGGGGCCTGTCGAAGACCATATAACGCCTTCTTCAGTTTCAGAACAGCGCCTTCGCTTCCAGTAACGCTGTAACCAGGCGGCTAGACCACATACACCTTCTCCGTGAGCTCGCCGTTGAGAAATGCAGATTGAACATCCATATGATGCACTTCCCAACGTGAGTGAGCGGTAAGAGCTAGGAGGAGCCGCACAGTTTCCATCCGCGCCACCGGCGCAAAGACCTCTTCAAAATCTATGCCCTCTCTCCGAGCATATCCCTTTGCAACCAAGCGAGCCTTGTACTTGACAATGTTTCCCTCTGGATCTCTCTTCACCTTGTAGACCCACTTGAGGCCAATAGCCTTGTGTCCATGGGGAAGAGCTGCAATCTCCCATGTTTGGTTTTCAGCTATGCACTTCATTTCTTCATACATGGCTGCTTTCCACGCTGCGTCATCCATGGCTTCATCCACGTTGTGAGGTTCCTCCGCGCTGAGAAGGCAGCGTTCCATCTGCTCGTGTACTGCCTCTCCCTCCGTCTTGTTTAGGACATCGGAGATGAGCCGGTAGCGGAGAGGTCCAAAGTGAGGTCCAAAGTCCGTGTCCCGGCGCTCTCCATCACCAGAGAGAGGTGTTGCCCAGCGTATCGCTCCAGCAATCCCTGCAGAGCAAGGCTCAGTCTGAGGCGTCTCAGGCCGTGACGCCCCATATGTCGGAGAAGTGGGCGCCTCCTCAACGCGTCGCGACGTGGTGGCCACAGCCGCTCCCGAGTCCAGTTAGACGCTGCGGTGGCCGTGGTGTACACCACGGAGAAGGTTGAAGGCGTGACAGGTGCACTGTCCTGTACCAACTCGCTCGGAGTGCTCCATGACCAAGGCCTGCTCTCCTCAAACACTACATCACATGTCACCTGAACCTTCTTTGACACTCGATCATAGACACGATAGGCTTTGGATCCTTCTTCATACCCCACGAAGATCATGGGAGTGGAGCGATCCAATAGTTTGGTGATGCCTGGTCCAGTCTTCTTCACATGTGCCATACATCCAAAAGTACGCAGGTGCGGCACGCTTGGTTTCCGGCCATGCCGGGCCTCATATGGAGTGACACCCTCCAAGCTTCTGGTAGGAGCCCTGTTCAGCAAGTACACGGCAGTGTTTACGGCCTCTGCCCAGAAATATGATGGAACACCCATACTCTTCAGTAAGCAACGAGCCATTTCTACCACCGTCTGATTTCTTCTTTCCACCACCCCATTTTGCTGCAGTGAATAAGGTGCAGTCGTGTAGTGCTTGACACCGAGCTCTTCACAGTACTCACGGAACTCGCCGGAGTTGAATTCACCACCCCTGTCTGAGCGGAAAGCTCGCAGTTTGCACTTTCCTTCTGCCTCGGCCATCAACTGAACTTTTCTGAAACGCTCTAACGCTTCGTCTTTTGATTTGAGGAGCTCGAGCCACATGTATCGACTGTAATCGTCAACAACCAGAAGAAAATACTTGCTGCCACTTGGTGTCGTTGGTGAGATCGGGCCACATAGGTCCGTGTGGACGAGCTCGAGCCCTTTCTCAGCTCGGTACGATGTGGTCTGTGGAAAGGGAGCTCGGTGTTGTTTGCCGAGTGCGCAGCCATCACAGTATTCCTGGACGTGATCAATAGTGGGCATTCCCCGCACCATCTACTTGCTGGACATGGCTTTGAGTGCACGGAAATGAAGATGACCCATCCTGGCATGCCATCGCCAAGTCTGTGTTGGGGAACGTAGTAATTTCAAAAAAATTCCTACGCACACGCAAGGATCATGGTGATGCATAGCAACGAGAGGGGAGAGTATTGTCCACGTACCCTCGTATACCGTAAGCGGAAGCGTTATGACAACGCGGTTGATGTAGTCATACGTCTTCACGATCCGACCGATCCAAGTACCGAACGTACGGCACCTCCGAGTTCAGCACACGTTCAGTTCGATGACGGACTCCGATCCAGCAAAGTGTCGGGGATGAGTTCCACAAGACGACGGCGTGGTGGCGATGATGATGTTCTACGGGCGCAGGCTTCGCCTAAACTCCGCGACGATATGACCGAGGTGGAATATGATGGAGGGGCACCTGACACGGCTAAGGAACGATCCGTAGATCAACTTGTGTGTCCATGGGGTGCCCCTGCCCCGTATATAAAGGAGTATAGGAGGGAGGGCGGCCCTCTCTATGGCGGCGCCCTAGGGGAGTCCTACTCCCACCGAGTAGGAGTCCCCCTTTCCTAGTCCAACTAGGAACCCTTCCATGTAGTAGGAGTAGGAGAGAAGGAAAGGGAATAGAGAAGGAGAAGGAAGGAAGGGTGCACCCCCCTTCCCTAGTCCAATTCGGACTAGTCCAAGGGGAGGGGTGCGGCCACTCTTTTGGCCCTTTCTCTCCTTTCCCGTATGGCCCAAAGAGGCCCAATACGAATTCCCGTAACTCTCCGGTACTCCCAAAAATACCCGAATCACTCGCAACCTTTCCGAACTCCGAATATAGTCGTCCAATATATCGATCTTTACGTCTCGACCATTTCGAGACTCCTCGTAATGTCCCCGATCTCATCCGGGACTCCGAACTCCTTCGGTACATCAAAACTCATAAACTCATAATAAAAGCATCATCGTAACGTTAAGTGTGCGGACCCTACGGGTTCGAGAACTATGTAGACATGACCTAGAACTATTCTCGGTCAATAACCAATAGCGGAACCTGGATGCCCATATTGGCTCCTACATATTCTACGAAGATCTTTATCGGTCAAACCGCATAACAACATACGTTGTTCCCTTTGTCATCGGTATGTTACTTGCCCGAGATTTGATCGTCGGTATCCAATACCTAGTTCAATCTCGTTCTTGGCAAGTCTCTTTACTCGTTACGTAATGCATCATTCTGTAACTAACTCATTAGTTACATTGCTTGCAAGGCTTATGTGATGTGTATTACCGAGAGGGCCCAGAGATACCTCTCCGGCAATCGGAGTGACAAAACCTAATCTCGAAATACGCCAACCCAACATGTACCTTTGGAGACACCTGTAGTACTCCTTTATAATCACCCAGTTACGTTGTGACGTTTGGTAGCATCCAAAGTGTTCCTCCGGTAAACGGGAGTTGCATAATCTCATAGTTACAGGAACATATATAAGTCATGAAGAAAGCAATAGCAATGTACTAAACGATCAAGTGCTAGGCTAACGGATTGGGTCAAGTCAATCACATCATTCTCCTAATGATGTGATCCCGTTAATCAAATGACAACTCATGTCTATGGCTAGGAAACTTAACCATCTTTGATTCAACGAGCTAGTCAAGTAGAGGCATACTAGTGACACTATGTTTGTCTATGTATTCACACATGTATTATGTTTCTGGTTAATACAATTCTAGCATGAATAATAAACATTTATCATGATATAAGGAAATAAATAATAACTTTATTATTGCCTCTAGGGCATATTTCCTTCAGTCTGTTCCTCCCCTTGTGTCAACAAGCACGTTGGTGTGTCTATAGACAAGAGACCAGTGTACAGCCTGCTTTCAGTGCGCTTGATCCGAGCTAGAACACACCCCCATGGGTCTTGTACTGACATGATCCCATCTCTGATGCTGATAACACACCCAGCCTCATCCAACTGACCAACAGATATAATGTTGCTCTTAAGACTGGGTATGAAGTACACCTCTGTCATCACGCGCTGATCGCCGCTCCTGCACCGGAATACAACGGATCCGCGCCCACAGATGGCTACCCTGGAACCATCTCCGAACCTGACCATGCCGTGCACATCCTCGTCCAGGGCTGCAAACATGCCCCTCTCACCGGTCATATGGCTGCTCGCACCGGTGTCAAAGAGCCAAACCCCGTCGGGCGATGGGACAGGGATCACTTTTTCTTCATTGAGGAACACGGCCTATGGCGCGGTGATCTGCGTGGTGACCGGCCGGGTGACCAAGGCCATGAGAAGACCCTAATCATGCTCCTCGCCACGGACAAGATTGGCCTGCTCCTGCTTCCCTTGTTGCTCCTCAGCTTTGATCCGATTCCAGCAGTCCTTTTTCCAATGCCCTGGTTTATTGTAGTAGTGGCACTTGCCCTTTTTCTTGCCGCCCGAGCCGCCGGATGCGCCCGTGGCGCTGCTGCCCGGCGCAGGTCTGCCACCGCCACCGCCGTGAGGTTTGGGCTTGCCCGACGACTTGTTCTTGCCGCCGCCACCACCGGACGATGACCCGCCCCCACCTAGCTGTCGCACTTGGGCGAGCAACTCCTCACGTGTGAAGAGCAGGCGGCCGCCGGACTGCCCCGCATCGTCAAGATCGTAATGATCTTCACATGCCGAGAAACGTCCGACGAGCTCCTCGATGGTCATCGTCTTCAGATCGACGAGGCTCTCGATTGCCATCGCCATCTGACGATATTTCCGCGGCACCACGCGGAGGAACATCTGGACTGCCTTGTGCTCCGTGACGGGATCGCCATACAGCTCCCTGTCGGAGACGAGGCCGGCGAGTCGCAGCCCGAAGTCCTCGACGGACTCGCCGTCTTTGAAGCGCAGATCCTCAAACTCGCGGCGGCGCACCTGCGCCTTGGCCTCGCGAGCCCGCTCGCTCCCCACGCCTTCTTCGCCGAGTCCTTCGCGGCCAATACGCGCATCATCTCCGGCGGGACGCCGGTGAGGATGATCTGTAGCGCGCATCGATCGTCGTTCTCGTCGGCGCCGTCTTCGACCACCGCGGTCCAGACGCGGGCGACTTGCAGCTTGACCTGCATCACAAGCGCCTACTCCTGGTAATTGGTGTGGGTGAGCATCATGGCCGTCCCCGACTCCTCGCGCACGACGCGCTCCACCACACGGAGCTCGCCGCTGCCGCTGCCGGTGAGACGCGCGATCGGCGCCTTGGACGTCGGCATCTTCGGCGGCGACTTGGTCCCGGACTTGCTCGTCTTCTCCTTCTCGCTATCCGACATGGTACGCCGCGGATCGGACACCGCCGGCCACCGGAGAGTGGATCGAACACCACGGCTCTGATGCCAATTGTCGTTGCCGGACTTAGCGAGAGCAATCAGATGAGGTCGAGCGAGAAAGAGGCGGAGGTAGACGAACAAGGAAGTTTTTCTGCTGCCGAAACTGTCGCAGCGCTTTCTGTTTTTTCATTCACCTTCCTTATGCGATTACAAAGCAAGACAAACTAACTCTCCCGGGGTATCGCCATGATCCGCATCAGCCGTGCCATCCCACGGCCCGCATCACACAGCGTCGTCAACACCCAGGAGAGAAAGAGGGAAAAAGGGTACGTGCATGGCGCACTACCCCAACAAACTACATGCATGGGAGCGTCACATCCGACGGCCATGTGTACATTATTCGGAAAGAACAGAAAACTATTGCTAGTGCATGAGCTTATCAGCGAGGTCAACAGAAGCTAGCAGCTCAACTAAGGCTAGGAGGACGCAAATGGAGGCGGCCTTGAACCCCGCCGTAGTGTCGTGGGCGAGAAGACGGTGCTCGGCTCTGCCCATGATGACACCTCGAGCTGGTCATGCAGACACGGATCGCAATGGCCTAGTGCTTGGCGTCTGCCTGGAAGCAGCCGCGATAGCACGGCCGAGCAGCCGGCACGTCCTCCGCCCCACATTCGGCCTGGCAGTGGAGCGTCATGTTTGATGCGAGGGGCATGTGGATAAGGGGAGGAGAGACACATTTGGCTGGTGAGGTGGATAGCGTTCGCGAGCATAAAACTTTTTACCGAACGAGTTCGAGTGCTGAGATGTCTGCCATCCATGCTTTAGGATTTGTGCCCTTAACCCACTGGTCTGGAGGACGTTCACTAGCGACCTCTAAAAATCTGATGCCAGATTTTTAGCATTTGGGTAAGTGTTTAATTTTGGGGAAATAATAGGACATGCTATTCGAGGAACGAGATGACATGGAGGGCCACGGGACAAGGGGAAGGATTGTGCGCCTCTAGATTGAGTTGGACAAAACACGTATATGATCTGGTTGGAGGCTATATAGAACACAATTTAAATTAAACAGAAACTTCCGCTCGTCCGGATATGGGAAATCCCATTTTTCCTGGTGGTCCGTCCAAAACTTTGTTCTGTTACATTCCATTTGCCTTCCATTTTATAAGTTTTTTGGTTTGTAATCAATTTTTTTCTTTATGTAGTCCTTGCTTTTGTGGACCGGATAGGAAATTTTGTTTTTCTGTAGAATGCTTACTAAGCATGGCCTTGGTTAATTATCTGGAATGTGAAAACTAGCCAAGGAAATAATATCCGTGAAACAAATGACTATGAACTATGCGGTGTATTGAATTTTCAGAAAAAAAGCTAGTGTGCTTTCAGAATTGTATGTGGATAGGAAGAAAGTGCAGTATAATCTTGCTATCAGCTAGCTAGTGACACTATAGGAGTAATTGGCATGGCGTTAGTAACTAAACAAGTGCATGTATGTATGCACAACGAGAGACAATCACGCGTTTAGTTGTGCTTTTGACATTGTTAAGACTAAACAGAGACATCCTTTGAATCTCCTTTCTTTTAATGTGCTTTTGTCAAAAGTGAAAGAGAAATGAGAAGGCGACTCTCCACTAGCCTGATATCACCACCAAAGATCAAGACCATAGGGAAGACGATCAATACCTAGCTATCCCATATATATCAGGGATCTTATATATTATGCGTGTTCAGGAAATCTAATTAATTAAGATATATCCAGAGTTGGCTAGTGCGACAACTCGCCGTCGAGGATCACATATCTCACGATCCAGATTTAGGTTGTGAGTAGAAAACGAAACAAAAAGTGGCACTTTTTATCCTCTTTATTTTGCTTTTCATAGGATCTAAAGTATCTTAACTAAAAATCACTTTGATTTATCGTGCGATTTGCAGCTTGCACAAGAAAACACATTAAATAAATTTGATGAATTGCTTTCGTTTTCATTTGAGAGAGCATGTTCGTGTATACATAGTCGATCATATATAGGCCCCGAATATGAGCACGTAAAGTAGCCGCTTTAAATTCAAACTTTTTTTCACCCACCCGTCGCATTTTCGGCGCTAAACGACAATATAAGGAGCTAGGAAGATTGAGAGGAAGATATGCAAGTTGCAAGACCCTTTTGACCCAATCGGCTATCTTTAATTTTTAGCTGGTGCATGGATGATACTACTAGCTAGTCTTAATTAATCTATCGATTAACTTAATAACGTATATCTTGCAGGTCCCGGAAAGCACCATATATCTATCGATCGATCTATGGTGAGTTATCGTTCTATAACTGATCGATCGCCTGTTGTCGGTTAGGTTGTCTCTCCCTAAGTGCTAAATTGGTTAATTAGTCAACTAATTTAGTTAATACAACTGTTACGGTGATTGGCGATTTTAGGGGCCGTCCATCCACTCCAATCAAACGGTAGAGAATTAGGAGTTACGTGGAGTTACGAAACTTAAATTACGTGGAATTACAAATAACGGTGGGACCATTACAAAATTTAGGTGGGACTAGTAATTTTCTAAAGGGCAAATCCGTCAATTTCCCTCCAATCTCACTCAAGACCGATACATCTCCTGTTCACCCTCACCGTCGGGTCGGTTCCTCGATCGTTCCCCTCTCGGTTCGAAGCAGAAGGGTAGGATAGGGTGGTTTGGCAGAGGGGGTCGGGGAGGATGGCCGCTTGGGCGAGGAGGCGGAGCCATTGACCCCGGCGGTGGCGGCGGCGGAGTGGCCCCAGGGGCTGGAGGACCGGCGTCTGCTGCGGACCCGGTTCCTGGCCGTCAAGAGCCAGATCGAGCGCACGGCGGTGGTAGCCGTCCAGAGGAAGAGGAAGAGCACCCTGCGCCGGTTCGGCGGCCGTGGCGTCACGGAGAGGAGGCGGAGAGAAAGGCCACCGGTGGCCACGTGAAGGTCGAGGAGGCCGCCGCCTCGTCGTGCTCACCTCGATCCACTTTTTCTGGCATGTGTTCGGTGTGGGCAGAGGAAATAGCAGAGGATCACGTCGACGTCGACGCCCGGGGGGTCGAAGGGAGGGGCGGCGGCCTGGAAGAGCGCGACGAGCAGCGAAGCAAGTCGGTCGTGGGGCTGGAGCAGCAGCACCACAGCCTCCTCGATCCCCTGTTCTCATATCCTATCCGTGCGAGCATGGGAAATAGCAGAGGAGCACGCACGTGTTGACGTCCGGGGAGTCAGAGGGGAGGCGACCTACCGGTGGAGCGCGGTGAGCAGTGGATCCGGTCGGTCGTGGGGCTGAAGCATCAGCGCCGCCGCTTCCTCATTTCCTTTATCAAAGCTGAAGTGGTGTCGTCGACGTCGTCGTTGATGGTGGCGGTCATGTTGCCTGGGACGCCGTCAACACGCCGGTGCTGCCGCTGCTGGTGGAACTATGCAAGTCGCTGCTGGTGCAACACTGCTGCTCATGGTCCCCAACGTCGTTGGCGCGCAACTCTCCTACCTTCTGCCCACCGGGTCACCCGGCAACGTCGATGGTTCAACAACATGGTGATCACCCGAATGCCCATCAAAATTGTTGGCATATGTTGCGGCTCTCATGGTCCTACTGCCAACGGTGGGTGTCCAGGAGGCACTTGACCGCCGTGGCATCCCTCGTCCTCAAACTGCGCCGGTTCGGCGGCCGCTCTGGCAAGCACGTCCCAGAGGTAGGTGGGCGAATTCAGCTGAAGGAGCCGGAGTACAGAGGTATACTTCCCCCTTCTCATTGCTTTTGATTACAGTGATTAGAGTCAGTAGGTAGTGATTAGAGTCAGTAGGTAATACTGAACATGGTAAATTTCATTAGAATATGACTTGCAAGTTGATGGGTTCAGAACCTTTGTGCTGTGAAAAACAGTTATAGTAAGAGATTCAGACAATGTTCTTCTGATTAGGCACTGGACTAGCAAACGGTTTGGTACTGTCTGAGTCTTTACCCATAAAATGTGATAGTAATTAAGATCATATTATGCAAGAACCAAAGTGGTGCTGATTTATGATTAAATCTAGAAAAAGACTGATATTTGGTCACATGGATGAATGTTAATCCTTGTTGAGCGTGTCACTTGTATAGAACACAGTGAGAAATAAGGAAAGAAGACTGATATCTTCTCGTGGAGGTGTGGATGCAGGACCCCTCCAACGTGCCAAAGGTTAGCACATGGAGCTGCCGGAGCCGGACGGCCCAACCCCACTGCCGACAGAAAAGCGCACGATGGTGCATGGAGTCATCATCCATGTTGGATCGGTGGAGGATCACATCACCACACGTTGTCACAGCTTCACTTTCTGTGTTTTTGATATGGTTCATGGCACCAGCCCTTCTCCTTTCGAAGATGGAGGTCACGGGTTTGCAGGGGACAGGCTGGAGATTTTTAGATTTAATTGTTTGAATACGTATATTTCATTTCATATTGTGTCAAGTCTTGCGTACTACTCCCTCCGCTCCATCCGTTTCAAATTTGTGAACGGAGGGGTGCTTCATATGAGCTTCTATCTATAAACTTTTGTCCGCAATCTATTTGTGGTAACTTCTCTCCAAGTTAGGAGCCACTTTTGTATGCTTACTTCTCGTGATTCATTCTTTGTTGTCAAATTCTCGTTCATTTGGTGAGCTTGTGCAATATATGTGTTCATTGATCATGGCCAAGTAAATCAAATTGAATTTCCTGTTAAGGTCTGATGCTTACAGCTAAACTGAACAAAATATATAGTGAAATAATCAACTGATAACAAAGCAAAGAAAAGGTTGCCCCCTAGTCCTTGGAGCTGAGTCCAGTTCTTAACCACAAACTTCCTCAAGGATAAGCAGCAACAACAAAGATAATTTAGCTTTGCACGATCCTCGGCACTTTTTATGCAAATCTGAATAATCTCACTTGAATCTAATAAAAATGCATCATCTTCTATACAGCTTCTAACGGCCGCCAGTAAAAACTGATAATCTTCTCTACAACAATCTAGAGCTCCTTTATCTTCTCTTGTTGTGCAACATCCTTCTTATCATGTTCTTGCGCCTTCCCTTCCAGCTCTTCTAACCACCCATCCTGAAATTGCACAGTTTTTTAAATCAAAAATTGCACTGTGGTATTGATGTAAGCATATCTGTTTCCCCATTTACTGCTGCCTTGTGTATGGATTATTGTGAACATTAAAGATGATACCTGAGTTACTCAAAGCAGTTGACACTGCCAGATTATTCTTTTGAACTTTTGGAGTGATAGTGGGAGGCTGAGTATCTAGAGTTCCATTCACTGCCTCTGTAGATTAATATCTGCTCATTGTCAAATGACAGGAGAACACAAGGAACAAGATCCTACACATAGAGAACCACATATTTTTTGTTTAGGGTATAAGAAAGTATATACTCCCTCCGTATCAAAATATAAAACGTTTTAGTAGGTTAGTTTAGCCTACAAAAATGTCTTATATTTTGGTTCAGAAGTAGTACATGATATATTTCCATCATCTGTAACTACATGGTAACATAATGGCTATGGGGGGATGAGAACCTTCAGCTTTGCTTCATTTTTTTTTGCTGTCACTTGGTTCCAAACCCTCGCAATCAATATTTCACCAAATCATTTCCCTCAAAAGCATCCCGAACATCCATTACAAGATTGATATATGTTCCATTTTCGCTGCAAAACCAAGGAGTAAAATAACACTTGTTTAGTCTCATGTCCTGGTCAATACGGACGAAGAAACACATACATCTACAGTCTATTTTACAGCAAGTAACTTTTGTAGATATAGAACAAGTTACCTACATGATACATGATACAGTGGGGAGGCAGGATACAAATCATAGAAATAGCAAATGTCTATGATCTAATATCCTTGGCATACAACCTCACAAATAAATTTGGAATCAATCGTGAGGCCAGTAGGGTCAAAATTAGCATTCATTTGTAATAATTAGCTCATGGTTATCCAGATTTAGCAGGCAGGATTGCGCATTTTCAAGCATGATATGAATCATCCTGTGAACACACCTCCCGAGTTGGCAGCGACATCCTCGCATATCGAATTGCCAGCGGACCCATCGCCGGCATCACACCACCGTCGGCGCAGCGGTTCGGGAATTTCCACCCACAGCTTCTTGAACGGCACAGTAAGGCGAAGCAGGTGATGCACCACCGGTGGCCGGTGATGGGTCGGTGTAGAAGAGTAGTGGTATCCGATCCTTCAGGCGAGGTGGGCGGTGGCCGGCGGCTCCGATCCCGCAGGTGAGGCTGGCGGCTCCGATCCTGCCAGTGAGGAGGGCGGCGGCGTTCGAGCGGACTGGGCCGGAGGAGAGGGTCGTGGGTGAGGCGGCAACCGGGATCCCGCAGATGAGAACGGGGCAGCGTTCAACCTGGCTGGGCCGGGTGGATCGGAGGAGCTCCGATCTGGTGGTGGCGAGAATTGTGGAGGGATAGGAGCAGGAGAATACGGGGGTGGAGCGATTGTTACGTGCGGGATAAGATCGTGGGGGCTGGATTTTTTTTTCATGATTGACTGGTGGGGGTCATAGGCTGCCAAGGGCCGCAAATTTGGAAAAGTGGCGGGATTATATTTTCAATGAAGGGGGAAAGGTATTTTTGGCGTAAACACGTGAAATATTTTCAGAAAATTAGAAAGTATCGATGAGGGCCGGAACGAGCAAGATCGGTGCTTGTGGGTCCGGACGACTGAGATCGGTACTTGTGGGTCAGTACAAGTAAGGTCGATAGTAGCGAGTCTGGAAGACTAAGATAGGTACTTGTGGACCCGTATGAGTAAGAATGGTACTTGTGGGCACGGATAACAAAGATTGGTACTTGTGGTTTCAATGACTAAGAGCGATATTAGTGAGCCCAAACGAGTACGACCGATACTTAAGGGTCTGAACAACTAAGATTGATAGTAGCGAGCCCGAATGATTAAGACCGATACTTTGTGGGTCCGGACAACTAAGATCGATGCTTGTGGATGAGAATGACTAAGATCGCTACTTCTGGGTCCGGACGATTAAGATCGATAGTAGTGGGCCCGGACTACTAAGATCGATAAAAGCGAGCCCGAATGCGTAAAATGGTATTTGTGGGTCCAGACGACTAAGATCGATACTTGTGGGTCCGAACGACTAGGATCGATAGTAGTGAGCCTGAACGAGTAAGACCGATACTTAAGTCCGGACGAGTAAGATCGATTGTAGTGAGCCTGAGCGAGACTGGTACTTGTGGGTCCGGGCGACTAAGATTGGTATTTATGGATCTATACGACTAAGATCGATAGTAGTGGGCCCGGACGAGTAAGACCGGTATTTGGGGGCGATCACACTAATAATGCTATGGCCGTCCAAACCCACAACTAGCACTATGGGTCGTTTGATCCCTCAACTAGCACTATGGGTCGTGTGATCCCTCAACTAGCACTATGGGTCATCCGAATTCAGAACTAGCACTATCGGTCATTCGGGTCCACACGCACAACGATGGGTTGTTCAGTCCCATAGCTAGCACTATGGGTCGTCTGGACTAACAACTAACACCGAGTCGTCCGATCCCCCAACTAGCACTATGGGTCATCTGAACCCAGAACTTAGCACTGTCGGTCATCTGGGTCAACAAGCACCATGATGGGTTGTCTAGTCCCACAACTAGTACTATGATTCTTCTGATCCCACTACTAGCACTATGGGGCGTCCAATCCCGTAATTATCATTATTGGTCGTGTGATGCCACTACTAGCACTATGGTTTGTTCGAACCTAGAACTATCGGTATGGGTAGTCTGAACCCACAACTACCTTTAAAGGTCGTCCTGATACACAACTACCACTACGGGTCATGTGGTCCCTCTACTAATACTATAGGTAGTCCTGACACACAACTACCACTACGGGTCGTCCAAACCACGACTAGCACTATGGGTCACACGGACTAACTACTACCATTATGGGTCATCACGACCACGACTAGCACTATGGGCCATACTGTGTAGGAGATATGCCCTAGAGGCAGTAATAACAGTTATTTTGTATCTCCAAAGTTTATGTTACATGCTATAACTGCAATGATTCTCGATTCTGCAATAACACAAGGCTCGGAGGGAAACTCATGTGCACGTGTGGTATAATAAACTGTAAAATGTATTCCTAGTCATGCCTCTAAGACTAGCTCAAGTATTGCATGATGATCCTGTTTTCCTGATCATGGACATGTCTATGCCGGCAATTTTGAAGGCACATTGTTAGAAGAACACTTGTGTTGAATCGATCCGAATTGATGTTATGCTATGAGATACATTCTTCACTAGTTAATCATTAATAACACAGAGAAAGTTAATGTTTGCATAATTCCTTAGACCATGAGAGTATCGAGTTCCTTCTTACTTGCTTCGTGAACTTTGGGGTTTGTTAAACGACATCCGTAACTGGATGGCTATTACGGCGGCTTACGGGTTCACGGAAAAGTATGGCAAGAAACGAGATAACTCAAGATTGGGATTTGCTCCTCCGACGATGGAGAGATATTCTCGGGCCCTCTCGGTGTTACGGTATCCATAGGGATGCCGGAACACAGAAACGAGAAAAGAGAACAAAACCGGTAACGAGGTAACTAGCATAGTGGACAAGTTGTTAATCCACAGGGATGCAAGTAAATATCACCTCGGGTGTTTGTAATATATCGCGAAGCAACATGAATAGCGCACGGCAACTGGAGGTTCACTCGAATATTTATTCGTGTGGGTATAGGGTTCAATATGGGTGTCCACGGCTCTGATGTTGATCATTGATCGGAAAGTGTTTCGTGTCATGTCTATGCTTCACCGAACCTATAGGGTCACACGCTTAAGGGTCATCTATCTGTAGAATACTACACAGGGAGTCTGAGAGAAAGTCACTGGAAAAGTTTCAGAGGCAGCGGAAACGTTCCGGAGAGAACACCGGAATAGTTTCGGTAAAACTGAAAAGTTGTTTCAGGGTATACCATTAAGTCAAATTGGTTTCGGCACACGCCTGATAATTCTTGGAGGATGCCAGAATTATTCTGAAAACTTCTGAGAATTTTCCGGGATAAAAAGGGGAAATGTTCCGAAGCCGCCGAAACCGGTTTGATTGCTTTTCACAGATAAAGATTATTAATCCGGAATTGTTTCGAAACGTGTCCAAAATGGTCCTGAATTTGAATTTTGCTTCTATTTTTTTCTATTCGCCAAAACTTAACTTTCCCGGATTGAATATAGGGTAGTGTGATTTTTTGAGAATTTTTATGGATTTTTTTTGGCCAAATTTTGACCTAAAATGCTCCTGAATTTGATTTTTTTTTTTTTTTTTGCAAAACTTCTTCATTGCAACGCCCAAATCCCCCAGCCCGCTAGCAGTCCGCTCTCACGCCATGGCCATTAGGGAAAAATAAAATAAAAATCTTGGAAAATATATAACAAAAAATGAAATAAATCATGGAAGTGCCATGAAAATGAAAATCACTAAAAAGTACATATTCAGTAAACAAGATCCTGGATACATGGCAGAGTTAGAATAACCTAACAAGTTCTCAGAAGGAATTTCTAGTACACAATTAACTACGAGGCAGAGGTAGACAGCGGTGGCTGTCCGGTGAGACAAAGTTAGACGAGACCGCGCTGTCCGGCGAGGCGGGAGGTAGACGATGGCGGCTGTCCGGCGATCCAATAAGACAGGAGGTAGATGATGGCGGCTGGCCGGTGAGTTGGAGGTAAACGACGGTGGCTGGCAACTGTCCAGTACACACACCAATCCGATGGTTCGAACAGCAGACAAGAAGAATAAATTGTTAATGAGTAAAAAATCTATAGTGTGCATAAAACGATTGTAATAAAGGTCTGCTATATTCCAGCACACAGATCCCTTAATACCAAAAGTAATGCATGTGCAGGGTCAAAGAGAAATCCGCGTACTGGTATGCTCTCATTTAGCTTAGCACCACCTATAAGACTTCCCTTCTGGGAGTTACTGGGATAGATATTATTGCCAAATTTATTGTTTTGTCACTCTTCCAAGCCATGTCCTTTTTTTATTCACTTGAATAACCAGCCTATTGACCCAGACTGTATATGTGTCATTGAACAAACTCCAAGCAACAAGGCCACATGGAACAATTGGAGCACCATCAGCGGTTACCTCAGGTGCACAATCCGATGTCAAATGTGCAGCATTCTTATACCACAGTTGTTTGTCCCCTTGACTTTTCACATACCTAGGAAAAAACGAGCAACCATTGGTCTGAGTATGTCAACATAATTTGTTCCGACAGGGCAATAGTCAATACAACAGTATAGTGTGCCTGCTAATGTATAGAGCTAAATGAATACACAAGATCCAGTCCTATGGTGTCCTATAAAAAAGAGAATAGAAGGTAGGAAATGAATATTTTCAAATTCCTTGCGAAGCACTGAACTAGATATGACAATCTCATTTTCAGAAAGGAGTGCCATCTTAGAATGCAGCTAATCTAGCAAAAAATGTAGATACAGGTCTCAGCAAAATGAACCACATGTTATGCAACTACTGTACTAAGTCAAGATCCCTGTTGTATGCTCAAGTGATTTAAGTCAAGATCCAACCTGAAGTTTGCAACAGAAGGGAATCTGCACAGAGACAGCTGGATCCAGACTAAGCTTTCTTTCCGTACTATCTAGGCTGAGCAAAGTGTCAACCAAAGTATCTAAGCTGATCACTCTTTAAGCACACGCTCCACAATTATGTTCACAAAGAAAGGATATATGGTGCTACATTGCAAAAAAATGTACTGAAGGCTCACTGTGGACACTGCAGAAATAGATAAGGAACATGGAGACGGTTTAAATCTTTACTCCAGCAACCAAAAATTGTTTTCATATTAGAAATATATGGAAGCAAACATAATACTATTAAGAAGATAAATATCATACATGAATTGACAACTAACACTGTTGTAACTCATGTCCCATCACAATTCACAAGGTCATTTACAATATATGACACAGCAGAATGGACATTGCAATTATAAAAATCGTATTCAATACCGGATTTTGATTTTGGTACTCGTGTGGAAACTGAAGTGAAAATCACTACAAGGTTTTGAATTACAAGCATAGCAAGAAGAGCGAACTAGATGATTATGCTTTTTTTAGAATGGAGGCACATGCCCGGCCTTAAAATGAGGCCCTTAGAGTATTCCAACTAAGGTTTGACACGGGGCGATGGGAACAAAAGCAAATAGGTTCGATACATGGCCGGAAAGGCCTCACAAGCGAAGAAGCACATGCTAATACTAACTATCACACCACAGCACCAACGAAAGCACCGTACCCAAGGACTGTGATTATGCTAAGCACATGTTTCCATGATTAGAGAAGTCATAAGCTTGCTCTCAGTATACTTATTATTTTTCAGTGATAAGGATTTAATTAACCATGTCTAGGCATAAGCAAGTAAGATTTCAGATTTAGACTCTCACAGCTACTCTAATCATGCATGCCAAGAATTCGTACAACTGGTAAATCACCCTATTCAAGTGCTGAAATGAATATAATTGAACAGCAGTAGATTTCAGCAAACATCCCCTCAGGCCGGCCTTAATATGTTCAGACTTGGGAACAGGCAAAATAACAGAGCAAAAGTACTAGAGCGATCAGGAAATGTATTGCTCTGAACATGCAGTTGGTTGGGCGTAGTTCGGTGGCAATCAGAGCATGGGACTGCCGCAGCCGCACGACGACGCGAACATGAGGATCGGAGGGAGCTAGTAGGACATATATGCAGCTACCTGTAGTCGGCGGGAAGCTCGCCGGCGGCGAGGTAGTACGGGCGATGGACGTCGGAGGGGAAACCGCTCGAGTAAACAGGAGGGAACTGCGCAGCCTGAGGCAGTATGGTTTCCGGCGTACGGTGGAGAGATCGATCCTCTGTCGTCGGCGGCAGGTTAGGGAGCGCCTGGGAAGCGGAGGCTTCCGCCGACTCGGCGCGCCGCGGTGGAGGGCCTGCAGTACTGGTGGCCTGCCGGATCCCTGCGGCAGGAGCGAGAGGAGGGTGGCGGCGGCGGCGGCGGCTATGCGAGGGGATTGAGATTGGATTCGTCCGTGCGTGGGGACGGGGACGAACTTGTCGTGCGGAACGGAACGGACGGAGCAGCTCAATTACTAATTTACCCTTTTTACAGAAAATAAATCTTCAAATGACTTTCCCAGATCTAACGCTCCGAAAAATTCCGAGGTGGAGTTACATGAAATTACTAGTCGTAACTCGCCAATCACCGTAAAAGAGCTCTTTAGTTAATCATGTCGCTCCAGCCGACCGGCCGGCTACTACCACTATGAGTACCTCCCATGCATCTACTTTGACTCACTAGCTAGTGCGGCTGTATGTGACCAGACATGCATGCATGTATGCGGCATGTACATGTGTATGTATGCATGCAGTGTCAGTATTGCTAGATCTACAAATCATCTACAAATATTTTAGTTAACTATTCAAATTTCGACTCTCTCCCCCTGAACTGGGATGGGCATCTTCATCCCCCTATTACCAACTACAATCCTCCACATCAGTTTTGCTGTAAATTTGAAGTAAACTTTCATAGATGTAGCATTACTGGTGCAGTTCTACACCTGGGATTATTTTGAGTCAGAAGTGTCAGGCACCTACCTAATCCATGCGCCATATTGTGCTTCTTCGGTTTAGCTGTTGTTACAATGGATTAAAAAGATTGGCAGGGGATTTAGCTCAATCGAACATGACCTTGGTTAGTTTCAACATTCCAATGAGCACGAGATTGTTAATTTCACCATGGTCAGCTGCACATGGATGTACTACGTACACAAACATCCATACATGCTCTGGTCCCCAAAACCCAAAACCATGGGCATTCCAATGAACAGCTAGCTGATGAATATTTTTCCAAGAAAAGGTGAATCCTTGGGACAGGATAATATACACATAAATGTTATCCATCCATCATGAAAGCCAGCAAAGCTGCATAAGATATTTGGAACACGATGCATAGTATGTATATATATAGGGCTTGTTCAGTTTAGCTGCTGTTTGAATGTGTTAAAAAGATTGGCAGGGGATTTAGCTCAATCAAACATGATCTTGGTTAATTTCAACATTCAAATGAGCACAAGATTGTTCTTTTGACCTGTGAAAAACGTCCTTGATTTGTGCGGGTCTTCCTCTAGATTGGTAGATCGGCCTGGAGGAGATGCCCGATGGCTGCTAAATGCCAATGGCCAATGTTGAGTTGGGTTGTGGTAGCTCGATGTTGTGGGCTTCTTCAATTGTATAGGGGACTGCTCCATTGGTCATGAGGCGCCGTGCCGATCTGGCGGCTGTGCGCTCTTGATATTTTGTGGACAATATTATTTTTATTTCAACAATTTGTAATCTTCTTAGAAGTGGGGAAAGATGTAGGTAGTCACAAATAAACAGGCGAACAGTTTCCTTCCAACTAAACACTTCTGTGAAGTAATCAGTATCCTTTAGGGTAATCTCCAAACCGAATTAAACTAGAGTTTGTGATATAATTATATCCTTTATAATAGTCGAGATTTTTCTTGGAGATAACATGTGCGCGTTGGGGAGGCGATCAAACTTTTTTTAAATGGAGGCGACTCGGGAGGCGACTCGAGACCCGCCCGCGGCGGCCGTCGCTAGCCGGCGGCCGGACCCTGCGGCTATGCCTGCGAGCCGTGTTGGAGGGCGGTTTTGGGTGCTTGCAGACTCGGATGACGAGGACAACGACGACGAGGATCCGGCGGGTGGATCGACGGCGGACTACTCGCCAACGCCATCTGATGTGATCTGCGAAGCCTTCACACTGGATACTCGGAGGAAGAAGTTGCCGCGTTGGTCGACGAATTTGTGCCAGCGATGATCCGCGCGGATCGGGCTGCAGGCCGAGGATCGGGTCGAGGTGGTTCGCCGGATAATCCACCGGAGGACGGCGGCGTCAGCGATCCGGCCTTGGAAGGGGCCTCTACCTAAGGTATGTATTCAACCGATTACTCTGTCAGATTTCTTCCCACAAGATGATTGGAGTCTAGTGCGTAAGAAGAAGAAGAAGAGAGGGAGGCCGGAGCCAGCGCCGCCGGCGCCGGCGATCCGGGCGGCGGCCGAGATCCGGGCGGCCAGGGAGGCTCGTTTGAATTTCCTTCTGGGCCGAGAAGGTGTCGTGGAGAAGTGGGCAGATGGTGGGCATGAGGCCCATCATGGGGGTGTTCACGAAGGCCGGGTTGGACAGGCTGCGACAGGGTATGTGGCCCAGGAGCGCCGCGTTACGTTCGTTGATCCCGACGTGCACAATGCGGCCGAGGCCTCTACCGACCGGTAACACCGCATGCACGTCTGAGGGAGATCGTATCCTTCCGGTTCGTGGCGCCGCCGTGTCCTAGGGTTCGCAAGGCTGGAACGAGGGGTTTCTTCCGTGGATCACGCCGGGCGCGGAGAGTCAGGCCGCTGCCGGGCATGGCTGGCCGTGGGGATGTGCCGCCGCCAGCCAAGAGGCCCTCCTCGGGCGCAGCGGGGCGGGGTGGTGCAGCTCCTCCACCCGCGGCGGCTGCCGGATGAGGCGCCAGTGCAAAGACGCCAAAGGACGCCGGCGGTGGGGGCTGTCGCTGCCGCTCTGGCCGAGGCGCTCCGGCCTCGTGTCTTGTGACCTCCGGACAGCTTCTTTGTACCAGGCTGCCGGGAGAGGTGGCCTAAGGCTGCCGGCGCTGGGCGCGGTGCCCTTAGCCCTTGCAGCCGGACGGGGTGGTTTGAGACCACCGGAGCCAGCTGCTGCGGTTCCCCAGGCTACGGGACGTGGAGGCCCTCGGCCTCCCGCGCCGGGCGCAAATGCTGAGAACTCGGCTGGCCGCGGCGGAGGACCTAGGCCTGTTGGAGGCGCGCCGGTGACCACAGGTAAACCATCGCCCCACTATGTTGCAAGGCGGTGCAAAACCGGTCCGGTCAGAATCAGATTTAACAACAATGAGCCCAATGATCCACCCCGACGGCGGTGGGGGATGATGGGTATGATGCGTATGGTGAAGGACAGCACCGAGGCTCCTCTTCTACAGGAGGAGGGCGTGGTTACGCTTGGCAGAGCGACGGGTCGGCTGAGAGACCGTTTCTTGGCCCGGCAGGCGGTTTTGTTGAGGGGGCCTTCGGCACGGATCACCGTCAGAGAGGAGGCTTTCGTGGCCATCGTGATGGTCGGGGTGGCGGCCGTGGGAGATTTCGCCGCCCGCCACCGCCTAGGGTTGCTGTTCCTACAGATGCTACAGAGGAGGCTCAGCATACGTCCTCAGAGCTTCCTTCACAGGCGATGGAGGTGGTGAATGCTTTGGCAAGTGTTGAGGTTCCTGGGGCTGGGATGGTGGATGAGGCTACCGATGTGTCCGATGCCGAGAGGGCGTCCAAATATGCTCGTAAGAAGGAGAGGATGATTTGCTATCGTTGTGGTGAGAAGGGCCACTTCATTGCTGAGTGTGTAGCCCAGCTGTGCGAGTCATGTGGCAAGCTTGCACATGACTCGGGGGAGTGCCCGTTATTGCGTGACCTACCTCCGACTCTGAATATCTATGGAGTCTACTGTGCTGAGCTTATGTTTTTTGAGTCCCCGGCGGCAAGAGAGGTCCCGGAGGATAACCCGAGTTTGACTACTGGGATTGTGAGAGCGACCCAGGGCGAGGTGACTGCCTTTACAGATTGTGAGGAGGCTTCAGGAGCTAGCTCGGTGATTTTGTTTGGGATTTGGTGCTCATCGAGGACAGGGTTTTAAGGTTGATTTCCCGTCTGTGGATGACTTGCAGAGATTGTTGAGTTTTGGCTTGTGTAAAGTTCCCGGTACTAAGTGTATCCTGGAGTTTAACGAGTGGAAACAGGTTGAGCCTAAGGGAAAGCCGCTTACACAGGTCTGGTTGCGGTTTTTAGGGGCTCCTTCTAAGCCTCTGCAGGATGCTCGCGTGGTGGCCAGTTTGGGCATTCTGGTTGGAAAGATGTAAAAAGTGGATATGGCTTTCACACGTGCCAATGGGGTAGCCCGGCTTTTAGTAAGCGTTTAGGATATTGAGTTTGTGCCTGATAAGGTCAACTGGACCTATAAGGGAGAGGTGTTCCCGTTAGATATTGAGTTTGAGGACACCGATTTATTTGATGATGCAGTTAATGGTAACGATGTTGACATGCACGACAGGGATGGTAATGCGGGGGCTAAGGGGGCACCGTCAGATGAGCCCATGCGAGAGGGATCTAACGGTTCTCACACAGCCTCTCAGTCGCCTGGAAATGGATCCGAGGCTGAGCCCACAGTTTCACCGGCGGTACCCATGACTACTCTGCGTTTTGGGTCTTTTGAGCCAGCCTCGGCACCTCCCAGACTATGGAGTGACCGGGTGGAGTCTGGTGATTATCTTGAGCACACGCTCCCTCCGTTGGAGTTTGAGGGGGAAACTGGTTTGTCTGCTGATCGTCAGGCGAGTTCTTTGGGAGGCGCTACGGAGAGGAGGCCAGTGGAGGGTTCTCTTGGTCTGCCGCCTCCCGCGGACGCGACTTTGGTGTCGGCGATTGCGGCCACGATGGGGTGTGGGGGAGGGGGTTCGGGACAGAGAGTCCTGTCTTCCCCCGACCCCATACCGATGCCGGTGTCGCCGGTGGCGACGGCCCCGAGGGGGTCGGCTCATCGCTGGGAGAGGGAGCCCGAGGCAGGCGGCCTCGACTCCTACTCCGTTGGTGGTCGAACCACTGTGGCAGCTGCTGCGTTTGGGGGACGCCGGGGTAGGAGGCCCTGTCTCCTCCTCTACACCGATGGTCGGGAGGACCACCTCGGCCGATGGCTACGCCGTCTCGAGCCGGGCGGCTGTGGCGGGAGGAGGGCGGGCAGGAGGCCCTGTCATCCACTCTTCCCCACTACAGTGTGGGGCACCCGTCTAAGGGGATCGGGAGCCCTTGCAGACGCCTTCTCTGGTAACCGGCACCACCTTTCGTGGTTTCGGTGCCAGGTTATACTAGGGAGGAGGTGATCGCGTTTGGTGGGATCCCGGACCCTATCTCCGAAGGGAGACGGATGAGTGCTCGCATCCTCGACATCCCTGAGGTGGACGATATGCAGCAGCGGTGCGCTATGAGGGCGGCCAAGCTTCAGGAGGCTGCTTTATCTTCTGGTATGTCCGTCAACTTGTCTAATTCCCTATTGCATTTTTCTAATGAGGACATTATAAATAATGCAAACCAATTAGGAGTTTCACTAGGTGCTACAGATAGTGAGATTACCAATTCGGTGAATGATATTTTAGATTTGGAGGCAGGCCGTGCTTTAGAGACTATTCGCAATCTTGCAGCAGTTAAACCAATGAATGATGATGAGATCGATGCGTTAGGGGTTAGAGTGCTTGATAGCCTGTGTGCGGATCTAGCACCCCCCAATCATGACACTGAGGAAGATGATGTACCCCTAGAGAATGATGCTAGTAATATTTGTGAACCCGGTCATGAGGACCGGGTGACTGAGATTAGTAAACCTAAGCGTAAGTGGAAACGGAAGATCTATCCCGATTTCGCATTCAGAGGAGTGCTAGGATTGAACCACCAAAAAATTCCATGATGAACCATGAGAGGAATTTTTGGAATAGCAGAGGTCTGAAGGACTTGGCTAAAAGAAGATTCTGGCTGAGACAGCTTTAGAGCGAAGCTAGATTTTGTTGCTCTATCTCGAGACGGGTAGAGATAACTTTGCACCACAGTTTCTCTCCTCTCCGGTCGGTGGTATTGATTTCGATTGGCATTGCCTCCTCCATGAGGAAGATCGGGTGGTATCTTACTAGGTGTGAGATGCGATTCGCTTCAAGTCCGTAGTGTAGTGATGGGTGACTTAGCGGTAAAGTTTGAGTTAGGTCTAGGATTGATGGCTTTAACTGGGCTTTGGTGGCGGTATATGGTGCCGCGCAGCCAGAGTTTAAAGCGGAGTTTCTCGCGGACCTTGTTCGAATCTGTGGGTCAGAGTAGCTGCCAATTTTAGTTGGAGGTGATTTCAATATCATCAGGAGGAGAGAGGAGAAGAACAATGATAACTTTGATGGCAGATGGTCCTTCATGTTCAACACCATTATTGAAAGCTTGGATCTGAGAGAGATAGAGCTCTACGGTCGAAAGTTTACATGGGCTAACGCCCGCCAAACCCAACCTACGAAAAACTTGATCGAGTTCTTGCGAGCGTGGAGTGGGAACAAAAATTCCCGCTGGTTACGGTGCAAGCTCTTTCGAGGGGAATATCTGATCATACCCCATTGTTCGTGGACTCACGGGAGCCGAACCACGGGGTAACAAGAACACCTTCTCCTTGAGACGTCATGGTTTGAACGTGAGGGGTTCTTAGATTTGATTGCCGTGGAATGGGTTAAAGATGTACGAGGCAAAACTGCTATTGAGCGATGGCGAGAATAAGATTAGGAACTTGAGAAGCTTCTTACGGGTTGGGCTAAGCACCTTAGCGGTGTGTATAAGATTGAAAAGGATAGACTCGACTCTTATACAGGACCTGGACATTCAGGCGAATCCAATATTTTGTCACCAATGAGCTTGAGTTAAAAATAAGGCGGAGAAGAGGTTAAAAGAACTACTCCGCGAAGAAGAACTGAAGTGGGCTTTGCGTGCTAAAGTACGCAAAGTGGTCCAGGGGGACGCGAATACTCAGTTCTTCCATTTGATAGCTAATGGCAAACACAGAAAGAAGCGAATCTTTCAGCTTGAGCAGGACGAGGGTACTATTTTAGGTCAGGATAACCTAAAAACATACATTACCGACTATTATAAGCAGTTATTTGGACCTCCGGAGGATAATACTGTGTCCCTTGATGAGTCCAGAACTGAGGATGTACCTCAGCTATCGGCTGCTGATAATGAGATTCTGGTTGCCCCGTTCTCGGAGAAGGAGGTTTTTGATGCTATTGCACAGATGAAGAATAATAAGGCTCCCGGACGGATGGTTTCGGCTGAGTTCTATAAGAAGTGCTGGCACATTATTAAGGGGGATTTACTACCTATGTTCCATGATCTGTTCTCTGGACAGCTTCAATTATTACACTTGAATTTTGGGACTATCACACTACTTCCTAAGAAGACGGATGCGGTGAGAATTGAGCAATTCAGGCCGATCTATCTCCTTAATGTTAGTTTCAAAATTTCACCAAGGTCGGGACTAACAGACTCACTCAGATTGCACATTCTGTAGTGCAACAGTCCCAAACCGCTTTCATGCCGGGCAGAAATATCCTTGAAGGGGTGGTAGTCCTGCATGAAACGCTCCATGAAATCCAGTCCAAAAATTTAGATGGAGTGATTTTTAACGTGGATTTCGAGAAAGCGTATGATAAGGTCAAATGGCCATTTCTCCAACAGTCTTTGCGTATGAAAGGTTTTGATGAAGCCTGGCTTGACAGGTTGAATCATTTACGCAAAAAGGTAGTGTGGGAATTAGAGTTAATGATGACATAGGCCACTACTTCCGGACACATAAAGGCCTAAGACAAGGAGACCCGATGTCCCCTATCTTGTTTAACATTGTGGTGGATATGTTGATGTATTGATAGGAAGGGCTAAGGAAAATGGTCAAGTAGGTGGATTGGTGCCTCATCTTATTGATGGAGGTGTTTCTATCCTACAAGACGCTGATGATACAATCATCTTTATGGAGCATGATTTGGCTAAGGCGAGAAATATGAAGCTGGTGTTATGCCTATTCGAACAATTGACCGGGCTAAAGATCAACTTTCATAAGAGCGAGCTGTTCTGTTTTGGTAGGGCCAAAGATGAACATGATGCTTATAGGCAATTGTTTGGATGTGAGTTGGGAGAGCTACCATTCTCATACTTGGGGATTCCTATCCACCATCATAGGCTGACAAACAGAGAATGGAAGTGCATCGAGGACCGATTTGAGAAGAAAATGAGCTGCTGGAAGGGCAAGCTCATGTCATATGGAGGCCGATTAATCCTAATTAATTCGGTGCTCACGAGTATGCCAATGTTTCTTCTATCGTTCTTTGAGGTACCAGTTGGTGTTAGGAAGAGACTGGACTTCTATAGATCGCGGTTCTTTTGGCAGGGTGATGAGCTTAAAAGAAAATATCGGCTTGCTAAGTGGGATATCATCACAGAGACCGAAAGACCAAGGGGTTTAGGTATTGAGAATCTCGAAATTAAGAATAAATGCCTTCTTAGCAAGTGGCTGTGGAAGCTCTCTTCGGAGAATGATGCTATGTGGGCTCAAATCCTTCGCGGCAAGTACCTTCAGTCAAAAACTTTGTCACAGGTCACAGTACGGCCGACCGACTCGCCCTTCTGGAAGGGTCTCATGAAGGTCAAGCAGGCATTGTTTAATAGGACAAAGTTTGTTATTGGAAACGGCACGCAGTACACGTTTACGGAGGATACTTGGCTCGGTGACACACCCTTAGCCATCCAATACCCTTCTTTGTACCGCATTGTTCAACGCCGTGAGGTGGTCGTTGCATCGGTCTTTCAATCTACCCCCTTAATATCCAGTTCAGACGAAAAGAAGCGGGCAATCGTTGGGAAGAATGGCTCCGTCTAGTTAGGAGACTGATGGAAGTCCAGCTTTCTCAACAACCCGATGAATTATGCTGGAAGTTGACTAAGTCTGGAGCATTCACGGTTAAATCAATGTATATTGATGTTATTAATTCAAACTCCATTCCTACGTCCAAACATGTTTGGGATGTCAAAGTTCCTTTGAAAATAAAAGTGTTTATGTGGTTCGTCCATAAACAAGTAATTTTAACTAAGGATAACTTGATAAAGCGTAATTGGACAGGACCTACTAGGTGTAGTTTACTGCGATCGGGATGAGACTATTAAACACCTCTTTTTTGATTGCCCCCTGGCCAAGGTACTTTGGCAGACGGTCCACATTGCTTTTAATATCAAACCCCCGAATTCTGTTAATGCGTTATTTGGGACATGGCTTAATGGGAGTGAGCCTAACTTAGCGAGACATATTCGGGTTGGAGTTTGTGCTTTGCTGTGGACTATCTGGAACTACAGAAACGATTTGGTCTTTAACAGAATATCATGTATACATTTTTTGCAGGTCTTATTCCGGACTACGGCACTGATCCGTTCGTGGTCGCTACTCACCTGCACGGAGGCCGGGGCATTTGGTTCTTGGGTCTTTCCGATGGGAGATGGTAGCTCGGGATATCTTCAACCGGTTTGGATGGCGGTCATGTAATAGGATAGGCATTTAGTATCCCTATCTAGTTTAGCCAGCCGGTTGTGGCATCTTGATTTGGCTAGTTGATGTTTCTAGCCTTTTTTGGCTCTGTGTGAGCTTTTTGTGCTTTTCTATGACTTGTGGAGACCTTTGGAACCATGTTGACACTGCTTTATTTTGATAATAAGATGGACGTATGCATCGTTCTGATGCAGAGGCCGGGGAACCCCCCCCCCCCCCCCCTTTTCGAAAAAAAGTCGAGATTTTTCTTTACAATTAAATTATATACCGGAGTTCAACTTCATACCCACCTACCATGTATTGTTCACTCCCTATTTCTTTACAACTAAGTAAACATGAAAGCAGGTAGAGTGCAAGGAGCACAGACAACAATCCTTAGTTCATTTAGGACTGAATCACTGTGCAGGACAGGATGCGTGTTTCTTGGGTAGTTCTTGAGCACATCATATCGATCACAAACAACTAAACCTGAGCTTTGGCATTGCTAGTTGAAGCATGGTTACTGGAGTATGAACCCATGTATTCCTGCTTCTATTGGGAGGTCCGATGGAGCGCAGGTGCGCAAAGGCGGAGGATCGAGAGGTGGACCACAGAACGGAGGGAGGGCGGATGGAGGGAGCACAGTTGAGGCGGAGGATTCACAGGTGGAGGAACGTACGTCTGGCTGGGCTGGGAGAATAATGGCTGAGGGGAATAATCAGTTTCGGTTTAGAGAAGGTAAAATAAAAGTATGTCATGACATAGTTGGGTAATTTTCATCAAGTTTAATGGTGAAAGGCTATTAAGAAAATCAAATGGTTGTGCCTTTTCTAAGTATCAAAACAGCTAGATGTTTCTGATTATTGTGAGATTTTGTAGCATAATTCACTATTTTTGACCCCTATTCTTCTTTTAGTATATAAAATAGATAGAATGATATAAACCATGTCCACACTTATTATCTGAAATGTGAAAACTTTGCCATAGAAATCAAATCCATGAAGCAAATGACAAATACCTAAGTAGTGCACTGAATTTTCAGAAAAAGCCAGTGTGTTTTCAGAGTGGTGTATGGACAGTAAGAAAGTGCGGTAGAATCAACTATTAGCTAGCTAGTGACCGTAGGAGTAAGTGGCATGTCCCTACTAAGAGAATATATAACCGGGCTCTTCAAAGACCCCCTATACATTCGACGGACGGCCCGATCACTGATCGGTCATAAAATTATGATCCGAACGGACTCCTCATACCGGCCCTATACACCTGGGCTGACCAACACCCCTCATATCGAGCTCACATCTAGGGTAGATATTAGGAGGCTCTGACACGTCCGGACGCATCTGCCACGTCAGACCGGCGGGCTGTATCTACATAGACACACACCTAAACACAAGGTCCAGTGAGGATGCATTCAAATTGCCGCTCTAGCGCGCTGCTCAAGACTCCATATCTAGCTATTTAAGCCGAATGGCGGCACCCCAACCCTAGTCCGGCTCATTTCCACCTTCCAATCAAAACCGCTCGAAGCTCCCCATGCGCCGATAGTCATATGGCCGGCAGCGGATCACCACCTACGCCATACTAGATGTGGTTGGAGCTCCTTTAGGAGATCCAGCCATGGCATGAAGCTCGGATTGCAGCCGGCGTGCCTCCGGACTTGCCGGAGTCGAAGAAGGAGGAGGAGGAGAAGGATCAGAAGGATAAGGAGTAGTAGCAGGCGTCGGGCGTGGAGATGGAGGACACGGAGCCAGAGGAGGAGGAAGAGGACGAAGGCGAGGCAGATAAACGCAGGCGGAATTTGAGGTTGCCCAAGTGGAGGAGGTTGCAGAGCAACAAGCCATCCTCGAATCCATCCGTTCGGAGGCGGGGATGGAGGTAAACTGCCACTTCCTCCGCCGGGCATGGGCGAAGAACAATGCACTCTTTGCGCACATGGAGGAGCCAAAGCAGCAGGCGGCAGGCAATTACTAGGAGGCCGGTCCATCCAGCACTTCCGGCATGAAAGTCATCTACATCTCCAATGACGAGTAGTTAGTTTTAGGTTATCTATGTAATACTTAACTTTTGTGTTGCCTGCTATAATATGGATTTGATGCATCAAATTTGAGGTATGCAGTTGCACTGAACGCAAAATGGGGGATGACCGGGGCTTCTCCATGGATGCGCCCGGGATGCCCTTAGACATACGATGGGTTATTTTTATCATATGCGGTTGTACATGGTTTAGCTAAACAAGTGCATGCGTGTGAGAGGCACGCGCGCCTTTAGTTGTGCTGTTTTGACATGGTGTTAGCGGTTAGTGGCAGCTCTACTAGTAACTAAAGATAGACACACTTTGAAGTGCACTTTTGTCCAAGGTGATAGTGAAATGCGAAAGAGTGATTTAGCTCATTTCACCACCAAACACTAGTAGAAAACAGGGCTATGAGTCCGGGCAAATATTCACATTAGTTCCGGTTCAATCACGAACCGGGACTAATGTGAGCATTTATCCCAGTTCGTGCGGCTAAGGCATTAGTCCAGGTTCACCTGTGCCCTTTAGTCCCGGTTTGTGCCTCAAACCGGGTCTAAAGAATGCGATACCTGATAGTCGGTTCATGCCTCAAACCGGGACTAAAGATTAGACCTTTAGTCCCGGTTTGAGGCACGAACCGGTGCTAATGGAGTTGATACCTTTAGTCCCGGTTCGTGCCACGAACCGATACTAAAGGTCCCATTTTCAAACTCTACCCCCCCACCCGTGGATCGCCTTTTCAGTTTTTAAAAAAATAAAAGAAAATGATGGAAATGTCAAAAAAATAAAAAAAATAAGTTTCCCATGTGATATGTGGTCTAGTTGTTGGGAAAATTTGCAAATGTGAATTTCGACTTTATTTACAAAATCTCTCTGGAATTTGTAAATATGGGCATAACTTTTGCATACTAACTCGGATGAAAAAGTTTTTAAATGAAAAATCATCTACTCAAAAAGTTACACCCCGTTAAACATTTTCAAAATCCTCAAAAACCTAACAGAAAAAGAGTTACGGGGCTTTTAAGATCTAGAGTGGAAAAAATCGAAAAAATTTCAAACTGTGGTCAAACTGTGGTCAAACAATGGTCAAACAATGGTCAAACTAATTATTCTAGAATATTAGTGTTACTAAATAATTATTTCAGTTATTTTGAATTTTGGTCAAATCTGGTCAAACTGTGGTCAAACTATGGTCAAACAATTGTCAAACTAATTATTCTAGAATATTAGTGTTACTAAATAATTATTTCAGTTATTTTGAATTTTGGTCAAATCTGGTCAAACTGTGGTCAAACTATGGTCAAACTAATTATTCAAAATAACTATTGTTTTCTAAATAATTATTGTTTTTTAAAACAATAGTTTCAAACTCAAACAGTGAAATGTGTCACTTCATGCTCAAGCAAAATTTCTGAGGGTTAATAGGATTGAAATCTTACTATTGTCAGGAAAACAACAAGTGCAGACTTGGAAAGGAGGGAGAATAGAACCCGGAAGTTAAGCGTGCTCAGGCTGGGGAAGTGGAAGGATGGGTGACCGTTCTGCCTTTAGTCCCGGTTTTGGATTGAACCGGGACTAAAGGGGGAGGCATTAGTACCGACCCTTTAGTCCCGGTTCACCAACCGGGACAATAGGACATTTTTTTACTAGTGAAAGAGCGAGACCACGGCGCACGATGAAAGTACGCTACCTACCTATCACCTATATATTGGAAATCTTATTATGCGTGTTGAGGTAATCTGATTAAGATATACATGATCCACCTGGAGTTAGTGCGACAAGTCACCATCAAGGATTATACGTGTATATTACCACCCAGAGTTAGCTTATGAGGCCAACAAGGGGGGAAAGTGCGATTGTTTATTCCTCTTTAGTTTGTTTTTCATAGGATGTATGATATTTTGATAAACTAAAACACTTTGACTTGTGGCACGATTTACAGCTCGCACAACGAAGAACACCCTAAATAAATTTGACGAATAGCATACTCCACCTCAGAGAGCGTGTTTATGTATGTTCATCTACCACCAAGTTTGCAGGGGTATTTTCCATGTAGGAGACGTTTTAAACTCATAACTTTTTTCTCCAGCCGGTCACCATTTTCGGCGCTCAAAGACAACAAGTGGCCAAGAAGAGGGAGAGGAACATATGCAAGTTGGAAGAAACTTTTTAACCCAATTGGGCATCTTTCTAGCTTGTGCATGTATGATAATAGTAGCTAGTCTTAATTAATCAGTTGATTAACTTAAAATCTATCTCGTGTAGGTCGTGGAAACCAGCATCTATCTATCCATCTATGATGAGTTGTCGTTTTATAACTGATCCATCGATGGCATGTTATCTGTTACCTTGTCTCTCCCTAAGTGCTTCATTTATTAATTATTCCTTCCGTTAGAGATTTCATTATGGATTACATATGAAGTAAAATGAATGAATATATATTAAAATGCTTCTATATACATCCGTATGCACTGGCAGAAGACTCGGTAGTGCGAGGTCAGGCGCCCGCCCTACCTTGATTTAGCGCCTGATTTTATATACCGATAGGCTGCGTACACACGCATCAGGTCGTGCATGCATCGCTGGATGGATGAGAGAAGAAAACAAAAATAGAAAAGGGGGGCATGGTCGTTTGGGGTTTTGGTTCAGCCCAGCACAAGCACAAGCACAAGCACGGCAACATCCACTGATCCACGCGCGGACGGGTGCTCCAGTCCTTCAATGCGAGAGTCGCTGGCCGCCTTCCTAATAGGGGATTTTTTTTGGAACCATGATGATTTTTATAGCAAATTAACTATACACGATAATGCAGAAAACTCAAAAGTATCACCCTCTCGGCCTCCTGATGGCCGAAGAAGGACTTTTGGGCCTACCATTGGCCGAAGAGGGAGTTTTCGGCCAACCGTTGGACAAAAAGGACTTTTGGGCCAACAGTTGGCCAAAGAGTCCCTCTTCGGCCAACACCAGCTTTACTGTTTTAAAAAAATCATATCAATTAGATTTTTAGTATTTTAATATAATTATTTTTGCATTAGATTAGAAATTTTATGAAGTTTCTGTAAATATCAAGTTTGACTAGATTTGAAAGTTTGAATTTGAATTTTCATGAATTTGCTCAAATCACTAGATTGCCTGTAATTTGAGCTAGGAGTATTCTTTTTAGATGGTTCTTTTTGCTACTGGTTCTTTGTGACTTTGTTTACCAGTAGTAATTAATTTGTGAATTTTAGGATTATTTAAAATTAGGTTTTTACGAAAACAGTTCTGTTTTAGTGTTTTATAGGTTCTGTGCTATTTCTTTTAATTTTAATTGCTTTAAATCGTTTTCTTTATTTTTCTGACATATTCTTTTAGTTTCTGTTAAGTTATTAGTAGATATTTTATTTGTAGTATTTTTTTGTATTTTATTTCTTTTATCCTTCATTTTCTTTCCCGTCGTTCTTTCCCTCCATTTTCTCCCGTGATTTTCTTTGCCGCCATTTTCTCTTTCCATTTTCTTTCGCGTCATTTTATTTGCTGCCATTCTCTCCCTCCATTTTCTCCCACCATTTTATTTTCTGCCATTCTCTTCCACCATTTTCTTTCCCGCCATTCTCTCCCGCCATCTTCTTTCCCACCATCTTCTTTCTCGCCATCTTCACTTCTCAACTTATAGAACGAGCCTCATAGTGTTCACGACCGTAGATAACATCGTCTGACACGGTCTGTGTCTCCTGCGTCGGTGCTGCTGGTAGAGTGTGAAACACTGTCTGAGAGAAGTCATAAGTGTTTGCAGCTTCGTCATCATCACCAGAGAGTGTTTCACGCTTATGACTTCTCTCAGACAGTGTTTCACACTCCACATGAAGACATCATAGTCGTCCTCCGTCGATGCAGCACTCCTTAGTGTGGCGGGAGAGAATGGCGGAAAATAAAATGGCGGGAGATAATGGCGGGAGAAAATGGCGGCAAAGAAGATGGCGGGAAAGGCAATGGAGGGAAAAAGATTGCGGAAAAGTATTTTTTTTCATGTATAAAACGGCAATGGTTGTACAGGATTTATAAGGCACTTTTAAATATAAACTCCTATGAAGCTCAAAACAAGTTTTCTAGTAGGATAAAAGAAATAAAATACAAAAACAATACTACAAATACAATAGCTACTGATAACTAAATAGAAAAAAAGATATGTCAAGAAAACTAAAGAAAACAATTTAAAGCAATTAAAATTAAAAGAAATAGCATAAAACCAATAAAAAACTAAAACGGAACTGTTTTCATAAAACCTAATTTTAATTAATTATAAAATTCTCCAATTAATTACTACTGATAAACAAAGTCACAAAGAACCAGTAGCAAAAAGAATCATCTCAAAAAATACTCCTAGCTCAAATTATAGGCAATCTAGTGATTTGAGCAAATTCATGAAAATTCAAATTCAAACTATCAAATCTTGTCAAACTTGATATCTACAGAAACTTCATAAAATTTCTAATCTAATACAAAAATAATCAAATTAAAATACTAAAAATCCTAATTGATATGAATTTTCTAAAACAGTAGAGCAGGTTTTGGCCGAAGAGGGACTCTTTGGCCAACTGTTGGCCGAAAAGTTCTTTTTGGCCAACGGCTGGCCGAAAAGTCCCTCTTCGGCCAACAAGAGGCCGACAAGGTGATAGTTTTGATTTTTCTGCATTAGGTGGTATAGTTTTTGAATTTGCTATAAAAATCATCATAGTTTCAAAAAAAAAGTCCCTAATAGGTTGCTCACGTGCTGCCGCCAGCCGCCACCCCGGCCTCCTCACTCCCCTGGTCTTGGCCCCCACCATCCTTCGCAAGTCCCGGCCGCCATGCTGGTGCTGCCATTCACAACCGTGCCATACCTTGCCCGCTGCCTCGTCGTTTGGTAAATTTCCATTCATACTCTCCCTGACTTGAAATACTTGTCATTAAAATGAATAAAAAGAGATGTATCTTTTTATTCATTTTGATGATAAGTATTTCCGGACGGAGGGAGTACTTGGTAAAATTATTGCCTTATGACATGAGGGGATATTACAGCCAGTGCTTGGCTCCAGGTTTTGGATGATGAGGAATTTATTTACTTTTGGCCCGGGGTTGCCTCAATCCCGGCTCCACCACTCCCACCACGTGATCGAGCAACCAACCCTAACAATAGGGGCCACTGTAGGTGGCAGCAGTTGGTCGGGCAAAGATATGGAGCAGGGGAGACTTGATAAGGCCCAGTCGTGGGCACACGGGACAGGTGAGCAGTAGCGGCACAACGGTATTGCTAGTCGCTGGTGTTGGCTTGCATGTTGCCACGACGGTTGCAGGCGCAATGTTCGCCCCACATTAAATATTTTTCGTCCTCCGCCACTGTCTGTATGTGATCCATAGTGGAATCTTTACGAAGACTTATATTTATGAACGGAGGGAGTAGTCGACTACGCTGCAGCCGACCAACTGGCTACTCCCACTATGAGTACCTCTCATGTATCAACTTTGACTCACTTATAACTACCTGGTGCGGCTGCATGTGATGTCAAAAAACAAAATATTTACTAGTGCGGCTGCAAGAGATAAGACATGCATGCACGTATGCCGCATGTGTTCAGTGTGTAGTACTACACTTGGGATTATTTTGAGTCAAACAATTGTCACGCACCTACCTAATCCATGAGCCCCATATAGCCCTTAGTTTCAAAATCCTACCAAAACGATCGAACATGCCCTTATTTAACTTCAACACTCCAGTGATCACAAGATTGTTAGTTTGAGCATGATCTGCGGCACATGCATGCACCACACAAACCTACGTACTTGCTCGGGTCCCCAAAACACAAAACCATGGGCACTCCAATCAACAGCTAGCTGATGAATCTTTGTTCTTTTGGGACCAGATGATACACATAAAGGCTATCCATCCATGATGAAAGACAGCAAAAGTGCAGAGATATTTAGAAAGAGATGCAGAGTATATAAATAATATCTTCTGATTATCTTATCCCAAATATTAGCTGGCCAACTACTTTGCCAAAAAGTTCACGTTTCCATGTTTCTTTCGCAGTTATGCACATCATTCTACTGTACAGTTCTATCCCAAGCACGTGGTTTTTCTTCGAACCCACGGGGAGATGATTCCCTGTTTCTTTGATTCTCCTCTTCTTGGATGGCTTTTTGACACCGATAGGTGGAAAATCATGGATCAACAAGTGTCATCGCGTCAACGTCTTGATGGCCTTGCGGACAATAAAGTTAGATTAACTCCTCAAGAACCAACGGCTCACAACAATAACCGTGATTTATCAAAATGGTAGGCTGAATTACAATGCAAGTATTATAGATGAACACATTAGTTATCAGGCGGAGAAATATCCGTATGTCACGTATACCTCCAGAGAAATGCAAATAATAAGCATATGAAGAAAATCATCACGTCGGTAATTTCTAATAATAGTTTATCAACTCCTAAGTTTCAGTATTTTTTGTGGCATTTGCTGGCTCTTGATCAACTGACTGAATCCTATTAGCTAGACATCACATCCACACCAGTGATAATTAACTTTGAAATTCCACTTTCGACCAAGTTACCCTCATGATGAATTGTCTTTGCACCTGAACTCCACCTCCATCAGTCGAGCTGCTACCATGTTGTGCTCCAATCAATAGCGAGTTGATTATGCTCGAGATTAAAAACTTCAGTGGATGTGTAACGAGAGTAGAGCACACTAATCAAATCAAGAATGTCAATGTTCTATTTTCGTTCCCACAAAGGATTGTAATAAATCTACATGGTCCCATAGATGGAAAACATAAGCTTGAATACAAAAATGCATTTTGGTGGATGGTTTTAAGAGAATTATTTCATTTTCCCAACAATATATCAAATTTCATAATACATATGACTAGTAAGTGGTGTACAGCACATATGTTAATTTAAAAATCTGCTAGTCTTGGAAAACTGGATAAAGCAAAAATCCGCTCCTGGTCTTCTGTATCAAATTATTTAGAGTCCGTAAACTGTCTACCCCCCCCCCCCCCCCCTCCCAAATTATGCAAACTCTATCGATTACCTTTATCTGCTCGTCTAACTGCCATTTGAACCGTTCGGTTCTGAACACCCATCTTTTTTATTTGTCTAGCAACGTAGTTGCACACATGCATAATTTTGAACTTCTTTCTTAGTCACTTACACTATGGCATATTCCCAAAAATCTCAGTGATGGCTATCTAATTATTTAGGGCCTACGGGCATAAAAATAGCAGTTGAAATTTAAATTAGGAAGAAGAAGAAATAAAGAAAATACGATGTAATGGGAGAGTATCATGACGGCTATCATGCACGCTAGACTCTTTTGATGATGTGGCACACAACTAAATGAGAAAATAAAGGATGTGGTATTATATCATGATACCGTATCATATAAAATGTTTTACTACTTCGTGTCGTACATGACAATTAAGAAGACAATTTAAGATACTAACTTATGATATTATGCATTACGAAAGTAGTATCAACACTAGTATCATAAGCAGTCTTGTTTGAACATGACCTGCGGCATATGCATGCACCGCACGAACATACGTACATGCTTGGGTCCCCAAAACACAAAACCATGGGTACTCCAATTGAATCATTGTTCCAAGAAAACGTGAATCTTTTGGGACCAGATGATACACATAAAAGCTATCCATCCATCATGAAAGCCAGCAAAAGTGCAGAGATATTTAGAACGAGATACAAAGAATATATATAATATCTTCTGATGATCGTATCCCAAATATTATCTGGCCAACTACTTTGCTATAAAGTTCATGTTTCCATGTGTCTTTCGCATTTATGCCCATCAGTCTATTGTACAGTTCTACGTAGACATGACAACCCTACTTCAGGCACCTGCTTTTTGTCCGATTCCACATGAAAGATGATTCCCCGTATCATTAATTCTCCTCATCTTGGATGGCTTTTTTGACAACGAGAGGTGGAAATCCATGAATCAATGATAACCCACAAGTGTAGGGGATAATTGTAGCCTCTTTCTATAAGTAAGACTGTCGAACCCAACGAGGAGCTAAAGGTAGAACAAATATTCTCTCAAGTCCTATCTACCACTGATACGAGTCTACGCACGCTTAGTGTTCGCTTTACCTAGAACAAGTATGAAACTAGAAGGACTTTGTGGTGTGATAGGATTGGTTTGCAAGATAATAAAAGGCACATAAATAAAATGTAGGGGCTGTTTAGATGAAGAAGCAATAAAGTAAATATAACGAGTGTGGAAAAGTGGTGGTAGGAGTTGTGAAATTGTCCCTAAGCAATTGACTACTTTACTAGACCGATATCAAGTTTTATGTGGGAGAGGCATAAGCTAACATACTTTCTCTTCTTGAATCATATGCACTTATGATTGGAACTCTAGCAAGCATCCGCAACTACTAAGGATCATTAAGGTAAAACCCAACCATAGCATTAAAGCATCAAGTCCCCTTTACCCCATACGCCACAACCCCCTTACTCGGGTTTATGCTTCTGTCACTCAAGCAACCCACTATAAGCGAATCATGAACGTATTGCAACACCCTACAGCGGGAATCCCTCACGCTTGCGCGACACAGAGGGCACAATAGGACAGCAACATAACCAGAAGCAAATTAAACCAATCATAACAATTCATCAATCACCAATAGGACAACGAAAATCTACTCAGACATCATAGGATGGCAATACATCATTGGATAATAATACGAAGCATAAAGCACCATGTTCAAGTAGAGGGTACAGCGGGTTGCGGGAGAGTGGACCGCTGAATATAGATGGGGGAAGGTGATGGAGATGTTGGTGAAGATGATGGAGGTGTTGGTGTAGATCATGTGATGATGATGGCCCCAATGGCGTTCAGTCACCACGGAAGCAAGGGGGAGAGAGCCCCCTTCTTCTTCTTCTTCCTTGACCTTCTCCCTAGATGGGAGAAGGGTTTCCCCTCTGGTCCTTGGCTCCCATGGCATGGGAGGGGCGAGAGCCCCTCCGAGATTGGATCTATCTCTCTGTCTCTCTCTATTTCTGCGTTCTTAGATTCTGCCCTAGCATAGTTTTTTAATATCCGGAGACCCATAACTCCGATTGGACTTAAATCTTCGCCCAGATATTTTTTCCAAAAATTAGCTTTCTTGCGGCCAAAGAAGAGCGTCAACCACCTTGCGAGGGGCCCACGAGGGTCAGGGGTGCGCCCAGTATGGGCAGGCGCGCCCCCCTGCCTCGTGGCCACCTCGGGCATCGTCTCGCGTTGATTTTACTTCTCAAAAAACATAAATATTATAAAAATAAGGTCCATCCGTTTTTATCCCGTTTGGACTCCGTTTGGTATTAGGTTTCTGCGAAAAATAAAATATGCAACAAACAAGAACTGGCACTGGGCACTGGATCAATATGTTAGTCGCAAAAATCTATACCTACTAATAAAGCAAGGTGTGTTTCTTCAATTTTTTCATCCGTTCATCACCAAAAAGATTTTGGTTCTATCCAAAGCGGTACTAAAATTTTGTGTGTCCATCTGTTATAAAAAAAATAGTTTTGTCTCGAAATTTGCATGTCGGCCACACACGTGGCGGCCCAGCAAAGCAAGCCCATTGGTTTCCTGCCGATGCATCTCAGAAACATTATTTACTGCATAGGGCGGCAAATAGGCAGAAATATGCACATGGCGCCAAAGATTGGGCCGGCCAGTTTTCGTTTGTTTCTCTATTCTGTTTCTTTTTTTCCTTTTTTTCTTTTATACTTTTGTTCTTACCAAGTTTATTGTTCTTTTTCCCTTTTTTCATAAATTATATTTTATATTTTTTTAGAATTCCTTTTTTTAAGCGCACAATCTGCAGAATTTGAAAACTTTATTCCCATTTTGAAATATGTTCGAAACTTTAAAAATTTTCTTCTCGTTCCAAATTATTTTCAAAAGTAAAAAAATGTTTGCAGTTCAATATTTACGTTTTCCAAAATTGTTTGAGATTTTCAAAATAAATTGTATTTTAGAAAATGATACAAATTCGAAATATATTCTTGTTTATTGAAATGTTCACATATTTAAAGTATTGTTTGTGTTTGAAAAACACGTTTTAAAAAATTGTTTTCGGTGTTCAAAACATGTTTCCATTTTCACAAATTGTTCACAATTTCAAAAAAATGTTTTCTTAAAAAGAGTTTCATGTTTTCGAATTTTTTTTGTGAATTTCAAAAAATCCATTTCCAAGTTTTGTTTATCTATTTCCAAATTTGATGAAAAAGAGTCAGGATTTCCAAATTTGTTCACATTTCAAAAAATATTCAGAATTTCGTAATTATTACTTTTTTTAAAGCTAAAAAATGATCAGAAAAATGAAAAAATGTTTTGAATGTTGTGCTACATTATGTTCTTAAACATTCATGTTGGCCATATTTTAGCAGGAGTTCTTTGTTCTAATGGCTATCAGCATGTTGTCGAGATACTGAGGTCATGAGTCTAATCCTTCAACTCATTGGTTGTTTTGGATTTTTATTCGTTTTCTACAAACACACGTCTTTTGGTAACTGCCAGTGGCCTAACCCAGACGCGAACTGTTGTGCATCCCACATGCCATTTGATGATAAAAGAGAATATGTTGTGTTGGTTGGCTGTAATTAAAAGAAATTGTAGGCACATGCCAATAAAAGAATGTAGGCTAGTAAGCACTAAAATAATTAAAAAATGTAGGCAAGTAAGCACTAAAAAAATGCGTTGATTATGACAATGAAATGGGATTCACTTAATTACTAATTCATCCGGTTACGCCATCGTAGGAGAGAGTGGTTGAAACAACTATGCCCCGAAGGTCACCGTGCAGCCACAAAATAAGGAGGCAACCATAACCTAGACACGGAGGCGGGCCCGGAGGAAAAAAAGGCACGAATTGAGTGGTGGCCACCACACCGACCAACCCCACCACTATCAAGATCTCTCGTGCCAAACATGACCCATAAGAATACCACAACTCCTTGCTGTGTCGCCCCACCGCTTCCGAGACCGTTTTGATGGAGATATCAATTACCTCCCCTGATGCTTCTCGCAAAAAAATCTCCCGTTGCAACGCACGGGCATATGTGCTAGTAATATAAAAAGTTGCCAAAAGTATATGAAAGTTGAAGAATGTTGGCATGGAACAATCAAAAATTATAGATACGACGGAGACGTATCAATCAACAACTATCACTGCGTCAATGTCTCCATATGGTCTCGTGCGGGAATAAATTCACATTGACTCCTCAAGAACCAACAGCTCACAACATGAACCATGATTTATCAAAACAGTAGTATCTTATATTTACTAATTGGAGGCACCTTTCAAGCCGTTTAATTAACCCACATCATCAATATTAATTCTAGCGTTGGATTAGAAAATTTACGGACAGGATAAAAAGAAAGTTACCTAACAAAGATGGTCCAGTATTAAACAAATCTGTCACGTGCAGTCAAAAAAAAAAAAATAGAAGCCTGAAAACTCCATGATGTCCACGAGTAGTGAAAAACAGGAACCTCCACGCAAGGTAACTCTATGATATACTTAGATAAAAGGAAAAAAAGATTCCACGTTCTCGAAACCAAAACAAAAATATCCATGACCATGTTGATGGCAGGTACTCCCTTCCAATCAGATTGCGGACAGAAAAAAAATTCTGTGGATTAAAAAAAGCCATCGCTGCCTTCTCCTACCCTTAAATCCTATATTGTCTTAGCTGTTGTCCGTGGCAGTTATTTTCTATCTCTTCACATCTAAGTGCGTTTTTCTACCCTCTTGGCTGTTGAGGAACCACAACGAAGTCCGAGACCAGGTGCCGCACAGATGAGGAGCTTCTCTCGCCAGCCATCACAGGAACTAGGTTTTGTATTGCGGTTATATTTTCCTTTTTTCAGAATTCAATTATTGTAGATCTTATTTTTTCCCTAGATGCTAGCTCATAAAATAAATCTCAACCTTCTGTAGTTTACCGACATGGAGTCGATCAAGCTTGACAACTAGACGAATACGGACAGCGCCACGCCTTCTCGGATTGCCCACTACCATGAGAAAATTAAGGAGGAATCCTGGATGTATTACTTGGTTTCCCATCTAAAAAAGAGAGACCGTGCTTTCATATTTGTGTACAGTGGAGCTGATAATGTTCTTTTTTCTCATCTGCTGATATTTTTGCCGAGGCTTTGTCCCTTGAGGTGAACGGGAGTCTGGGCGTTCATCATGCTGTACCCGGCAAGGCGGCGAGAAACATGCATGTGGAGGTACGTTCTGCTGGACTCAGGAAGGATCAAGAAAAGATACACGAAATCAAACGACCGTAAGAAACAACCGACCAAGAGAGCTAATGGATCGGAAAGCTTAATATTAATTTTATGATCCTTCCAGCGGCTACCACGGTCAGCGTGGGTGTCATTAGATTCACAAAGATTTCGTATTTGTAGCTGCACTCTAATTCTGATCTCACATAGGACGGAAGCTTCCTCGGCGGCAATGGCAAAGGCAGCATGCTCTCACGCGTCTGTAATATGGCAAGCTGGATGCATCATCTCTGCCTACAGGTATCCCTAAATCCTGTGTATCATTAATTTAGCAGCATATAGATATAG
This sequence comes from Aegilops bicornis, assembly GCA_021605145.1. Classification (NCBI taxonomy): domain Eukaryota; kingdom Viridiplantae; phylum Streptophyta; class Magnoliopsida; order Poales; family Poaceae; genus Aegilops; species Aegilops bicornis. The sequence continues at coordinate 864,915,063 of CM038675.1, read as the reverse complement.
GTGCAACCGAATTAGTAATAATCATATAAGCCAACATGTATCCGTCATGCATATGCAGGCTGCCTAAGTACGTACGTGCGTTTCCTTCAGGAGATCAATTGTTTGTTTGTAACGCCACATGCACATGCAACGTCTTGGATTTGTCAACCAAGAAGAAACATACAGATGAACCCTATTAGGAATTGTAACATGAAAGTGTGACAACTGAAAAACACAACTAAGTATTTTACACCAGTATATCTTTACTTAACTATTTTGCTAAACAAAAATTGTCCCTTTTCCCAGCATGTTGTGCAGTTTGATATGTCACATTATGCGATTCTTTTTTGCAACAAAAACTTATCAACAACAAATTTATCATGCTAGACTGCACATCATATTGCAACCGCCTGCCCACTCATGTTATATAAACTATTCTAACAATTTAAATCTAAATTAATAGCTATCATACACTACTTAGTTTATGACGTATTCAGATGTATTTTGGTGCGAATTTAATGGTACTATTACCTTATCACACCCAGAATTTGTTTGTGTACAGACTCCATTGTAGATGTTTCAAACGTAGAATTGTTGGTTTAAACCAAACACTCATCTTACCAAATCCAGCACAACTAAAAGGCTCAGACGGTAAACAGCTGACGACGTCCCATGGTCCCAGGAACTTTATATATTGGATGTTAAGAGGTGCTCGATGCCCCTGATCAAGACATATCAACGATCGTTGTCGGCGTCGGGTGTCTACAACACCAGTTTCAGAACTAGCGTTTTTACTGGTAGATGTTTGGTGGTAGGAACAGACAGAAACGCAAGTTGGTGATGGGGTAATGGTTGTTTATATACATGGTTGGTTTGTTTGCATGCTATCTACATGATTCATCTCAATCACAGAATTCACCACAGGATTCCCATTGATGACTGATATATGCATGTATGTATTTATTCATCATTTTCATGCACGTAGCAGTTTCTGCTCATATGTATGGCCTACCATATTCATGCATGAGTCATCTCAATCACATAATTCACGACTTGATTCCCGTTGATGCCTGCCATATATGCATGCATGTATTTATTCATCATATTGATCGCTTAGCAATGATTTGTTCCTAATGATAAAATCCCTTCTCAGTATATTATGTTATTATATGAAAATACCTTGAAATCTCAAGGTCCCAAATAAAGTATCACATTGGACAAAATATACAAGACACCTATCTATGTACATTATCTAATAGTCCAATCACATGCATATGTATACAACATACCCATGTCTTAGATTCCATATACATATCAATGCTGGAACTAAAATAAAGTACATAGATTCAGTTTAATTAAAGGCATGAACTGTGAAGTATGTATTTGATTTACACCACGTGCAATTGTGATTTTCTACACTTTAATGTTTAACATCTAGCTTATACTCTATATTTTGCTATTTTTCCAAAATTATGTCCTGGCTTTTGTTAGCCTTGACACATTTCTAGACAAGAATCAGTTGAACTAAACTGAGCTCTAACAAAGTTATATATGACTACCCATAAAAAGTTAGATATGACTGAAATATGTTCTAAGTATGCATGCATTTGTACATGTCCAATAAAAAAATCCTTCACAAAAATAGAAGAGTATACATAGTAGTGAGAATATATTCCATGGTCTTTAAGACTGCTAGCCCGTGCAGGTGCACGGGTTGATGACTAGTGGATTATAACGCAAGTACTATGGACGAGCACTTTAGTTATCGGCTAGAGAAATATCCACAAGTCGCATATACCTCCAAAGAAATGCAAATAAGAAGCATATGATGAAAATTATCACGCTGGTAATCACTAATAAGAGTTTATCATCTTCTAAGTTTCAGTAATTGTTGTGTCACTTGCTGTTTCTTGATCAACTGACTGAATCCTATCAGCTAGACATCACATCCACACAAAAGATAATTAACTTTGAATGACGACCTAGTCACCCTCATGATGAATTGTCTTTGCACCTGTACTCCACCTCCGTCAGTGAAGCTGCCGCCATGTTGTGCTCCTATCAATGGCGAATTGATTATGCTGGAGACTAAAAGCTTCACAGGATGCATGTGTACCAAGACTAGAGCAACCTAATCAAATTAAGAATGTCAATAGATTCCCTCCAATTGATATTCAAAGAGACCAACTTAACCAAAGCTTTTCTTACTCCATCGATGCTCAATGGTATGTTCAAGGATGAACACCAAGAACGAGCAGCTGCCATTTGTTAAGTACAAGGTAGCATTTCTTTACAAAAAAGAGAGTATATGATAGCATTGGCAGATCAGACTGTTTGTTGTTGTAGTGAGTGCATAGGAGTCCATAAAATCTAAAGCATCATCTAAGAAAATGAAGCACAACATGGTTGTAGTAATTTTCAAAAAAAATCCTACGCACACGCAAGATCATGGTGATGCATAGCAACGAGAGGGGAGAGTGTCGTCCACGTACCCTCGTAGACCGAAAGCGGAAGCGTTAGAACAACGTGGTTGATGTAGTTGTATGTCTTCACGGCCCGACCGATCAAGCATCGAAAGCACGGCACCTCCGAGTTCTAGCACACGTTCAGCTCGATGACGTCCCTCGAACTCCGATCCAGCCGAGTGTCGAGGGAGAGTTCCGTCAGCACGACGGCGTGGTGACGATGTTGATGTTCTACCGTCGCAGGGCTTCACCTAAGCACCACTACAATATAATCGAGGAGGATTATGGTGGAGGGGGGCACCGCACAAGGCTAAGAGATCAATGATCTGTTGTTGTGTCTCCAGAGGTGCCCCCTGCCCCCGTATATAAAGGAGCAAGGGGGGAGGGGGCGGCCGGCTAGGGTGGAGGCGCACCATGGGGAGTCCTACTCCCACCGGGAGTAGGACTCCCTCCTTTCCTTGTTGGACTTGGAGAAGGGGGGAAAGAGGAGGGAGAGAGAGGAAGGAAAGGGGGGCGCCGCCCCCCTCTCCTTGTCCTATTCGGACTAGGGGGAAGTGGCGCACACCCAACCCTGGCCGCCTCTCCTCTTCTCCACGAAGGCCCACTATGGCCCATTAAGCCCCAGGGGGGTTCCGGTAATGTGACGCCCCCGATTCAATCGTACACTAATCATGCACGCAAATGTGTACGATCAAGATCAGGGACTCACGGGAAGATATCACAACACAACTCTAAAACATAAATAAGTCATACAAGCATCATAATACAAGCCAGGGCCTCGAGGGCTCGAATACAAGTGCTTGATCATAGACGAGTCAGCGGAAGCAACAATATCTGAGTACAGATATAAGTTAAACAAGTTTGCCTTAAGAAGGCTAGCACAAACTGGGATACAGATCGAAAGAGGCGCAGGCCTCCTGCCTGGGATCCTCCTAACTACTCCTGGTCATCGTCAGCGGGCTGCACGTAGTAGTAGGCACCTCCGGGGTAGTAGTCGTCATCGACGGTGGCGTCTGGCTCCACAGGCTCCATCGATGCAGTTGCAGCAATCGGGTAAAGAAAGGGGAAAAGGGGAACAAGGCAACCGTGAGTACTCATCCAAAGTACTCGCAAGCAAGGAGCTACACTACATATGCATGGGTATATGTGTAAAGGGCCATATCGGTGGACTGAACTGCAGAATGCCAGAATAAGAGGGGGATAGCTAATCCTATCGAAGACTACGCTTCTGGCAGCCTCCGTCTTGCAGCATGTATAAGAGAGTAGACTGAAGTCCTCCAAGTAGCATCGCATAGCATAATCCTACCCGGTAATCCTCTCCTTGTAGCCCTGTTAGAGAGCGACCACCGGGTTGTATCTGGCACTTGGAAGGGTGTTTTTTATTAAGTATCCGGTTCTAGTTGTCATAAGGTCAAGGTACAACTCCAAGTCGTCTTGTTACCGAAGATCACGACTATTCGAATAGATTAACTTCTCTGCAGGGGTGCACCACATAACCCAACACGCTTGATCCCATTTGGCCGGACACACTTTTCTGGGTCATGCCCGGCCGCGGAAGATCAACACGTCGCAGCCCCACCTAGGCCAACAGTCTAAACCTAAGCGCACAGGGGTCTGGGCCCATCGCCCTTAGCACACCTGCACGTTGCATACGCGGCCGGAAGCAGAACTAGCCCCCTTAATACAAGAGCAGGCTTACGTTCCAATCCGGCGCGCGCCGCTCAGTCGCTGACGTCACGAAGGCTTCGGCTGATACCACGACGCCGAGTGCCCATATCTTTCCCACGTAGTTGGTTAGTGCGTATAGACCAAATGGCCAGACTCAGATCAAATACCAAGATCTCGTTAAGCGTGTTAAGTATCCGCGAACGTCGACCAGGGCCAGGCCCACCTCTCTCCTAGGCGGTCTCAACCTGCCCTGTCGCTCCGTCACAAAGTAACGATCGGGGGGCCGTGGGAACCCAGGCCCACCTCTACCGGGATGGAGCCACCTATCCTTTTAGCCCCCATCTCCGAACAGTATCACAGGTAATGTAACAGTGTAAAGTATATAGTGTATGCCCGTGATCACCTCCCGAAGTGATCACAGCCCAGTAGTATAGCATGGCAGACGGACAAGAGTGTAGGGCCACTGATGGAACACCAGCATCCTATACTAAGCAGTAGGATAGCAGGTAAAGGTAACAACAGTAGTAGCAAGGACAGGCTATGCAGCAGTATATGATTAACTGAAAGCAGTAACATGCTACACTACTCTAATGCAAGCAGTATAGAGAAGAATAGGCGATATCTGGTGATCAAGGGGGGGGGGGCTTGCCTGGTTGCTCTGGCAAGGAGGGGTCGTCAACTCCGTAGTCGAACTGGGGGCGCCGATAGTCTCGGGTTCTACCGGAAAGAAGTAATGGAGGGGGAACATAATAAATAACAAATCAATCAAAGCATCACAAAGCGTAACAAGGCAATACGCGGTGTCCGGTGTGCCCTAACGCCGTAGTAGGTGATACCGGCGAAAGGGGGAAACATCCGGGAAAGTATCCCCGGTGTTTCACGTTTTCGGTCAGATGAACCGGAGGTGAAATGTTGCAGGTTCACTATGCTAGGGACGCGTGGCGGACAAACGGGCTGCGTATCTGGATTTGTCTCGTCGTTCTGAGCAACTTTCATGTACACAGTTTTTCCATCCGAGCTACGGTTTATTTTATATTATTTTTCAAAGTTTTAAATCACATTTAGAATTCTCAGAAATTAATTTAATTCAAAAACGTTTATTGCGTCATCATGACATCAGCGGTCAGCGTTGACCGTTGACCGGTCAAACAGGGCAGTGGGGCCCATCTGTCATTGACTGTTTACCTAATCAGATAATTAAGGCTAATTAACAGTGTTAATTAGATTAACTAATAGGATTAACTAAGTTAATTAATTATCTTAATTAATTAATTATTATTCTTCTATTATTTTATTCTTCTTTATTTTCTTTTTTTAAAAGTCCGTGGAGGTGGGGCCTGCTGTCATTGCCCTGTGGGGGCTAAGCGGGTTCGGCGGGTTGGGCTGGAGCGGACAACCCGCTTGGTGATAGGGAGCCCCGCCTGGAGCAGCAAGGCCGGGCGAAGCCGGCCACGGGGCAAAGCTGCGCGTGAGGGGGGGGCGGAGGCCACGGCAGGCACCGCAGCGTCTGTGCGAAAGGCACGGGGAGGTGGCTGGAGGCGGGCAAGGCAATGGGCGTCGGGGACCTGTGCGCGGACGGGGGCACGGTGAGCACGCATCGGGCGCGACCGGAGATGGCGCGAGCGTGCACGGCGATGGGGACCGGGGCGCACGGTGACGAGGTAGGCGAGGGAAGGCGAAAAGGCCGACACGGGGAGAGGAGGAGGGAAAGGAGACTGCTCACGGCGGGGAGTAGGGTCCAGGGCAGCGGGCTCTGGGGCGACCATTGGGGAGGAGGACGCGGACGACACGCGGTGGGGACGAGGATGCGATGATGTAGAGGACGGCGGGGAGGCAGTCCGGGTGGCGACGGCGTCGAGCTGGCTCCAGGGACGACGAGCGGCAGGTGGTGTCGAGGGCGCCGGTGATGTCGGGGCGGCCCCCTCCCGATCCAGATCGGGATCGGGCAGAGGGGGTGAGGGAGAGAGTGGGTCGACGATGAGGAGGTCGAGGACGGCCTGTAAGGCAGGGAGGCGGCGTCGGCGATTGGTGTCAAGGACGCACGACGTGCATTGGGGCTCGGGGCGCAGCTCGATCCAGACGGGGGGAGATGATCGAAGGGAGTGGGTAAGTGAGTGGGGGGATCGTCCGGGGGAGCGGCGGGTTAGGGTTTCGGGACCACAGGAGTGGGGGATAAGGGAGTGGGTGCTGGGTGGGCTGGCCCATTGGTATTTGGGGTCGCGTGGATGGCCAGTTGGGCCAAAAAGGCCAATGGGGGGCTTTTTTGTTTTTTGTTTTGCATTTTCTTTTATTTATTTCTCTTTTATGTTTTAATTCAATTTAGAATATTTATGCACTTTATAAAACTGTGTCTTCTACACAATAATTATCTATGTAATATTTAGTACAAATCGAACATTTTTAAATTTAATGTTTGAAAACTTCTATTGTTTTCCTGTAATTAAATTTTGAATTTGTTTCGGTTTTGAATTATCTAGAGTTTATCAACAGTAACCGAGGTGACATGGCATCATTAGCCGGGATCACTGTAGCTTAATTATCCGGGCGTCACATGTAACCTCCCGGTACTCTGGTAAAATCCCGATTTCACCCGGAACACTTCCGATATCCAAATGTAGGCTTCCAATATATCAATCTTCATGTCTCGACCATTTCCAGACTCCTCGTTATGTCCGTGGTCACATCCGGGACTCCGAACAACCTTCGATGCATCAAAACTCATAATATAACTGTCATCAAAATTTTAAGCGTGCGGACCCTACGGGTTCGAGAACTATGTAGACATGACCGAGACACGTTCCCGGTCAATTACCAATAGCGGAACCTGGATGATCATATTGGCTCCTACATATTCTACAAAGATCTTTATCGGTCAAACCGCATAACAACATACGTTGTTCCTTTTGTCATCGGTATGTTACTTGCCCGAGATTCGATCGTCGGTATCTCAATACCTAGTTCAATCTGCTTCGCAAGTCTCTTTACTCGTTATGTAATGCATCATTTTGTAACTAACTCATTAGCTATATTGCTTGCAAGGCTTATTGTGATGTGCATTACCGAGAGGGCCAAGAGATACCTCTCCGACAATCGGAGTGACAAAACCTAATCTCGAAATACGCCAACTCAACATATACCTTTGGAGACACTTGTAGAGCTCCTTTATAATCACCCAGTTACGTTGTGATGTTTGGTAGCACACAAAGTGTTCCTCCGGTAAACGGGAGTTGCATAATCTCATAGTTGTAGGAACATAGCAACATACTAAATGATCAACTGCTAAGCTAACAGAATGGGTCAAGTCAATCACATTATTCTCCTAATGATGTGATCCCGTTAATCAAATGACAACTCATGTCCATGGTTAGGAAACATAACCATCTTTGATTAATGAGCTAGTCAAGTAGAGGCATACTAGTGACATTAAGTTTGTCTATGTATTCACACATGTATCATGTTTTCGGTTAATACAATTCTAGCATGAATAATAAACATTTATCATGATATAAGGAAATAAATAATAACTTTATTATTGCCTCTAGGGCATATTTCCTTGATCTCCCACTTGCACTAGAGTCAATAATCTAGATTACACAGTAATGATTCTAACACCCATGGAGCCTTGGTGCTGATCATGTTTTGCTCGTGGAAGATGCTTAGTCAACGGGTCTGCAACATTCAGATCCGTATGTATCTTGCAAATCTCTATGTCTCCCACCTGGACTTGGTCCCAGATGGAATTGAAGCGTCTCTTGATTTGCTTGGTCCTCTTGTGAAATCTGGATTCCTTTGCTAAGGCAATTGCACCAGTATTGTCATAGAAGATCTTCATTGGTCCCGATGCACTAGGTATGACACCTAGATCGGAAATGAACTCCTTCATCCAGACTCCTTCATTTGCTGCTTCCGAAGCAGCTATGTACTCCGCTTCGCATGTAGATCCTGCCACGGCGCTTTGTTTAGAACTGCACCAACTGACAGCTCCACCGTTGTTGGTGTATAAAAGTAGGGGCTCTGCTTTTGACACCTTTACTTGTGCACGGGCAGTCAGAGCCTCCCGCCACGGTCATGCACAGACACGGCAGGAAAGGGAAGCCGGAGAGAAGCCGAAGCCACAAGGACAAACGAAGCAACAACGAGGACCAAGGCCACAAAGATCAGATGGGCGTACCAGGTTCCCCCAGCAAGGACCCTTGCCGGGGCAGCCTCAGGAGCCCCGGCAAGGCCCTTGATGGGGCAGCTCACCCACGCCAACCGAGCGAGCCACCCTTGAGCCCACCAACGCTAAACAGATGCATTGGGACAAGGCTCGGGAGGCACCTCCGTGATGGCATGCAGATCTTTGTGAAGACATAGAATGCTCAAGATCAAAAGAGGATAGGAAGGCAACCATCCTCCCCGAAGAAACCCACAGGACCCCTGGCAAGATCCTTGCCGGGGAAGCCAGTGCGCTACGACAAGACCCTTGCCGGGCCACCCAACAAGGCCCTCGCCAAACGCACCGGCATGGCCACTGCCAGGCCCGCACCAGCCAAGTCCTCACCGTTATTCGCACGCAATTGCCGACCCAACCAGCTGGGCAGGCACCTGCGTGGCAGCATGCAATCCTTCGTGGAGGCTCCACCACCGCGCCACCACAGCTGCCAACCTGCCTACATGGCACTGCATACATCGCTGGCCAGGGCGCGTGTCGAAGCGAGGGGGAGCGGCGACGGACGTGACGGGCCTCGCCCCCGTCCCCGATAAAGCGAAGGGACACCTAAGCCTTGCATTAAATGCGTCTTGTCCTGTAATACTAGCGATAACCTCGCAATGCTGTAGCACTTTCCACCTCCTGTGTGCCACTGTGGCGGCCCCTTTCGCCTATAAAAGGAGGCCCATGGCACACAGAGAAGGGATTCGGCTCTTTGAAATCTCGTAGCACCTAGAGCTAGTTCAGGAGCTCAAGAACACTAATACATCCACCAAAAGCTGGATCGTAGGGTTTTACGCATCTTTGCAGCCCGAACCTGGGTAAATCCCTCTGTGTCGTCTGCTAGTCCTGCTCTCCTCATGATCCCCGCGCCCCGTAACCGTAGAAGGGATTCCAGTGATCCCATAGGTGTCGTTTCCCACCGACAACCGTTCAATATAAACACGTATCCGGTTTGCGATTTAGAATCGTCCGGATCAGTGTCAAAGCTAGCATAGACGTAACCATTTACGACTAGCTCTTTGTCACCTCCATAAACGAGAAACATATCCTTAGTCCTTTTCAGGTATTTCAGGATATTCTTGACCACTGTCCAGTGATCCACTCCTTGATTACTTTGGTACATCCCTGCTAAACTTATTGCTAAGCATACATCAGGTCTGGTACACAGCATTGCATACATGATAGAACCTATGGCTGAAGCATAGGGAACATCTTTAATTTTCTCTCTATCTTCTGCTGTGGTCGGGCGTTGAGTCTGACTCAACTTCACACCTTGTAATACAGGCAAGAACCCTTTCTTTGCTTGATCCATTTTGAACTCGCCATTGGCAACGCTCTCGGTTCTAACTCGAGTCAAGCTCGACAGATCGAGCGGCTGCGCCAAGGGCGGTAAGGTGCTTCGTCCGGCAACAAGCACACCCGGCAGGCTAATGAGGATCCGTCCTCAAAACGCCGCCCTGGGTTTACGTGCCGGCAAGCTTACCCAATTGGCAAGGGGCGGACATACAAAGGAAAATCGAACAGGAAAATAACATGCATAGTTCCAGGAGCACCATAGAGTTATATTACATAAATTGCCGCCTTAGTTCTAACTAAAGATAGCTTTGTCTTGGTCATGAACCTGCAGTGGCGACGGAGAACGGGATGCCTAGTCCCGGCGCTGGCCCTCCACCCTCTTGATTTTGTCGATGCGGCTGAGGATGGGCTGGATACGCCCATTGAGCACCGCGGCGTCGACACCCTCCGGCAAGCTCTTCAGCACAGCTCCAAAGTCGAGGTCGGGGTGCCAGTGCACGATCTTGGTGAGCACCCTGGTCATGGTCCCCCGGCAGAGTATCCGGGATTCCCCGGCCAGGGACGCCGCCCGGTTGGAGTGAAGCCGTTTCAGCGCGCCGACGACCTTCTCGAAGTATATGGTCAGGTTGGCGTTGGGGCTCAGGCTCGCTTCTGGGGCATACCCCATCTCCGACATCCCCATGATGGCCAGCTGGTCGGCGGCCGAGTTTGCGACGGTGGCAAGGCGCCCGAGCCAGCGCTTCTCGCCCGCCTTGTAGTACTTCAGGTTGGCGGTCTCGTTCCTCAGGAGCTGCTTCTCCGTATCCAGCTCCTTTGTCAGGAGTCCCTCCCGTGTCAAGACCCCCGACAACGTCTCCTCGAGCTCTCCCAGCTTCAGCTTGATATCTTTGATGGAGGCGTTGGCTTCGGAGAGCTCTCTAGACTTGCTAATGATCTCGCCCTGCGCCACTGTCAGGGCGTGGTTGAGCGTATGCTTCTCTTGGGCCAACTTCAGAGCTTGCTCCTCCAGCTCCTTCACCTTGCCGGCGTGGGCCTGAGCCAGGGCGTTGAGTGCCTCCTGATGCCTCCGCTCCAGCTCTTGGGTGCGCTGCAGGACGAGCTTGTCCACCTCCTCGTCCTTGCCGCGAAGCGTGGCGGCAAGTTTCTCCTGGCGCTCGGCAAGGTCCTCCTCTGGGTCTTTAGGGCGGCCTCATGCTGGGACCGGACGGATTCGGCTTCATCGGCCAGCCTCTTCGCCGTCTCCTGTGCCTTCTCGATGTCGGCCAGCTTCAGGGTGAGCTCCACCTCACGGTTGGCCAGCTCAACCTGGGCGGCCTTCAGCTCGTCCTGAGCCTGGCGGAACCACTCCTGCGCCTCGGCGACGCGCCCCCCAAAGTCCTCCTCCATCTTCTCCACCACCGCCGTCCTGGACTTGGCCCTGTCCAGGCGAGCGCGGTGGAGCGCCTGGAGCTTCCAGAAGTTGGCGCCCATGGCTTGGAGCAGCTGCTCCTCCTGGGAGCTGGCGCCACCAATGCCTGGCTCGTCAACAACCTCGAGCCCGGCGGTGGCAAGCGCCTCCTCGTCAAACACCTCTCCCTCGAAGGGGGCCCTAGGGCTTGACGCGCCAAGGAGATGGACGAAGAGGTCGTCGCTGACCCTCAAGTACCTGCCAAAGCACGAAGCAGCAGAGGAGGAGGGCAGGTCGCCAAACGCCCCCTCCTCGGCAGTGGCCTTGCCGGCTCCCTCGGCAGGCCCCTTGTCGGGCCCTTCGGCGGGCCCCTTGGCGGCGCCCCTGGCCTCCTCCTCGGCAGCGATCTTCTCCGCCTCCGAAGCGGCATCCGCGGCAACGTCTTTGATGGTGGCGTGGACGTCTTCTGGGGAGAGGCCTGGACGCCATGAAAGAGATAGGGCAGAGCCAAGATCGAAGATCAATAAGGGAGAAGAAGAATACAAGCAGAAGTGGAGAGCGAGTGGCTTACCCGTGCCGGGCCGAGAGGCGGAAGCCCCTTCTCCGCCAAGGTCTGGCGCCGAGGCAAAGCCACCAGCGCCAGCGTTCTCCTCCCCCTCCTCCGTGTGCACGGCCTCGGTGCTCGGTGTCCTTGCCGGGGACGCCCCTTGGGGCGGTGTATTCGACGCGGGCGGCACGATCGGAGAAGCCCCCTGTGGCTCCCCTTGGTGCTGCTCCTCTCCTGCATCCACGACACGGTTAACACTGAAGCATCACGCATGGCACACGTTGATCGAAGGTGGGTGGTGGACTCACGCTGGGGGCTGGGCCGGGGGCTGCTCTCTGGGCTACTCGACACCACCAGTGGCGTATTGGAGGTGCCTACCGGAGGCTGGCCGCTCGCCGAAACCCTAGCCCTCTTGATCCTCTGGGCTAGCATCTCCACATCCCTGCAAAACAAAGACAGATAAGCAACGCCATCGGGGGGGGGGGGGTGGGGGGGAGCAAGGAATGAGGGAGGAAAGCAAAGGCTTACTCTTCGTTCTCTTCCTCCTCCTCCTCCTCTGTTGCTTTCCTCTTCTGCTCCGGGCTGAGAGGCCCGAGCTCCCTCTCCGGGCTGAGAGGCCCGAAGTCAAACAAGTCACCCCCGATCCCTCCACCGATGTTTGCCAGCGAGGAGGGAGGCGATGGCGTCCGGGCGCGCTTGGACGACGAAGAAGCAGGTTTCCTCTTCTTCGACGCCACGGCTTTTGCCTTTTTTTTCATCGTCACCGCCCTCGTCTGGCGCACGGGCGCCTCCTGGGCTTACCGCAGTGGCACGGCCCGATCGAGGTGGACCCTCTCGCCGGAGGTGGCCCGCCGCAGGACCCGCCTCTTTCCGGTGATCAGAGGATCGGCGGTTGCGGTCCTTTCCTCCTCGCCCTCCTTCGATGACGACCCGTCGGCGACATCCTCAACGAGGGGAGCCCCGGTGTCGGCGCCACTGGCCTCCCCAGCGGCTGCAGCCCACCGGGCGAGCTCCCTCTCCTCCGCCTCCGCCGCGGCTTTGTCCACCACTCCGCCGGTGCTGCCAGCCGCCTTGACGAGTTTTGCCTCCTCCTCGGCAAGCCTCGCCTCCTCCACCCTGGCGGCAATATAATCCAGCTCCACCAGGGAGGTGTCCTGGATGAGCCGCGGCTCATCGGTGATGTATATCTCGTGGAGAGTGTCGAAAAACTCCTGCACCACGAGCTCGTCCGGCTCGACCCAGTTCGGGTCGAGGCCGTGCGCGTTGAAGAGCGGCATCATGGCGATGATCTCGTTCCGGCGAGAGTTGTTTCTCAGCGGGACCACTCCCGCCGGCAGCTTGAAGACATGCTCCTTGTCGACCTTGCCGGCCTTCGCGGCGGCCATGGCAAGCTTGCCGGACCGCTCGACCTCGTCCACGTCATCGACCTCGAGCTAGAAGATTCGCTGGCAAAGATGGTCGTGCCGCAGCACAATCTGGTTGTTGTCGAGGCCGGGACGGATCCTCATGATGTCGGCGGCGTTCACATAGAGCCAGGCCGGCCTCCCCTTGTCGTGCAGAGGGGCAATCCGGCGGCGGATGAAGTCCGCCCCAATCATCTCGAGGGTGAGCCCGGCCTGGGTGAGCCGGAGGATCCTGGTGGTGGCGATCATGAGTTTCGCGTCGTCGGCATCGACGTCGCCCCAATCGCTGCCACGAACCGGCGGCTTCTGGCGAACCTCGCAGAATGCTGGCGGGTCCTTCTCCTCAATCCAGCACCACTGGCCCCGCCATTCCTCCCACCTCTCCTTCGTGGCGCTGTCCGGGTACGCCCCCTTGGCCCTCGGGATCCAGGCGACGCAGCCAGCAATGGTGCCCCCTTTCTGGATCCGAGGGGAGAAATAATGGCGGAAGAGCGCCGTGCTGGGATGCACCCCGACGAACCCCTCGTCGAGATGGGCGAAGAGGGCCATGCACGCCACGACATTCGGAGTAAAATCCAAGAGGCGGAAGCCGTAGGTGTGCATGATGTCCTTGAAGAAATCAGAAAAGGGGGGACAGAGCCCACAGGAGAAATAATCGACGAAGAAGGGGTACCGATGCAGGGAGGGCCCGACACTGGCAGGGACGACGGTCGTGGCCGGATGCCCCGTATTCTCTCGCCCAGTCTTCACGCCCCACAAACACTTGAACATCTCCAGGAGCTCGGGTACGCCAACCGTCGATGGGAAGTAGGCGGACTGCGCCCTCCGCACCACCAGCTTGCTCTCCGGCTGCTCCGACACGCCGGCATCCTTCGCCGCTCCCTTGCTCTTGGTGGTCTTAGGCGCCATGGCCGCTGCGGGAAGCGAAATGGTAGAGGATGGCGGAAGCACGGCGGCGATGGGCGAAAGCAGAGAGGCTGGAGAAGAAGGGGGCGGCGGTTCTGAGATTGGAGGAAGGCGTAGGGAAAGGGTAAAGTGAGCAGCGCGCCCGCGGTTATTCCTTTTTATGGGGAAGGCGCGGGCCGCCTCCTTTCCCATTAACGGCGATGCGACGCATGCGTGCCGGCGCTGTCCCACACATGCCTCCCACGTCATGCGTGCACACTACCCCCACGTCGCGCGTTCAACGCGGGTCGTGGGGAAGCGCAGCGGACGAAACAGTGGCTGCGGTAAAAGTCCGCCCCAACTGCCCGCGCACTGTTCTGGTGCTGGCCCAACAACGTGCTGCGCCTATGTGTGGCCCAGGCCCGGGGGCTCCTGTCGGTGTATAAAAGTAGCTAGGGGCTCTGCTTTTGACCCCTTTACTTGTGCACGGGCAGTCAGAGCCTTCCGCCATGGTCACGCACAGATACGGCAGGAAAGGGAAGCCGGAGAGAAGCCAAAGCCACAAGGACAAACAAAGCAACAACGAGGACCAAGGCCACAAAGATCAGATGGGCGTAGCAGGTTCCCCCGGCAAGGCCCTTGCCGGGGCAGCTCGCCCACGCCAACCAAGCGAGCCACCCTTGAGCCCACCAACGCTAAATAGATGCATTGGGACAAGGCTCGGGAGGCACCTCCGTGATGGCATGTAGATCTTTGTGAAGACATAGAATGCTCAAGATCAAAAGAGGATAGGATGGCAACCATCCTCACCGAAGAAACCCACAGGACCCCCGGCAAAATCCTTGCGGGGGAAGCAAGCGCGCCACGACGAGACCCTTGCCGGGCCACCCGGCAAGACCCTTGCCGGGCCACCCGACAAGGCCCTCGCCAAACGCACCGGGAAGGCCACTGCCAGGCCCGCACCAGCCAAGTCCTCACCGCCGTTCGCACGCAGCTGCCGACCCAACCAGCTGGGCAGGCACCTGCGTGGCAGCATGCAATCCTTCATGGAGGCTCCACCACCGTGCCACCTCAGCTGCCTGCCTGCCTACATGGCACCACATGCATCACTGGCCAGGGCGCGTGTCGAAGCGAGGGGGAGCGGCGACGGATGGGACGGGCCTCACCCCCGTCCCCGATAAAGCGAAGGGACACCTAAGCCTCGCATTAAATGTGTCTTGTCCTGTAATACTAGAGATAACCTCGCAATGCTGTAGCACTTTCCACCTACTGTGTGCCACTGTGGCAGCCGCTTTCTCCTATAAAAGGAGGCCCATGGCACACAGAGATGGGATTCGGCTCTTTGAAATCTCGCAGCACCTAGAGCTAGTTCAGGAGCTCAAGAACACTCATACATCCACCAAAAGCAGAATCGTAGGGTTTTACGCATCTTTGCGGCCCGAACCTGGGTAAATCCCTTTGTATCGTCTGCTAGTCCTGCTCTCCTCACGATCCCCGCGCCCCGCATCCGTAGAAGGGATTCCAGTGATCCCATAGGCATCGTTTCCCACCGACAACCGTTCAATATAAACACGTATTCGGTTTGCGATTTAGAATCGTCCGGATCAGTGTCAAAGCTTGCATCGACGTAATCATTTACGACTAGCTCTTTGTCACCTCCATAAACGAGAAACACATCCTTAGTCCTTTTCAGGTATTTCAGGATATTCTTGACCACTGTCCAGTGATCCACTCCTGGATTACTTTGGTACCTCGTTGCTAAACCTATTGCTAAGCATACATCAGGTCCGGTACACAGCATTGCATACATGATAGAACCTATGGCTGAAGCATAGGGAACATCTTTCATTTTCTCTCTATCTTCTTCTGTGGTCGGGCATTGAGTATGACTCAACTTCACACCTAGTAATATAGGCAAGAACCCTTTCTTTGCTTGATCCATTTTGAACCTTTTCAAAACTTTATCAAGGTATGTGCTTTGTGAAAGTCCAATTAAGCGTCTTGATCTATCTCTATAGATCTTGATGCCCAATATGTAAGCAGCTTCACCGAGGTCTTTCATCGAAAAACTTTTATTCAAGTATCCTTTTATGCTATCCAGAAATTCTATCTCATTTCCAATTAACAATATGTCGTCTACATATAATATCAGAAATGCTACAGAGCTCCCACTCACTTCCTTGTAAATACAGGCTTCTCCAAAAGTCTGTACAAAACCGTATGCTTTGATCACACTATCAAAGCGTTTATTCCAACTCTGAGAGGCTTGCACCAGTCCATAAATGGATCGCTGGAGCTTACACACTTTGTTAGCACCTTTTGGATCGACAAAACCTTCTGGTTGCATCATATACAACTCTTCTTCTATAAATCCATTCATGAATGCAGTTTTGACATCCATTTGCCATATTTCATAATCATAAAATGCGGCAATTGCTAACATGATTCGGACAGACTTAAGCATCGCTACGGGTGAGAAAGTCCCATCGTAGTCAACCCCTTGAACTTGTCGAAAACCTTTTGCAACAAGTCGAGCTTTGTAGACAGTGACATTACCATCAGCGTCAATCTTCTTCTTGAAGATCCATTTATTCTCGATGTCTTGCCGATCATCGGGCAAGTCAACCAAAGTCCATACTTTGTTCTCATACATGGATCCCATCTCAGATTTCATGGCCTCAAGCCATTTTGCGGAATCTGGGCTCACCATCGCTTCCTCATAGTTCGTAGGTTTGCCATGGTCAAGTAACATGACCTCCAGAATAGGATTACCGTACCACTCTGGTGCGGATCTTACTCTGGTTGACCTACGAGGTTCGTTAGTAACTTGATCTGAAGTTTCATGATCAATATCATTAGCTTCTTCACTGATTGGTGTAGTTGTCACAGGAATCGGTTTCTGTGATGAACTGTTTTCCAATAAGGGAGCAGGTACAGTTACCTCATCAAGTTCTACTTTCCTCCCACTCACTTCTTTCGAGAGAAACTCCTTCTCTAGAAAGGACCCGAATTTAGCAACAAAAGTCTTGCCTTCAGATTTGTGATAGAAGGTGTACCCAATAGTCTCTTTTGGGTATCCTATGAAGACACATTTCTCCGATATGGGTTCGAGCTTATCTGATTGAAGTTTCTTCACATCAGCATCGCAGCCCCAAACTTTAAGAAACGACAACTTTGGTTTCTTGCCAAACCACAGTTCATAAGGCGTCGTCTCGATGGATTTCGATGGTGCCCTATTTAACGGGAATGCGGCCGTCTCTAAAGCATAACCCCAAAATGATAGCGGTAAATCAGTAAGAGACATCATAGATCACACCATATCTTGTAAAGTACGATTACGATGTTCGGACACACCATTACACTGTGGTGTTCCAGGTGGCGTGAGTTGCGAAACTATTCCGCATTCTTTCAAATGTAAACCAAACTAGTAACTCAAATATTCTCCTCCACGATCAGATCGTAGAAACTTTATTTTCTTGTTACGATGATTTTCCACTTCACTCTGAAATTCTTTGAACTTTTCAAATGTTTCAGACCTATGTTTCATTAACTAGATATACCCATATCTGCTCAAATCATCTGTGAAGGTGAGAAAATAACGATACCCGCCACGAGCCTCAATATTCATTGGACCACACATATCAGTATGTATGATTTCCAACAAATCAGTTGCTCGCTCCATAGTTCCGGAGAACGGCGTTTTAGTCATCTTGCCCATGAGGCACGGTTCGCAAGTACCAAGTGATTCATAATCAAGTGATTCCAGAAGTCCATCAGTATGGAGTTTCTTCATGCGCTTTACACCAATATGACCCAAATGGCAGTGCCACAAATAAGTTGCACTATCATTATCAACTCTGCATCTTTTGGCTTCAATATTGTGAATATGTGTATCACTACTATCGAGATTTAATAAAAATAGACCACTCTTCAAGGGTGCATGACCATAAAAGATATTACTTATATAAATAGAACAACCATTATTCTCTGATTTAAATGAATAACCGTCTCGCATCAAACAAGATCCAGATATAATGTTCATGCTCAACACTGGCACCAAATAACAATTATTCAGGTCTAAAACTAATCCGAAGGTAGATGTAGAGGTAGCGTGCCGACTGCGATCACATCGACTTTGGAACCATTTCCACGCGCATCGTCACCTCGTCCTTAGCCAATCTTCGCTTAATCCATAGTCCCTGTTTCGAGTTGCAAATATTAGCAACAGAACCAGTATCAAATACCCAGGTACTACTGCGAGCATTAGTGAGGTACACATCAATAACATGTATACCACATATACCTTTGTTCACCTTGCCATTCTTCTTATCCGCCAAATACTTGGGGCAGTTCCGCTTCCAGTGACTAGTCTTCTTGCAGTAGAAGCACCCAGTCTCAGGCTTAGGTCCAGATGTCGGTTTCTTCTCTTGAGCAGCAACTTGTTTGATGTTCTTCTTGAAGTTCCCCTTCTTCTTCCCTTTACCCTTTTTCTTGAAACTGGTGGTCTTATTGATCATCAACACTTGATGCTCCTTCTTGATTCCTACCTCCGCAGCCTTTAGCATTGCGAAGAGCTCGGGAATAGTCTTGTCCATCCCTTGCATATTATAGTTCATCACGAAGCTCTTGTAGCTTGATGGCAGTGATTGAAGAATTCTGTCAATGACACTATCATCAAGAAGATTAACTCCCAGTTGAATCAAGTGATTATTATACCCAGACATTTTGAGTATATGTTCACTGACAGAACTATTCTCTTCCATCTTGCAGCTATAGAACTTATTGGAGACTTCATATCTCTCAATCCGGGCATTTGCTTGAAATATTAACTTCAACTCCTGGAACATCTCATATGCTCCATGATGTTCAAAACGTCGTTGAAGTCCTGGTTCTAAGCCGTAAAGCATGGCACACTGAACTATCGAGTAGTCATCAGCTTTGCTCTGCCAGACGTTCTTAACGTCGTCAGTTGCATCTGTAGCAGGCCTGGCACCCAGCGGTGCTTCCAGGACGTAATTCTTCTGTGCAGCAATGAGGATAATCCTCAGGTTAAGGACCCAGTCCGTGTAATTGCTACCATAATCTTTCAACTTAGCTTTCTCAAGGAACGCATTAAAATTCAACGGAACAACAGCACGAGCCATCTATCTACAACAAACATAGACAAGCAAAATACTATCAGGTACTAAGTTCATGATAAATTGAAGTTCAATTAATCATATTACTAAAGAAATCCCACTTAGACAGACATCCCTCTAGTCATCTAAGTGATCACGTGATCCAAATCAACTAAACCATGTCTGATCATCATGTGAGATGGAGTAGTTTTCAATGGTGACCATCACTATGTTGATCATATCTACTATATGATTCACGTTCGACCTTTCGGTCTCAGTGTTCCGAGGCCATATCTGTATATGTTAGGCTCGTGAAGTTTAACCTGAGTATTCCGCGTGTGCAACTGTTTTGCACCCGTTGTATTTGAACGTAGAGCCTAACACACCCGATCATCACATGGTGTCTCAGCACGAAGAACTTTCGCAACGGTGCATACTCAGGGAGAACACTTATACCTTGAAATTTAGTGAGAGATCATCTTATAATGCTACCATCAATCAAAGCAAAATAAGATGCATAAAGGATAAACATCACATGCAATCAATATAAGTGATATGATATGGCCATCATCATCTTGTGCTTGTGATCTCCATCTTCGAAGCACCGTCATGATCACCATTGTCACCGGCGCGACACCTTGACCTCCATCGTATCATCATTGTCGTTTTGCCACCTATTGCTTCTACGACTATCGCTACCGCTTAGTGATAAAGTAAAGCAATTACAGGGCGTGTGCATTGCATACAATAAAGCGACAACCATATGGCTCCTGCCAGTTGCCGATAACTCGGTTACAAAACATGATCATCTCATACAATAAAATATAGCATCACGTCTTGACCATATCACATCACAACATGCCTTGCAAAACAAAGTTAGACGTCCTCTACTTTGTTGTTGCAAATTTTACGTGGCTGCTACGGGCTGAGAAAGAACCGTTCTTACCTACGCATCAAAACCACAACGATAGTTCGTCAAGTTAGTGTTGTTTTAACCTTCTCAAGGACCGGGCGTAGCCACTCTCGGTTCAACTAAAGTTGGAGAAACTGACACCCGCCAGCCACCTGTGTGCAAAGCACGTCGATAGAACCAGTCTCGCATAAGCGTACGCGTAATGTCGGTCCGGGCCGCTTCATCCAACAATACCGCCGAACCAAAGTATGACATGCTGGTAAGCAGTATGGCTTGTATCGCCCACAACTCACTTGTGTTCTACTCGTGCATATAACATCTACGCATAAAACCAGGCTCGGATGCCACTGTTGGGGAACATAGTAATTTCAAAAAATTTCCTACGCACACACAAGATCATGGTGATGCATAGCAACGAGAGGGAGAGTGTTGTCCACGTACCCTAAATGAACCCGAAAGCGGAAGCGTTATAACAACGCGGTTGATGTAGTCGTACGTCTTCATGGCCCGACCGATCAAGCACCAAACTACGGCACCTCCGAGTTCTAGCACACGTTCAGCTCGATGACGTTCCCCGGACTCCGATCCAACAAAGTGTCGGGGAAGAGTTCCGTCAGCACGACGGCGTGGTGACGATCTTGATGTTCTACCGTCGCAGGGCTTCGCCTAAGCACGCTACAATAATATCGAGGACTATGGTGGAGGGGGGCACCGCACACGGCTAAGAGATCTCAAGGATCAATTGTTGTGTCTCTAGGGTGCCCCCCGCCCCCGTATATAAAGGAGCAAGGGGGGAGGCCGGTCGGCCCTTGCTAGGCGCCCCAGGAGGAGGAGTCCTCCTCCTAGTAGGAGTAGGACTCCCCTCTTTCCTAGTCCTACTAGGAGGGGGAAAGGAAGGGGGAGAGGGAAAGGAGGTTGCCGCCCCCCTCTCCTAGTCCAATTCGGACCAGAGGGGGAGGGGGCGCGCGGCCCACCCTGTCTGCCCCTCTCTCTCTCCACAAAGGCCCATAAGGCCCACTACTTCTCCCGGGGGGTTCCGGTAACCCTTCGGCACTCCGGTTTTCTCCGAAATCACCCGGAACACTTCCGGTGTCTGAATATAGTCATCCAATATATTAATCTTTATGTCTCGACCATTTCGAGACTCCTCGTCATGTCCGTGATCATATCCGGGGCTCCGAACAAACTTAGGTACATCAAAACTCATAAACTCATAATATAACTGTCATCGAAACCTTAAGCGTGCGGACCTTACGGGTTCGAGAACTATGTAGACATGACCTAGAACTGTTTCCGGTCAATAACCAATAGCGGAACCTGGATGCTCATATTGGCTCCTACATATTCTACAAAGATCTTTATCGATCAAACCGCATAACAACATACGTTGTTCCCTTTGTCATCAGTATGTTACTTGCCCGACATTCGATCGTCGGTATCTCAATACATAGTTCAATCTCGTTACCGGCAAGTCTCTTTACTCGTTATGTAATACATCATTCCGTAACTAACTCATTAGTTACATTGCTTGCAAGGCTTATAGTGATGTGTATTACCGAGAGGGCCCAGAGATACCTCTCCGACAATCGGAGTGACAAAACCTAATCTTGAAATATGCCAACTCGACATGTACCTTTGGAGACACCTGTAGAGCTCCTTTATAATCACCCAGTTACGTTGTAACGTTTGGTAGCACACAAAGTGTTCCTCCGGTAAACGGGAGTTGCATAATCTCATAGTTATAGGAACTTGTATAAGTCATGAAGAAAGCAATAGCAATATACTAAACGATCAAGTGCTAAGCTAACGGAATGGGTCAAGTCAACCACATCATTCTCCGAATGATGTAATCCCATTAATCAAATGACAACACATGTCTATGGTTAGGAAACATAACCATCTTTGATCAATGAGCTAGTCAAGTAGAGGCATACTAGTGACATTTAAGTTTGTCTATGTATTCACACATGTATCATGTTTCCGGTTAATACAATTCTAGCATGAATGATAAACATTTATCATGATATGAGGAAATAAATGATAACTTTATTATTGCCTCTAGGGCATATTTCCTTCAAAGGGGGCACCCTAGACACAACAATTGATCATTGATCTCTTAGCCGTGTGCGGTGCCCCCTCCACCATAGTCCTCCTCGATAATATTGTAGTGGTGCTTAGGCGAAGCCCTACGTCGGTAGAACATCATCATCGTCACCATGCCGTCGTGCTGACGGAACTCTCCCTCGACACTCGGCTGGATCGGAGTTCGAGGGACGTCATCGAGCTGAACGTGTGCAAGAACTCGGAGGTGCCGTGCTTTCGGTGCTTGATCAGTCGGGCCGTGAAGACATACGACTACATCAACCGCGTTGTGCTAATGCTTCCGCTTTCGGTCTACGAGGGTACGTGGACAACACTCTCCCCTCTCGTTGCTATGCATCACCATGATCTTGCGTGTGCGTAGGAAATTGTTTGAAATTACTATGTTCCCCAACAGATAATCCATATGTACTTATTTGTGAGGCTATTTATTAATTGACATGTTTTTCTTATTCAGAAATTGGCAAAGAGCCCATCTGTGAGTTATGGTATCGAGCCTGATGAAGAAGGCTCAGCTGGACTACGCCTTACTGCAAGGGGCTCCATCACAACCTGTACTTACCGCGTGGACACGGACGGTCGCACACACTTAAAATCGGTTGGGTGGAAGAAATTCCTCGATTGCAAGAATCTTCGTGTTGGACAGGCCATCCTAATTACTATCAGGAACACCAACCGTCCAGGCTTGAGGATGATGATTGTCTTCGATATCATCTAGAACTACATATGTGTGTGTGTGGCTATATCATCTAGAACTACATATGATGATCAACATCGATATCATCCAGAACTACATATGATGATCGTCGTCGATATCATCTAGAACTACATATGATGATCACCGTTAATATGACCTTGTACTGCTTGAGGATGCATGTTGACTATGCATGAAATTGTTATCTAGTACTCCCTTCGTTCCAAATTACTCGTCGTGGTTTGAACTAAAACCACGACGAGTAATTTGGAACGAAGGGAGTACTACCTAGTACTTATAATGGTTTATGAATTTGATATCTAGTAGTACCTAGTATCTGAAAGGGAAAGAGGGAAAGGGGTAGGGGGAAATGATGAAAGATATAACAGTAGCGAGGGACAACGAAATCGCTACAGCTGACTAATAGTAGCGCGTTCCGCAAAAGCGCTGCCGATATCGTCAACAGTAGTAGCGCGGGTATGGACCGCGCTACTACTATAAGTTAGCTGTAGCGCCTTATTAGTAACGCGGCTACCCACGCTGCCGCTAGCCTCAAAACCCGCGCTACTACTAGGGTTTTCCCTAGTAGTGCTCCTCTGACCTGTCCGGTCGTGCCCTTCCCCATCCAATACCTGGGCCTCCCCCTCTCCCTCTGCAAGGTGCCTGCCACTCACCTCCTTCCCCTCGTCGACAAGCTTCTCCGCAAGTTGGCAACCTGGAAGGCCGCGCTTCTCTCGCGAGGGGAACGCCTTGCCTTGGTCAAGAAAGTCCTCACGGCTATGCTCGTGCACATCCTCTTGGCCACGTTGCTTTCCCCTCCTATCCTCAAGAAAGCGAACCAGATCATCCGCGACTTCCTATGGCATGGTCGCAAAGATGCCCGTGCTGGATCTTGCCTTGTCAGCTGGGCAAGAGTTTGTCGTCCCATTGAGCTTGGTGGGATTGGAATTCGCGATCTTCACCGTACTGGCATCTCCCTCCGCGTTCGATGGCTTTGGCTCCGCACTTTGGATGGCTCTCGCCCTTGGTCTCATCTCCAGCCGTCCTCCGATCCCGAGGCCCTTCAGTTCTTCCATGCCTCGACGGCTTGGTCCATTGGCAATGGCACATCTTGTCACTTCTGGA
This sequence comes from Aegilops bicornis, assembly GCA_021605145.1. Lineage (NCBI taxonomy): Eukaryota > Viridiplantae > Streptophyta > Magnoliopsida > Poales > Poaceae > Aegilops > Aegilops bicornis. The sequence goes on along the minus strand of CM038675.1, from coordinate 864,891,289 downwards.
CCGATAAATGGCTTCAGGGCTGCTCTATCAGTGACCTCGCCCCAAGCCTTATTGCTCTTGTCCCAAGCCGGTGTCACCGATCGCGCACAGTTGCTGAGGCCCTTCATGATCGTGCGCGGATCAGGGACATTCATGGCCACCTTGGGCCGGCGGTTGCGCTTGAGTACTTCGACCTCTGGTGTCGGCTGCAAACTATCACTCTATCCCAGGAGCACGACACCATACTTTGGAAGTGGACGGAGAATGGGACTTACTCCGCTTCCTCCTGCTACAACGCTCTATTCACCGGATCTACAACGTCCGAGCACTGGTGCCTCGTGTGGAAATCGAGAGCCCCCCTCTCAGTCAAATTCTTCATCTACCTAGCCTCCGTCAACCGGTGCTGGATGCCGGACCGGCTGGAGCGACGTGGCCTCCCGCACGAGCCTGCTTGTGTGCTATGCTCTCAGCATGCCGAGTCCTTGCATCATCTCCTGGTTGAGTGCGTATTCTCTCGCACCATTTGGCATGGCATCCTCTCATGGTGCTGCCCTGAGATCACCATTCCGGACGGCACCCTTGGCTTTCTTGACTGGCAGCTTGGCCTTTGCTATGATGACCCAGGATAAGCGATGAGGGCTCTCCACCATTGCCGCCCTGACGATCCGGTCCATATGGTGCCACCGCAATGCGATCATCTTCGACAAGATCACTCCCTCCCTCGCCTCCCTCCTGGCCGCGATCCAGGACGACGCCCGCTCCTGGGCATGTGCTGGAGCCAAAGGATGAGTAGTATCATCCCTGTAACATAGATGGATTGTTGGGCTGAGCTACCCACGCCAGGCTCACTGTGTATCTGGGGCACGCCTTGTAGTGTACGTGCCCCTGATGCCTAACATGTATGTTATTCTCTCTCTATCAATGCAATGATACGCTGACCGTAGCGTATTCAAGAAAAAAAATGTTAGAGGGTGAAAACACGCTAGTGATTTTCTACGCCGGTCATTTTTGCAATGCCTCGGTAAACTTGTCAAGATAGATGACATCGTCATTTTTTTATCGTCTTGCTTACCAGGAAGGCACACTTCTCTTCTTTCTCTGTCCTTCACCTCCTGTCTCGTTTGAAATAGAACCCATCCTCCTTTAGGATCTATTCATTTTGGCAAGAAGTGACCCATAGTTTATCCGCCCTCCTATTCTAAGCCAGGAGTAGCCTCGCACTTTATTTCTTCCTTCAGTTGGTCTCCACGAAGGCACTCTCTATATTAGGAGACACACTCATATTCAAAAGAGTCATGTGGTAGTGGCAGGCGCAAGTATGATCACTGCATGCATGCCACTTTAGGATGCTTTCCTGCACACGTGGCCGGTTTCCTACGTGGAAAGTAACCAGTAGAATCTGGTGAGTGGTGACATTGTAGGGAGTGAGTGGTATGACTGGTAGTTACTATTCTTCTAATTAGAGGCCAAACACAACTATAGAGTGTGTGAAAAGATGGGACACAAATAATTTAATATATGCTTTTGACTTGCACTTTTCTTTATTCTGGAGAAGAAACTTTGGCGCCAACTTGTTTCTTACCGTAAAGTGAATTTGTGAATGGGGTGGCTAGTCTAAGTCAATTTGCACCTTTTTTTTACAAAAAGGAGGATGTACCCCGACATCTGCATCTCGACGATGCATGCAGCCATATTATTAATTATTCTCAAAGAACATACAAGGTGATACATCAATAAGCCTGAAACCATCATCTTGGCAACGTTGTTGCTACCCCTATCCCCTTGATGAAGGTCTGCCGAATGTCCGGGCATAATACCAAACAGACATCGCACCAAAACCTAACATCTAAAGCCGGGTGTCCCATCCAAGCCAGTATCTGGATTGGGTCCCACACCGGTCTGGCACACTCCCAGTGAGCACCGCACGCTGCAAGGGCCATCACCTCCATCTTCTGTCGGTCCGTTCTCAGAGCAGAACTGATGCACCGACCTTGCCAGGTCTCTCTGCTATAAACGCCACTATGACGCCAGATAGCTTCCTCTTCCTGCACGAGTCCATCTCCACGCATCAGAAACCAAGTCTCCACTGCGCCATGCCACCGAGACCCACTGTCGACGATACGTTTGATGCCACACCGCTCCACCTACATGCCATCTCACGTTGACTCCAAACTATCTACAACTCCACCACCCTGAGCAGTCCTCGGCCGATGCCTTCAGGAAGGAACACGACACCAAAGTTCCATTGTCGCCCAAAGAGATGAACATAGGCTTTCGCCTGCGCTCATGGCACAGGAACATATTAGCTCAATTTGCACCTAATCTTGATTAAATTGCCAAAGTGGAATATTTCTTTACTGCTTTTAAATGTTCCCGATGCAAGAAACAAATCACCAAAAGAATAAGAGATAGATGAAATTTTGATAAGAAAAGGCGACATCGAAGCAAAGATGTGCCCACTACAGGTAGGTCTGGGCCCACGTGGTAGTGGCAGACGCTGTTGCGGGTCCTTCCACTTTGCGATCTTTTGCAACCACATACTCGTGACAAGTTAACTACTCTTTTTTAGTTAGTATTGCTCCCCATGGAAAACTACATGCTATATTCATGATAGTCATCACAAATGAGAAAGCATAAAGTAGTCGCGATATTGTGCGACAAGTCAAGTGGCGGTGCATATGAAAAATTATAGAGGGGCACACTTTTTATTTATAATTTATATGTACTTTTTAAAAGAAAAATTGAAGTGCCAAGGAACTACCTAGCCCATCGTTTCACCACCAAGTTAAAGACTACGGCCACGATGGAAACGCTCAAAGTGTTTGAGTATTATATCATTATGATATACTAGTCGTCAACCCGTGCAAATGCACGGGCTAGCACCTCTATATTACACTGAAATAAAGCTCATACTATTATAGTTAAATATTACATTTGAAAAGTTATTCTGAATCAAAATGCATCATGAAAGTTTAGGATTATAAACATAAAATAAATATTTTTTGGGGGATGTATATCACTGAGAGATGTTGGTAGATAAGAGAAGAGGCTAAAAAAATCATTAGATGTTGATAAATAAGAGTAGTGGCACCACTCCAAGGTAAGCATGTAGAGATTACATACAACATGTATATTGCCAAGTTACCAACTTAAAGTCTTCATGTACCCTTGCCTACCATGATGCTTTCGCTAAGGTAACGATTTGTATTGACTTGCTCCCCACATTACAGTTTTATGAGCTACAAAATTTGGATGAACCAAACTGTTTATTTCAATACTATTTTTCTATGACAACAGTGTTTGTGAAAGGAAAGATAGTGACAGGCGAGATTGTATGGATTCCATTTGTAGCTTAGGCAAATGTTATTGATAAGGTGCATGCAAGTAATTAAGAATGGGTGCAATCTCATCAACAATGCTCATTAGAGCGTTTATGAAAAATGTAAACTTCATTTAACAACATGAAGACAGGCGGTAGAGAATAACATATTATGCCAAGGAGGATAATGTTTCTATTGTCGAGTACATCAACAAAACCATAATTACACCCACAAACAAAAATATACTGATAAATAAACGTGTTGGAATACATCATGTTTTGCAAGCAGCAGCTTTGCATATTTGGATTACATGCTGGATGCAGCAAAATCTGGGTAGCAGAGAAGAAATAAGCCAAGGATATTCTCAATACATTTTCTTGCTTGTCATTTAAAATCATCCTTGTTATTTTCTTCTTTTGCTAGGAATGCCATAAAAATGGATAGGACAACAAACAATGTAAGTGAAAAACATAAGGGAATATAGATGTAGACCTTGGTCCAGCAATTTAATCTTGCTACAGCAAGTCATATTACACTATGACGTTTCTCGCATTCCTAAGTTCAGTTAGTAAATAGCATCAGGAAGCACAGGAAATTAATTGCTAGAGCAAACTGGGATATATTACTTAGCGGCCTTGTCCCTTTCGGACATGGATCTGCGGGCGTGTGTTCCGTTCTTCTGGCCGGTCGATCCAGTAGCAAGCTTAGGCTAGCCAGCCTCGTTTGGTGCGTCCTCCATGAATAAATCAAGGTGCTTAAATCCTTGTACTTGTGTCCCATCTCCACAGGAGACAGAAAGATACACGATTAGCTGATGGTATTCAAATTGACATAAACTCTGTTTGCACCTATATATGACAGCGATTACTTTGTATGCACTTGATATTAACTTTCCTATAAAATAAATATACACATATAGCATTACTTATTTCCTTTTAATACGAAATACACAAATATAAAATATCGGACAGTTTTTGATGTTACTAAGACAGTACACGACAAAAAGAATCCACATCAATTTTGTTGACCTTCTCACCCCGTAGTGTAAAAACTAAATTTTCTATCCCTCTATATTCGAAGAGCTGTAATTATTAGCAACCATGGTATCTGTACTCATTTACTTCCTTTCGATATACTCACTAAATGTGAATCACAGTATCATCAATCTTTGAGAACCCATCAGTTGTCCATTTTTCCTCGGACGCTTTGCTAACTTGCATTGACCAGCTTATCCCAGCACAAGTTTTACAAATATTCCTCTTCCAGGTGGTGGAGAATAGAAGATAAACGTGGCAGTGGAAGATCTATACATTTGTAGAAAGATATGATTACACCAATGAATACTTACGTGTCTGACGTCCTAGCTTGCTGATCAGGTTACACAACTGTACATATTTATGCATGCATCCATGGCGTACATGATATATGCTATGGCATGGATCTGAGCATCTAGTCTGCAATTGAAACAGTTTCTTGTGCAACGGTTGCCCATGCTCCCGGGAGAGATGTGACCTGGGAAACTGGGGCTAGGGCGTTAGAAACCTTGTGCCTCCCGAGGGAATCACATATAGTCAAGAGATATTAATTATAAGTACACCTGATGGGCATAGTTGTGCTCCTGTCCGATCTCGATGAGGCATCCAGAAATTGTACATCAGAAGATTATGAGTCTGATCCAAATCGTGATTAGGTTGAATTCAAGCACAACCTGAAATTGTACGTCAGAAGATTGAGGGTTTGATCCAAATCGTGATTAGGTTGAATTCGACCACAACCAGATCACAAGAGAGATGCAAAACAATTTAATCAGAATCCAAATTAAAAAATTGGATGGCAGAACGACAAAAACGTAATTAATGCAAAATAGTTTTAGGAATGAATCAGATCTAGATAGGTAAAACAAATTTGAGGCAGTAAGCCTCCTTACCATGCCAGATCCATCGCCCCACTTGTTTTTTAGATCCATACCCTGCTTGCTTTACATTAGTTTGGTTTCTATACTATGTGGGAGAGGGATTCGAGAGAGGAAAGGACGATGGAATAGTTCCATGGGGATTAGATGGAAATAGTGGAGAGGAAGGACGGTGGGCTAGAGACTTTTTTTTTCCACGGGGAAGAGAGACCGACAGATGGAATACTTTCCATCATGGGGAGAGAAAAAAGAAGGAAGGGACGACAGAATACTTTAGAATCCGATTCTCCTGGCATCTATTGTTTTTCTTTGTTGGATTTAATCTACACCGTTATAACTTGGTCCCACCAAATAAATGGCTCCTAATTTCTAATTAACATGGTAATTTCTTGGAAGTCTGTAATTAGTATAGAGATATAGATAGATAGATAGATATGATAAATTCCATCGGCAATTAGTGCAGCTCGCACTGCCTACCAAGAATTACATTTATCTGAGTGCACGGGGATCGAAGAAAAGGAGTGGAAATGGAAGGAAAAGTAAAATTATATATTTAACCATCATCAGCTTATCTTATTTCATTGTTAGGGAAAGAGAAAATATCTTGATAGCTTGGTATTTTTGAAGTATTCTAAGAATACTGCAGTTTTTTGGATTACCATGGTTTTAATTACAGCGAGGTGTTTGGCTGCCATTAACAACAATGGTTTTAAAACTGCAGTATTGGGTAAACTGTGGTTTTTCTCTATAAAAAAAAAAACTCCAGACCTCTTTTTAAAAGCAGAGCAGCTGAAAAGAAGGTACTATGGTCATTATCTTCTTCCCCGATGTGCTAATAAATCGCTCCATCTAGCCGCTGGTACCTGCAGACGGTGTCACGACCCATCCTCATATGCGACCGGAGGGGAGCACCGCGCCGCTGCTACCTATGCGCCACGGAGGTCACCCTCATATGGGACCGGAGGGGACCACTGCGCCGCTGCTACCTGCTTGCTTCAGTTCATATGCATGGACGCGATTGGCAAGGGCTAGCCAACCTACCGAGCTAGATTAACGCAACGGGAACAGTTGACAACCGGCCAGCTGCATGTCTTTGCATTGCTACCACAACAAGCTAGATGCTTCTGCCTAATGGCTAGGCAACAAATTTTACAACATTATGTGTTATAGCCAAACACGTGCTTTGTATTCTTAATACTCCAAAAAAAATCTGCTCACTTAAAACCATGGTATTGTGTACCTACTGACTAAATTACTGCAGTTTTTGATACTTAAGTTTTTCTGATACTTTGTTATCAAACACAGCCTAAGAATGAGTGAAAACACTTGTTAGTTTTGCACAATTAGTTTCTTCCCCTTGCACAAATAAAACATATTAGTTTTTCCCAACTGCTTTGAGATGCATGCACGTATAAGGTTGTCTATTTCGTTTCAAATCAGGATAACTAGTTTATGCATATATAGTTAGGAAGTATTGTATACAGGACAGCTCCCTAAAGTGATCGACAGAGTTAAGTATGTAGAGTTTCTTAAGTAAATATATAAATACTTAATTTAATCTCAATTGTCTCTGCCAATCATCGACCTCTTTTCATTCATCTTTTCTGGCGCCGGTCGCCATTTTCAACGTTGGCCGCTAAGATCGAAGCATATGGAGACACAAGGTAGAGCTTTTGACTCAACTGGTCATCCTTTTAATCTGTGCATCATGTAATTAAATACTCCCTCCGTCCGGAAATACTTGTCCTTAAAATGGATAAAATGAATGTATCTATAACTAAAATAAGTCTAGATACAACCATTTTGAGGACAACTATTTTCGGACGGAGGGAGTATTATTTACGAAGTGTTTTCTTGATGGATCATGGGATACATCATTGGTGTGTGATTAACTTAACAAAGCATATCGTGTCGTGGAAAGCAGCGACTGTATGTCTATGGTGGGTGATGGATACAGTGCATATTATCCGTCCCCTGTTATCGGGTAGGTTGTCTTTCGGTACGTTGTTGATTATTAAGTCAACTAATTGAGCCCATCATGCCGCTCTCACTGGCCGCCTACCCACACTATATACTCTTATCTATTGTGCATTCATTTTCATTTAGCTAGTGCGGTTGCATGTGATCAGACATCCATGCATGTTACACATATGTATGGTGTGTACCAGAAAAACTATTCACACTTGACGTCATTTATAAGTTTAATTCAAAATATGTTGAGAAAATATATGTTGAAATGAACTTCATATGCAGGAGAATAACAGAAATAGCAAAAGAAAAACAATTAGGGACATAAGGAGTAGGTGCACCTAGTTTTTAACACTTCGAATTTGAGGAATTAAGGTTTGAGATAGATTTTGGAACATTAAGTTTTAGGAGATGGGTAAGAGATGCTCTGAGGCCTCTAATTGTGGGTAAAGTGATGGACTAATCTATGGATGATATCACTTCAGTTACTGCTAAAATTATAGTCCGGTATTACGGTGCCATCTTATTTATCTAATTGCTCCTTCTGTAAACTAATATAAAAGCATTTAGATTACTACTTTATAGCGATTTAAATGCTTTTATATTAGTTTCTAGAGGGATTATAAACTTGTGTCTATGATTTATTTCTCCCTAAATTTCCTCCTTTTGTCGTCAACATATTGTATCATAGTATCATATTACTATCATCTCCATCATATTTAATTGTAGTGCCACATCATCTTAATACTTGATATGTGCTTATGACACTACAGTAGAGAGGCCTGATTAACATTGTATATTCGTTTATTCAGTGTCAAAATCTTGAAGATCAAAGAACCAGGTGCTGATAATTTATCACGGGAATCCATACCAGTAGCTAGAAATCAGACGAGCGGCGCACGTTTGTCTCTGGAAGCGGATCATACTATGCCATTTCATTCTGGTTTGCTCTACATGCACCACACTATACCAGCAATTGTCATTTCATCACAAAAAGCACATGAAATGATAATCTTATCTATTGTAGTGCACGCTCTAGTTCCCAACACCCAACCAGCAATTGTCATTTCATTCACCACATGATTAATCTTTTAAAGGAGAAAGGGAGGATCTTTGAGGCACGATACTAAACATCGCAAAAAGGCCTCATGAAAGTCGGCCAGAGGTGGACAGATATTTGGATAGCAGCAGATATATATGCATCTTCTTATCCCCAACATTAGTTGGCCAACCACCTTTGCCCAAAGGTTTATGTTTCCACGGTTTTCCACATATATGCCCATGATTGCACTGTCCATGTACTATGTTATTGTGTAGATATATTAGTCATCCAGGCACCAGGTCTTTTTTTCTAGCCCATGGATATATAAATGTCACTTGGCTTGAACATATTCCTTCTATGCCAAAAAAATATATGTTCAGAACAAAGAGAAACGAAATCGTAACCCGCCACCAACTTTTATAGTCTTTGGCAAGCATTTCCTTGGCACCCCTCGTCTTGAGTAGCCTTCTTGGCATCGAGAGGTGGAAAACTATATAAATAATGGTTTACTTGTTTCGAGCTCATTTTTTTCTCTCCAGCAAGGCCCTGTTTAGTGTTTTGGTTGAACTTCTTTAGATACCAATTTGGGGTGTGTGTGTGTGCGCGCGCGCGCCTATGTATGTACACTAGTAGATAAACAAGCATTAATCCTGTTTGGTAAGGGCCATTTGTCCCGGTTCCTGAACCGGGACTAAAGGGTCGTTACTAATGCCCTGACCCTTTAGTCCCGGTTCAGTCCAGAACCGGGACAGATGGACCTCCACGTGGCCGGTGCGCCGAGCCCATGTAGGAGGGCCTTTGGTCCCGGTTAGTGGCACCAACCGGGACCAATAGGCATACACGCGTCAGCATTTCAGGGGCTGTGGTTTTATTTTTTTTTTGAAAGGGGGGAGGGGGTTGGGGGTTTTGGGGAGTTAATTTAGGTGTTTCATATATTATGTTAGCTAGCTAATTAATAGAGAGAAGTGTCCTCTCTTATGTCCGTGCTTGGTCGACGCTACGTACTATACATAGAGAGGCCCTCGACACGCTAGCTAGTAAGAAAATGAAGGAAACCATTAAGTACAGAAGTTCGTCATGCATACCGAGAGAAGTGATCGATCGACCTCTCCTTCTCCGAGAGATTGGTCAAACAACAAGTTTTCGTATTATCTATCCGACGCTACTGGCTACATACATATACAATATGCAAGATCTCTTACAATCCCCTAGCATTTGAAATCAACTTCCACATGGTATTCTCCGGCTTTATTGATGACGTGGTCAAGAAAGAATCCCGCCAATTTCTCTTGAATTGCTTTCATGCGATCTTGTGGTAGGAGTTCATTCCGCATCTGCCACGTCTAATTTGAAGAAGGGGGTTAATACATATATATGAATGAAACTCAATAGAAATGATGGTGTAATAAAATGAAATTGTGAATATTATTGATTACGCACTTCATATCGACTTTTAGAGTAGCCCCGCTTATTTTTCAAAGTCGCGTTGTAGATGAACTCGCACACGTAGTATCCACAGAAATTATTCCCTTCTTCCTGCCACAAGCACTTTACGAGAAATAGAGGTCAATCAAATTGATAATGAAGCATTATAAATGGCATTGATGAAAGTATAGCTATATAATCAACGGGAGATGCACGCAACTAGCTAGCTAGTAGTACTTACTTTCGGGTATGTATATCGCAGCTCCTTCGGCGGTCCCGGAGCTTCTGCAGTGAACTGTTTCCAAACCCTGCAAGACAAAGAAAATAATTATTATTACTTGAGATATCAGTAAATGAACAAAAAGTTGCCAATGTCGTCCGATAATGATCGATTGAACTTACTTGTTGAGCAATTTAGTCATGTCCGCATAGGTTTCGGGATCTTTTCATCTCGAGTCTAAGACGGTTACTAGTCCCCGCTCAAGCTTAATCTTCAGAAGAACATAGTGGAAGCTGCGCACGCATGCATAACTCATCAGTTACATTACTATAACCTCGCTCGAGTAATAAGGGAAACCGAATATGCACACGACAGTAACACTCACTTGAAGTTGTAAGGAAAGAGTATGGTATCTTTGTTTTGATTTTTGATCAACGATTGTAGCAAGTTGGCCTCGGCCTCTTCGGCGTGCTTTTTAATCTGAATTTCATCTATGATATTTGTGTTAATAAACCCAATATCATACATTTCTTGTTTTCTGCACTCGACGATCTTCAATCTGCATAATATAGTGAGGATAATTAATTATAAATACATGCAATGAAAGATTTGAGCTATATATAGAGACTTAATGACAGAAATAGTACTTACAGACAGTAGCAAAAGACCATTAATTTATCGAGGGCCTTTTGATTGAAGAACTCGAAGAACTCCTCAAATGGAACAGTCAACAGATCAGTTCCAACGAGGTCGTGCTCCTCTTTAATTCTCAGATGCAAAGTATTCATCCCCCCAGACTCTCTGCAGGTTTTCATGTACCAATTATGGAATCTTCGCATCATTGTTGTTAGAGATTTTTCATCTTTGACGAGAGGCTTCCCGTACTCGTATATGTGTTCGTCCACCTCCATGAAATCAAAATGTACATTGTCATGCAGGTAATCTTCAAGATTGCTATAACCGGGCACCGTCCCCGGAGTATTAGCGACGATGTCGCTAGACACATTGAGCGGGGGGCACGATTGGTTTGCTTGTTCGCCGAGCTGGGCAATTTTTTTCACAGCTGCTCGTCGTTCTTTTAACCTTTGATCACTGACAGTAGTTCCCGACCGCGACGCTTCTTGATATGCCTTTTGAGTAATGTGCTCATAGTTGGTTTTCGGCGGAGACTTTGGTGGTTTCCTCAGGGCATCGATAGTGCGCTTTGCTTTCACCGGATCTACCTTCTCCTCCGGAGGTGGATGTCTCTGCGCTTTCAATCCTTCAAAGAAGTCCTTCACTTCGGTCCACACGATCTTCGCGTTTTCCTCCTCGGTCCTCTCGTACGGTAACTTCTCTAGAGGCTTGGGATGTGGACCGTATCTGTATTGCCTCCCGCCTCTGGCTGTACTGCTAGACGCCGGAGCAGACGGAGCGGCTGCGGCTGTCTTCTTTCGTGTTTGCTTACGAGGCGGAGGAGAAGGACTACGATGTGCCGGAGCAGCCAGGGCGGCGGCGGGTCTCTTCCGCCCTTGCTGGCGAGGCGGAGAAGGATGAGGCTGCTGCCTGCTCGGGCGCGCTGGCCCAGGCGGAGAAGGAGGCGGAGTGCCGCCACGCGCCGGAGAAGGAGGCCGAGTGCCCTAATCGTCACTCGCCGGAGGAGGAGGCGGTGGAGGAGGCGGAGTGCCCTGACTCGCCGGAGGAGGTGGAGGAGGCGGAGGCGTCCAGTTCGGAAGGTTGATGAGCTCCTTCGCCATAGGCATGGAGTCTTCAGAGCATAACCCAGCCTAGTCTCCCCTTCATAGGTAGGGTGGTCAAGCTGGAGGTCCTCAAATCCCTCCATTATTTCATCCACCATCACCCTAGCATATCCTTCTGGAATCGGCCGGCAGTGAAAAGTTGCGCTGGGTTCAGTAGGATAAACAGAGCCAACAGCCGCCTTGACCTTCAAATTCATCCATTGCGTCATAATGTGGCAATTTTGAGACTCCGTGATAGGATCCACGGGATAGCTGGCAGGAGCCGTCAAGACATGCTCCGACTGAAGTATCTCGGTGGAATCCACGCTGCTTCTCCGCTGAGATGGTGGGGTAGCTTCGACAGTTCGTTTGCTGCGATTTGCTTCTCGTTCCTCTATTTCTTGTACCCTTGCGTGCAGCGCCTGCAGTTAGGTCTGCTGCACTTTTTTCCTCCTCTCCTGGCATTTGTAACCGCCTGCGTCGGAAAACCAGCATTCCACGGAACGGAGCCTGGCGTGCCTCGTGTCCGTCCAGGGTGCTCAGGATTCCCGAGGGCCATTGTGAGCTCGTCGTTCTCTCTGCCTGGAAGGAACATCCCTTGATGCATTCATCAATATAGTGCCGAAGCCTCTTGACTGGTATTTCCAATTGCTTGTCCGTCCAAATGCACTTCCCTGATACAGGGTCCAAGGTTCCGCCAGCCCCGAAGAACCAAGTCCGGAAACTGTCTGGCCAGTTCATTGTCTCTGGTTCGATCCCTTTCTCAACCAGATCATTCTCAGCCTTGGCCCACTGAGGCCGGGCTTTGAGGTAGCCACCTGACCCCATTCGATGGTGAAGCTTCTTCTTCGCAACATTTTGCTTGTTTGTCGCTGACATCTTCTTACTCTTTTCCGATGTCTTGTGGGCCACAAATGCGGGCCAGTGATCTCTGATCTTCTCATATTTGCCCTTGAATTCTGGTGTCTCTTTTTTGTCGACAAACGTATTCAGGTCTTTCTTCCACCTCCTGAATAGGTCTGCCATCTTCTTAAGAGCAAAAGACTTGATTAATTACTCTTTAACTGGCTTCTCCGGATCATCCTCTGGAGGTAGGGTGACATTTGACTTCAACTCAGTCCAAAGATCATTTTTCTGCATATCATTGACATAAGACACCTTGTAGGACCTTGAAGTATGTCTAGAGGGGGGGGGGGTGATTAGACACTTGATCAATTAAAAACTTAACCTTTTCCCAATTTTAGACTGGCAGATTTTAGCTATCTTTGCACAAGTCAAGCAATCTTCACACAATTCAAGCAAGCATGCAAAGAGTGTATGAGCAGCGGAATTTAAAGCATGCAACTTGCAAGAATGTAAAGGGAAGGGTTTGGAGGATTCAAACGCAATTGGAGACACGGATGTTTTTGTCGTGGTTCAGATAGGTGGTGCTATTGTACATCCACGTTGATGGAGACTTCAACCCACGAAGGGTAACGGTTGCGCGACTCCATGGAGGGCTCCACCCACGAAGGGTCCACGAAGAAGCAACCTTGTCTATCCCACCATGGCCGTCGCCCACGAAGGACTTGCCTCACTAGCGGTAGATCTTCACGAAGTTGGTGATCTCCTTGCCCTTACAAACTCCTTGGTTCAACTCCACAATCTTATCGGAGGCTCCCAAGTGACACCTAACCAATCTAGGAGACACCACTCTCCAAGAAGTAACAAATGGTGTGTTGATGATGAACTCCTTGCTCTTGTGCTTCAAATGATAGTCTCCCCAACACTCAACTCTCTCTCATAGGATTTGGATCTGGTGGAAAGAAGATTTGAATGGAAAGCAACTTGGGGAAGGCTAGAGATCAAGATTCATATGGTAGGAATGGAATATTTTGGCCTCAACACATGAGTAGGTGGTTCTCTCTCGAGGCTGGTAAGTTGGAAGTGTAGGTTTGTTCTGATGGCTCTCTCCACGAATGAAGAGGAGGTGGAGGGGTATATATAGCCTCCACACAAAATCTAACCGTTACACACAATTTACCAAACTCGGTGGGACCGAATCAACAAACTCGGTCGGACCGATTCAGTAAACCTAGTGACCGTTAGTGATTTCGGTGGGACCGACATGCAACTCGGTAGGACCGATATGGTTAGGGTTAGGGCATAACATAATCTCGGTGAGACCGATTACACAAACTCGGTGAGACCGATTTTGGTAATTAGCTAACCAGAGAGTTGGTCAGGTAAACTCGGTGGGACCGATTCGCTCTTTTCGGTGAGACCGAAATGTTACGGAAGGGAAACAGACAGTTTACATTGCAATCTCGGTGGGACCGTTCGCTCACTTGGTTAGATGAAAGCGTTCTGAAGGGAAAGCAGAGATTACAATCCCATCTTGGTGAGACCGAGATCCCTATCGGTGAGACCGATTTGCCTAGGGTTTGTGGCAGTGGCTATTGAAGGAAATATGCCCTAGAGGCAATAACAAAGTTATTATTTATTTCCTTATTTCATGTAAATGTTTATTATTCATGCTAGAATTGTATTAACCGGAAACTTAGTACATGTGTGAATACATAGACAAACATAGTGTCACTAGTATGCCTCTACTTGACTAGCTTGTTAATCAAAGATGGTTAAGTTTCCTAACAATAGACATGAGTTGTCATTTGATTAACGAGATCACATCATTAGAGAATGATGTGATTGACTTGACCCATTCCGTTAGCTTAGCACATGATCGTTTAGTATGTTGCTATTGCTTTCTTCATGACTTATACATGTTCCTATGACTATGAGATTATGCAACTCCCGTTTACCAGAGGAACACTTTGTGCGCTACCAAACGTCACAACATAACTGGGTGATTATAAAGGAGCTCTACAGGTGTCTCCGAAGGTACATATTGAGTTGGAGTATTTCGAGATTAGGATTTGTCACTCCGATTGTCGGAGAGGTATCTCTGGGCCCTCTCGGTAATGCACATCACTATAAGCCTTGCAAGCAATGTGACTAATGGGTTAGTTGCGGGATGATGCACTACATAACGAGTAAAGAGACTTGCCGGTAACGAGATTGAACTAGGTATTGAGATACCGACGATCGAATCTCGGGCAAGTAACATACCGATGACAAAGGGTACAATGTATGTTGTTATGCGGTTTGACCGATAAAGATCTTTGTAAAATATGTAGGAGCCAATATGAGCATCCAGGTTCCGCTATTGGTTATTGACCGGAGGCGTGTCTCGGTCATGTCTACATAGTTCTCGAACCCGTAGGGTCCATGCAACAAAGTTCGATGACGGTTATATTATGAGTTTATGTGTTTTGATGTATCGATAGGAGTTCGGAGTCCCGGATGAGATCGGGGACATGATGAGGAGTCTCGAAATAGTCGAGACGTAAAGATTGATATATTGGTCGACTATATTCGGACGTCGGAAAGGTTCCGAGTGATTCGGGTATTTTTTGGAGTACCAGAGAGTTACGGGAATTCGTATTGGGCCTTAATGGGCCATACAGGAAAGGAGAGAAAGGCCCCAAAGGGAGGCCGCACCCCTCCGCATGGACTAGTCCGAATTGGACTAGGGAGGGGGGGCTCCCCCTTCCTTCCTTCTCCTTCTCCCTTCCCTTTTCCTACTCCAACAAGGAGGAGTCCTACTCCCGGTGGGAGTAGGACTCCCCCCTTGGCGCGCCCTCCTCTTGGCCGGCCGCCTCCCTCCCTTGCTCCTTTATATACGGGGGCAGGGGGCACCTCTAAAAACAACCACAATTGATCCCTTGGATCTCTTAGCCGTGTGCGCTGTCCCCCTCCACCATAATCCACATCGATAATATCGTAGCGGTGCTTAGGCGAAGCCCTGCGTCGGTAGAACAAGATCATCATCACCATGCCGTCATACTGATGGAACTCTCCCTCAAAGCTCGGCTGGATCGGAGTTCAAGGGACGTCATCGAGTTGAACGTGTGCTGAACTCGGAGGTGCCGTGCGTTCGGTGCTTGATCGGTCGGGCCGTGAAAACGTACGACTACATCAACCGCGTTGTTATAACGCTTCTGCTTTCGGTCTACGAGGGTACGTGGACAACACTCTCCCCTCTCGTTGCTATGCATCACCATGATCTTGCGTGTGCGTAGGAATTTTTTTGAAATTACTATGTTCCCCAACAGTGGTATCAGAGCCGGGTTTTATGCGTAGATGTTATATGCACGAATAAAACACAAGTGAGTTGTGCGCGATACAAGTCATACTGCTTACCAGCATTGTCATACTTTGGTTCGGCGGTATTGTTGGATGAAGCGGCCCGGACCGACATTAAGCGTACGCTTACGCGAGATTGGTTCTACCGACGTGCTTTGCACACAGGTGGCTGGCGGGTGTCAGTTTCTCCAACTTTAGTTGAACCGAGTGTTGCTACGCCCGGTCCTTGAGAAGGTTAAAACTGCACTAACTTGACGAACTATCGTTGTGGTTTTGATGCGTAGGTAACAACGGTTCTTGCTCAGCCCGTAGCAGCCACGTAAAACTTGCAACAACAAAGTAGAAGACGTCTAACTTGTTTTTGCAGGGCATGTTGTGATGTGATATGGTCAAGACGTGATGAGATATAAGTTGTTGTATGAGATGATCATGTTTTGTTGAAGTTATGGCAACTGGCAGAAGCCATATGGTTGTCTATTTATTGCATAAGATGCAAGCGCCAAATAATTGCTTTACTTAATCGCTATACGATAGCAATAGTTGCAAGAGCAATAATTGGCGAGACGACCATGTGACGACACATTGATATAGATCAAGATGATGGAGATCATGGTGTCGTGCTGGTGAGGATAGAGATCATGACAGTACTTTGAAGATGGAGATCAAAGGCGCAAGATGATCATGGCCATATCATGTCACATATTTTGATTGCATATGTTGTTTATCTTTTATACATCTTATGTTGCTTAGTTCGACGGTAGCTTTATAAGATGATCTCTCACTAAATGTCAAGGTATTAGTGTTCTCCCTGAGTATGCACCGTTGCGAAAGTTCTTCGTGCTGAGACACCACGTGATGATCGGGTGTGATAGGCTCTACGTTCAAATACAACGGGTGCAAAATAGTTGCACACGCGGAATACTCAGGTTAAACTTGACGAGCCTAGCATATATAGATATGGCCTCGGAACACTGGAGACCGAAAGGTCGAGCGTGAATCATATAGTAGATATGATCAACATAGTGATGTTCACCATTGAAAACTACTCCATCTCACGTGATAATCGGACATGGTTTAGTTGATTTGGATCACGTGATCACTTAGATGATTAGAGGGATGTCTATCTAAGTGGGAGTTCTTAAGTAATATGATTAATTGAACTTCAATTTATCATGAACTTAGTCCTGATAGTACTTTGCAAATTATGTTGTAGATCAATAGCTCGCGTTGTTGCTTCCCTATGTTTATTTTGATATGTTCCTAGAGAAAAACTATGTTGAAATATGATAGTAGCAATGATGCGGACTGGGTCCGTGATCTGAGGTTTATCCTCATTGCTGCACAGAAGAATTATGTCCTTGATGCACCACTAGGTGACAGACCTATTGCAAGATAAAATCCAGACGTTATGAACATTTGGTAAGCTCAATATGATGACTACTTGATAGTTTAGTGCACCATGCTTAACGGCTTAGAATCGGGACTTCAAAGACGTTTTGAACGTCATGGTGTTGGGGAACGTAGTAATTTCAAAATTTTCCTACGATCACGCAAGACCATGGTGATGGCATAGCAACGAGAGGGAAGAGTGTCCGTCCACGTACCCTCGTGACCCGAAAGCGAGCGTTATAACAACGCTGTTGATGTAGTAAATGCGTCTTCACGATCCGACCGATCCAAGCACCGAGCGTCACGGCACCTCCGAAGTTACGCACACGTTCAGCTCGATGGCGATCCCGGACTCCGATCCAGCAAAGTGTCGGGATGAGTTCGGCCAAGACGACGGCGTGATAGCGATGTTGATGCTCCACCGACGCAGGCTTCGCCTAAGCTCATGACGATATGACTTCTCCGGCGCGAGGCTTCGCCTAAGCTCTCTGACGATATGACCGAAGTGGAATATGGTGGAAGGGGCACCGCACACGGCTAAGGAAAGATCCGTAGATCAACTTGTGTCTAGAGGTGCCCCTGCCCCGTATATAAAGGAGCCAAGGGGAGGGGGGGCCGGCCTAGAGGAGGCGCGCCAGGAGTCCTACTCCCGGGAGTAGGACTCCCCCTTCTCCTAGTTGGATTAGGATTGGGGAGGGAAAGGGGGAAGGCGCCGCCCCCTCTCCTTGTCCTATTCGGACTGGAAGGGGAGGGGGCGCAGCCCACCTGGCCGGCCCTTCTCCTTCTCCCTCAAGGCCCATGAGGGCCCACATACCCCCGGGGTTCCGTAACCCCCGGTGTTCCCAGAACATCCTGTTTTCACTCGGAACCATTCCAAGTCCAAACATAGGCTTCCAATATATCAATCTTTATGTCTCGACCATTTCGAGACTCCTCGTCATGTCCGTGATCACATCCGGGACTCGAACAACCTTCGTGCATCAATACTTATAAACTCATTATGAGCTGTCATCGAAGCGTTAAGCGTCACGGACCCTACGGGTTCGAGAACTATGTAGACATGACCTAGAACCATTCTCGGTCAATAACCAATAAGCGGAACCTGGATGCCCATATTGGTTCCTACATATTCTCTGAAGATCTTTATCGGTCAAACCGCATAACGACATACGTTGTTCCCTTTGTCATCGGTATGTTACTTACCCGAGATCCGATCGTCGGTATCCAATACCTAGTTCAATCTCGTTCTTGGTAAGTCTCTTTACTCGTTCCGTAATACATCATCTCACAACTAACTCATTAGTTGTAATGCTTGCAAGGCTTAGGTGATGTGCATTACCGAGAAGGCTCGGAGATACCTCTCCGACAATCGGAGTGACAAAAACAAATCTAGAAATACGTCAACCCAACAAGAACAATTGGATACACCTGTAGTACTCCTTTATAATCACCCAGTTACGTTGTGACGTTTGGTAGTACCCAAAGTGTTCCTCCGGTAAACGGGAGTTGCATAATCTCATAGTTATAGGAACATGTATGGGTCATGAAGAAAGCATTAACATACTAAGCGATCAAGCTGTTAAGCTAACGGAATGGGTCATGTCAATCAGATCATTCTACTAATGATGTGACCTTGTTAATCAAATAACAACTCCTTGTTCATGGTTAGGAAACATAACCATCTTTGATTAACAAGCTAGTCAAGTAGAGGCATACTAGTGACATACTTGTTTGTCTATATATTCACACATGTATTATGTTTCCGGTTAATACAATTCTAGCATGAATAATAAACATTTATCATGATATAAGGAAATAAATAATAACTTTATTATTGCCTCTAGGGCATATTTCCTTCAGTCTCCCACTTGCACTAGAGTCAATAATCTAGATTACAAAGTAATGATCCTTACACCCATGGAGTCTTGGTGCTGATCATGTTTTGCTCGTGGAAGAGGCTTAGTCAACGGGTGCGCAACATTCAGATCCGTATGTATTTTGCAAATCTCTATGTCTCCCACTTGGACTTGATCCCGAATGGAATTGAAGGCGTCTCTTGATGTGCTTGGTCCTCTTGTGAAATCTGGATTCCTTTGCCAAGGCAATTGCACGATATTGTCACAGAAGATCTTCATCGGTCCCGATGCACTAGGTATGACACCTAGATCGGAAATGAACTCTTTCATCCAGACTCCTTCATTTGCTGCTTCGAAGCAGCTATGTACTCCGCTTCACATGTAGATCCATACGGCGCTTTGTTTAGAACTGCACCAACCGACAGCTCCACCGTTTAATAAAAACACGTATCCGGTTTGCGATTTAGAATCGTGGGATCGGTGTCAAAGCTTACATCCACGTAACCATTTACGACTAGCTCTTTGTCACCTCCATATCGAGAAACATATCCTTAGTCCTTTTCGGTATTTCAGGATGTTCTTGACCGCTGTCCGAAGATCCATTCCTGGATTACTTTGGTACCTTCCTGCCAAGCTTATAGCTAAGCATACGTCAGGTACACAGCATTGCATACATGATAGAGCCTATGGCTGAAGCATAGGGAACATCTTTCATTTTCTCTCTATCTTCTGCTGTGGTCGGGCATTGAGTCTTACTCAATCTTATACCTTGCAACACAGGCAAAAACCTTTCTTTGCACGATCCATTTTGAACTTTTTCAAAATTTTATCAAGGTATGTGCTTTGTGAAAGTCCAATTAAGCGTCTTGACCTATCTCTATAGATCTTGATGCCCAATATGTAAGCAGCTTCACCGAGGTCTTTCATTGAAAAACTTTTATTCAAGTATCCTTTTATGCCATCCAGAAATTCTATATCATTTCCAATTAATAATATGTCGTCCACATATAATATCAGAAATGCTCTGAGCTCCCACTCACTTTCTTGTAAATACAGGCTTCTCCAAAAGTCTGTATAAACCCATATGCTTTGATCACACTATCAAAGCGTTTATTCCAACTCCGAGAAGCTTGCACCAGACCATAAATTGATCGTTTGGAGCTTGCACACTTTGTTAGCACCTTTTGGATCGACAAAACCTTCTGGTTGCATCATATACAACTCTTCTTCTAGAAATCCATTCAAGAATGCAGTTTTTACATCCATTTGCCAAATTTCATAATCATAAAATGCGGCAATTGCTAACATGATTCGGACAGACTTAAGCATCGCTACGGGTGAGAAAGTCTCATCGTAGTCAACTCCTTGAACTTGTCGAAAACCTTCGGCAGCAAGTCGAGCTTTGTAGACAGTTACATTACCATCGGCGTCAGTCTTCTTCTTAAAGATCCATTTATTTTCAATGGCTTGCCGATCATCGGGCAAGTCAACCAAAGTCCATACTTTGTTCTCATACATGGATCCCATCTCAGATTTCATGGCTTCCAGCCATTTTGCGAATCTGGGCTCACCATCGCTTCTTCATAGTTTGTAGGTTCGCCATGGTCAAGTAACATGACTTCCGAACAGGATTACCGTACCACTGCAGTGCGTTTTTTATTCTGGTCGACCTCACGAGGTTCAGTAGTAACTTGATCTGAAGCTTCATGATCATCATCATTAGTTTCTTCACTAATTGGTGTAGTTGTCACAGGGAACCATTTCTTGTGATGAACTACTTTCCAATAAGGGAGCAGATCTGATTATCTCATCAAGTTCTACTTTCCTCCCACTCACTTCTTTCGAGAGAAACTCTTTCTCTAGAAAGGATCCGAATTTAGCAACGAAAATCTTGCCTTCAGATCTGTGATAGAAGGTGTACCCAACAGTCTCTTTTGGGTATCCTATGAAGACACATTTTCCGATTTGGGTTCGAGCTTATCTGGTTGAAGTTTCTTCACATAAGCATCGCAGCCCCAAACTTTAAGAAACGACAACTTTGGTTTCTTGCCAAACCACAGTTCATAAGGCGTCGTCTCAACGGATTTTGACGGTGTCCTATTTAACGTGAATGCGGCCGTCTCTAAAGCATAACCCCAAAACGATAACGGTAAATCGGAAATAGACATCATAGATCGCACCATATCTAGTAAAGTACGATTACGACGTTCGGACACACCATTTCTTTGTGGTGTTCCGGGTGGCGTGAGTTGTGAAACTATTCCACATTGTTTCAAATGTAAACCAAACTCGTAACTCAAATATTCTCCGCCACGATCAGATCGTAGGAATTTTATTTTCTTGTTACGATGATTTTCCACTTCACTCTGAAATTCTTTGAACTTTTCAAATGTTTCAGATTTGTGTTTCATTAAGTAGATATACCCATATCTGCTCAAATCATCTGTGAAGGTGAGAAAATAACTTGATACCCGCTTGGCGTGCCTCAACATTCATTGGACCACAAACATCAGTATGTATGATTTCCAATAAATCTGTTGCTCGCTCCATAGTTAGGAGAACGGCGTTTTGGTCATCTTGCCCATGAGGCATGGTTCGCAAGTACCAAGTGATTCATAATCAAGTGATTCCAGAAGCCCATCAGTATGGAGTTTCTTCATGCGTTTTACACCGATATGACCTAAACGGCAGTGCCACAAATAAGTTGCACTATTATTATCAACTCTGCATCTTTTGGCTTCAACATTATGAATATGTGTATCACTACTGTCGAGATTCAACAAGAATAGACCATTCTTCAAGGGTGCATGACCATAAAAGATATTATTCATATAAATAGAACAACCATTATTCTCTGATTTAAATGAATAACCGTCTCGCATTAAACAAGATCCAGATATAATGTTCATGCTTAACGGCGGCACCAAATAACAATTATTTAGGTCTAAAACTAATCCCGAAGGTAGATGTAGAGGTAGCGTGCCGACCGCGATCACATTGACTTTGGAACCATTTCCCACGCCAAGATCGTCACCTCGTCCTTTGCCAGTGCTCGACTATTCCGTAGTCCCTGTTTCGAGTTGCAAATATTAGCAACAGAACCAGTATCAAATACCCAGGTGCTACTACGAGCTCTAGTAAGGTACACATCAATAACATGTATATCATATATACCTTTGTTCACCTTGCCATCCTTTTTATCCGCCAAATACTTGGGGCAGTTCCGCTTCCAGTGTCCGGTCTGCTTGCAGTAAAAACACTCAGTTTCAGGCTTAGGTCCAGACTTGGGTTTCTTCTCTTGATCAGCAACTTTCTTGCTGTTCTTTTTGAAGTTTCCCTTCTTCTTCCCTTTGCCCTTTTTCTTGAAACTAGTGGTCTTGTTGACCATCAACACTTGATGCTCTTTCTTGATTTCTACCTCCGCAGCTTTTAGCATTGCGAAGAGCTCAGGAATTGTCTTAGTCATCCCTTGCATATTATAGTTCATCACAAAGCTCTTGTAGCTTGGTGGCAGTGATTGGAGAATTACATCAATGACACTATCATCCGGAGATTAACTCCCAGCTGAATTAAGTGATTGTTATACCCGGACATTACGAGTATGTGCTCACCGATGTAACTATTCTCCTCCATCTTGCAGCTATAGAACTTATTGGAGACTTCATATCTCTCAATCCGGGCATTTGCTTGAAATATTAACTTCAGCTCCTGGAACATCTCATATGCTCCATGACGTTCAAAGCGTCGTTGAAGACCCGGTTCTAAGCCGTAAAGCATGGCTGCTTGAACTATAGAGTAGTCATCAGCTCTGCTTTGCGGACGTTCATAACTTCGCTCGGCATCTGCAGCGAACTGTCACCCAGCGGTGCTTCGGGGCGTAATTTTACGTGCAGCAATGAGGATAATCCTCAAATTACGGACCCAGTCCGTGTAATTGCTACCATCATCTTTCAACTTTGCTTTCTCAAGGAACGCATTAAAATTCAACGGAACAACAGCACGAGCCATCTATCTACGATAAACATAGACACGCATAAAATACTATCAGGTACTAAGTTCATGATAAATTTAAGTTCAATTAATCATATTAAAAAACTCCCACTTAGGCGGACATCTCTCTAGTCATCTAAGTGATCACGTGATCCATATCAACTAAACCGTGTCCGATCATCACGTGAGGCGGAGTAGTTTCAGCGGTGAACATCACTATGTTGATCATATCTACTATATGATTCACGTTCGACCTTCGGTCTCCGTGCTCGAGGCCATATCTGTTATATGCTAGGCTCGTCAAGTTTAACCTGAGTATTCGGCGTGTGCAACTGTTTTGCACCCGTTGTAGATGGACGTAGAACTTATCACACCCGATCATCACGTGGTGTCCGGGTACTCTGAACTTTGGCAACGGTGCATACTCAGGGAGAACACTTCTTGATAATTTTTAGTGAGAGATCATCTTATAATGCTACCGTCAAACAAAGCAAGATAAGATGCATAAAGGATAAACATCACATGCAATCAATATAAGTGATATGATATGGCCATCATCATCTTGTGCTTGTGATCTCCATCGCCGAAGCACCGTCATGATCACCATCGTCACCGGCGCGACGCCTTGATCTCCATCGTAGCATCGTTGTCGTCTCGCCAATCTTATGCTTCCACGACTATCACTACCGCTTAGTAATAAAGTAAAGCATTACATCGCGATTGCATTGCATACAATAAAACGACAACCATATGGCTCCTGCCGATTGCCGATAACTTCGGTTACAAAACATGATCATCTCATACAATAAAATATAGCATCACGTCTTGTCCATATCACATCACAACATGCCCTGCAAAAACAAGTTAGGCGTTCTCTACTTTGTTGTTGCAAGTTTTACGTGGCTGCTACGGGCTGAGCAAGAACCGTTCTTACCTACGCATCAAAACCACAGCGATAGTTTGTCAAATAGACTCCGTTTTAACCTTCTCAAGGACCGGGCGTAGCCGCACTCAGTTCAACTAAAGTTGGAGAGACAGTCTTCCGCAAGCCATCTATGTGCAAAGCACGTCGAGGGAACCGGTCTCGGCGTAAGCGTCTGGCGTAAGGTTGGTCCGGATCGTCTCGTCCAACAATACCGCTGAACCAAAGTATGACATGCTGGTAGGCAGTATGACTTGTATCGTCCACAACTCACTTGTGTTCTACTCGTGCATATGACATCAACGCATAAAACCAGGCTCGGATGCCACTGTTGGGGAACGTAGTAATTTCAAAATTTTCCTACGATCACGCAAGACCATGGTGATGGCATAGCAACGAGAGGAAGAAGTGTCGATCCACGTACCCTCGTAGACCGAAAGCGGGCGTTATAACAACGCGGTTGATGTAGTCGTGCGTCTTCACGATCCGACCGATCCAAGCACCGAACGTCACGGCACCTCCGGAGTTACGCACACGTTCAGCTCGATGGCGATCCCGGACTCCGATCCAGCAAAGTGTCGGGGATGAGTTCCGTCGACCGACGACGGCGTGATGGCGATGTTGATGCTCCACCGACGCGGGGCTTCGCCTAAGCTCGCGACGATATGACTTCTCCGGCGCAGGCTTCGCCTAAGCTCTCTGACGATATGAGCGAAGTGGAATATGGTGGAAGGGGCACCGCACACGGCTAAGGAAAGATCCGTAGATCAACTTGTGTGTCTTGGGGTGCCCCCTGCCCCCGTATATAAAGGAGCCAAGGGGGGGGTGGCCGGCCCTAGAGGAGGCGCACCAGGGAGGAGTCCTACTCCCACCGGGAGTAGGACTCCCCCCCCTTCTCCTAGTTGGATTAGGATTGGGGAGGGGGAAAGGAGGAAGGGGCGCCGCCCCCCCTCTCCTTGTCCTATTCGGATTTGGAAGGGGGAGGCGCGCAGCCCACCTGGCCGGCCCTTCTCCTTCTCCCTCAAGGCCCATGAGGGCCCACATACCCCCCGGGGGGTTCCGGTAACCCCCCGGTGTTCCGGTAACATCCTGTTTTCACTCGGAACCATTCCGAAGTCCAAACATAGGCTTCCAATATATCAATCTTTATGTCTCGACCATTTCGAGACTCCTCGTCATGTCCTTGATCACATCCGGGACTCCGAACAACCTTCGGTGCATCAATACTTATAAACTCATTATGAACTGTCATCGAAGCGTTAAGCGTGCGGACCCTACGGGTTCGAGAACTATGTAGACATGACCTAGAACCATTCTCGGTCAATAACCAATAAGCGGAACCTGGATGCCCATATTGGTTCCTACATATTCTCTGAAGATCTTTATCGGTCAAACCGCATAACGACATCGTTGTTCCCTTTGTCATCGGTATGTTACTTACCGAGATGCGATCGTCGGTATCCAATACCGAGGTCCATCTCGTTACTGGTAAGTCTCTTTACTCGTTCCGTAATACATCATCTCACCACTCACACAATCGTTGTAATGCTTGCAAGGCTTAGGTGATGTGCATTACCGAGAAGGCACGGAGATACCTCTCCGACAATCGGAGTGACAAAACCTAATCTCGAAATACGCCAACCCAACAAGTACCTTTGGAGACACCTGTAGTACTCCTTTATAATCACCCGATTCACGTTGTGACGTTTGGTAGTACCCAAAGTGTTCCTCCGATGGCGGAGTTGCATAATCTCATAGTTATAGGAACATGTATGGGTCATGAAGAAAGCATTAACATACTAAGCGATCAAGCTGTTAAGCTAACGGAATGGGTCATGTCAATCAGATCATTCTACTAATGATGTGACCTTGTTAATCAAATACCAACTCCTTGTTCATGGTTAGGAAACATAACCATCTTTGATTAACAAGCTAGTCAAGTAGAGGCATACTAGTGACATCTTGTTTGTCTATATATTCACACATGTATTATGTTTCCGGTTAATACAATTCTAGCATGAATAATAAACATTTATCATGATATAAGGAAATAAATAATAACTTTATTATTGCCTCTAGGGCATATTTCCTTCACATGGATCATATGAGATGTTCCAGAAGTTGAATTTAATATTTCAAGCAAATACCCAAGTTGAGAGATATGAAGTCTCCAACAAGTTCTATAGCTAAAAGATGGAGGAGAATCGCTCAACTAGTGAGCATATGCTCATATTGTCTGGGTACTGCAATCGCTTGAATCAAGTGGGAGTTAATCTTCCAGATAAGATAGTGATTGATAGAGTTCTGTAATCACCATCACAAAGTTAATAGAACTTCATGATGAACTATAGTATGCAAGGGATGACGAAAACGATTCCCGGGCTCTTCGTGATGTTGAAATTGACGAAGGTAGAAATCAAGAAAGAGCATCAAGTGTTGATGATTGACAAGACTACTAGTTTCAAGAAAAGGGCAAAGGAAAAGAAAAGGGAACTTCAAGTAGAATGGCAAACAAGTTGTCACTCCCGCGAAGAAGCCCAAAGCTGGACCAAAGCCTGAAACTGAGTGCTTCTATTGCAAAGGAAATGGTCACTCGAAGTGGAAATGCCCTGAATATTTGGTAGATAAGAAGGATGGCAAAGTGAACAAGGGTATATTTAATATACAAGTTATTGATGTGTACCTTACTAGTGTTTATAGTAACCCCTGGGTATTTGATACTTGTTCGGTTGCTAAGATTAGTAACTCGAAACAGGAGTTCTGAGAATAAGCGAGACTAGTTGAGGGTGAAGTGACGATGTGTTTTGGAAGTGGTTCCAAGATTGATATGATCATCATCGCACACTCCCTATATTTTTGAGATTAGTGTTAAACCTAAATAAATGTTTTTTGGCGTTTGCGTTGAGCATGAATATGGTTTGATCATGTTTATTGCAATACGGTTATTCATTTAAAGTCAGAGAAAAATTGTTGTTCTGTTTACATGAATAAAACCTTCGATGGTCATACACCCAATGAAATAGTTTGTTGGATCTCGATAGTAGTGATACACATATACATACTATTGAGGACAAAAGATGCAAAGTTGATAATGATAGTGCAACTCATTTGTGACACTACCGTTTGGGTCATATCAGTGTAAAGCGCATGAAGAAACTCCATAAAGATGGATTTTCGGAATCACTTGGTTATGAATCATTTGATGCTTGCGAACCGTGCCTTTTGGGCAAGATGACTAAAACTCCGTTCTCCGGAACAATGGAACGAGTTACTGACTTGTTGGAAATAATACATACTGATGTATGCAGACCAATGAGTATTAAGGCTCGTGGCGGGTATCGTTATTTTCTGACCTTCACAGATAATTTGAGCATATATGGATATATCTACTTGATAAAACATGTCTGAAATAGTTGAAAGGTTCAAAGAATTTCATAGTGAAGTGGAAAATCATCGTAACAAGAAAATAAACTTTCTACGATCTGATCGTAGAGATTAATATTTGAGTTACGAGTTTGGCCTTCAGTTAAAATAATGTGGAATAGTTTCACAAACTCATGCCATCTGGAACACCACAGTGTAACGGTGTGTCCGAACGTCATAACTGCACTTTATTTTATATGGTGCAATCAATGATGTCTGTTACCGATTTACCAATATCGTTTTAGGGTTATGCATTAGAGATAGCTGCATTCACGTTAAAATAGGGCACCATCTAAATCCGTTGAGACGACACCGTATGAACTATGGTTTAGAAATAAACCTAAGCTGTCGTTTCTTAAAGTTTGGAGTTGCTGCTTATGTGAAAAAAAAATTCAACCTGATAAGCCCGAACCCAAATCGGAGAAGTGTGTCTTCATAGAATACCCAAAGGAAACTGTTGGCTACACCTTCTATCAAAGATCTGAATGCAAAATATTCGTTGCTAAGATGGATCCTTTCTAGAGAAGAAGTTTCTCTCGAAAGAAGTGAGTGGGAGGAAAGTAGAACTTGATAAGGTAACTGTACCTGCTCCCTTATTGGAAAGTAGTTCATCACAGAAACCGGTTCCTATGACGCCTACACCAATTAGTGAGGAAGCTAATGATATTGATCATGAAAATTCAGATCAAGTTACTCTTGAACCTCGTAGGTCAACCAAAGTAAGATCCGCACTGAGTGGTACGGTAATCCTATTCGGAAGTCATGTTACTTGACCATGGCGAACCTACGAACTATGAGGAAGCGATGATGAGCCCAGATTCCGCAAAATGGCTTGAGGCCATGAAATCTGAGATGGGATCCATGTATGAGAACAAATTATGGACTTTGGTGGACTTGCCCGACAAGCTATACAGAATAAATGGATCTTCAAGAGGAAGACGGACACTGATAGTAGTGTTACTATATACAAAGCTCGACTTGTTGCGAAAAGTTTTCGACAAGTTCAAGGGGTTGACTACGATGAGACCGTCTCACCCTAGCGATGCTTAAGTTTGTCCGAATCAGGTTAGCAATTGCCGCATTTTATGATTATCAACTTTGGCAAATGGATGTCAAAACTGCATTCCCCAATGGATTTCTGGAAGAATAGTTGTATGTGATGCAACCAGAACGTTTTGTCCATCCTACAGGTGCTAACAAAATGTGCAAGCTCCAGCGATCCATCTATGGACTGGTGCAAGCATCTCGGAGTTGGAATATACGCTTTGATGAGTTGATCAAAGCATATGTTTTTATACAGACTTTTGGAGAAGCCTGTATTTACAAGAAAGTGAGTGGGAGCTCTGTAGCATTTCTAATACTATATGTAGATGACATATTGTTGATTGGAAATGATATAGAATTTCTGGATAGCATAAAAGGATACTTGAATAAGAGTTTTTCAATGAAAGACCTCGGTGAAGCTGCTTACACATTGAGCATCAAGATCTATAGAGATAGATCAAGACGCTTGATAAGATTTTTCAATGAGTACATACCTTGATAAAATTTTGAAGTAGTTCAAAAATGGAACAGTCAAAGAAGGAGTTCTTGCGTGTGTTGCAAGGTGTGAAGTTGAGTAAGACTCAAAACCCGACCATGGAAAAAAATAGAAAGAGAATGAAAAGTCATTTCCTATGCCTCAGTCATAGGTTCTATAAAGTATGCTATGCTGTGTACCAAACCTATTGTATACATTGTTCTGAGTATTGGCAAGGACATACAATTTTGATCTAAGAGTAGATCACTGGTCAGCGGTCAAGAATATCATTAGTGAGGACTAAGGAAATATTTCTCGATTATGGAGGTGATAAAAGAGCCCGTCGTAAAGAGTTACATCGGTGCAAACTTTTACACCGATCCAGATGACTCTAAGTGTCAATCTGGATACATATTGAAAGTGGGAGCAATTAGCCAGAGTATCTCCGTGCAGAGCATTGTAGACATAGAATATTTGCAAAATACATACGGCTATGAATGTAATAGACCCGTTGACTAAACTTCTCTCACGAGCAAAACATTATCATACCTTAGTACTCTTTGGGTGTTAATCACATAGCGATGTGAACTAGATTATTTACTCTAGTAACCCTTTGGGTGTTGATCACATGACGATGTGGACTATGGGTATTAATCACATACAAATGTGAATATTGGTGTTAAATCACATGGTGATGTGAACTAAATTATTGACTCTAGTGCAAGTGGGAGACTGAAGGAAATATGCCCTAGAGGCAATAATAAAGTTATTATTTATTTCCTTATTTCATGATAAATGTTTATTATTCATGCTAGAATTGTATTAACCGGAAACTTAGTACAGGTGTGAATACATAGACAAACATAGTGTCACTAGTATGCCTCTACCTGAGTAGCTCGTTAATCAAAGATGGTTAAGTTTCCTAACCATAGACATGAGTTGTCATTTGATTAACGGGATCACATCATTAGAGAATGATGTGATTGAATTGACCCATTCCGTTAGCTTAGCACATGTGTAACGCCCTCGATGCGGCTATATCTCCCACGTGTCGAGGCACGACTTAGAGGCATAACCGCATTGAAAGCAATGTCGCAAGTGAGGTAATCTTCACACAACCCATGTAATACATAAAGGAAAGAGATACATAGTTGGCTTACAGTCGCCACTTCACACAATACATAAATAAACATCCATCATTCAGAGTACACTCAAGGTCCGACTACGGAACCAAAATAAAAGAAGATACCCCAAATGCTATACAGATCCCCGATCGTCCCAACTGGGCACCACTACTGATCATCAGGAAAAGACACATAGTAACGACCACGTTCCTCGTCGAACTCCCACTTGAGCTCGGTTGAGTCACCTGCACTGGCATCGTCGGCACCTGCAACTGTTTTGGGAAGTATCTGTGAGTCACGGGGACTCAGCAATCTCACACCAGCGAGATCAAGAATAATTAAGCTTATAGGAAGGACAGAGTAGTACAGTTGAGCAGCAGCAAGCGACTAGCATATATGGTGGCTACTTCAAGCAAGAGAGGCGAGAAGAGGAGCAAAGCACGGTCGTGAAGCTAGTAGCGATCAAGAAGTGATCTGAACTACTTACGCCAGACATAACTCCAACACCGTGTTCACTTCCGGACTCACGAGAAGAGACCATCACGGTTACACCTTGATTGATGTGTATTTTAATTGAGGTCAACTTCGGGTTTTCTACAACCGGACATTAACAAATTCCCATTTGCCTCATAAATCATGGGCACGGCTTTCGAAAGATATTACCCTGCAGGGTGTCCCAACTTAGCCCATTATAAGCTCTCACGGTCAATGAAGGATATTCCTTCTACCGGAAGACCCGATCAATCTCGGAATCCCGGACTACAAGACATTTCGACAGCAATAAAACAAGACCAGCAAAGCCGCCCGAATGTGCCGACAAATCCCGATAGGAGCTGCACATATCTCGTTCTCGTGGCACACGGATGAGCAGTCCGTACAACTAAAACCAGACCTCAAGTTTCCTTGAGGGGGCGCTGCAAAGCACTCTAGTTTGGGCCAGCACTCGAAGGAGCACTGGTCCGGGGGGGTTAAAATAAAGATGACCCTCGGGCTCGCGAAAACCCGGGGGAAAAAGGCTTAGGTGACAAATGGTAAAACCAAAGTTGGGCCTTCTTTGGACGAGTCTTATTCAAAGCGAACTGTCAAGGGGTCCCATAAATCACCCAACCGTGTAAGGAACGTGAAATCAAGGAACATAACACCGGTATGACGGAAACTAGGGTGGCAAGAGTGGAACAAAACACCAGGCATAAGGCCGAGCCTTCCACCCTTTACCAAGTATATAGATGTATTAATTATAGCAGATATATATTGTGATATCCCCAACAAGTAAACATGTTCCAATAAGGAACAACATCTCCATGTTCCAACAAGGAACAAACTTCAACTTCACCTGCAACTAGCAACGCTTATAAGAGGGGCTGAGCAAAGCGGTAACATAGCCAATCAACGGTTTGCTAGGAAAGGATGGTTAGGGGCTGACATGGCAATATGGGTGGCATGATATAGCAAGTGGTAGGCATCGCAGCATAGGCATAGCAAAAGAGCGAGCATCTAGCATAGCAAAGATAGAAGTGATTTCGAGGGTATGGTCATCTTGCGCAATGTTCTCAGAGTTGTCGAAAGCTTGATCCTCGTAAGCGTTCTCAACAGGTTCCTCGTTCACGTACTCGTCTCCGGCTCTACCCAAAGCAACAACACAAACAAAGGAACCACAATAAATCACGGTGCAATGCACAATCAACATGATGCAAAACATGGCATGATATGCGGGATGTGATATGCAAAGCGTATGTGCGCTCCGAAAGGAAAATGATGAACCAGCCATCAACTTGGCAAACCAAGTATGCCACTGGAAATATGAGATGATTTCGGTTGAAATCGATATAAAGATCACCGGAATCGGATGCACGGTTTGGAAATGACAAGCAAAACAAGAATGACACAAATCTGCCATTAACAGCATGATGCCACTTAACAAGCAACAATAAATTAAGCTACTGCACCCAAACGTATCAACAAAGTATATGGCAGTGATCTACCCAAGATGCTTGACAAAAGATGAGCACTGAGCTTCGGCTAAATCACATCATAACAGGTTCAAACAAGCATGGCAAAAATGCACAAAATATCAGGCTGGACATGGCAAAAACAGCATCATGTTACACTGTTCAGAGCAACAAAACTACATGCTACATGAACTTAAAATAGCAAAACATGGCATGGCATGAATCTACTCAAAGCATAGAACAAAAGTCCCTTACTGACCATAAGCCAAAAAGGATCAGAAAATATAGTAACACCCATGTCAATATCGAAAGTTTTGTTAACAGATTCAGCAACATGGCATGTCAAAAACTTATAACAAGTAGGCATGTTTACAAGCTCAATGCACTCACTACAGAGCCGTATATGATAAACTAGGCATACATACATCAAGAAGACATGGCATAGAAGACATACATGGCAAGAACAATAACATAGCATACATGGATCAACCACAACAACCTTGGCAAAATTGAATAACTTGTAAACAATCTGCCAGGAAACATTTTATAGCAAAAGTAGAGCTCGATTGACTCAAGCTATGGTACTCCATAATTGCAAACAAGGACATTGATGGGTAGAGCAAGACATGTTTAACAAAACATCCTTACTGAAGTATCCCAAAATATGCATGGATCTCTCGGTAGCATCAAGTCAACATGGCATCAAAATATCAGCTAAACAGGGCTGAAAACAGCAACATCAGGACACCTACTTTGCATGCTTGTGCTAGTCACCACATAGATCACAAAAATACATGGCATACACCCCTAGAAATATGGCATGGCATACTACAAAACACATGTAGGACTCCAATTCATAGGGTGCACACAATAATCATGGCAAAAATAACAAAAGTGCAAGTTCTGTTAAGAAACAGAAACTAACATCACATAGCACTCCTACAACAGCTTTCCGGGCAACAAGATTAGCTCAAATGAAAATGATGCAATGCGATGAAATGATCTACTCTTCGAGACGAATATTTTGACATATTATACACGCAAAATGGATCTACAGATGCAAAGATATACCACTTTGAAAATGCAACAAAAATCAATAATATATAAAGACTTAGGAAAAAAAAGGAGGGGAGAGAGGTCAACGGGCGGCGCGTGGCCCGAGGCCGGATCGGGCCGGCCGGATCGGGGCGACGGCGGCTCACGAGCTCGCCGGAGCCCTTGGCGGAGGAGGGAGGTCGCCGGGTCGGCCGGAGCGGGAGGAGGAGGCGCCGCGGGTCGGCCGGAGCGGGCGCCGAGTCGTGGGGTCCGGGGCGGAGCCGCCGAGCGGGAGGCGGGCGCCGCCGGTCGGGCGGCAGGTGGCGGGAGGAGGCGGAGGGGCCACGTGTCGCGTCCCGAGTGGCCGGGCGCGGCGGCGCGAAGTGTCCGGCAGCGGCGGACACGTCCGTCGGGCGCGGGGACGGAATTTTAGGGTTAGGGAGGAAGAAGACCCGGATTTGGACGGGGGAGATGTTTAAATAGGCATAGAGGGAGCTAGGAGAGTCCAAATGAGGTGTAGTTTTCGCCCACACGATCGTGATCGAACGACGGAGAGCATGGGAGTGACTTAGATGGGTTATTGGGCTGTTTTGAAGGGGTGTTGGGCTGCAACTTAAAAGAGACCTTTGCGAGTGCGGTTAACCGTTGGAGTACCAAACGAGCTCCAAATGACCCGAAACTTGACCGGTGGTCTACGGGTGGTATACCAAGGCCACTAGACAAACCTCGGTCCATTCCGAGACGGTTTAGTACCCTTTGCGGAAAAAACATAAAAGGGGCCGCCGGGGAGATAGGAGTGCCGGATTGCAAAAGCGGACAACGGGAAAAATGCTCGGAATCATGAGGCGAACACGTATGCAAATGAGATGCACATGATGAAATGTTATAAAATGAAAGACATGGACAAAATGCAAAAAGTGAAGAAAAGCACAAACACTGAGGGAAATATCAAATCACAATGACGAAAATGGCAAGAGTTGGAGTTACAAATATGGAAAGTTACATCCGGGTGTTACAACACTCCACCACTACAAGAGGATCTCGTCCGAGATCTAGGACTGAAAGAACTCCGGATATTCGAACGGAGGTGATCCTCGCACTCCCGGGTAGCTTCTCGGTCGGAATGGTGTGACCACTTCACTTTCAGGAATTTGATTGACTTGTTGCGAGTCTTGGCGCTCGGTTTCTTCAAGAATAGCAACGGGTGCTCATGATAAGAGAGATCTTCTTGAAGGTCAATCTCTTCGAAGTTGATAGTGCGTTCAGGAGTCTTGAAGCACTTGCGAAGCTGTGACACGTGAAACACATCGTGCACGTTTGCAAAGTTGGATGGAAGCTCAAGTTGATAGGCGAGATCGCCTCTTTTGCCAATGATCTTGAAAGGACCCACGTACCTAGGGGCAAGCTTCCCTTTGATACCGGCTGACGAGTGCCTTTCATTGAGAGACGCGAGGTAGACATGGTCTCCGAATTCAAAAGCCACATCACGGTGCTTATCATCATAATAGCTCTTCCGCGCGATTGCGCGGCTTTGAGATTCTCACGAATGACTTGGCACATTTCTTCCGCTACGTGATCAAGTCATTGCCAAGAAGTTGGCGTTCACCTGTCTCGGACCAATTGAGAGGAGTACGGCACTTTCGCCATAGAGAATTTCGAATGGGGCCTTGCCCGAACTCGCTTGGAAGCTGTTGTTGTAGGAGAACTCGGCATATGGAAGACAATCTTCCCACTTCATACCGAAAGAAATGACACAAGCCCTGAGCATATCTTCAAGGATTTGATTTACTCGCTCGACTTGGCCACTTGTTTGAGGATGGAAAGTTGTGCTGAAACGAATGTTGGTGCCCATGGCCTTCTGAAAAGAATCCCAAAACTTGGAGGTGAAGATGCTGCCACGGTCTAAAGAGATCAATTGTGGAATGCCGTGCAAGGAGACAATCCTGGAGGTGTATAGCTCTGCCAACTGAGCTGCTGTGATAGATTCTTTGATAGGAAGAAAATGAGCCACTTTAGTAAGCTTGTCAATGACAACGAAGATAGCATCATTTCCACGCTTGGACTTTGGAAATCCAGTCACGAAGTCCATCTCGATATGATCAAACTTCCATTCCGGAATAGCAAGAGGTTGGAGGAGACCAGCTGGTCTTTGGTGTTCTGCTTTCACTCTTCTGCAGACATCACACTCATTCACGAATTGAGCAATTTCTCGCTTCATTCGAGTCCACCAATATGACTGCTTGAGATCATGGTACATCTTCGTACTTCCAGGATGAATGGATAGAAGCGAATTGTGAGTCTCGTTCATAATGACTTTTCTCAGATCACCCTTAGGAACCACAATCCGGTCCTCAAAGAAAAGAGTGTCTTTGTCATCGACGTGGAAGCACTTGTACTTGGAAATGCCCTTGTCGATACCACGTTTCACCTTTTTCACCATGGTATCCAGAAGTTGAGCCTCACGAATCTGATCTTCCAAAGTAGGAGAGACTATGAGGTTGGCAAGAAAGCCTTGAGGAACAACTTGAAGATTCAGCTTGGAAAGCTTCACGAGAGATCCGGCTGAAAGGGCTTGAGGATTAGACTGTTGCGATAAGCCTTCCTGCTCAAAGCATCTGCAATGACATTGGCCTTGCCGGAGTATATTCAATACTTGGGTTGTACTCTTGAATTATTTCGACCCATCGAGTCTGCCCGAGGTTGAGGTTGGGTTGAGTGAAAATGTACTTGAGACTCTTGTGATCGGTGAAAATGTCCACTTTCCTTCCCAACAAGAGATGTCTCCACGTTATCAATGCATGGACAACTGCCGCCAACTCAAGATGCGTGAGTGGGGTAGTTCTTTTCGTTGGGCTTCAACTGGCGAGAGGTATAAGCCACAACTCTCTTCTCTTGCATTAACACGACCGAGACCTTGAAGAGAAGCATCACGAAAACTTCAAATGGCTTGGATTCATCGGGAGGAGTCAAGACAGGAGCTGTGACGAGTTTCTCTTTGAGAGTATTGAAAGCAACATCACAATCGGGAGACGGACATACTTCACATGCTTACGGAGGAGGTTGGAAAGAGGCTTTGCAATCTTGGAGAAATTCTCAACGAATCTTGACAATAGCTTGCAAGACCAAGAAAAGCTGGAGCTGCTTGACATTACGAGGAGGTTCCCAATTCACAATTGCGGACACCTTCTCGGGATTAACAGCGATGCCCTTGGCGGAGATGATATGACCAAGATAAAGCACTTCATCAAGCCAAAATTCACATTTGGAGAACTTCGCATAGAATTGATACTCTCTGAGCTTGTCTAGCACCAATCGCAAATGTTTGGCATGATCCTTCTTATTCTTGGAGAAGACCAAAATATCATCAAGATAGACCAAGACGAATTCATTGGTGTAGGGGTTGAAAATGAAGTTCATCATCCGAGAGAATGTTGGAGGAGCATTGACGAGGCCGAAAGACATGACAGTATATTCATAAGAACCAAAGCTTGTTACGAATCTTTGTCTTGGGAATATCTTGTTCACGAATGCGAATCTGATGATAACCCATACGAAGGTCAAGCTTGGAGAACACTTTAGCACCTTTGAGTTGCTCGAAAAGCTCATTGATGTTGGGAAGTGGATACTTGTTCTTGATTGTCTTCTTATTCAATGGACGGTAATCGACGCAAAGTCGGTCCGTGCCATCCTTCTTCTGGACAAAAGAACACCACAACCCCACGGAGATGAACTCGGTCTGATCAAACCCAGACGCTCTTGTTCATCGAGCTGCTTCTTCAATTCCTTTAGCTCATTAGGTCCAAGCTTGTATGGACGCTTGCAAACGGGTTGATGCCGGGCTCAAGATCAATAACGAACTCAAGCTGGCCGATGAGGAGGCATACCGAAGCTCTTACGGAAAGACATCTTGGTACTCACAAACGTTGGAATCGAGAGATAGCATCCAATTCGCCCTCTCATTGAGAGAAAACAACCGAATGGTTTCATCACGGCGGCATAGATGATCACATCATTAGAAGAGTGAGTCAATTGAATTTCCACGGCAGCACAATCAAGCTGAGCTTTGTCTTTGAGAAAGCCAGTCCATTCCGAGAATAAGATCAATATCCGAGTCACCAAGAACAATTGGTTTAGCCAGAAATCTATAATCGCCCAACTTGATAGAAACATCCGGGACATAATTATTAGCTGTCATTTGCTTACCCGGGGACACAATTGATAAGGAACTAGGCAATTCTTGATAACCCAACTCATGCTTAGATGCAAATGGTCTTGAGATGAAACAATGCGATGCACCAAGTATCAAATAAGACTTTTGCAGGAATATCATTAATCGAGAGATTACCCATTATCACATCGGAAGATTCCTCCGCTTGAGCTGCATTCATCATATTCACCTTGGCATGCTTTGGATTATGCTTGACCTTTGCATTCTTTGGAAGATTTCACAGGAGGAGGAGGCGGAAGGCGCCTTTGGTTGAAGCATTTGTTCGCATAGTGACCTTTCTGGCGACATTTGTTGCAAGTCACCTCGTAGAGCGGACGGTGGTAAGGAGCACTTGACCTTGGAGCCTGAGAATTAGACTTGTTACGATAGCCAGGTTTGGGTGGGTGGGAAGATCCACGGCCACCTGAGTTCTTCTCACGATAAGGCCGACGGAACGGAGGAGGAGGAAGGTAAAACTTCGCTGCTTAGCTGCCACTTGAGAGGAAGAAGAAGACTGAACTGCATCCCGATTCTCTTCTTAGAAGCCTCACATTTGAGCTGGGCAGCTTCTTGCTTCGGTGCCATGTTGTAGAAATCATCATACTTATCTCGGCTCAAAAAGCACAAGAGCTAATTGCAGATCTTCTCTCGCACCACCTCTGAATTGATAGATCATACTCTTTTCATCAGAACGTCTTGCTTAGCAAAACGAAAGCGAAGCTTCGAACTGGATATTGTATTGATAGACAGACATGTTGCCCTGCTTGAGATTGCGGAACTCCTCACGCTCCCTCAACAACACTTTTGAATGTGGTGAGCTCACGAAATCACGGCGGAACTCATCCTGTAATGACACGACCTCCTCTGGAATCTTTGTATTGCTGGTACCACTCCGCAGCTTGATCCTTGAGTTGAAACGATGCAAACTTGACAAAGTCCTCAGGTCTGACATTGCTACAATCAAAATGCTTGCAGATGTCCACAAGCCAATCGTCAGCGTCTGTGGCCTCGACACAGAAACTGAAAGACTTCGGCTGATTAGCGAGGAACTGACTGAGAGTAGCAAAATGCGGCTGATTGTTGCCTTGACCTTGATTGCCTTGATTGCCTTGCCCTTGAGTACGCTCTTGCAAGAGCTGCAAAATCATCTAAGCATTGGCATTGGTGGCTGCCATGATAGCTTGCCAGGCCTCTGGAGGCGGAGGTGGAGGTGGAGGGTTTGACTGATCCCCATCATTGTGATCCGGATTCAGACGCGTTGGCGGAGCCATCCTGAAGAGGGTGACATCCGTTAGTCCTTTGATAGACAAAAGATAAGTAGAATCAACGAATAGAAATTGCAACATATAGTCTTCACAATAAACATTCGAACAAGAATGAACGAATGAATTCCAAAGTTAATCATCACACGTCCATTAAGGTGAGAAGCCACTTAGATAAAGGTATGGGATCATCATCTGCCTTAGAAAACAAATCGAATATCACAACTGAAAACAAAAGATTGGCTTCTAGAATGAGCCGGAACAAACACATGATAGAGATTTCGCCCAAAGTGTTCGTGGTGGGGCCCACACGGACACGACGTATAGAGGTCAAATCACGAATGACAAACAAGACGTCCCCGAATCAGCATAGCCAAGGATTCTTTAAGACGTCTCGCGACCATCAGAATCGACCGTGAATGGGCGGACCACTAGACGTTGGACCTCAATCTCAAATCATACATCTGTCGAAAAGAAATCCTGTAAGGTACTAGAATTCCCACCTATAAACTCCCGAAACTTTCTGGTTATGCAATCTGGTGTTGGGGATACAGGGGACACAAAATATATCACCCAAACTAACAATACCTAGATCCAGCTGTATCCATCCGTCAACACATAACCAAGAAATCCTCGAAATCGTGGTACCTCGACCTTGAAAAACATCCGTTATACAAGTCATGGCAATACTCCCTTTTCGCCTCGATCGGGCTATCGGGTTATCTCACCAACAACTGCACAAAAGAGATTTCGATGTCGGCAAAACTCGGTATTCCAGAACTGCCACGATAAAATTGTGACGACAACACCTCGGAGCTCAACTCCCGGGACACCGCCACAACCCCTAAATGTCGAGGCACCAAGAACAATGTTCTCGTCACAAAACCATCGAACGATTCCAAGATACCCACGTGATCCTAAAAAAAAATTTAGTGAAAATTGAGGAGAGAAGAGTCAAAACTCTACGTCGGGATACCTCACCAGTAGTGACGAAGGGACTGGGGAGTAAAAGAATCCTACTCTCGATATATATAATCCTAAGACTCAAAACATTTTTCCATTCTAGACTCAACAACGCCAGCAAACAATCAAGTAGGGGCTCCTAAGTCGGAAGGCTCGATTACCAACTTGTAACGCCCTCGATGCGGCTATATCTCCCACGTGTCGAGGCACGACTTAGAGGCATAACCGCATTGAAAGCAATGTCGCAAGTGAGGTAATCTTCACACAACCCATGTAATACATAAGGGAAAGAGATACATAGTTGGCTTACGATGCCACTTCACACAATACATAAATAAACATTCATCATTCAGAGTACACTCAAGGTCCGACTACGGAACCAAAATAAAGAAGATACCCCAAATGCTACACAGATCCCGATCTTCCCAACTGGGCACCACTACTGATCATCAGGAAAAGACACATAGTAACGACCACGTTCCTCGTTGAACTCCCACTTGAGCTCGGTTGAGTCGCCTGCACTGGCATCGTCGGCACCTGCAACTGTTTTGGGAAGTATCCGTGAGTCACGGGACTCGCAATCTCACACCAGCGAGATCAAGACTATTTAAGCTTATAGGAAGGACAGAGTAGTACGGTGGAGCTGCAGCAAGCGACTAGCATATATGGTGGCTACTTCGCAAGAGAGGCGAGAAGAGGAGCAAAGCACGGTCGTGAAGCTAGTAGCGATCAAGAAGTGATCCTGAACTACTTACGCCGACATAACTCCAACACCGTGTTCACTTCCCGGACTCCGCCGAGAAGAGACCATCACGGTTACACACGCGGTTGATGTGTATTTTAATTGAGGTCAACTTCGGGTTTTCTACAACCGGACATTAACAAATTCCCGTTTGCCTCATAACCGCGGGCACGGCTTTCGAAAGATATTACCCTGCAGGGGTGTCCCAACTTAGCCCATTATAAGCTCTCACGGTCAACGAAGGATATTCCTTCTACCGGGAAGACCCGATCAATCTCGGAATCCCGGACTACAAGACATTTCGACAGCAATAAAACAAGACCAGCAAAGCCGCCCGAATGTGCCGACAAATCCCGATAGGAGCTGCACATATCTCGTTCTCAGGGCACACCGGATGAGCAGTCCGTACAACTAAAACCAGACCTCAAGTTTCCTTGAGGGGGCGCTGCAAAGCACTCTAGTTTGGGCCAGCACTCGAAGGAGCACTGGTCCGGGGGGTTAAAATAAAGATGACCCTCGGGCTCGCTAAAACCCGGGGGAATATGCTTAGGTGGCAAATGGTTATACCATAGTTGGGCCTTGCTTGTCGAGTCTTATTCAAAGCGAACTGTCAAGGGGTCCCATAAATCACCCAACCGTAAGGAACGTGAAATCAAGGAACATAACACGGTATGACGGAAACTAGGGTGGCAAGAGTGGAACAAAACACCGGGCATAAGGCCGAGCCTTCCACCCTTTACCAAGTATATAGATGTATTAATTATAGCAGATATATATTGTGATATCCCCAACAAGTAAACATGTTCCAATAAGGAACAACATCTCCATGTTCCAACAAGGAACAAACTTCAACTTCACCGCAACTAGCAACGCTATAAGGGTGAGCAAAGCGGTAACATAGCCAATCAACGTTTTGCTAGGAAAGGATGGTTAGGGGCTGACATGGCAATATGGGTGGCATGATATAGCAAGTGGTAGGCATCGCAGCATAGGCATAGCAAAAGAGCGTGCATCTATCATAGCAAAGATAGAAGTGATTTCGAGGGTATGGTCATCTTGCTCGCAATGTTCTCAGAGTTGTCGAAAGCTTGATCCTCGTAAGCGTTCTCAACAGGTTCCTCGTTCACGTACTCGCCTCTCCGGCTCTACCCAAAGCAACAACACAAACAAAGGAACCACAATAAATCACGGTGCAATGCACAATCAACATGATGCAAAACATGGCATGATATGCGGGATGTGATATGCAAAGCGTATGTGCGCTCCGAAAGGAAAATGATGAACCAGGCATCAACTTGGCAAACCAAGTATGCCACTGGAAAGATGAGATGATTTCGGTTGAAATCGATATAAAGATCACCGGAATCGGATGCACGGTTTGGAAATGACAAGCAAAACAAGAATGACACAAATCTGCCATTAACAGCATGATGCCACTTAACAAGCAACAATAAATTAAGCTACTGCACCCAAACGTATCAACAAAGTATATGGCAGTGATCTACCCAAGATGCTTGACAAAAGATGAGCACTGAGCTTCGGCTAAATCACATCATAACAGGTTCAAACAAGCATGGCAAAAATGCACAAAATATCAGGCTGGACATGGCAAAAACAGCATCATGTTACACTGTTCAGAGCAACAAAACTACATGCTACATGAACTTAAAATAGCAAAACATGGCATGGAATGAATCTACTCAACGCATAGAACAAAAGTCCCTTACTGACCATAAGCCA
Source organism: Aegilops bicornis (assembly GCA_021605145.1). NCBI lineage: Eukaryota > Viridiplantae > Streptophyta > Magnoliopsida > Poales > Poaceae > Aegilops > Aegilops bicornis. The sequence goes on along the minus strand of CM038675.1, from coordinate 864,849,399 downwards.
AAAAGGATCAGAAAATATAGTAACACCCATGTCAATATCGAAAGTTTCGTTAACAGATTCAGCAACATGGCATGTCAAAAACTTATAACAAGTAGGCATGTTTACAAGCTCAATGCACTCACTACAGAGCCGTATATGATAAACTAGGCATACATACATCAATAAGACATGGCATAGAAGACATACATGGCAAGAACAATAACATAGCATACATGGATCAACCACAACAACCTTGGCAAAATTGAATAACTTGTAAACAATCTGCCAGGAAACATTTTATAGCAAAAGTAGAGCTCGATTGACTCAAGCTATGGTACTCCATAATTGCAAACAAGGACATGGATTGGTAGAGCAAGACATGTTTAACAAAACATCCTTACTGAAGTATCCCAAACTATGCATGGATCTCTCGGTAGCATCAAGTCAACATGGCATCAAAATATCAGCTAAACAGGGCCGAAAACAGCAACATCAGGACACCTACTTTGCATGCTTGTGCTAGTCACCACATAGATCACAAAAATACATGGCATACACCCCTGGAAAGATGGCATGGCATATTACAAAACACATGTAGGACTCCAATTCATAGGGTGCACACAATAATCATGGCAAAAATAACAAAAGTGCAAGTTCTGTTAAGAAACAGAAACTAACATCACATAGCACTCTTACAACAGCTTTTCGGGCAACAAGATGGGCTCAAATGAAAATGATGCAATGTGATGAAATGATCTACTCTTCGAGGCGAACATTTTGACATATTATACGCGCAAAATGGATCTACAGATGCAAAGATATACCACTTTGAAAATGCAACAAAAAGGAGGGAGAGGTCAACGGGCGGCGCGTGGCCCGAGGCCGGATCGGGCCCGGCCGGATCGGGCGACGGCGGCTCACGAGCTCGCTGGAGCCATGGCGAGGAGGAGGAGGTAGCCGGGTCGGCCGGAGGCGGAGGAGGAGGCGCCGGCGGGTCGGCCGGAGAGGGCGCCGAGGCGCGGGTCCGGCTGGGCGGGGCCCGGCGGGGGAGGCGGGCGCCGCCGGTCGGTGGCGTAGGTGGCGCAGCGGCGCTGGCGGAGGAGCGCGGGCGGCGCGTCCGAAAGCGGGCGGCGATCGGCGCGCCACAAGGGCGGGGCGGCGCCGACGGCCGGGCGGGTTCTGGATGGCCCGGTCAGCGCGGAGGAGGAGGCGGAGGGGCCACGTGTCGCTGGCCCCGAGTGGCCGGCGCGGCGGCGCTGGTGTCCGCAGCGGCGGACACGTCTGGCCGGGCGCGGGGACGGAATTTTAGGGTTAGGGAGGAAGAAGACCCGGATTTGGACGGGGGAGATGTTTAAATAGGCATAGAGGGAGCTAGGAGAGTCCAAATGAGGTGTAGTTTTCGCCCACACGATCGTGATCGAACGACGGAGAGCATGGGAGTGACTTAGATGGGTTATTGGGCTGTTTTGAAGGGGTGTTGGGCTGCAACTTAAAAGAGACCTTTGCGAGAGTGCGGTTAACTGTTGGAGTACGAAACGAGCTCCAAATGACCCGAAACTTGACCGGTGGTCTACGGGTGGTATACCAAGGCCACTAGACAAACCTCGGTCCATTCCGAGACGGTTTAGTACCCGCTGCGGAAAAAACATAAAAGGGGGCGCCGGGGGAGATAGGAGTGCCGGATTGCAAAACGGACAACGGGAAAAATGCTCGGAATCATGAGACGAACACGTATGCAAATGCGATGCACATGATGACATGATATAAAATGCATGACATGGACAAAATGCAAAAAAAGGAAATAAACCCAACCACGGAGGGAATATCATATCACAATGCCGAAAATGGCAAGAGTTGGAGTTACAAATATGGAAAGTTACATCCGGGGTGTTACAACATGATCGTTTAGTATGTTGCTATTGCTTTCCTCATGACTTATACATGTTCCTATGACTATGAGATTATGCAACTCCCATTTACTGGAGGAACACTTTGTGTGATAGCAAACGTCACAACGTAACTGGGTGATTATAAAGGAGCTCTATAGGTGTCTCCGAAGGTACATGTTGAGTTGGAGTATTTCGAGATTAGGATTTGTCCCTCCGATTGTCGGAGAGGTATCTCTGGGCCCTCTCGGTAATGCACATCACTATAAGCCTTACAAGCAATGTGACTAATGAGTTAGTTGCGGGATGATGCATTACATAACGAGTAAAGAGACTTGCCGGTAACGAGATTGAACTAGGTATTGAGATACCGACGATCGAATCTCGGGCAAGTAACATACCGATGACAAAGGGTACAACGTATGTTGTTATGCGATTTGACCGATAAAGATCTTTGTAGAATATGTGGGAGCCACTATGTGCATCCAGATTCCGCTATTGGTTATTGACCGGAGACGTGTCTCGGTCATGTCTACATAGTTCTCGAACCCGTAGGGTCCGCACGCGTAAAGTTCGATGACGGTTATATTATGAGTTTATGTGTTTTGATGTACCGATAGGAGTTCGGAGTCCCGGATGAGATCGGGGACATGATGAGGAGTCTCGAAATGGTCGAGACGTAAAGATTGATATATTGGACGATTATATTCGGACGTCAGAAAGGTTCTGAGTGATTCGGGTATTTTTCGGAGTACCGGAGAGTTACGGGAATTCGTATTGGGCCTTATGGGCCATACGGGAAAGGAGAGAAAGGCCCCAAAGGGAGGCCGCACCCCTCACCATGGACTAGTCCGAATTGGACTAGGGAGGGGGGGGGGGGGCGCCCCCTTCCTTCCTTCTCCTTCTCCCTTCCTTTTTCCTACTCCAACAAGGAAAGGAGGAGTCCTACTCCCGGTGGGAGTAGGACTGCCCCCTTGGCGCGCCCTCCTCTTGGCCGGCCACCTCCCTCCCTTGCTCCTTTATATACAGGGGCAGGGGCACCTCTAAAAATAACAACAATTGATCCCTTGTATCTCTTAGCCGTGTGCGCTGCCCTCCTCCACCATAATCCACCTCGATAATATCGTAGCGGTGCTTCGGCGAAGCCCTGCATCGGTAGGACAACATCATCGTCACCACGCCGTCGTACTGATGGAACTCTCCCTCAAAGCTCGGCTGGATCGGAGTTCGAGGGACGTCATCGAGCTGAACGTGTGCTGAACTCGGAGGTGCCGTGCGTTCGGTGCTTGATCGGTCGGGCCGTGAAAATGTACAACTACATCAACCGCGTTGTTATAACGCTTCCGCTTTCGGTCTACGAGGGTACGTGGACAACACTCTCCCCTCTCGTTGCTATGCATCACCATGATCTTGCGTGTGCGTAGGAATTTTTTTGAAATTACTATGTTCCCCAACAGCTATGACATTTGAACTCGGTGGCGCCGGACAGAAAGAATCGGTAGGACCGATTTTGACTTTGAGTTTAGGTCATATGTGGATGTGAGAAAGTAGTTGAGGGTTTTTTGAGCGTATCACTAAGCACTTGAAGCAAGAGGCTCATTAAGCAACACCTAATCCCTCCTTGATAGTATTGGCTTTTCCTATAGACTCAATGTTATCTTGGATCACTAAAGTGTAAAATGTAGAGTTTTGAGCTTGTGAGCTTGAGCCAATCCTTTGTCCTTAATATTTTGAGGGGTCCACTTTCATCATCCATGCCATGCCATTCATTGAGCTTTCCTAAAATATTTGTCTTGGAATAGCATTAGCTCAATGAGCTATATGTTTATATGAATTACCAAAACCACCTAGGGATAGTTGCACTTTCAATCTCCCCCTTTTTGGTAATTGATGACAACATATAGATCAAATCTTCGACAAATGATAATAAGATTGAAAAACATCGTCGCTTTGAGAAGTATGTGATAAGCAAGAGCTCCCCCTAAATTTGTGCATAGTTTAAGATTTGCTTTGGACTGCAAATGCACAAGGAATTAGGCTCATGGGTTACTCTTCCATGTCACATACATCTTGGTGGAGCGCTCAAAATAATAAATATTGAATACATGCACTCATCACCCAGCAAAGTGAATGATCATATAAGGATAAGTAAGATAATATCATTTAACAAGCATAAGTGTAGCTTATGATTAAACACATGATCATCAATGTCTCACAGATAATAGCATAGTATCTCAAGCAATCAAAAGCAAACAAAGTTCAACCAAGAAGACAAGAGAGAACAAAAGCAAACTCTCTCACTCGAAGCCTATGATCTATACATTTTCTCCCCCTTTGGCAACAAGTTACCAAAAAAGTTCCTAGAAAATGCATAGTACTATATCGTCTCTCAGGCTTGGTCTTCAGTTGGTGGTGTAGAGATGGCTCCTTGGACAAAGACTTCAGTTGATGTGGATGGAGCTGAAGGAGTTGGTGCTGGAGCTGGTTGCAGTGGAGCTGTAGCTGGTGCAGATGAAGTGACTCTGGTGTTTGTTACTGACTCTGAAGCTGATCCCTGAGCTCGAGGCACTCTGGCAAATGCATCAGTAGTTGTCCTGCGTTTTCCTTATCCAAAAGATATTTTCCTGTGCCCATCTTTGATTTAATCAACTCCTGAATTTGTGGGGCATATCCACAACTTATCTTTTGGTCTGCTGTTGTCCTCTTGATAGTCTCAACCATGAGGCTCATGACCTTGAATTTCTATGGCACATCAAATATGTGTAGCAAATTAATTGCATGCCCTCTGATCATGTTGTGGTCACCTGACTTGGGCAAAAGAGTGTGCCTTAGGATCCAGTTGATCGTTGGCAGCCCTGACAGAAGAAAATGGACTGACCCAAACTTGAAAGTCTCAAGAGCTTTGTCTGGGATCTTCTTGTACATATGTGACATAGAATTGTGATCCATCTTTTTCTTGGCATGGACGTCCAAGTCATCTTCATTCTCCTTTGGGGCATTGATCAGATTGGCCCATTCCTCCATAGTTGATTGGTATCTCGTACCTTCAGACATCAAAACTATCCTGCCATCTGGATAGAAATGTGCTGTGGAGTAGAATTGCATAATGAGCTCATCATTCCAGTTTGTGAGCTTCTGCCCAACAAAGTCTGCAACTCCACACGCACTGAAGCTGTCATACACTCCAGGATAATGTTCTTCATTCTCCTTTATGTAGGTCCAGTCGACCCACCTCATATCACACACTATAGGCTTCTTGTCCAACAAGATTGTCTCATAGAAATCCTGTTGTTTCTTTGTGTGGAACCTGTAATCAACAACAGTCCTTCTCCTGGCGGCATATGGATCTGACTCTCTCCATAGCCTCAACCCTGAGTCTCTCCTGATCTTCATGTTCTCAGCCACAGGATGAGCATCATTGTGGTCTGGAATCTTGGGTTTGAGCTTTCTCAGGACTTGTCCTTCATCATCTTCCTCAAGAAGAACTTCGTGCCTTTGGGGCCTTGTTCTTCTCAAAGGCTGGTATACTCCTGGTATTCCTCTTAGGTGCATTCTTGGGCTTGGAGGCAGCTTTGGGTGCTTCTTTGGGCTTTGATGTTGCAGCCCTGACTTTATAGCATCACCCATCAGCTTCTGTACCTTGGGTGCTGGTGCAGCAACCTCTTCTTCTTCTTCTTCTTCCATCATGGAAGGCTTTCCAATCACTCTGGCCATGGTCTTCTTGACCATTTCCTTCCTTTTCTTTCCTTCTGCAGCAGGCTCTTTGGGTTGGGATTCCAAAGATGCTTGAGTGGAGGCTCTGGCTTTAGACATGGGTTGTCTTCCTGCTGGCCTTTTGATCTTCAGCCCTGGCTTAACTGCAGCTGAGCTATACTCCTTCTTGAGTGTTTTCTTCTTTGAAATGGCCTCATCTTCTACTGCCACATAATCCTCATCCTCAGATTCTGAGGTTCTCTACTTCCTTGTCCTGGTGGCAGCTTTGGGAAAATTGCTGGGAGTGCTTCTGCTTCCCTCATCTGAGCTGCTAGAGGGACTAGTGCGCTCACTCATCTGAATCTGCTCCTCTGACTTGTTCTGGCTGTCACTTTGGTCAGACATGTTGCAAACACTGACTGCAGACCCTGTGAATAGTTATAGATGAGATAGAGTGGATGAGCATCACAAAATACAGAGGTTTTTGCAAATGAATGATTCAAAAACTTAGTTTTAGTTTTCCATAGAAAGCATTTCGGATCAACCGATTTGCAAACTCGGTGATACCGAAGCAGCTTTTGGAACCTAAACTAGTGAACTCGGTCAGACTGTGTCACAGTTCGGTGGCACTGAGACTGCTAGGGTTTCACTGAGTTCTAAAATAGGTCACACCGATTAGCAATTCTCGGTCAGACCGAGAGTTACTAGTGCAATGGCGTTAGCCGAATCGGTGGGACCGAGTTTTTCAACTCAGTGGGTCCGAGATGGTTTCGGCGGAAACCTAACCCTAAATTTTCAAATCGCATATGTTCTAAGGATTGTTTTGACTGGATAGAGGTGTTTCAATCATGGCAAGAATCATAATGAACACAATGTGCTGAGAATCAGAAGAGGATAGCACTGTGATCGAGTTCATACCCTAGTTCGGCGATGAACTCGTTACGGCGGCAACAGCGGAGATGAAATCCGTTGACGGCGGCGGAGACCAGCGACAGGAGGCGGCTGGCGACGAAGTCGACGATCCGGATACCTAGAAGGAAGAGCGAGCTATGCGCGGGCGAAGAGGTTTGGAGAAAGTTTTCCAAATTTTTGCCCGTGTGAATATATAGCCCGACACTGTCGGTGTGACCGAGTGGAACAACTCGGTGGCATCGAGATGCATAACTGTTGACAGTTACAGCAACTCGGTGTGACCAAAAAGTTCAAATCGGTTGCTCCGAGATTGAAAACCTAGATCAACTTAGTGATCTCGGTATGACCGAAATGGAGAAATCGGTCAGACCGAAAAGCACAAAGAAGTTTTGGAAGTTTAAGTCTATGACGAATCGGGGACTCAGTGCTCCTCACACAGTGGTTCGAATCTGACTTGATCAAATTTTTTGATGTAGCATGAATAGAGTTTGAGACGAGAAAAGCATAGATAGATAGAGAAGGTTCTTAGGCATTCTTGTCCATCCACTTGGCCAAAGAAAAAGAAACCAATCAATCAAAACAACAAGTGGATGTCCTCGAATGAGTAAAATATGCAACCAACATGCTCACACAATAAAATGACAAATGAAATATGTGACAAAGCATGCACAAACAATTCTAGCATCTATCAAACAATTGGCGATGACTAGGTCATCTATATATGAGTATATTGACTTAGGAGTCAAATGAGAACATTTGATCATAGGTCATACTCATCGCTTAAGCTCAAGTGGGGTTACCACTTTTACATAATGCATTGATGTGTTCACATCATTAGAGTTGCTTGAGTCAATTCTTAGAGTTAAGCTCCCCTAGATGTGAGATCCCCTTAGAGGGATGAACTAACCTTGGGTTTTGTCGATGATGACTTCATGTAGGTGTTGAAGATGTGGATGCTCAATGTTGATGTAGATCATTTGGAGTAATCCTTTGGAGTGAGTTGCACTTTCAATACCTACATGGGTTAGTCCCACAAGGAACAAACAAAAATATCCATAGACATAGAGTGATGCACACACAAGATGATGTCCATGTAAACATTAGGTTACCTTGTCCCTTGCCTTACCAACATGAGGGTTTGTGACTCCTTGAACTAGTGCAAGATATGGAATTTGATTGCACTAGTCCTTGCCATAATGATATGAGTGAAGAATGTTGGCGGAGTCACCCTCAAGAACTCTCTAGTCCTTCTTCTCCGGGATCCACATCATCTTGATGGGAATCCTTGGAGTTGTAGTTGTACTTGATGAAGTAGAACTTGACGTAGTCTTGGGAACCCACTTGACCAAGGCCTTAGGTGCTTCTTCAAATGCATTGATCTCCTCTTGAAGCTTGTCCTTGCCTTTGTTCTTGTGGTCTTGTGGTGGAAGATCATCTTGTGCTTGTGTTCCCTTGAAGGAAGTAGGATCATACTTCTCTTGTTGAGGAACAAACTTCGTCTTGGGGTATTGAATTTCTTCCCACTCAACTCCATTGGCATTGAACTTCCGTTCAAAACCAACACCTTGATTCTTCCGGTGCCTTCCTTGCTCGCGTAAAATTTCCTCGAATTGCTTACTGCCGACAAGGCTTTTGTAAACACCTTTCTCTATAATTCCCTTCAATAAGCTATTTTCTTGCTCAAGTGTAACTTGGCTAAGAGAATCATTAGTGGAATCAAGAGAACTACTAGAAGCAACAATATTGGATTTAGCATTATTATTGTTACTACTAGAGGAAGAATCTTTCTTGTTCTTGTTACTAGACTTGACTTGAGGCATGTAAGTAGATAAGAGTAAATGCTTGGAAATTTAAGAAGAACTTTTCTTACGGAGATCATCATTGTTTGCCTTTAATAACTCATGCTCTTGCTCAAGATTGAGCTTTTCAAAGCGTAACTTCTCATGAGCCCTTAAAAGTTCTCGATGATCTTCGAAGATAGTTTCATGAGCTAACTTAAGAGTGTTTAGTTCTTTAGTTAGAAGCTCAATCTTCTCCTTATCATTGTCATTCGCTTTTATCTTGATTAGCATGATTAATTGACGTTTCATCATAGTATTCATCACTAGAGTTGTCAATAAGTAAATCATCATCACCTAACAAGTCATCTTCATCACTATTAAAATCAACATACTGGGGTGTGTTACCTTAGGACCTTTGGCCATGAAGCATCTTCCAATTCCTTCATTTGGTGAATCAAATATGTCGAGGGAGTTGGATGACACAAGTGCTAGACCGGCAACACCTTCATCTTGAGTATATTCAGAGTCGGAGTGATAGCTTCTCTCGGAGTGATTGTCGGAGTCGGAGCCGGATACCCATTCACCAACATGAGTTTGATGTCTTGGTTTTGTGTAGCTCTTTGATGACTTGTCCTTCCTTTCCGAATCCTTGCTTCTCCGTGAGGGTCTTCGTTCATAACGATCATCTCTACTCCTTCTGTCTCTTGGTGGTGATTCTTCTCTTCTACTTCTTCTTTTTTGAGAATCTTCTCTTCTTTTGTAGGGTGTCGTACACTCATTGGAATAGTGTCCGGGTCTCCCACAATTGTAGCAATTGCGCTCTCTACTAGAAGATCTTTTGTCATTGTAGGACCTTGACTTAGAGCTTCTTTCTTTGCTTCTACTCTTGTAGAATTTGTTGAAGTTCTTCACCATTAAGCTCAATTCTTCATTGAAGGTTTGTTTCTCACTTGATGATGTGGGGCTTCACATGAGGCTTTGTAAGCACCACTTGACTTGTTGTGAAGTTCCTCCTTATCCTTGAGTGACATCTCATGAGCAACAATTCTTCCAATGACTTCCGTTGGCTTGAGATCTTTGTAATTTGGAATCATTTGGATCAATGTGCACACGGTATCATATTTTCCATCCAATGCTCTTAGGGTCTTCTTGATGATGAATCTGTCGGTCATCTCTTCACTTCCTAAGCCGGCAATCTCATTTGTGATAAGAGCAAGCCTAGAGTACATTTCAGCGACACCTTCACCATCCTTCATTTTGAACTTGTCAAGCTGACTTTGGAGCACATCCAACTTGGATTCCTTGATGGAGTCGGTACCTTCATGCATATTAATCAAAGTATCCCAAATTTCCTTTGCATTCTCACACTAGTGCAGAACCGGGCAATAGCACCGGTTCGTAAGGCCCTTTAGTGCCGGTTCCATAACCGGCACTAAAGTGTGGGCACTAAAGCTGCTAAAGGGAAACCACGTGGCACGAGCCAGCTCCAGGGGCCTGGAGCCCTTTAGTACCGGTTGGTAAGACCAACCGGTACTATAAGGTTTGGGGGGTTTTTAGTTTTATGATTTCTTTTTCATTTAATTTTGTGTTTCCATTTTAATTCTTTTTCGTTTGCTGGTATTTTACGATACTACACATTGTACACGTTATGCATATATATATATATATATATATATATAAATATAAATATATATATATATATATATATATAGAATTTCTAGTAGAACCAATCATGCATATATATATATCATCAGTGTCTCACAAACCATCATATTAATTAATTCACACATACACACATGTATAGCTATATACAATTTCTCCTACATATGCATGTTGCCTTCGGAGCCAGTGGCATTAGCCTAATTGGTGCCTTGAGCACGATGACAATTGGAAGTGGTTTTCATGGGGCGGTAGCGGGTAATAGTATTCTCCTCGGATTTATGACCTGGTCGAGCAAAAATCCCGCTTATTTCCTCTTGAAGTGTTTCTACGGCGCTCCGCTTTCTAGGAGCTTCTCCCGCACCTCTGTGAACTGTTAAGAAGGAGATCAATATGCATGTGTATTAGTTGTGTGACTAGATATCGATAATGGTGTAAAAATTGTGAATAGTGTTTTGACAAGCGTACCCATTCCTGTCTTTGAGATCTGCTCCTTTCGGACGCTATCATGCGAATGTTCTCGCAAACGCAGAATGCACACAGATCAGTCCTCGCTACCGCTTCAGGGCCTTTACGAGAATGGAATTTGATCAGATAATAATTAATCAAGCATGATAATTAAAGAGATGGCAGCTAGCTAGCTAGCTAGTACTACTTAATTACTTACCTTGGGTCGAAACCATTTAAGCTTTTGTTTCCATTCTCCTGGGTCACGTTGATGAACCTTGCCCAAGCCCTGCCTCACGACAAAGAAAATGAATAAAGGGGTTATTAAATAGTTCATATCATGAAAAATGACGAACTAAATAGGCCGAGATATATAGTTAATAATGATTGAAATTGCCTGTTGACTATCCCAAACAAGATGTTATAGTTAGTTTTTTCTTTGAGTAGTGAGTCCAAAGATTTCAACTGCTCAAGGCGTCAACTTTAATGATACACAAGACCCAGTGAAATCTGCATGCATACACGTTTGCATGTCTTAATTAAGCGGGCATATGTAAGCAAAAACATGTAGCTAGCTAGTAGGCAAAACAGAGAATTTGTACTACAAGACAGTGTGACTCACTTTGGAAGTTGTAAGGAAGTAGTATATCTTCATTGTATTTGAGGCGCTTCAAGAACTCTAGCATGTTGTCCTCTACGGCCTTTTGATGACGTTGATTTATTTTCCATGTGTATTCATTAACGGTGTTTGGGTCAAGACGACTGATTTTGTTGAATTCTTCGGGGCACAATCCATTGAAGATGATATCACAAGCTTGAGCGTTGTATTGCAGCATCTTCAATTCATCCGCACTAGCTTCACGGTTCGGTTCTCTCCCATCAAAGAATTCACCTTGCAGATTGCTTGACTTGTGAATTCTTTGATGGGAGATTGCTTGACTTGTGAATTCTTTGATGGGAGAGAACCGAACCGTGAAGCTTGTGCACCACTTGACGGCGGGGTTATGTCTGAGAATATGCATTTTCATCTTATGCTTCCAACTAGCAAAATTAGTGCCATCAAAGTAAGGACCTCTACGGTGATAATTTCCCTCTCTAGACGCCATACTCTCCTAGGTTGTGAAACCAAGGCTATGACCACCAAAAGCTATGGAAGTCAAAGCAAATGGAGACCAAAGCTCTGATACCACTTGTAGGACCTTTAAGTATGTCTAGAGAGGGGGTGATTAGACTACTTGACCAATTAAAAACTTAACCTTTTCCCAATTTTAGACTTTGGCAGATTTTAGCTATCTTTGCACAAGTCAAGCAATCTTCACACAATTCAAGCAAGCATGCAAAGAGTATATGAGCAGCGGAATTTAAAGCATGCAACTTGCAAGAATGTAAAGGGAAGGGTTTGGAGGATTCAAACGCAATTGGAGACACGTATGTTTTTGTCGTGGTTCCGGTAGGTGGTGCTATCGTACATCCACGTTGATGGAGACTTCAACCCACGAAGGGTAACGGTTGTGCGATTCCACGGAGGGCTCCACCCACCAAGGGTCCACGAAGAAGCAACCTTGTCTATCCCACCATGGCCGTCACCCACGAAAGACTTGCCTCACTAGCGGTAGATCTTCACGAAGTAGGCGATCTCCTTGCCCTTGCAAACTCCTTGGTTCAACTCCACAATCTTGTCGGAGCCTCCCAAGTGACACCTAGCCAATCTAGGAGACACCACTCTCCCAGAAGTAACAAATGGTGTGTTGATGATGAACTCCTTGCTCTTGGGCTTCAAATGATAGTCTCCCCAACACTCAACTCATAGGATTTGGATCTGGTGGAAAGAAGATTTGAGTGGAAAGCAACTTGGGGAAGGCTAGAGATCAAGATTCATATGGTAGGAATGGAATATCTTGGCCTCAACACATGAGTAGGTGGTTCTCTCTCAGAACTGGTAAGTTGGAAGTGTAGGTTTGTTCTGATGGCTCTCTCCATGAATGAAGAGGAGGTGGAGGGGTATATATAGCCTCCACACAAAATCTAACCGTTACACACAATTTACCAAACTCGGTGGGACCGAATTAACAAACTCGGTCGGACCGATTTAGTAAACCTAGTGACCGTTAGTGATTTCGGTGGGACCGACATGCAACTCGGTAGGACTGATATGGTTAGGGTGAGGGCATAACATAATCCCGGTGAGACCGATTACACAAACTCAGTGAGACCGATTTTGGTAATTAGCTAACCAGAGAGTTGGTGAGGTAAACTCGGTGGGACCGATTCGCTCTTTTTGGTAAGACTGAAATGTTACGAAAGGGAAATAGAGAGTTTACATTGCAATCCCGGTGGGACCGATCGCTCACTTCGGTTAGACCGAAACGTTACGAAGGGAAACAGAAAGATTACAATCCCATCTCGGCGAGACCAAGATCCCTATCGGTGAGACCGATTTACCTAGGGTTTGTGGCAGTGGCTATGACATTTGAACTCGGTGGCGCCGGATAGAAAGAATCGGTAGGACCAATTTCGACTTTGGGTTTAGGTCATATGTGGATGTGAGAAAGTAGTTGAGGGTTTTTGGAGCATATCACTGAGCACTTGAAGCAAGAGGCTCATTAAGCAACACCTCATCTCTCCTTGATAGTATTGGCTTTTCCTATAGACTCAATGTGATCTTGGATCACTAAAGTGTAAAATGTAGAGTCTTGAGCTTTTAAGCTTGAGCCAATCTTTTGTCCTTAATATTTTGAGGGATCCACTTTCATCATCCATGCCATGCCATTCATTGAGCTTTCCTGAAATATTTGTCTTGGAATAGCATTAGCTCAATGAGCTATATGTTGTTATGAATTACCAAAACCACCTAGGGATAGTTGCACTTTCACACCTCAGGGTCTTCGTTCTTAGGCTTATACCATTGGTGGATGCTGATCGGGATCTTGTCCCTAACCAGAACCCCGCACTGAGCAATAAATGTGTTCTTTGTCTGGATGGGTTCAATCGGTTGGCCGTCGCGCGCGATTGCTATGATCACAAACCTTTCATCCGTGCTCAACCTTTTCTTCGGGCCTCATCTCTTTACCGAAGTTGTGCTCGATCCGGAGGGCTAGAAAAAAGAACAAAGACGAGAGTTAATTAATATGTGTACATACCAAAACAATGAATGCATCAATTAGCTAGTCAGCAAAGGCTTAACTAATATATATACACGGTCTCCTTCTTGCACCGTCATTGGGTCACCGGAGCCATCATAATCATAGCCAGCTGTTTCTTCACCCTCTCCTTCCAGACCATCGGTGTCGTTGAGAAACAACTAGCAGACGGCATCACTTCCTTGTGCGATTATGTCCCCCAACAACGCTTCTAGTGCTTCGTCTTGGGGGGTGTCCATAGTTTCTACAAATATTTACAACATGGAAATTATTATTCAAACATGATAGATGGATATATTAGCTAGTGGCAAACGTAGAACTAGCTAGCTAATCACAGTAAGGAATCATATTAATTAGTGGCCTCCATGCTGCTTCTCTAGGGTTTGGGGTGGCCTCGACAACGCTTCAAGGGGGTAATATCGACAACGACGACATACGTACATGGAAAAATAATATTATCTGAGAGGGGGTATATCGACCCCCCCCCCATGTGTTGAAGTTATCGGGAGGGGGTATATCGACACCCCCCACGTGTTGAAGTTATCGGGAGGGGTTTATATCAACAACGACGACATACGTACATGGGAAAATAATATTATCGGGGAGGGGTTATATCAACCCCCCTCGTGTTGAAGTTATCGGGTGGGGTATATCAATTCCCCCACGTGTTGAAGTTATCGGGAGTTTATATCGACACGACATACGTACATGGGAAAATAATATATCGGGGAGGGGGTATATCGACCCCCCATCGTGTTGAAGTTATCGGGAGGGGTATATCGACGACGATATATCCGATAAAAAATAAGAAGAGAAGAAGAAATAAAAAGAGGAGAAGAAGAAAGGAATAGAGGAGAGGATTGAAGAAAAAAAAGAAAAAAAAAGGAGAAGAAGAAAGGAATAGAGGAGAAGAAGAGAAAATAGAATTTTCTCCTCTATTCCTTTCTTCTTCCCGTCTTCTTTTTCTTCTTTTTTCTTCTTCTTATTTATTTCTCCTCTTCTTCCTCTTCTTATTTCCTTTTTCCTCTCATTCTTTTTCTTCTTCTTCCTTCTTAAAAATACATGAAGTAGTATTGCTTGTTTTTTTTAAATAATATTCAAATAGAAATTTTAGAAAATAAGTAAAGGTTTTGCCTAATTCATTGTTCATATGAATATACAAACATTTGCATATTTACAATGATTAATATCGCCAAAAAAATCTATGAACAGAAAAAATACTATTTTTTCTAAAAATCTATCTTTTGCATATATACATGAACATATATATACACAGAGAACATATATACATACATATATACATTTTATATAAAATGCAAAAACAAAAATTCTAAAAAAAGAACATATAAACAGATATACACACATACATATACTCATACATATACATATAATCAGGAATAAAACATCTATATATGTGCAAAAAAACAGGGGGAAGAGGGGGCGGTGCCGGCCCTGACCAAAGGGAGAGGTGCGGCGTGGTCGGGGTAGGGGCACGGCGCGCGTCGGGGTAGAGGCGACGGCGGCGTGGTCGGGGAAGGGGCAGAGGCGACGGCGGCGTGGTCGGGGCAGGGCGAGGCAGAGGCGACGGCGGCGCGGGGCAGCTGGGGCGACGACGACGTGGTCGGGGCAGGGGTGCGGGGCGTGGTCGGGGCGAAGGCCGGGCGGGCGTGTTTCGGGCAGGGCGGCTGCACGCCGACGAGGCAGCAGAGGGCGGCGACAACGGCGACGGGGCGAGCCCGGGCAGCCTGGCGGCGTCGTCGGGGCGGGGGAACTGATGCAAATGAATCTGAAAAACGCCAAGTGCTTTCTTATATACTGAGGGTATTGGTCCCGGTTCGTGGCACCAACTGTGACCAGTGCCTCCCTTTAGTCCCAGTTGGTGGCACCAACCGGGACCAAAGGCCTCTTTTCAGTAGCCCAAAGGAAGGGAACCAGCGGCCTTTGGTACAACTGTGCAGTGTGCTTGAGACCAAGAATATCCGTCCCTGCATATTATTGAGTCCCTTCCAAGCGTGCCTTTTCTAGTCAGTCTCCCCTCTTACCGCGATTTAGGGAGACCTATCTTCTTAAGGCCAGGAATGATGTCAACACAAAACCCGATGACATCCTCTGTTTGATGGCCCATGGAGATGCTTCCTTCTGGCCTAGTGCAGTTACAGACATGTTTCTTTAGGACTCCCATGAACCTCTCAAAGGGGAACATATTGTGTAGAAATACGGGTCTCCAATATTTGCTCCTTTTCCAGCCCAGAATTCCAGCTGCCGGCATTCTCCCTCTTCATGTAAACCTTGTAAAATAAGAGAGAATAGCCATAAGTATCGTGACATAACGTGAAATAACAGCCCATAATGCGATAAATATCGATATAAAAGCATGATACAAAATGGACGTATCAAACACCAGCTCGAAACTGACAAGACATTGCGCCACATCACTCCTTAGCGTTGGTATGATTTCTGTATCGATCACCTTCTGAGATATTGCATTTAGGAATGCACATAGCTTCACAATGGCTAATCGGACGTTTTCCGATAGAAGCCCTCTCAATGCAACCGGAAGCAGTTGCGTCATAATCATGTGGCAGTCATGAGACTTTAGGTTCTGGAACTTTTTCTCTGGCATATTTATTATTCCATTTATATTCGACGAGAAGCCAGTCGGGACCGTCATACTGAGCAGACATTCAAAGAAGATTTCTTTCTCTTCTTTCGTAAGAGCATACCTGGCAGGACCTTCATAGTGCTTCGGAGGCATGCCGTCTTTTTCGTGCAAGCGTTGCAGGTCCTCCCGTGCCTCGGGTGTATCTTTTGTCTCCCTATACACGCCCAAGAAGCCTAGCAGGTTCACGCAAAGGTTTCTTCGTCACGTGCATCACGTCGATCGAAGAGCGGACCTCTAGGTCTTTCCAGTAGGGTAGGTCCCAAATATAGATTTCTTCTTCCACATGGGAGCGTGTTTCTCAGCGTCATTCGGAACAGCTAGTCCGCCGGGACCCTTTCCAAAGATTACGTGTAAATCATTGCCCATAGCAAGTACGTGATCACCGGTACGCATGGCGGGCTTCTTCCGGTGATCTGCCTCGCCTTTGAAATGCTTGCCTTTCTTTCGACATTGATGGTTGGTCGGAACAAATCGACGATGACCCAGGTACACATTCTTCCTGCATTTGTCCAGGTATATACTTTCAGTGTCATCTAACCAGTGCGTGCATGCGTGGTATCCCTTGTTTGTCTGTCCTGAAAGGTTACTGAGATCGGGCAATCGTTGATGGTCACGAACAGCAACGCCTTTAGGTCAAATTCCTCCTTTTTGTGCTCATCCCACGTACGTACACCGTTTTCATTCCACAGCTGTAAAAGTTCTTCAACTAATGGCCTTAGGTACACATCAATGTCGTTGCCGGGTTGCTTGGGGCCTTGGATGAGAACTGGCATCATAATGAACTTTCGCTTCATGCACATCTAAGGAGGAAGGTTATACATACATAGAGTCACGGGCCAGGTGCTGTGATTGCTGCTCTACTCCCTGAAAGGATTAATGCCATCCGCGCTTAAAGAAAAACATATGTTCCTTGGGTCCTTTGCAAACTCATCCCAGTACTTTCTCTCAATTTTTCTCCACTGCGACCCGTCAGCGGGTGCTCTCAACTTCCCGTCTTTCTTACGGTCCTCACTGTGCCATCGCATCAACTTGGCATGCTCTCCGTTTCTGAACAGACGTTTCAACCGTGGTATTATAGGAGCATACCACATCACCTTCGCAGGAAGCCTCTTCCTGGGGGGCACGCCGTCAACATCACCAGGGTCATCTCGTCTGATCTTATACCGCAATGCACCGCATACCCGGCATGCGTTCAGATCCTTGTATGCACCGCGGTAGAGGATGCAGTCATTAGGGCATGCATGTATCTTCTGCACCTCCAATCCTAGAGGGCATACGACCTTCTTTGCTGCGTATGTACTGTCGGCAATTCGTTATCCTTTGGAAGCTTCTTCTTCAATATTTTCAGTAGCTTCTCAAATCCTTTGTCAGGCACAGCATTATCTGCCTTCCACTTCAGCAATTCCAGTACAGTACCGAGCTTTGTGTTGCCATCTTCGCAATTGGGGTACAACACTTTTTTGTGATCCTCTAACATGCGATCGAACTTCAGCTCCTCCTTTTGAATTTCGCATTGCATCCTTGCATCGACAATGACCCGGCGGAGATCATCATCATCGGGAACATCGTCTGGTTCCTCTTGATCTTCAGCAGCTTCACCCGTTGCAGCATCATTGGGCATATCGGCTGGTTCCTCTTGATCTTCACCAGCTCCCCCCGTTGCAGCATCACCGTATTCAGGGGGCACATAGTTGTCATCGTACTCTTCTCCTTCGCCGTCTTCCATCATAACCCCTATTTCTCCGTGCCTCGTCCAAACATTATAGTGTGGCATGAAACCCTTATAAAGCAGGTGGGTGTGAAGGATTTTCCGGTTAGAGTAAGACATCGTATTCCCACATTTAATGCATGGACAACACATAAAACCATTCTCCTTGTTTGCCTCAGCCGCTTCGAGAAACTCATGCACGCCCTTAATGAACTCGGAGGTGTGTCTCATCACCATACATCCATTGACGGTTCATCTGCGTGCATTATATATAATTAAGTGTGTCAAAAACCATTACAGAACATCATGAATAGATAAATAAGTGACCAAATTAATAGAAGTTCATCATCACATTAAAACCAAAGTACATACATAGTTCTGATCTAACAACATATAGCTCTCCAGAGCATCTAATTAATTAAACCATACATTGAAACTATGTAAAACATTTTAATGCGAAAACAAATGCGATCATAATCGCAACCAAGGTAACAATTGATCCAACGGCATAATGATACCAAGCCTCGGTATGAATGGCATATTTTCTAATTTTTCTAATCTTCAAGCGCATTGCATCCATTTTGATCTTGTGATCATCGACGACATCCGCAACATGCAACTCCAATATCATCTTCTCGTCCTCAATTTTTTTCCTTCAAGAAATTATTTTCTTCTTCAACTAAATTTAACCTCTTGACAATAGGGTCGGTTGGAATTTCCGGTTCACATACCTCCTGGATAAATAAAATCTATGTCACGTTGGTCGGCATAATTTTCATAAACAATAAATGAACCAATAGTTATAAAGAAAATATATACCACATCCGAATCAGAGACAGGACGAGGGCCGACGGGGGCGCATACCAAAACCATCGCACTATATAAGATGCATTGATAAAAGTAAGAAAATAATACAAGTATCTATCTAAACATACAAGTAAGAATATTTTTCCTTTCAGAAAGAAGATAAGAACAAGAGGCTCACTACGGTGGTGCCAGCGATGAAATCGGCGCGGGTGATCGACGGCGGTGAAGACGGGGACGGGGCGTGACGGACCGCTCAACCTACACAAATATTGAGGAAAATGGAGCTTGGAGGTCGAGCTTGGAGAGGAGAAAGCTTAATTAATGTGGCTCGGGCATTCCATCGAACACCTTGTGTGCATAGGAGGTGAGCTAGAGCACCACCAAGGCCTCTCCCCTCGGCGGCCAGAAAAAACAGAGCAGTGTGCTCTGCTCTTACGCGAGTGGGTATATATAGGCACCTCATTGGTCCCGATTGGTGGCATGAACCGGGACTAAAGGGCAGCCTTTGGTCCCGGTTCAAGCCACCAACCGGGACCAATGGTGGTGGGCCAGGAGCGAGGCCCATTGGTCCCGGTTCGTCCCACCAACCGGGACCAAAAGGTCCGCATTTAACCGGGACCAATGGCCCACGTGGCCCGGCCGGCCCCCGGGGCTCACGAACCGGGTCCAATGCCCCATGGGTCCCGGTTCTAGACTGAACCGAGATTAATGGGCTGATCCGTCCTGAACCTTTGCCCCCTTTTCTACTAGTGGTATGTGTGTGTTGTAGAGAATAAATGGCATACAGACACATCACCGTCCTAGTGTGTGGTCACCTTGTCAACACCGAGCTTGTGCTATTCAACTCTTGGGGACCTATGACTTTGTCTGGCGGATCATTATCGGGTGTAGAATTTCTTTTCTTCCCAAAGTATATATAAAGCTGCCACGTGAATAGAGATGGCATCCACATTGCCGGTACGACATCAAATTTGACAAGCAACAAAGACCATTCTTTCAGGAACAACAGCAAAAAAAAGTGGATATGGGGAGTTGTTCTTACAGTAGGCACCTTGATCTCCATCAGTCGAGCTGGTATTGTGCCTGTTTGCTTCAATCAATGGTAGGATTGATTCTGATGGAGACTAAAAGAAAAGAATTGACAACAAACAATAGATTCCTTTCTGCTCCTACCTACACAGACTAATGTAAAGCTATTGTCGCACTCAATTTATCATTACTAGGAAAAACCTTATACACAGAATCTTACCAGCAACGTGGCCCGCTACTTAGCAGTAGCGCGTACGGCAACAGCGCAACTGATATAAACATAGCAGTAGGGCGTTAGGAAAAAATAACGCTACTACTAATATTGCCACGACGTAGCCACCAGACTAGGAATAGTAGTAGCGCATGTTCTGTATACGCGCTACTGCTATGGGAATTTAGTTGTACCGCTTTATCCTAACACGCGCTACTGCTAAACGTGATCTATCTCCTCTAACCTGCCGCCCCCTCTCTCCCTCTCCACTCTCACGCCCCCCCCCCCCCTCACGCACCCCGGCCCCCGTCGTCCGCCGCCGCCGCCGATCCTGGACCTCCTCCACTGAGGTAGCCCCTCCTTCCCTCCTCCCTCCTCTCTCCTCCCTCCTCCCTACCGCGCTCCTCTCTCCTTCCTCCTCCTCCGGCCAAGCCCTCCGCCGGCAGCCCTCCTCCCTCTCCTCCTCTCTCCTCCCTCTCCTCTCTCCTCCCTCCTCCACCTCCTCCTCCTCCTCCTCCGCCTACCCTCCTCCTCCTCTTCCTCCTCCTCTCTCCTCCCTCCTCCCACCCTCCTCCCTCCTCCTCCCTCCCAACTAGTTAAAAATTTATTACTGTTCTTAGTTGAATTAGTAAGTGCTTAGTTGAATTAGTAAGAAAATTAATTATTTTTATTTATAGTAAGTGCTTAGTTGAACTAGTTGAATTAATATAACTAGTTTATTTTTAGTAAGAAAATTTAGGTATATGAGATTTGATGATCTAATTAAAATTTTACTATAGGACTAGTGTATATTTAGTAAGAAAATTAATAAAACTAGTTTATTTTTGGTAAGTGCTTAGTTGAATTAGTTCAATTAATAGAACTAGTTGAATTTATGTCATTATCACTTTGTCATCAAAGAATGCTATATGATATTTGATGATCTAATTAAAAATTTACTCCGTGCAATATGCAGGCTTAGTCGTGTCTCCTTGGAGTGATCGTCATCCGAGCTACCTCCACTTCCTCTACACCCGAGTCGGTGAGCTAAAAGTCCACCTCCTCCTTCTCCACCTTCCTCTACATTCGAACTAGGGTATTTAGTTATGCTTCTTAACCAAATGAAATGTTCGGATTATAAGATATATTGAAATGTTTTGTCAATATTGAACCATTGAAATGCAATGAGCACCAGTTTATGCTCATGTGCGAATTGTTCATTCATTTCCGAGTGACCTATATATGTTTTCCCGGAGTGTTGATTCATTTCTGTTCCGGCAAATTTCAGGCTCTCGATATGTCCTATTTTAGCAAAGGTCATGCCGGATTTTTTCATGAATTTAAGCATGACTTGTGCTAGAATATGTAGGAAATATCGAATGTCCCGAATTTGCTAGAAAGAGAATTACGACATTTCGAGTTGACTTTAAGTCTGTCGGGGCTCCATACATGACAGTCCAAAAATCGGTGAGGGAGAGTCTCCACCATATATGAGAGAAGAATGCCTGACTGTTGTTGTGGGGGTCGCTTTTCCTTCTTCTCTTTGTGCTAGACCTTTGTTATGCACTAGGGGAAGAAGGAGTAGCGACCATCATCGACGGTCGAAAAATCGGTGAGGGAGTGTCCAGCATATATGAGAGAAGAAGAATGCCGACTGTTGTCGTGGGGGTCGCTTCTCCTTCTTCTCCTTGTGCTAGATATTTGTAATGCACTAGGGAAAGGAGGAGTAGCGACCATCACCAACGGTCGCAATATCAGAGAGGGAGTGCCCACGATATACGTGAGATGGGAGTTTAGGAAGGAAGACCCGATAGACGTAAAGTCAACCCATTGCATATTGAGTAATAGTTATCTCTATGTTGAGTTTTCTGATAGTTGCCTTCGATCGATTTTTAGTTAATGTTTCAACTATAAACATAGGAAATGTCTGACGACGAAATGGAATTCGGTATGTACGTATACTGCCAAGACGAGTGCGGCCTGTGCGACAGGCCTCACCTAGTTGGTGGTAGGCGCTTCAGCATCAAGCTGGATGAAACCTTCAAAATGCATATAGTAAGTCACAACGACAAGTCTTTTTTCGTAATTAAGCATTACTTCTGCTTCTTTTGCTTCAACTTATAATTTTAATTTTTTTACTATTCTTCTAGCGTATCCCCTGCCGTGCAAGAATGTATGTCTTGGATAAGGTTGGTTTCAGTACTATGGAAAATATGGAGGTAAAAAGAGTTAACTTGAGGACCGAGCATGGCTATAGTTTTGCCGCAAAATTATACAATTCATACACCTACACACATTTTGAATGCAAACAATGGAGAGCACTATGCAAGGCTTATGCATTTGAGCGTGATATGCTTATCACCTTTGATATTTGTCCGGAAGATGATATTGAAGATAATATCGACATCTGGGTCGATGTGCAGACGCCTCCATTTCTACCATTATGTGAGTGTTTCAACCATATTTATGTCTTGAATATTGTTTATTCAAAAGTAGTTGACAACTAATTTCCATTGACAGCTTATTTCCATTCAAGCAAACATGTTCGACGCTTGGTAGACATGACCTACTACTGTCCTGGAGCAGAACAAAACTGTGAGGAGATAAGTCATTACGTTTCATGGCTTGAGGATCTTCATACTGTCAAGACAAATTATTTTCCTGAACTTGAAAATATTAGTACTCAAAACGTGCGACCAATAGTGTTCGTAATGAACTACGGTCACATATATTTAGGAAAGATGCTAAGATTTTTACTATTTGTCCTCAGTGCATCTTTTGCATACATTATTTTTTTAAGCTAAACTTCATTATTAAGTATGTTACTACGATGTTCTTCAACAGGGACCCCCGATGATAGTTGTGCCTCAGTGGATCGAGGCTAAATGTCACATGTCCATGGTTAGCATACGGCCAAGACATCCTACATTGCACATAAGTGCATTCAGGATTTCTAGAAGCGAGCAAGTCTTAATAGTCAAAGACTAGAACAAAATTGTGAAGGATCGCAGAGAAGAACTAAGGAGCAGCAATCAGAAGCGCAACCCACAATTAGGAGATAGGTTCATCTGCATGCTTCAATATGATGAATCGGGAGCACTACACATGTTCTATGCTATTTTACCTGAGAGAGAGCAGTAGGAGTGATTAGCTAGCTAGAATGAGTGTTGATGATAATGAGTATGATGATTATTATTAGCTAGTGTTGGTGGTCATTAGCTATGACTATGATGATTAAATAGTGCTGGTGGTAATAACTATGATGATTATTAGCTAGTGTTGATGGTGATGATATGATGCAAGAGTTTTTATATTAATATGATGTTGATGATGATGATGAGTACGTTATTATATCATTGGGTCAAAGAATCATGGGTTAGTTTTAAGTGGATGGATCCTAAGTGATCAAGTCATGAATTATCATGATAATCCATGACTTGGTCACTTAGGATTCATTCATTTGAAACTAATCCGCGGTTCTTCCACCTAGTGATTTAATAACTCATTATAATGTAGAAACAATCTCTAAATTACTATTGCATGAAAAGTTGTATAAAGGTGTATGAATACAACCTAAAATTAAAAAGAAATAGAATACGGAATAGTAGTAGCGCGGGCAGTGAGAAGCGATACTGGTAATTACCAGTAGCGGCTGTTGCAGCACGCGCTACTATTAAGTAGATATAGCAGTAGCGCGTGCCAACAAGCCCTACTGCTAAGCTTTAGTTGTAGCGCCGTATCAGTAGCGCGGTCACCCACGCTATTGATAGGGCAAAAACCCACGCTACTGCTAGGTTTTTCCCTAGTAGTTTATGCCCAATGATTTATTCTATACTCCCTCGGTATAAAAATATAAGATGTTTTTGTATGTTAGATTAGCCTACAAAAACATTTTATATTTTGGTATAGAGGTAGTATTACAAAGAAAGAGATGGCTGCCACAAAATGGAAAACTTTAACAAACACGCTTTGGTTTTTATTTAGAACATATACACCCTTTACTTCGTCACATTGGTATCAAACAATGAACAAAAGTGTATACACTTTACAGCCAAGCTACAAAATTGAGCCATTCCAATGCATTGGATCGATGAACAGGCTACTTAGCTACAAAAACAACAGAAGAACTAAACAAAATGATAATAAATACACAAGTAACTAAGACGTCTTGATGACATACTTAGCCTAACTAGCAAAACAAAAGAAAAGGAAACATAAATAAATTAATTAAGGCAAGACCGTGCTATCTTCACCACCAGCCGGCGCCGCCACCTCGCCGCACCTCCCGCACCTGTTGTTTGCCGCCACTACGACCACCACCGTGGGTGTCGCCAGCAGCTGCACCGGCGCGGAAACGATGATGGGGGCACGGCAGGAGGGACATGTGGCACAGGTCTGGAGCCAGGCATCGACGCATCCAACATGGAAGTGGTGGCCGCACCGTGGGAGCACCCGCAGGCCCTCTCCTTCCATGAACTCCGCTAGGCAGATCGCGCACTCAGAGGACGAGCACCCCTCTGGCGTCGGAGAACCGGTCGTGGTGAAGGCGACGGTGGGAAGCGCGTCGATGGCTTTCTTCTTGAGGCCCTTGGGCGGAGGAGGAGAGTGGTCGGAGGATGAGGCGGAGTGGCGTCGCCGGCATGCGCACCGTGAGACGAGGGCGAGGCCAAGGACGCAGACGAGCGCGCACAGGAGCGACGCCAGGATAACCACCATGTCGGCGTTCACCGCCATCACCGGTGCCGGCTGCTCCTGCTGCTGAGGTGGTGACGACGATGTCTGGCCGGTGCCGGCTGCCGCGAGGGTGGTCCGCTGTAGGAGGCTCGCCGGAGCGCGCATGGTGTCGCTTCTGCTGCTGCTATGGTGCGCCGTATGCTCTGGACTGTGGACTCTGTTTCTTAGCTTAGCTTTGACTCTGGTCTCAGGCCGTGCGGGTGTGCGATGCTCTGCTCGGGGTTTTATAGCGTGGAGGAGCCATGGAAGTGACCGTGGTGGTGGAAGGGGAGGGTCGGCCCTAGGACAGGTAACGCCGGGACCCACGAGGTAGTGGCGGGCGCCGGTACGGCTCGGGCATGCCACTTTGGGATGTTTCTTCCTGCACGCGTGGCAACTTTGATTGGCTCCTTTTAGCTTAGTACCAGTACTACGCGGATTCGTGGAAATTAAGCAAATCATTTGTTCAGACACTGTGGTGATCAGTGGTGGAGTTAGTAGCTAAATGTCTGGTTTCCTAGAGACCAGCCATGTAGAGTATATTTGTGTGTGTGAAAAGACGAGACACGCTTTACTTCTTTTGACTCGTGCTTTGCTCCAAAGATGAAGAAAGAAGACTTGTAGTCCCAACTCATTTCGTATTGTAAAGCGGATCCGCGAAAGAGATTTGAGACACCCCTTTTGACTAAAGTTTGTATGCATAACATGACTACAAATAATGCATACTACTATTGTAAGTAAGTTTATAATTTTGGGGACATAAAGGAATCTCCAAGGCTGACACCCAAACCGAACACCGCATCCGTCTGCGGACCGATGGGGACCAGTCCACGGATACTAATGCGTGAGCCGGCCATCCAAATCTAGCCGCAAACATCCGCCCCTCTGTGTTTTAAAGCCCGCAAGCTCAAAATAACTGCATATCAAATTGTAGTTTATCTCAAAATGTTCAAATGCGGTAGTAGTTCTAGTTTAAATATTACAATCGAACATTGTTTTCAAATTAAAGTAGTTTAGATTTGAAATCAACTAGCACATATGTACTAGGTTTCCTCTTTAACCGCCCAGAGATGCTCAACCAAATCTTCCTTCAATTGCTCATGAGTTGCTTGATGCCGAATTTGTTGATGCATTTGAACAATCTCATCAAACAAGGATTCTGCTCTCGAAGTTTGTTAGGATCACCATGTTCTCAAATACAAGAGCTGAGGCAGCGTCATTACGCTT
Organism: Aegilops bicornis; assembly: GCA_021605145.1. Classification (NCBI taxonomy): domain Eukaryota; kingdom Viridiplantae; phylum Streptophyta; class Magnoliopsida; order Poales; family Poaceae; genus Aegilops; species Aegilops bicornis. The sequence goes on along the minus strand of CM038675.1, from coordinate 864,823,566 downwards.
ATCCTCCACGATCATGTTGTGCATGATCACGCAACATGTGATCATCTCCCACAAGGTCTCTGGACCTATTGTTTAGCAGGTCCATGTACAATTGCAAAATGGGCATGGAGAACTCCGAATGCCTTCCCAACATTTTTTCTAGCTGCTTCTTGTCTTTGGGAAAATTAAGATCTATTTTTTGACCAAGTGGCTCAGAGATAGTCTTGACAAAAGTAGCCCAAGGAGGAGATATCGTCAGCCAGATAGTCACCCATGTTGTATTCATGGCCAGTGACAATATAGTTGCAAGAAGGAGCTTTCCCTTCAGTCTGCCTAGCAAACAATGAAGTTAGCTGCAGCACATTGATGTCATTGTGAGACATGGGCATATCAACGAAAGCATGCCAAATCTAGAAATCATGTTACGCCACTGCTTTAAGAATGATGGTGGGATTGTTGACATGACCCTGGTGTTGCCCTTGTAGATCTTTTGCGCAGGTCTTTGATCGCCAATACATGCAGTCAAGAGATCCGAGCAAACCTGGCCACCCTCTTGCATTGGGCATTTCCAAGATCATGTCGGCGTTGGTCACAGTCTGTTGCCTCAAGTACTGGATCCAATCACTGAGACCACGGCAGTAGCAAATCTGACCATGTCGTCTCCGCATGTGCTCTCAAACATCTGTATGTATTCGTCACACGAATCAACGGCCCTATCATATGCAAAAGAGCATTTGCAATGCATCCATGCACTTCTCATAACTAGATAATCTAATCCTTCCAACAACATCCTTCTTCAAGATGAAGTAGTCATAAAAGTACCAGACGCCATAGTAGTGATGATCAAAAACATTTTTCACATCCGAAAGCGCCGGTGAAAATTGTCAGCGTATAGAGCTTCACAAGCAAAGTAATCGTCCATTAGAGTCAAAAGGTTATGTGCCCTCTTCTGATTGAGCACTCAATGACCCTTGATCGATCTCTTTAAATTGAGAACATGACGTTCTGCACGCCCCACGTCTGCCAGGACCGCCTACATCATCGTCGTCTCATTCATGTAATCCTCCTTGTCGGATGACACACTGTAGTGCTCATATGTGTACTCCATATTTGAATTCATTGCTTCAAAGAAGAAGGGTAAAAAAATTTAGCACGGGCATTTCACCAAAGACTTGTTGGCGTGGTGAGTACCGTAGGGGCGGACTGCGCGGCGGACAGAGGAGAGTTGTGGACCAGCGGCAAAGGAAAAGTGGCATGGGAACCAGGGTGTAGCGGTGGAGGTCACGGACTTCGGGAAGTGTTTGGCAGAAGACCTGGGAGGTGTTGCGGCGGCATCGGCGAGAGGGAAAATGGATGCAGAGAAAGAGGGAAGGATGGAGATGAGGGGTCCGGGAGGGGTTTTGGGTGGGCCGGTGGTGTCGGAGCTTTACGTGGCTGCTGTCCGGACCATCGTAAAGCCACCAAGTTTTCTTTCAGTTTGCGGGAAGAAGGACATCCAAATGGGTCAGCGGACGAATACAGGCCCGCGTTAGATCGCACCACAAGTCTGGACCACACGATCTGAATGGTTCTGGCCTAAGTAGTGTACTGAATTATCAGAAAAGGCCCGTGTCTTTTCAGCATGATGCGTGGCCACTGGCTAAGAAGAAAGTGCGGTAGAATCTAGCTACAGCTATCTATGAATGCAGGTCTAAGTGGCATTGCGCTAGTAACAAAAACAAGTGCATGCACGTATGCACGACGAGAGACACGCACGCTTTTACTTGTGCTTTTTGACACTGGTGTGCTAAGAATAAGTGGCAGCGCTCTAGTGGTAACATAATAGAGACATGCTTTATATCCTCTTTTCAAACGTGCTTTTGATAAAAGTGAAAGTGCAATGCTTAAGAGCAATCAGCTCGTTTCACCACCAAAGAGCAAAGACCATGGGGAAAACGATGAAAGTGTGTTACTTCCTACCTATCGCCTATATATTGAAGATCTTATTATGCTTGTTGAGGTAATCTGATTAAGATATACATGATCCATTCATAGCTAGTGCGACAACTCACCATCAGGGATTGTATATGCGAGTTAGCTTGTGGAAGGAAAAAGGAAAGAATATTCGCAAAAAGAAGGGGAAAATGAAAGAAAAGTGGGATTGTTAATCCCCTTTTACTTTATTTTACACAGGATGTATAGTATCTTAAGTAAAACACTTGGACTTTTGCACATGAAAAACGCGCTAAATAAAATTGGTGAAATGCTTATTGCCATCTCAGAGAATGTGTTTGTGTATATATATTCGATCGTAGACCCTGGGAATAACTGAGTGTAGCTCAGTGGTAGGGACACAGTCCTGTGTTCTAGGCCAGCCGGGTTCGATCCCCCATCACAGGGAGCAGATATTTCAATGATGTTTCTCATTCATATAAAAATATGCCGGGGTCTTTTCCTATGTTTAGACCCCGGATGTGAGCATGTATAGTTGCCGCTTTAAATTCAAACTTCTTTCTCTCGCTGGTCGCCATTTTCGGCGCGACAATAAGGAGCTAAGAAAATGGACAAGAACATGCAAGTTGCAAGACGCTTTTGACCTAATTGGCCATCATTTTAGCTTGCATGGATGATACTAGCAGCTACTCTTAATTAATCTGTCTAGTAACTTAACAACGTATATGGTGGTCTGTTACCCGCTCCCTTCTCCCGAAACCTAGCCCCCGCGTCACTCCTCCCACGGGCGATACGGGCGGCGCCGCCACTCCTTGCCGCTAGCCCTCCTTCTCCTCCCCTTTCCCGCCGCCGCCGGCCAGAGCCGCCGGGGCAAAGCCCCCCGTGGTGGCTGGCGGCGGGGGCCTTCTCCCCTCCTCGCGTTCGTGGCCTGTGGGAGCGCGGATCCTGGCGGCGCGGCGGCGACGATCTTGACGTCGACGGGCCCATGGCACGGCTGCAGATGGGTTGACGCCGAGCTATGTGGCGGCTGCGTACGGGTCTCCTCATGGCGGCAGCCTTCGCCGGCGGCGGGGCAGCACGTGCACGACATCCGGCGAGGGGTGGGGACGCGGCCACGGTGGCTTCTTGTGCGAGTACGCGGAGAAGAGGCTACATCATGTGTCCTCGGGAAGGATGGCTATCCTCGCCCAGATCCGTCGGCGCCATGGCGATGGAGGTCGCAGTGGCCGGTAGGCGGTGGCGGAACTTGGCCAGTGGCAGCGGCGAGGTTCTGTCTGGATCCCGGGACGGCGGCCCTGGAGGGTGGCGGCTGGTGAAGCTAGGGCTTCCCGCAGCGGCATGGCGTGGTGCAGTCCCTGTCCAAGGCGGATCTGTGACGTCGATCTGCTTTGGATTGGTTCGGATCAGAGACGGTGACGAGCGCGCGGGATCCTTCTCGGCGGCTCTCGCGGCTTGGAGAGGCAGGGTGGGAGCCCTCCTCATAGGCTCCAGTGGTGGCACACTCAGGCAGTGGCCGGTGCGCCAGGGATCCCACGGTGGCACTGTTGCTGCCGTTGGTCGCCGGATCTAGGCGGCAGGATCTGGGGCTTTGAAGGCGGTCGAGACGGTGCATAGGTTGTTGGGTGGATTTCTTGGGTCGGATCCGGGTGAAAACCTGGTCTTCGGTTGATGGCCGGAGCCGGTGATGACGATGCCCTTATCATCGTTTCCTTCATGAAGGCATCATCGAGGTGAAGCTCCCAACTCCACTCAATACCTCCGGGGGAAACCCTAGATCAGCTGATCGGATGTTGGCGGCATTCATGTGTCGTAACCCCCTTTGGGGCGGCATTCTTGGAGGTGCACTCGGCTTTACGGGACCAGTGGACGGCTTCTTTGGTGGAGTGGTGCTTCATCCTACACATTAATGGCGACGGATCTTGACGGCGTGGTGCAGTGCAGATTCGGAGTTCGATGTGGGAGGATGGACTCGCACAGGAGGACGGCGCTGTCTGGCGTCGTGGTGGCGTCGATGGTAGAAAGACCTGGCACGGTAGATGCAACAGTACAACTCTGAAGATGGACTCGTGGCAGGTGACTGCGGCGGCCTCATACCCGGCAGGCGTCCTGATTAAGGACACTGGCGGAGCTACGTTGTGGCCGAATAGGCCATGGCCCGCCCAGACTTTTAGCAAAATTTACAAAACTATACATAAGATGACCCCATGAATACAGAGCACTACAAGATTGCAGCCTAGATTAAGCGTCAATTTCAGTCTGGCCCGCCCAACTTTATATTTGTAGCTCCGCCACTGGTTGAGGAGTGCGCCGGACTGGTAGGTGTCCCATACCAGGCAAGCGTCCTGATTGGGACCTCAGGTCTTAGATATTTAGGTTTGGTTATGATGTTTGGTATTAGGCTTAGGCTATCCACGCCCCTTCATCAATTGGATAGGTGTAGCGACAGTTGTTGCTTAGACGGTGGCTTTAGTCTTGCTGTTGTATGACTTTGTAAGATCTTATGAGAATAATTAACAAAGTAGCCGCATGCATCGTTCAGATGCAGAGACCGGGGTCATCCTCCTTTTCTAAAAAAAACAACATATATGGTGCAGGTCCCGGAAAAGCAGCATCTATCTATCTGTGGGGAGTTGTCGTTTTGTAAGTGATCGATCGCCTGTTATCTGTTAGGTTGTCTCCCCGTATGTTCTTCATTGATTAATTAGTCAACTAATTGAGTCCATTCCGCTGCTCTAGCCGGCCGGCCTGCATTCTACTCCCACCATGAGTACCTCTCATCCATCAACTTTTTTTAGCTAGTGCGGCTGCATATTTGGACATGCATGCATGTATGCCGCACGTGTGTGTGTGCGCGCGCGCGTGTGCAGTACTAGAAATGGGATTATTTTGTGTCAAACAAGTGTGAAACACCTACACAATCCATGCACCTCATTTAGGGTTTGTTCCGTTTCGCAGGTGTTAGCGAATTGACAGGGAATTTAGCTCAACCGAACATGCTCGTAGTTCCAAAACCCCAATCCCAGCAGATTCTTACCAAACCGAACATGTCCTTAATTTATTTCAACATTCCAATGATCATAAGATTAGGGATGAAAACGGCGCGAAAACGAACGGAACTGGGTGCTACCATATTTGTTTCCATATTTCTTTGCAGAAGCGGAAACGAATACAGAAACCCCGAAAATGAATACGAAAACAGACAGTACCCAAAACAGTCACGAAGCGAATACAGAGCGGACATGAAAACAAAATTGTGTGTTGACTGGAACTTAAAACCCTCCTTGAATCATAGAGAAATACAAACAAAAAGCAAACAAATTTATGGAATTGTTAACATGGCTACAAAATAATATGGTTGTGTTTGCAACATAGGGTAGTATTGTAGTAATACATGACAATTCCCTATAGAATCTAGTTGAGTATATGTGTGGTAGTAAAAGTTGGTCCTTAAATGATTCATTCTGCTCATTATACTCATTGTGTCATTGTGTGTTGTTTGGTAGTTGGGCTATAAAGCAGCCATGAGCCTATAGTAGAAATGGAAATTTCATATTCACGGAAATGGAAATTCCATATTCACGGAAATGGAAAGTTCCATTTCCACGTTTGTTCCACCGGAAAACACCATTCCGTTTTTGTTTCCTTTTCCGCGTAAGAAATTCCATTTCCATTTCCGTTTTGCAAATTTCCGTTTTCGTTTTCATATTTTCTCTCTGTTTCCATTTTGCTTCCGGAAAAGCGGAAACTTTCCACTCCATTTTTATCCCTATATAAGATTATTCACTTGACCATGATCTGCTGCACTTGCATGCACCAAGCAATCATACGTATATGCCCAGGTCCCAAAAACCCAAAACCACGGGCATTGCAATCACCAGCTAGCCAATGAATCTTTGGCCGTAGAGAAGGTGAATCTTTGAGACTAGATGGTACACATAAAGGCCATCCATCCATCATGAAAGCCCGCCAAAATGCGGAGATATTTAGACACGGGATGCAAAGCATATATATTATCTTCTACTAATGAACTTATCCCAAACGTTAGCTGGTCAGCGACCTTTGCCAAAAGGTTCACGTTTTCATGATTTTCTCACATATATGCCCATCACTGTATAGTTCGTCAGTTCCTATAGGGACATGCCAATCCTAATGGAAGCACCTGGTTTTAGAAAGATGGTTCCTTGTTTCGTCGGTTCTCCTCGTCTTTGATGGCTTTTCTGACACCGAGAGGTGGAAAACCATGGGTCAGCAAGTTTCATTGTGTCAACATCTTGATGGTCATGCAAAAAATAAAATAGCATTGACTTCCCAACCTCCAACGGCTGCAAAATCAACCGTGATTTAGCAAAAATATTGCCTGAACTGTAATGCAAGTATTATTGGTGAACCCACTAGTTATCAGCTAGAGAATGTTTTGTATGTTTTCTATCCCCCCACGGAAATGCAATTTTGTTGTTGAAAAAGGGGTAGACTCTGACCTCTAAATCATCATGATGCACACAACCATCTTTGTTAAAAGAAAAGGACAAAGTTCAACAAGTACGCAATAGCAATTAAAATGAGAAAACAGAAAAATGACCACAAAATGTCGTATTAAGATCACATGACTTAACCATGTAATCTATTAGTGACATGCCAACCAAACTGGTTGAATAACGATTGTGAAACCGTCTCCATACGGTTACACCCAGAGGCCATGAGCTCCCCAGCGTCCCCGTTTTGAAGGGATGATCACATACGGATCGATGCGATGGCCTTGCAGATAAGCTGCACAAACTTAATAGAGAAAGACCCACTAAAAACGTAGTCATTCCAGCAATTCCAATTTCCCCAAAGTAAGGCACAAACCCCTATACAGATATGACCCTTAAGGTTTCTGTTGATACCAACCAACCAGATTCCAAATAAATTTGGGATATTTGTTGGGAGTGACTTATTACATGCAACAAGAATCGCACGCCAAATCAAAGCTGTGAAAGGGCAGGAAATAGAGAAATGATAAATTATTTCATCTTGAACACAAATCAACACTTTATAAATCTCTTATGGTTTCTTTTAGCCAAATAATCTCTGTACAAATCACATAAAATTTTATCTCTAAAGGAACTTTAATGTTTCGAATATTCTTTCTCTGGAACATCGGCCCCATATTTATAAGATCTGCATACATAGACCTCTGTACAAATCACATAAAATTATATCTCTAAAGGAACTTTATTTTTTGAATATTCTTTCTGCGAAAAGTCGGCCCCATATTTATAAGATTTGCATACATAGACTTAATAGCAAACACGTTCCTGGTCTTAACTCTCCACCAAAACACTCGGCACGTGAGCTAAGTTGACCAACATCATCATACAAACTATAAATGAGTCATGCATCAATTTATCACCAATTGTGGCCCTCCTGAATTGGATGTCCGGAGGTGTCGATCCAAAAACATATTGAATTGTACCATCTCCTTTAACACTATATTATAAATTGAAGGGTACATAATCGCAAGCGGATTTTCACCTAGCCAGGTATCTCCCAGAAACTCATCGATTGGCCATCACCAACTTCATCAAGCCCTTCCAAAACAGAGAATCGGTTGGTTTGGCATCCACTTCGGGAAGGCTTCCAAAACAGATATATTCTTGCAATATAAGTGTTTATTATGGAGGAGCTCTACGGCACACCATTCCCCATTTTGTAGCTTGAATAGCTATTTGCTATGCAAGCACTTATTTTTAATTTTGATGTTTTTCATGTTTCCGATGCATATCCATCCTAGGTCCTTTGGCCTACACAAGATATATGATTTAGCCAGTTGATACTTCCATTTGTTCTCATCACACATTTCTAGAAGAAGAAAAATACCATGTTTGTAATCGCTATTAATAGTTGATAAGATCCTAAGTTTCTGTAATTATCATGGCACTTGTTGGCTCCTGATCAGCTAAATGAACCTTATCAGCCAGACATCACATCCATACAAGTGGTAATTAATTTGATTGGCTCCAAGCTATTATGCTGATGAATTGTCTTCTCGCGTAAACTCCACCTATGTTAATCGAGCCGCTATCATGTTGTGCTTGCGAATTAACTTTGCCATAGACTAAAATGTTCAGTGAATGGGCCCGAGAGGAGCACCCTAATCAAATCCCGAAAGGATGTAGATACCCTCCAATTTATGTTCATCAAGACCGAATTAATCATGAAGATCAAGAACAAAGAATCTGAATTGCTAAAAAGCCATGATGTATTTTCACCAAGTTTTTCTTTAACTACATTTGTACACCATCTAGCTACACAATATTACTCTGTTAAACAGCACTTCATTGTACTATTTTATTTATCATGTATGTCACCAAGTCATGAAATTGACTAAATGATCTGTATTATCTACTATATTATTCTTGCTTCACTTACCAAAACCTGATAAACTATCAATAACAAATATAAGAAACAACATATGGCTAACGACGGGCTTAAGCTCGGAGCGCGGCGTGCCGCCGCACCTCCGCCTGCTAGTATTCTAAAGTCCGCCAGGCCCATGTGGCAGAGGTAGGGTCTCAATGCATGCGTGCCACTATAGGATGCTTCCTCCTGCAGGTGTGTCATGTTTTTCTACATGGAAGGAAATAGTACAATATGGTGAGTCGTGACGCTGTAGGGAGTGAGTATTACAACGGGTTGTTACTAAACTTCTAATTGGAGACCAACCACAACCATAGTGTGTTTGGAAAGATAAGGCTCTCTTAAGTTAATCCATGATTTTGATTTGTCTTACTGTAAAGTGAATCTATGAAAGAGGTGCTTTGTTGGCTAGCTGAATTTGCAGGTAATCTTGATTAAATTTCCCAAGTTGCACATTTGTTTACTATTCTTAGAAGTTGCAGATGCACAAAACAAATCATTAGTAACATAAGGGATGGACAAAAGTTTGACAAGAAAAGGATGCGTCGAAGCAGTGGCATGCGCTGCTGCTGTTCATGCCACTTGGGGATATTTTGCTTGCACTCATGACAAGTTAACTATGCTTCTTAATTAGTGTTGCTCTGCCTAGAAAAGTACACGGTATAATCAAGCTTGTCACCAAAAAAAAGGAAACCATACTATAGTGACGATACTATACGAGGAGTAAGTCAAGTAGCAGCCAAAACCAGTGCATGTGTGGAAGATTAGAGATAGAGACACTTGTAATCTCCCTTTAATTTGTGCTTTTCTCAAAAGTGAAAGTGATTAGCCAAGAGCTAACTAGCTCGTCGTTTCACCACCAAATTGAAGACCACAGTCAAGGGAGGAAATGCTCAAAGTGTGTGTACCTACCACCTAACGCTCAGTTATGCGCATTGAGCTGAGGTAATCTTCACATCACTAATATATATAATAAGATACTATATACGATTCATTCCATACGGGGTTAGTGCGGCTCACACTAACTATTTAGCCAGGATTTCATATATCTTACTGCATTGGGGGTTGAAGAAAATGAGCTCGCTAGATAGTAAATGTAGTGTCGTTACATATTTTACCATCCCCAGCTTTTCTTATTCCACAAGGAAAGACATAAACATCTTAATGAATGAAAACAATTTGCTTATCATCTTATCCCACTAATTAGTTAATTTCTTGCACAAAGAAAGTGCTTAATTTTGCCCAATTGCATGCTTCGTGATGGATGTATGGGTGTCTATTCCATCTCAAAGCTAGGTAGCTAGTGTGTGTGCATGTAGTTAATTAGGAGGTAAAGTATAAAGGAATGCTCCCTAAAGATGAGTGGCTGAGTTAAGTATGTAAAGCTATTTTTGGTGTCCTTGCCGATCGATAGACTACTTTTCATTCAATCTTTCCGGCACCGGTTTCCATTTTCGACGAATGTCTCAAAGAGCCAAAAAGATGGTGGAACGCACTAGACCTTTTGACTCAACTGATTGTACTTTTGATCTATGGGTCATGTAATTAAAATAATATTTACAATGTGTTTTTTGACGGATCGTGGGATACAAGATTGGTGTGTGATTAACTTAACAAATCATATCGGGTTGTGGAAAGTAGCAGCTATATATCTAAGGTGGGTGATAGATATAATGCACATGATCCATCCCGTGTTATCAGTTAGGTTGTCTTTCTGTACATGATTGATTAACTAGTCAACTAATTGAGTCTCTCTTATGCATTGACTTACTTCAGCTAGTGCAGTTGCATGTGATCAGACATGGATGCTTGCCGCATGTGTGATGCGCACCAAAAATACTACAGACATCACTTGGAAGTTTAATTCGAAACAATGTTGTGACGTGTGAAGTTTTGAATTACTATGTTGTGTAAATATAAGTTGAAATGGAGGTTGTAGGCAAGAGGTTAACAGAAATAGCAAAATAAAGTTTTTTATTGACCTAAGTTTTAGTAGAAAGCCTAGGTGCGCCTAGTTTTTCACTCCCCAAATTTGACGAGTTAAGGTTTGAGAGGAAGTTTGGAGCAGTAAGTTTTGGGTGATGCGTTAGAGATGCTCTAAGGTCTCTGACTATGGGTAATATGATAAAGAAATATATGTATGATATCACTTTAGTTACTTCTGAAATTATAGATAAGAGTGATATCTTATTTATCAAAATGATTGTGTATATGATTTATTTGTCACTAAGTTTCCTTTTCAATTGTTAACATATTGTATCATAGTATGATATTATTAGCACCACTCTCATCTTTAATTATAGTGCCACATTACTGGATATGTCCTTATGAGTTATGAAACTGTAGTGGGGAGGCCTAACTAACACAGTTTATTGATTCATTTAGTTTCATAACCCTGATGATCACAAAACTAAGAGCTAATTAATTTACCCCAGAAATCCACTATCTATAAAGGGAAACTCTTCCCATCAAAAGTCTGATGGGAATGTTTCGTCAGACTAGTCCTGGGGCGTAGATTATTTTTTAATCCAACGATCCATATATAGAAGCATATCTTCAATACGTCAATTAATCACAGAATTTTATCATCCCGAGTTAATCTCGCCTCCTACCCCATGGCAACCATCAACGCCCAGGGTGAGTAAATCTCGCTCCGCCCCGTCCCAACAAACTCATCTTCGAGCTCACCACGAGGGCTACCTCCGTCACAATAGCTCCACACCAAAAAAGTCCACGATGGCTACAGTTGATCCACGTCGATGGAGCGGCGTCCCGGCCCCGCCTGCTCTGTCGTTCGACCGCCTAGCCCCGCCACCACCGCTTCCACCACGATGGTGCGCCGTTTCGGCTAGGCAAAGAAGTTGTGTGCCCATCCAAGGCGTCGGTTCCTGGTATGCACCAACCCAAACTAGAGTTTGATTCATCTCATCTTTGATCCAGTTTTAATAAATTGTTTTGATTTGCGTTACTTTTGATCTGGCTGTGATTTTTCTCCTCTATTCCATTCCATGAGCGTTGTCGTCGACCTATTCGCCTACTCAGGCCCTCAACACAGACACACCAATGGCGGCTTGATGTTGCAGGTGGCAGTCAACGATGTCCCTTCTTCCAACGACGACGACCATCGCCGATCTGTACGAAATCAGTCCTCATCTCGTCTCATCCCCCCCCCCCCCCCCCCCGTTTTTTTGAAAAAGAGAGCTCCCTCTCCGATGTCATTTAACAGAAATCGCAATGTTCACAGACTCCAGACACTGACCACTACAGCAAACCGAACATAACCAACAGTGCTATGTTAGAGGTAGGGATCCATTTACAAAGTCACTGAATTATCAACTATTTCATTTTTTTCATCTCAATTTGGTATCCACAAAGTCACTGGATTATCAACTATTTTTGACGAATTTGGTGCTAATTACATGTCCAAATTTGTATGCTTCCGATTAAGATGATTCATGTTGAGATATCATTGTTTTCTATACTTCAATTTCTATGCTTCCCACCTAAAAAATGCTTGCTTCCCCTATGCAATAGTTCTCTAGATTTGCATGGATACGATGCTACCAAATCTCCATATGCTTCATACGTATCATACATGTGCTTCATAAGTGCATACAGTTTATTCATAAGTACCATGGTTATGATGCTTCACCTTTGTGTATGGTTTGCCTCATGCACTTTTAACTTGTGCTTCTACACTTCTTTCAATTTGCTTCATGCCCATGCTTCCCAAATTCTCATATAGACTGACAACATGCCTGTCACCCATTCTAATCTTAATTTGAAGGAGTAGAGTCAAGTTTTTGCACCGGCTTTCCTGTTGTCAAACCATGTGATTCATGCAGTATTTTTCTTTCATACTCAATTGTCCAGTTACAGTTGCAAGCAACAAATGTTTATATTTGCTAATGCACATCCAATTATTCATTTTCAGTACACATCCATAAATCATGAAGAGGGAAACTGAGAGTATCTTGAAGAGTCGGTTTGCTGCAGTTCGATTCTTTGATGTAGTTTCAGGCCTCAAAGACAGCTGGGAAACTTGATCGTGGGTGTGATAATACTATGGAAGTTGGCCCTTTTCTCAGCCCCGAGGGGCTATGACCATGATGACTGCATGATCTGCTCGACACCTTGAGGAGTTGTGCCGAAGTCAATTTGATGGTTTCTTCGTCCAATTTGTACAGAAACAAGTAGGAAGCGACTACCAATTTGTTCCAAAGCGGACATTTGACGCATGGAAGCAAATATACTATGTTCACAGATCATACAATTTGAGTAGCATTTTCAAACAAATCCCAAATTTCTTTTAATGATTTGTAATAGTGACACTGGAAATTGTTTTCGATTTGGGAGTAAAATACTATTTGATGGAACATATTCCCTAGTCTATCAAAAATATATAGCGATGTTTCCAAAACAAGTATTTTTTTTCTGTTTGATGCAAGCAAATTGATATTTAGTTGGAAGCAATTCTCTAGTCGATGGAAACCAGATGGCAATGCTTTCGAAACAAAATATCTTGTTATGTAGACATAATTTTCTATTAAATCAAAGCAAATTTTCCATTCACCATGGAAGCAAATTCTTCTGTCAAAAGAAACACAAATATGTCCTAAAGGAAGCAAACGGTTACGTGATGTTACAGACGAAGGAGGAAACATATATTAGTTGCATCGGAAGGAAATTTGAATAAAATTGGATAAAACATTTGCTTCCTAGAAATCTGTAAGTAGTTTCCTGAAAACAAGCACCGAAGGTGCAGATTGGTAGTTAATCCCACGTAATTAGCAGCCCAAGTAGTACATGATTTACTCCATGGCACGAAGCAGGATCTTGACCCGGATTAGGTAGCCGAAGCGTGATCTTGCGGATCGGATGAACCATAGCGTGATCTGACCCGAAGCAACCACTAAGAGAGGAAGAAACGCAAGGAGATGGGAACTCTATGGCGCATGCATGCGTTCTGGGGGCAGTTACTAACGATGAAGCGCGCAATTCGCGAACAAAATAACATCTGGTGCGGGGGCTGAAGCAGCAAATCGAACGTCCGTAATGCTTCCTATCTGAGGGTGTATGACTGGTCTGTTAGATGCATCCTATCAGTAGTCTGATGCCTAGTGGTTCCCATCTATAAATGAAACGAATGTGAGACATTCATCGCTCAAAGTCACACTTAACTTTTCGTACCATTTGACTGTTTGACCATGACCCTGTTAGTTGTTCACTTGCTGCACATGCACCACACTATACATGGAGACTCTAGTTCCCAACACCCAGCCAGCCATGGATATTTCAACAAACAGATGATTAATCTTTAGCAGGAGAAAAAGTTGGATCTTGGAGACAAGACAGTACACTGCACATAAAGGCCTCACGAAGGCCGGCCAAGTGGAGAAATATTTGGATAGAAGCAGATGTATACGCATCTTCTTATCCCCAACTTTAGTTGGCCACCCACCTTTGGCAAAAAGTACATGTTTCCACGGTTTTCCACATACATGCCCGTCGTTGCATAGTGTCATCTACTATGGTATTGTGTAGATGTACCAGTCATGTAGGCACCTGGTTTTTCTTCTTCTGGCACACATGATATATAGACATTACTCATTCTATGCCCAAACAAATATTCACACTCAGTAGAATCAAAATCCTAGCTACCAACATATACAGTCTTTTATGAGTGTTTCTTGGGCACCCGCCGCTGCCGCCTTCATGAGCCCTCCTAACATCGAGATGTGGAACACAATGGATAAAAATTTGCTTTGTCCTTGTTTAGAGTTTAGAGTTTTTTTTTTTCAACAATGCGTAGTTTAGAGTTTAAGTTATTTTTTCTGATACTCATTATGTGTGTATGTCTTGATGTCGAGACTATGCCGTAGACAATAAAAGACCTACGGATCCATCGCAGTCCTAGTATGTGGTCGCCTGGTCAATATGGAGCTTGTTATGTTCCACTCCTGCGGATTCATGACTTCTGATCTAGTGGATTGTTGTCCTGCAGAAATCGTTCTTCCCTATGATTTGTCATTGCACTTTTTCGTTCAATCTGCACCGGTCGAGCCGGTATCTAGTCCGTTTGCTTCAATCAATGGGGAATTGATTCAGATGGAGACTAAAAACTTAATTTGTTACATGTCGCAATGATTAGGTTAAAACAAACAAATTGATAACGGCAATAGATTGCTGCCAGTCACAAAGAACATATTAAAAGCTATTGTCGCACTCCATTTACGCCCAATAATTTGTTCAAGCATAATTACAAAGAAGAGATTTGATGTCGCAGAAAGGAAAACTATATGTAGTTCACACTTTAGTTCACCGTACATGGTTCTATCGTATATTATGCACTTTGCAAGAAAGCTACTAAACTAGCTGGGTCGACATACAGCGACCCATTTACCAAACAAAGTAGAGGAAGTTGAAGAAAATGAAGCCCAAGAACAATAGTGCTACTACTCTACTTAACTAAGTACAACTCATGTAATTAATTACTAGCTGATGGTAAATACTCAACTAACTAAGAAAAGTTCAATTAATTACATAGCCTAACTAGCAAATCGGAGGAAAAGAGAACAGAAGAGGAATAAGATAAACTGATTAAGGCAAGAACGTGCTATCCCCACCACCAGCCAGGGCGGCCGCCTCGCCGCACCTCCCGCACCTGTTGTTCCCTGCCACTACGACCACCACCGTGGGTTCACGGCCTGGAGCAGCAACGATGGAGGCGCAGCAAGAGGGGCAGGTGGCGCAGGTCCGGAGCCAAGCGTCGATGCATAGAACGTGGAAGGCGTGGCCGCAACGCGGGAGAACGCGCACGCTCTCCCCCTCCGTGAACTCGGCCAGGCATATCGCACACTCTGTTGCTGCCGGCTGCGGTGAAGCGGCTGTGGCGAAGGAGACGGTAGGGAGCGCATCAATTGCCTTCTTCTTGAGGCCTTTCGGGGGTGGGTTGGAGGAGGAACTGGAGCTGGAGCGTGGATGTCGGCATGCGCACCGGGAGGCGAGAGCGAGTCCAAGGACGCAAAGGAGCGCACACAGCATTGCCGCCAGGATGACCGCCATGTCCGAGTCCACCGCCATCGGCGCCGCCTGCTCCGGCGGTTGCTGTGGTGAGGCAGGCGACGATGACGACGTCCGTCCCGTGCCGGAGGGGGCGAGGGCGGCCGCACGGTGCAGGACTCTCGCGGGAACGCGCATGATTTTGACTGGAGCTCTGGAATGCTCTTGTGGCTAAGAGCTAGTTTTGACTGGAGCAGATGTGTTGGTCTGAGTTCTGATCGTGGACTGCGAACGCATGGTTTCTTTTATAGCGTGGGGTGGTGGCTGAAGGACCAGTGGGCCCCGCTCCAGGATATTTGTCCATGCACGCGTGGCAGCACCGTTTGTACTCCTACTATTATCCGTTTGGTTTGGTCCATGGAAGGATATTTGTCCATGCCAATCCAGGATCTAGGGACACTGTTGTACTGAGTGGTAGTGATCAGTGGTGAAAATAGTAACTAAAAGTCTAATTATAGACCAAACACTGACCACAGTATGTATGAATAGATAGGACACGCTTTGGCACTTTTAGATCGTGCTACGCTCCAAAAAAAGAACTAAATTGTGGTGCTAAGAGCATCACCAACCGGGGACATTAAATTCTTCCATATGTTCGGGATGTCTGCGCATATGTGAAGAGGAAATGAGGGCGTTCGGACCGCTCATCATGTTGAATTCAGACCACTCTTTTTCTTATTTTTTCTCTCCTTTTTGTTTCTCGTTCCCTACCAATTATATGTTTGTGTCCGGACAATTCGAGGGACTCAACTGCATCAACAGACAAATGAGGGTTCAATGTGTACATGCCAAACGCTGTCCGGTTGTCTCTGTAGACATGCAAGGAGTCCGATTAGGCCAGTCCAATTGGCGATGCTCTGTGTACTTTGCTTATTTGGAAGTGAAGCGAAAAAATAGGTAGATTCCAGGCCCCTTTTCGACAAAAATCATTTGTTGATCATTTTCAATTAATTATTATTCTCTTTTTCTTTTTTACAGCGGTGAAGGGTGCCATTACACGCCTACATGCATGGAACTTCAAGGATTTGTTCGATTTAGTAAGGATTATGTGTGGATTCAGTGGGGGTTGGCAGGGAACTTAGCACGATGATCTGCTAATCCCCTTTTTCTAGTAGGCAAGGGCATATATTAAAATTTTCCAGCTCTTATTAAATCATCCTTACAAAAATAGAAAATAACACATATTTCTGGTTGTATTAGTGTTGTCTTCTTTCCGCTCTCACTGGCGGCGCATCATGAGAAAAGCTTGGGAAGAGCCTTGAAGCCAGGATAACATTGTTCATGCAGGCTCGAGGAAGTCACTGGTGCGAGCCAGAAGATGTCGCCAACAATAAACTGGGGATTTGATCGAAGTGGGGAGGGTTGGACAACCATCCTAGATATGTCTAGATAGAACCAGGGAGGCCTAACCTCGCTAGCTTCCCGACAAAACCGAAGTTAGTTGTGCTTCAAGAAGAAGCCAGAAGTCAGAAGGCCTATGTTGGTTTGGTACTTGTACGAGAGGAGTGAGTGGCTTGGCTCTAATAGCTAAACAAGTGCATGAATGCATTCAAGATAAGAGACACGCTTTAACTGAAGCTACTGCACGAGGAGGAAGAAGCCAAGTGGCAGATAGTGCTAGGTATCCAGTAACTGGACCAGGCGCATGTATGTGGAAGAACATGCTTTTGTGAAAAGTTAAAGTGAGATACGAAAGAGCTGTGGAGCTCGATGGTTTTATCCACTTGAGCAAAACAATGCATGGGGGAAAACGATACAAAGTGTGTGTGCACATACCTAGTTATCGCCTATCGGCCGGAGATCCATATATATCATGCGCGTTGAGGTTATCTTAATAGTTTATCACTAATTAAGATATACATGCCTGGTCCACTCATCCATTCATAGTTAGTGCAATGACTCGCTGTCAAGGACTATATATCGTCGATTTAGCTTACATGGCAAAGAATAGGGATAGAAAGTACTGTCTCTCAACACCAACCCATTGCTTCATAGGATGCGAGAGATCTGATATCTCAAAGAGAAAACCAAGCAATAACTAATTTGCAGAATTGCTTTGTGGTACACATACGCATAGTTGACCACCAGGATTGGTGAGTAAAGTTTCCCCTGATTGGCCAGCCACTTTAAATTTGAACTTTTCCGCTCCCCAGTTCCGGCACTAGACGGCGATAAAGAGCTAATGGAGAGGAACATGCATGCGAGTTGCCAAGTTCTTTTGACTCATGCTAGTTTATGCATGATACTACAAGCTACATGTCTTAGTTAATTGGTGGATTAACTTAACAACTTACATATGGTGTGTGCATGTCATGGAAAGCAACTATGTCTCTATGTATTACAAAATTAGTTGCGATTAGAGCCATCTATGAGATGATGGTCATGTATTATTGCATATGATCTTTTCTATGTGTATAGTCATGATGAAACGTTTCTTTTCGTATTGGCAGTGAGCTTGCTTTCATGATATGAACAAAATTCTCTTTTTTCATTAATTTGTGTCTGCTATATAGATTGGAAAGGGGAAACGATGAAATCACAGTGGGATAGTATGGGCCTTAGGATTTTGCCTTATATTTGTGTGCAAGAAGTGAATGCAATAACCATGACAAAGATGGATGTTTCACCAACCTTGGGTATGCGAATCTCACAAGGAATTTTTTGAGCTCTTTGACTGCACCAAGAAAAATTACGAGCGCAGGCAATTTCATTATAATTGAAATGTACTAAAAAAGGTTACATTTGTTGGAAGACTTTGAATCAAAACGCATCCGGATCAAGGCCAAGTGGCCGTGTTAGTAGGAACTAGTTAGAAACATGCTTTAAATCTTATTTTCTAGGTGTGCTTCTATCCAAAGTGGAAGTGAAATGCAAAAGAGCTATCGAGCTCGTTTCACCTCCAAGAACAAAACGATACAAAGTGCATGTACCCACCTAGGTATAGCCTACTGGAGATCTTATTATGCGTGTTGAGGTAATCTAAAGATCCCCTGTTATCGGTTAGGTTTGTCTCTCCATGCGTGCTTGATTAGTTAGTCAACTAATTAAGTCCATCCCGCTGCTCGAGCCGACCGGCCTGCGTGCTACTCTCACTATGAGTACCTCTCATGCACCAACTTTGACTAGTGCGGATGCATGCTGTCAGATATGCAGGTACCTCACATGGGATAATTTTGGTTCGAATAAGACTGCAGACACCTAATCCATGGACACAATTTCATGTCAAATATACCAATGATCACAAGATTGTTAATTTGACCATGGCCCGCTGCACGCCTGCACCTGCACCACACTAACATGCGTACATGCTCTGGTCCCCAATCTCAAAACCATGGACATTTCAATCACCAGGTAGCTGACGAACCTTTCGCTACAGAAAAGATGAATCTTTGAGACTAGACGGTACACATAAAGGGCATCCACCCAACATGAAAGCCGGCGGAGGTGCAGAGATATTTAGATCGAGATGCAGAGTGTACATAATATCTTCTTCCTATATGATATTATCCCAAAGGTTAGCTAGGCTGCCACCATTGCCAAAAAGTTAGAACCATGATAAGTGTCACATGTGTGACACGAGCGCATGGCAACTCTGAACGTTCGTGATGTTAAGAATAGTGACGCGAGGATGATAACTTTAGTTGTCAAGCATGACAACTTTTTTTCAGATGGCAAGTTTCAGTTTTTCTTTTCGGGTGGCAATTTTAGTTGTAAAAAACGTTAGGGCTAAAGTGTTTCATGTCACATATCATTTGGAAAAAGTTAGATGTTTCCATGTTGCTCCCGCATATATGCACATAATCCCACTCTACATCTATGTAGATATGCCAATCCTGCTGCAAGCACATTGTTTTTTGTCCGCACACATGAGAAAGATGATTTACTGTTTCGTTGGTTCTCCTCGGCACTGAGGTGGAACACCATGGATCAATGAGTATTTTGGCGTCAACGTCCAGGTGGTCTTGTGGGGAATAAAAGTCACACGAATCAATGAAGGTCACACAGCTCACAAAATCAACCACGATCTAGTAAAACAGACACCTAAATTGTACTGAAGTATTACAGACGGAGACGGACCCACAAGTCCTCGACGAAACCAGTAGCACCACAAGAGAAATGCAAATAAAGCATTTTTTTAAGAGGAACCGCAGCCCTTACAAAGTAGCGTGCAACCATTTTATTAATTATTCATAAAAACATTACAAAGTAATACATCGGTACGCCTGAAGCCACCATCCAGACAACACCTGTTGCTACTCATTGCTGGAACCGCAGCCCTCTAGCTACCTCTCCTCTCACTCGAATGAAGGTGGAAGAAGAAGAACAATGGACACAAGGTTTTCCGGCCGGCGCACGAACGCCGCCACGGGCGCACGAACGCCCCAATCCTTTTCTTTTTTAAAGTGGCTACATGGCTACTCTCGGCTCCTTTTCTCATTCCTTTTCTTAACTTAAATAGGCAGTACAAGATAATGACTCACACACATCCTGGTCCTCAACTTACGGCAAGGCCATGCACCCCTGAAATCTCTCCACGATGCAAGACTCGGCCATCACGCACACACCTAATCAACTAACCAATGCACTAGCTAATCCCTGACTACACGCACACGTCCACTACTTGCGCATCGTCCACTCAACGGCCAGCATGCACATGCACATGACTAGCTAACAAACTCCATGCGTGACTACATCAACTAACTCATCCATGCACTAACTAACTAACCGAGTCACCTGACTAGTTAGTATTGTACTGGACGTCACCTAACGTGGTTTACTCCAACACTCATATTCCCTTTGATGAAGTGGTGCCGAATGTCCGAGCCTAATACCAAACAGACATCGCACAAAAGCGTAACATTTCACGCCGGATACACCAGCCTAGCCACATACCGGGACTGTGTCACACACCGATCCGGCGCACTCAGAGCTATCGAGCTCGTTTCACCTCCAAGAGCAAAACGATACAAAGTGCATGTACCCACCTAGGTATAGCCTACTGGAGATCTTATTATGCGTGTTGAGGTAATCTAAATATTTATCACTAAGATATACATGATCTATCCAGAGTTAGTGCGACTGACTTACTATCAAGGATTACCTATCTACCTATCTAGAGCATTGTTTAATCCTCATTGTTAACTTTTTTAGGCTGGTCATCATTTTCGGCGTTAGATGACAAAAAGAAGAAGATGGAGGGAGAGGAACATATGCAAGTTGCAATAAAGACCTTTTTGACTCAAATGGCCATTGATGATACTAGTAGCTTGTCTTAATTAATCAGTCGATCAACTTGACAATGTATATGTAGTGCAGTTTAAAGAAAGCTTCTATCTCTTTATCTGTCTATGGCGCGGCAACTGGTCATTTTATATATGATTGATCCCCTGTTATCGGTTAGGTTGTCTCTCCATGCGTGCTTGATTAGTTAGTCAACAAACTGAGTCCATTCCACTGCTATAGCCGGCCGGCCTGCATGCTACTCTCACTATGAGTACCTCTCATGCACCAACTTTCACTAGTGCGGCTGCATGCGATCAGACATGCATGTACGGGTGTACCTCACATGGGATTATTTTGCTTCGAACAAGACTGCAGACACCTACTAATCCACGGAAATAATTTGGTGTCAAAAATCCCAATGATCACAAGATTTTTAATTTGACCATGACACGCTGCACCTGCACCACACTAATTAACATGCATACATGCTCTGGTCCCCAAACTCAAAACCATGGACGTTTAAATCACCAAGTAGCCACAGAAAACCATGGACCATGACACGCACCACACTAATTCGAACCTTTGGCCACAGAAAAGGTGAATCTTTGATACTAGACGGTACACATAAAGGGCATCCATCCAAACGGACACCGATTTTGTCCATTTTCTGTCCGTTTGAGTCGCCCGTCCGCGCATCTGCGTCCGCTTTTTCATTTGGGTCTGCGAGTGCGCCCAACGGCAGCCAGACCCATTTTTGACATGTCCGACCTGACATTTTCTCAAACACGTAGCAGGCAGGGCAGGGGAGCTCGCAGCGCGGGGGAGACCGGTGGGCGAGCTCGAACCCCACGGCAGGGGCGGCACGACGAGCGCCATGAGCATGGCGCGGGGAGCGCGAGGGCGCGGCGGGGCGAGGCCAGGCCAGGCGCTGCCGGGCGTGGCTGGCGGGCGAGGCCGGGCGCAGCGGGCGCCACGACTGTGAGGGGCGGGCGGGCGGCGCGGGACGGTGGAGGTGGGGGCGACCAGCAGCGGTGCAGGGGACGAGGTCGGGCCGGGCACGTGAGCTGCGGCGCGTGGGAGGCAAGGCCGGTGTCCACTTTGTGCAGTCGCGGAGCCGCCTCGCTCGCTTCCACCGGTCCATGCGCAAGATGGTCACGCCGGCGTCCTCGGCGCCGGACCCTCGCGCCAAATCAGGGAGCGGCGAGCAGTGGAGGAGGAGGGGCATGAGGCGCATGAGGAGGGGCGCGACGCTCACCTCCACCCGGATCCAGGCCGCGGCCGGGCGCGCGACCAGGGGCGGCGGCGGCGGATGCGCCCGACCAGTGGCGAGCGCCGGGCGAGCAGCACGACGCGGCGCGGCGAGGCACAAGCGGTGAGGGCGAGCGACGCGGCGTGGGTGGCGAGCAAGGTGGAGCAGGGGCGCATCGAGCGGTGGGGTGGGCCAGCTAATAAAAGTAGAGAGAGGGGATGGGTGGGTGACAAGCGGGCCAGGCCCGGACGCACACGAACGAGAGAGCCAGATGTGGCTCAAATTTGGGACGGAAATGGGTCCGCGCGGACATAAAATAGAAATGGGTCGCTGCATTGGGCCACCGTTTTTGTCCGCGCCGATCCAAACGGACGCGGGTGGACGAAATGGGGCGACCCATTTCGTATGCCCGCGTCCGTTTGGGTCGGCGCGGACAAAAGTGGCAGCCCAACGCGCCGACTCAAACTCAAATTGTGTCCGCCCGGCGTCCGCGCCAACCCATTTCCGGCCCAAAATTGCGCCTGGAATGCGTCGGTGCGGACGAGAAGCGGGCGCGCCGCGCGTCTCCTCGCTGTCTGCTTTTCCCCACCTGGCGGCTGTCCAACTACGACGGTCAACATAATTTATGACAACCGCCCACCTTGGGCCAACGCGTCAGCGCCGGCGGTCGTCCTTTTTTAAGCCGGGCGTGCGGCGGGGCCGTCCTCATCCACTACCACTCGCCCCCCATCCCCATCTGGCCACCCCTGCCCCGACGCCGGCGACAACCCTAGCCACCGCCAACATGGGTTTCTTCTCCGGCATCGGCAGCAGCCGCAAGGGCAAAGCCCCCGCCCGCCATTCCCCCTCCGCGTGCCTCTGCCATACCCGGACGTGACGCTGCCGCACGACTGGCATTTGGATCCGGAGAGGATCCCAGTGCCGGCGGCGCCACGGATGGCGGGCGTTGCTGACGTCGGAGCAGCGCGCCGACCCGCGCTTTGCCGTCGACTCACTCAACTGGGCTCGATGGTTCGCCTTCGAGGACGAGGAGCCGAGGCGACGCGGGGTCCGCGGCGTCGACCACAACCTGCCGCCGCCCGCGCTCATCGTCCGCGATGAGGACCACGAGGCCGAGGCCGCCTACCAGGCGGCCATCAAGGAGAGCGAGGAGGAGGAGCGGTGGAGGAAGGCGGACGAGGCAGCTTTCGAGGCAGCCATGGCGGAGGCCATGGCCCTCTCCGCGGCGGGCGACTGCGTCGTGCCGCCGGTGGCCCCACCGTCCCCGCCCAAAGCCGAGCCGGAGGAGCCAGCCTACCTCCAGCGCTACTCCTGGACCGGAGTAGTCCGCAAGTGGGTCAGCGCTCCGCCGATCTGGCTCGGGGCGACGGAGAAGTAGGAGGCGGCCTACCTCGACCATTGGCGCATGTTCGGCTTGTCGAGGACCGCCGGGAGGGCGAGCGCCTGCAGATGCTCGAGTGCGAGGCCGAAGAGGAGGCGCGCCAGGCCCAGGTTGCGGCGGCAAAGCCCGACATCACCGCCATCTGGAACACGGCGTTCCCCTGGGCCGGCCCTGCGCCGACATTGATAGACCTCACCGGTCCCGACACAGACGCCGCCGCCGACAAGGACTCCTAGGGCAGCGCGTCATCTAGTTTAGTGTTTTAATTAATGTAATGTGAACTTTCTCCGGCCTTCGTGGCCGGCTTTTATGTTTAATTAAATGCTTGTATTTATTTTCAAAATGCTTGCAATACTTTTTTTGGTGCGCGATGAAATGGGTCGGGTCAGCATAGCGTCATAGCGCTGACCCAAACACAGCGCCGACGTTTGTGTCCATCAGGCCGACCCAAACGGACAAAAGCAGACAAAAGCGCCGTCTGCTTTGGATCGCCCGTTGGAGTTGGTCTTATGAAAGCCGGAGGAAGTGCAGAGATATTTAGATCGAGATGCAGAGTGTACATAATATCTTCTTCCTATATGATATTATCCCAAACTTTAGCTAGCCTGCCACCTTTGCCAAAAAGTTAGAACCTGATAAGTGTCACACGTGTGACACGAGCGCATGGCAACTTTGAACGTTTTTTATGGTGAGTTAAGTGACGCAAGGATGGCAACTTTTGTGTGTGGTCATTGTTAATTAATTATTTTCTTCTTTTCTTATTTACTGCAGTGAAAGCTGCCAGGACACACCTACATGTGTGGCACTTCAAGGATTTGTTCGCTTTAGTATGGATTGTGCGTAGATTAAGGTGGGTCGGCAGGGAACTTAGCACGATGTTGTGCTAATCCCCTTTTTCTGCAGGCAACTGCATATATTAAACTTGTCCAGCTCTTACTACACCATCCTTACAAAAATAGAAAATAACACATATGTCTTTGGTTATATCAACGTCATCTTCCTTCTGCACTGGCCTAAGGCACGTCGTGAGCAAAGTTCCTGAACACATTCGAAGCCAGGATGCCAGCAACAACAAACTCATGATCTGATTGTCGTCCTGAAGAAGAAAGAACTGGGAAGGGCTGAACAAGCATCCTGGATATGTCCAGAGAGAATCGGGAAGGCCTAGCCTAACTAGTTTCCCGACAAAACCCCGAAGTTGATTGTGCTTGAAGAAGAAGCCAGAAGGCCTAAGTTAGTTTGGTATACTGTACCAAGTGATGGTACTTGTACGAGACGATTGAGTGGCAAGTGATGGGTACTTGTATGAGAGGAGTGAGTGGCATGGCTCTAGTAATTAAACATGTGCATGCATGCTTCAAGATGAGAGACACGCTTTTAACCGTGCTTTTGACGAGGAAGCCAAGTGGCAAATAACGCTAGGTAAACAGTAACTAAACCAGCCGCATGTATGTGCAAGATTAGAGAGAGAGGCGTGCTTTTAGATCGTGCTTTTGTCAAAAGTGAAAGTAAGATAAGAGCCGTGGAGCTCGATCGTTTCATTAACTTGAGCAAGAGAACGCACGGGGAAAACGATACAAAGTGTGTGCACACACCCCGGCCGGAGATCCATATATATCATGCGCGTTGAGGTGATCTTAATAGTTTATCACTAATTAAGATATGCATGGCCGATCCATCCATCCGCATAGTTAGTGCAACGACTCACTGTCAAGGATTATATATCCTCGACTTAGCTTACATGGCAAAGAAAAGCGAAAAGATAAAGGGATAGAAAGTGCCATCTTTCAACACCAACCACTTGTTTCATAGGATGGGAGAGATATGATATCTTAACGAAAAGACTTAGTTTATTCCTAGATCACACACGGAAAACTCTTGGTAATCTATATAGTAGTATATCACTAATTAAGATATAAATGATCTGTCCATCCATGCTTAGTGTGATGACTCATTGTCAAGGATTGTATATCGTAGACTTAGCATACATGGCAAAGAAAAGTGATCAGATAAAGGGATAGAAAGTGCCATTTTCAACACAACCCCTTGCTTCTTAGGATACAAGGGATGTGATATCTTAAGGCGAGAATACATGACTAGTTGTTCCCAACACCCACAAGGAAAACAAGCTTAACGAAAATGTGGAACTGCTTTGTGATACACATATGCATGGTTGACCACCAAGGCTGGTGAGTAAAGCTCCAACTGTTGATCGATTGATCGGTCAGCCATTTTAATTTAAACTTTTCCGGTCTCCATTTCCGCGCTAGACCATGATAAAGAGCTAAAGAAGATGGAGAGAAACATATTTGCGAGTTGCAAAAACCTTTTGACTCATACAAGTTTATGCATATATGATACTACTAGCTACTAGTCTTAATTAATTAGTCAATTCACTTAACAACTTACATATAGTGTGTGCATGCCATGGATAGGTTTGGCTTTGTGCATCTTAATTATGCAGAGGCCGGGTGTAATGCTTAAACCTTTTAAGTAATAAAGCGCCTTTTTCGAAAAATCTATCTAGATAGATAGAGTGAGCCCGTGCTATCTTATTAGGTTGCCCCCCATACGCATTACAAAATTAGTAAAAACTAGTTGCAATTAGAGCCATATATGAGATGATGGTCACATATTATTGCATATGATCTATTCTATGTGTATTGTCATGATGAAACATAGTTTGTCTTGTCAGTCAGATTGCTTTCATGCATCTGAACAAATTCTCTGTTTTCCATTGATTTCTGTTCATATATAGATTGAAGAAGGGAAAAAGATGAAATCACAGTGGGATAGCTTGGGCCTTAGAATTTCCCTTGATATTTATGTGGAAGAAGTGATTGCAAATAACCATGACAAAGATGGATGTTTCACCAATCTTGGGTACGCGAATTTGATAAGGATTTTTTGGAGCTTTCCAACCGCACCACGAGAAATTACGAGCTCACGCAATTCCATTATAACTGAGATGTACTACAAATAGATTACATTTGTTGGAAGACTTTGAACCAGAAAGCCTTCTATAATGTTTGTACGACACCTAACATCAGCCTTCTATAATGTTTTTTTTAGTTTAAGCCAGATAGTCCAATTGCATATCGTATCAGCATCGGACTCATTCACCGTAACTGTACTACTTCCATTGAAAATGGGATGTGGATAAGAATGGACGGGCCACATGGCAGTGAAAGATTCGGCCGCTTAAAATTGTCTGGTATACAAGTTCTACGTGGAAAGCATGGTGGATTCTTGCTAGTGAGACTGTAGGAGGAGGTGACACGCGACACGTCCGCTTCACGTTGTGCTTGTTGACAGTGTGTTAAGGCTAAGTAACCGCGCTAGTAGAAACTAATTAGAGAAATGTCATAAATCTCATTCTCTAAATGTGCTTTCATCCAAATTCAAAAGAGCCACTGAGCTCGTTTCACCTCCAAGAGCAAGACAACGCACGGGGAAAACGATACAAAGTGCATTTACCCACCTAGGTATAGCCTACCTGAGATCTTATTATGCGTGTTGAGGTAATCTCAATATTTATCATTAGTTTCGGTGGGGGCGTTAAAACGCATGGAGATCGATCGTTTAAAGGTTTCTTCTAAGTGTTTGAACACTCCACCTAACCCCGACACTGAGGAGGAGGATGAGACGGATGCCACATATGTTGGTCCTCTTATCTCCCACTTGGTTGGTGAGGTCACCGAGGTTGGATTCGATGATGCAAGACCGGGGTCCATGTTTTGCGACTTCATAGCGTCTTTGCGTAAATCTAAATCTCATTCCTCGAGAAAGTCCGCCCAAGAAGGCGAAGATTTCCACCCCTACCTGAGTTTCCACATGAGAGGCATGTTTTGGAATAGCATAGGTCTTTCGAACTTGGCTAAACATAAACACATCGCTGATTGTGTAAGAGAACATGGGCTGGATTTTGTGGCAATTTCCGAGGCTGGTAAGTGTGACTTCCGTGTGAATGTCCTCGATCACCTATCAGGTGGTTTCGACTACACGTGGCATTCCCTACCAACACGTGGAAGGTCGGGAGGAATCCTACTTGGGATACAGACCACAACCATGGATTTGTTGGCCTTTTCGAGTGGTGAATTTCACATCAAGTTTCACCTACGAAACAAGGCTGATAATTTTACATGGAGCCTGGTCGCTCTATGGGGCTGCCCAAGATGAGCATAAGTCCGCTTTCCTTCAGGAATTGGTGAACCTGGCTAAGGATAATCCATATCCAATGCTTATTGGAGGGGACTTTAATATCCTTAGATACAAGGAAGAGAAAAATAATGACCGTTTTGATGTTCATTGGCCTTTCCTGTTAAATGATGTGATTGACAGTTTGAATTTTCGGGAAGCCATTATGTCGGGGCGGCAATTCACTTGGGCCAATAACCGATCTGTGCCGACATACGAGAAACTCGACAGGGTACTCATGGATACCGAATGGGAGTTAAAATATCCCCTGGTAACTGTACGGGCCCTTGAGCGTATCGAGGCATTATCAGATCATGCACCCATCATTCTCGATACTAACTCTACAAGCACATCTACATGCCGTCCTTTCAAGTTTGAATTGGGATGGTTGCACAGGGATGACTTTGGAGATATAATCAAGAATATATGGGAGAGGCCCGCCATTGGTCGTACGCCTATTTCGAGATAGAAATTTAAAATTAGGGCCATCAGGCGGTATATCTCTGGATGGGCAAAACGCATCAATGGTTTGTACAAAAAAGAAAAACAACGTCTCTCCACCATCATTGATGACCTCGACAAAATCGCAGAGACTCGCATCTTGTCGCAACAAGAGATTGAACTAAAAAGTCAATCCAACGAGAAGATCACACGTCTTTAAGTAGAAGAGGAAATCATATATTACCAACGATCAAAAGCCGACTTCATTTTGAAGGGAGACAATAATACACGATACTTTCAGTTGGCTGCCAATGGGCGACACAGGAAGAAGTGTATCTTCTCTCTTCAACAAGATGAGGGGCGGATCGAAGGTCAGGCGGAGCTCGAAAATTATATCACTAAATACTACAAGTCTCTTTTCGGGCCGCCAGATGAAGGGAATTTTACCCTTGATGAGACCCGAACAGATGATATTCCACAAGTCTCGGCAGAAGAAAACAATATCCTTACGGCTCCATTCTCTGAGGATGGGGTGAAAGCTGCAGTGTTCCAAATGGAACATAACAAAGCTCCAGGCCCTGATGGCTTCCCCACAGAATTCTATCAGAATTTTTGGGAAGTCATCAAGACTGACCTTTTGGAGTTGTTCAATTGTCTTCATGCCGGCCGACTTGAGCTTTTTAGGCTTAATTTTGATGAGATTGTGTTGTTGCCGAAAATTAAGGAGGCTGAGAGGATTCAGCAATATCGACCCATATGTCTCCTTAATGTCAGCTTCAAGATTTTCACCAAAGAAGCCACTAATCGGCTCAACACGGTTGCAGACCATGTCGTCCGACCATCTCAAAATGCTTTTATGCAAGGAAGAAATATACTCGATGGAGTAGTGATCCTACATGAGACCGTTCATGATATACACGGAAAAACATCAGTGGAGTAGTTCTCAAGATTGATTTTGAAAAGGCCTATGATAAGGTCAAATGGTGCTTCCTTCAACAGGCCCTAAGAATGAAAGGATTCTCCGATAAATGGCGCGAGTGGATCCAAAATTTCGTTACTGGAGGTAGTGTGGCCGTCAAAATAAATGATGACGTGGGCCATTACTTCCAAACAAAAAAAAGGACTACGCCAGGGCGACTCCATATCCCAATGTTATTTAACATTGTTGTTGATATGTTGGCGGTTCTGATTGAGCGCGCTAAGCAGGACGGTCACATTGCAGGAGTAGTGCCGCACCTAGTGGATGGTGGCCTATCCATTTTGCAATATGCCGATGATACAATTCTTTTTATGGAACATGACCTAGACAAGGCTCGAAGCCTGAAACTCTTGCTTTCGGCGTTTGAGCAAATGTCGGGCCTTAAAATCAACTTCCATAAAAGTGAATTGTTCTGTTTTGGAGAAGCCATTGAGGCGGCAGCTGATTATGCTGACATGTTTGGTTGTGCACAAGGCCAATTCCTAATTAAATATTTGGGAATTCCAATTCATTACCGTCATCTCACTAATGCGGAGTGGAAATATGTAGAGGAGCGTTTAGAGAAACGATTGAGCAGTTGGAAAGGCAAGTTGCTCTCTATTGGAGGACGACTGGTCTTGATCAACTCTGTTCTCACAAACATGGTTCTCTATATGCTTTCTTTTTTCCAACTCCCAAGAGGGTCTTGCAAAGATTGGATTATTTCAGATCCAGATTCTTTTGGCAAGGAGACAATGAAAAGAAAAAATACAGACTGGCAAAATGGAGCGTGGTTTGTAGGCCTAAAGACCAAGGTGGCCTTGGCATTCATGACCTGCAAGTCAAGAACGATGTCTTACTTAGTAAATGGTTGTTCAGACTTCTTACTGAGGATGGTGTTTGGCAAACCCTGCTGCGCAACAAGTATCTATGCCAAAAAGTTGTGTCTCGGGCCTATTGGAAACCTGGTGATTCACACTTTTGGGCAGGTCTAATGGCGGCAAAGAAACATCTTTTCCGCTTTGGATCTTTCGCGATTAAAGACGGGTCTGAGATTCGTTTCTGGGAGGACATCTGGCTAGGCAATGCCAGTCTCCGGGAATAATATCCAGGTTTGCACCGCATTATTCGCGATAAGAATGAAACTCTTGTGTAGGTGCTTAGTTCCTTTCCACCAGATATTTCTTTCATGCGGGATTTGATTGGCCCCCGTCTTGTGTCATGGCAACATCTTTTGTCCCGATTGGATACGATTAATCTGACACAAGGACGAGATTTGTTCCGCTGGAACCTCATTGCATCTGGGTCCTTCACAGTCGACTCGATGTACCGTGCGCTCACGCATTCAGAGGTCCCAGTGGATAATAACAAGAAAATATGGACATCGAATATTCCACCGAAAGTTAAGATCTTCATGTGGTACCTTCGGAAGGGAGTGGTGCTAACCAAAGATAACCTCGCTCATCGCAACTGGCATGAAAGCAAGAAGTGTGACTTCTGTACTCATGAAGACAATCAGACACCTCTTTTTCCAGTGCAAGTTTGCACGTTCTACATGGTCAATCATCCAAATAGCGTCTAATCTTTGTCCGCCCATAGGTGTTGCCAATATTTTTGGTCACTGGCTGGATGGTATTCCTTATAGATTCAAAACGCTAATAAGGGTGGGAGCGTATGCCTATTATGGTCGCTTTGGCTATGTAGAAATGATCTGATTTTTAATGACAAACACTCTTCTCCTTTGCAGGTTATTTTCCACAGCGCAATCTCTTCGTGACGTGGTCGATGCTTCACCGCACGGAGTTCCAACCGATGTTCAAGACGGTGTATGCATAATTGGAGCGAGTGGCCATGGAGGTTTTTTCCCAACATGGGTGGCAGCATAACCTCTCAGACGGGTCCATCACATCCTTCAACGTAGGCATAGTGACGGTCTTATTTGATTCTACTAGTGCCGATATGTCATCTTTTATTTTCTTTCAGACTATTTGTGTTTGGCCATGTGCATCCTAGCTATGCAGAGGTCGGGTGCTACTCATCATGATTTGTATCTTCTTGATGCTACGCTTTTGAGTTAACAAAGACGCCCTTTGTCGAAAAAATCTATCAAAGATTACATAGCTAACTAGCCAGAGAATTTTTTAATCCTCATTGTTAAATTTTGGTAGGGATCGTAGCTTGATTAAGCCACAACTATGTGCCAAAAGTTACCACTTTTAATTCAAACTTGTTTTTCGGCTGGTCAACATTTTCGCGTGCGATGACAAAGAGCTAAGAAGATGGAGGGAGAGGAACATATGCGAATTGCAATAAAGACCTTTTGACTCAATTGGACATTGATGATACTAGTAGCTAGTTTTAATGAATCAGTCGAAAGCATCTACCTCTCTATCTATCTACGGTGTGGCTAGCTCAACTGGTTGAGATAGTGGATGTACAAATCCAACACTTGAGTTCAAATCCTCGTGGAGACGAATTCTGATTTTTATTTATTCTTGAGGATCAGCCTTTCCTCGTACTCAACTAGTTTATTTAGAGGATCAGGCTTGGTTATTAGCCAAGATAAAAATCCTTACTCATCCGTAAGGGCTGTATGCATAAAATTCTCCCCCATTTTAAGATACAGTTAGAGTCCGGTCAGCGTAGGCGGACGCGGGGATCTCTCTTTTCCTCGCTAGACGGCTTCGGCGATGGCGTTATGCTGATCCAAGGCACGGATGCACCTTGCCGGGTTGAGTGGCTATACTGTGGGTTCTTCGGCGCAATCACGACGGTGATGGCTGTGGTGGTTGGCGGCTCGGCCGTTCGGCGGCGGCGGGACATGGCCGGTGGTGGCGGCGACGTCCAGCCTGGATCCTAGGGCGGTGGCCCTGGAAGGTGGTGGCGGGTGATGCTCAGGCGACCAGCGGCGGCATGGCGTGGTGATATCCCTGGCCAAGGCGAAACTACGCCGGCGATTTGGTGGCTTTTGCTCCGGGTTAGATCCGATCAGTGACGATGACGAGCATGCGCGTGATCCTTCTCGGAAGCTCTAGCTGTTTGGCAAGGTGGGGTGGCAGCCCTCCCCCGGGACTCCAGTGGTGGCACACGCGGGCAGTGGGCGGTGTGCCAGGGCTCCCACGCTGGCAGTGCTACTGCGGGTGGTCGCCGGATCTGGGAGGCCAAATCTAGGGCTTTGAAGGTGATCTGGCCGATGCACAAGATGTCTAATGGATGCTCGTGGGACAAGATCCGGGTGAAAACCTTGTCTCCGGCCGGTGGCCGGAGCCGGTGATGGCGACGCCCTTGGAGTCGTTTCCTTCGTGGAGGCATCATCGAGGCGAAGTTCCCACCTCCTCCCACTACCTTCGGGGGAAACCCTTGATCAGTTGATCAGGTGATTGCAACGCTCTTGTGTTGTTCCCTCCTTGAGGGCTTCATTCTTGGAGGTGTGCATTGACTCGAGGGACCATTGGACGGTTTTAGTGGTGGAGAGGCGTTTCATTTCATGCATCAATGATGTGGAGTCTCGGCGGCGTGGCACGGCAGGATCTCGGCGACGGATGTGTCATGATGGAATCACGTAGAGAGGTGGCGTTGTCCGGTGTCATGGTGGCGTCGACGGCAAGCCTGGCAAGGTCGATGCATCAGTACCCACTTTGAAGATGAATCGATGGAAGACGGTAGCGATGGCCTCTGAGGGTGCGTCGGACCGGTTTGTGCCCAGACCCGCAATGCGGCTTGGTTGGGCCGTCCTGCTTTAGATGTTAAGCTCTGGTGCAAAGTTTGTTTGGTATTCGGCTCAGACAATCGGCACCCCTTCATCAAGTGGATGGAAGTTGTGACATATGTTGTCAAGATGGTGGTTTTAGATTTACTGATGTATTACTTTGTAAGGCCTTCATGAATAATTAATAAATGAATGCATGCATCGCTAGAGGTCATCCTCCTTCTAAAAAAAATCTATGGTGCGGCAACTAGTCGTTTTATATATGATGATTGATCCCCTTGTATCGGTTAGGTTGTCTCTCCATGCGTGCTTGATTAGTTAGTCAACTGAGGGCATCTTCAACATTGACCCTCAAACCTCCTGCATGCGTCTGGACCGCGATGTCCGAACCGCGAAAGACATCCAACACGGTCCTATATCGGTCATTGGCAAGATCCGGACATGTTTTCTCTTGCAAACCAGAGACAAACATGAGGGAGATTTGTATGAGTCTGGACCACTATCACGCCCGCTTCTTACCGCTCTGGCCGACTCAAAACCCTTCCCCCGCCTGCGCACGCTTCCCGCCCGTCGTCCAGCTGCCCGCATTCATGTCATGGTAGAGCGCGCCGCTCCATATTGAAGGCGGCTCAGGGCGGTTGCGTACTCTCACTGTCTCCGTCGCTGAAGCGGCGCGCTAGCCGAGGGCGCCGCCCGCTACACGCCTGGCTGAACACACCTCCTCGCTGCATTCAAACGTCTCCATAAGCCCGCATGGAAGCCGAGAAACCTACTTCGGCCACACGTCCGTTCACGAGTGGGCCGGCATTAAATGCAACACCCTCCTCCCGTCTGCCCTATATTTAAATAAGGCCAGACGCCAGGAAAGAATCGTACCACTCCTTCGCTCCTCATGTCCTCATTCACCATTTTCTCCACTCTTTCGGTTGCATCCGATGAGCCGGAAGAGCAGTTCTCCGGCGTAAAAGTCGGCTGGGTGGCCTCCCGAGCCCGCCCGATACGAGTGAGGCAGTTTGTTGCACCACCTCCCTCGCCTAGCCCGACGGAGCCATTTACCACCCCAAGCCGGCGCGTGGCTCGGCAACTCGCCGCTCGAAGCCAGCCCGTGGACGAGTGGCGAGTTGATCCATCCCGGCACGGGCATCACCGCATCCGGTCGCGGCGACCGCGCCATCCGCCGTCGACGCCCGCGTAGCCGCGCCATGCACGCAGAGAAAGAAGCCGGTTGCAGGGATGTCGACGATGTCGCGTCCAGCACGTCAGCACCCGCCGCCATCATCGAGGAGAAGTAGAACACGGGAGGCTGCCACCGCTTGCATCCCATGTAGGCCAATGCCGGTAGCGTCGCCCGGCATGTACAGCTGGTGACATGTCCAGTCTTTATCTTAGATCATCCTGGCACACCCGTCTGGGATTCATGGAAGCACCTTCCCTTTGGCTGAAGCACCCTCTTTGCCACTCCGATGGCGGCGTGGCGAACGGACATAGGGAAAATACAGGGGAAGAATATAACTTTGGGGCTCCCAGCAGTCCAGTTAGCGGGCTGCGGACATGAGGAAGACAAAGGGATCTGTAGCTGCCGTCAGAGACTAATGTAGTGTATCCGTGTCATGGGAGTGGAGCTCACATGATCAGTATGTGCACACATTTTTACCTTTTAGTAAAAATATGTCCAAAATGTAACCATTTTCAACCGGTTTGTATAAAATCCGTCATGTTTATATGAAATCCGCCGAGTTCATATGAATTCATCTGTTTGTTTAAAAGAGTTTAAAATATTTGCGGCTATGGTTGGATGATGTCCTCCTGCATCCGGGTCCACGGACTGGCTCCTTGTCCATGACGGATGCGTGAGAAACATTACGAAATGCCTTGGAGACAATGGCGAGGCCAGTCTAAAGTTTATGTGGGATCAATGGTATTTTTTGGATTTTTTCTTCAGTATGAACAGTAACTAAACAGTGTTCTTAGGCTTATTTTCTAGAAAGCTGTGGGGTCAACTGACCCCACAGACTAACACGTATCTTTGCCGCTGCTTGGAGATGCCCTTTACGAGTTGCCGTTGGAAATGCCCTAACTGAGTCCATTCCGCTGCTTTAGCCGGCAGGCCTGCATGCTACTCTCAATATGAGTAACCCTCATGCTCTAATTTTCACTAGTGCAGCTGCATGCATGTTATCAGACACGCATGCACCAAATCCATGGACACAATTTGGTGTAAAAATCCGAATGATCTCAAGATTGTTAATTTGACCATAACCCGTTGCACCTGACCACACTGACATGCGTACATGATCTGGTCCCCAAAACTCAAAACCATGGGCGTTTCAATCAGCAGGTAGCTGATGAACCTTTGGCCACAGAAAAGGTGAATCTTCGAGAGACGGTACACATAAAGGGCATCCACCCATCATGAAAGCTGGCGGAAGTGCAGAGATATTTAGATCGAGATGCAGAGTATATATAATATCTTCTTCTCATATGATCTTATCCCAAACTTAGCTAGCCTGCCACCTTTGCCAAAAAGTTAATGTTTCTGTGTTTCTCCCGCATATATGCACATAATCCCACTCTACACCTTGTGTAGACACGCCAATCCTACTGCAAGCACCTTGTTTTTTGTTCGGGCCAAATCCTATGAACCATTTTTACTGTTTTATAGAAAATCCTCCCTTTTTTTGATAAATAACCCGGACTTCACCATTAAGTGACAGAAAACGAATCAAAACCCCATGTCGCCTCTATAATTAACCCTCAGTCCATCTAGAACAAATAATTTTTTTTTAAATACCCATATATTTTATACCCTAACTTCAATTTTAACATCTTACAAATGAAATTTGATTAGAAATATATGTACAATATGAATATGATGTTATTTTACCTGCTAAATATTTTTTAAATGCTATTTAGGATGCAACCTTAATAATAGAACATGATCCATCTTTTATCGTACCGACACCGACCGGATTGCGTTGAACACCTCCTCAAAGTCAAATTGGAGACAAAATAAACCGTTGTTAACCGTGCATGTATGCTCGGCAAAATCTTGCATGAAAAAAAAAAGCAGATTTGTCATCTTATACCGAGAGAGACACCTCGGTAAGACCTATTGGGTCTTAGTCATGGTTATTAGGTTAGGGCCGTGCGGTATTTTCTTCTCCCTTGCAACGGACGTACTCTTTTGCTAATAGATAAAAATGAAAAGTGGAAGATTACTAAAGGTACAATAACAGTACAGACTTTTTCCTAAGAAAAAGGAGCGGACTTTTTCTCTTTTGCGGGGAAAACATTTCAAGCCTAATATGAGTTACAACACCCAAGTAACTACCAACACCCAAGCCTAATAACAGTACAGACTTTTCCATTTTGAGCGGACTTTTTCTCTTTTTCTCTTTTATAGAAGGTAGAGTTGAAATTACACGAAGCCCATATGGGATGGGTACATCCAATATGAGTTACAACACCCACCAACACCATATCTCTAATGGTGACATATCTCACAAAAGATTCAGTTCCTCCGGCTCCCTGACAAACCGCCAAGTAATTAATACAATATACTAGTATCGTACTCCACCTAACAGTAACATTTGAAAAAGAGTAAGATAGCTAAAGGCAAGAACGTGCTATCCGCACCGCCAGCCGGCGCTTCCAGCTCTCCGCACCTCCCGCACCTGTTGCTCGCCGCTGCCACCACCACGACCACCGTTGGTGCCACCAGCGGCTGAGCTGGTGTGGCGACGATGGGGGCACGGCAGGAGGGGCAGGTGGCGCACGTCCGGAGCCAGGCGTCGACGCAGGCCACGTGGAAGTTGTGGCTGCAGCGCGGGAGCACGCGCACGCTCTCCCCGTCGGTGAATTCCGCAAGGCATATCGCGCACTCCAATGACGACGAGCATGCCGCCGCTGATGATGATGACTGCGGTAAGGCACCGGCCGCGGTGAAGGAGACTGTGGGGAGCACGTCGATGGCCTTCTTCTTGAGGCCTTTCGGGGGAAGAGGCACGGAGGATGAAGTAGAGTTAGAGCGTCGTCGCCCACACGCGCAGCGGGAGATGAGGCCGAGGCCGAGGACGCAGACTAGCGCGCACAGCAGCGACGCCAGTATCACCACCATGTCCGAGTCCATTGCCATCACCGGCGCCGTCTGCTGCTGCTCCGGATGAGGAAGCGGCAGCAAGGAAGGCGACGGAGATGGCTCGCCGGGACCAGCTGCGACGGCCGTGCTGTGGTGCAGGAGGTTCGCCGGAGCCCGCATAGTGTTGCTGTGGTCTGGAATACTCCGGTGGCTAAGAGCTTTGACTGAGCGGATGTGTGTGTGCGAGTTCTGACCGTGCGTCGTGAGCTTGTGAGTTTTTATAGCGTAGATGAATCGTGGGATGTCACGGCAGTGGAAGGAGTAGTGGGCCCAGGACAGGTAGCGCCGGGCCCATGCATGGCAATGGGATATTTGTCCATGCACGCGTGGCAACTTTGCTTGTATTATTATTATCCTTTTGTGTGTGTTTTTAACACAGTAGAGACACAAGCGCTCGTATATACGCATACATTCCTTTCTATAAACACACACGCACACTCTATTTCTATGAGCACCTCCGAGAGACTGAACCGGTATTATCGTTTTGCTTTGGAAAGGAAGCGGGGTAGGAGAAGAATCTAGTGACACTGTTGTACTGAGTGGTAGTGATCAGTGGTAATAATAGTAACTAAACGTCTAATTAGCGACCAATCACACTATGTGTAAAAGGATGAGACATGCTTTAGCTCTTTTGGCTTGTGCTTTGCTCCCAAAGGAAAAATATTATGGTGCCAAGCACTTTCATTATTGTAAAGTGAAACAGGAAAAGAGGTTGATTCGAGGGCCCTTTTGACTAAAAATCATTTGGTGATCTTTTTCTTATATATATTCTTCTTTTTTTATTCACCGTTGGCTATCTTACCTCAAACACAAGCGAAAGAAATGGATGAAAATTTTGTTTTATTACATGGTTTGCAAAAATGGCTTACAAAGTCTATTCATGGTCCAAAATGGTGGATCCTATGCACGAAATTCTTTGTTCGTCAACAAAAATTTGGAGAAAATAACATTGACAAAGGTACATACAATTCATGGGCCAAAATGGTGAAGAAATGACACATGTGATTTGTTTCATGAAACTTTGCAACCAAAAAAGACAAATAATTATCAGAAACACGAAAATAACCATGTAAGCAAAATCAACGAAACAATTGACTAAGGAGTAAGTGTTGCATGGAATTTTTTTAACAATAATAAATGTGTGGATAGAGAGGGCGGGCCAACATGACAGTGAAAGGCACCAACACGCTTGCATGCATGTTTAAGTGCTTGTTCGGCATAGTATGGATAGGAAGAACTAAGGGGGATTGGTACGGAACTTGGCAAATATTCCTGCTATTCACCTCAATCCCTGTTGATCCATTACAATTTGCAAACCGAACCTGTCCTAAATTGTTTTTGAATATTGTATTAGGTGGAAAGGTACCTTGTAGAATCTAGCTAGTGGTGGCACTGTCATAGGAGTGAGTGGAATGGCTCCAGTAACTAAACAAGTGCACACATGTATGCAAGACGAGAGACACATACTTTTAATCATGCTTTTGATGCTACTGTACGAGGAGGAGGAGGAGGAGGAGGAGGAGGAGGAGGGGGAGGGGGAGGAGGAGGCCAAGTGACAGATAGCGCTAGGTAACGATTAACTAAACCAGGCGCACGCATGTGTGTGGAAGATTAGCGAAGAAGAGGTGCGCTTTGAATCCCCTTTTGGATCATGCTTTTCTACAAAGTGAAACTGAGATATGAAAGAGTTGTGGAGCTCGACTATTTCACCCACATGAGCAAGACAACACTGGGAGGATGACACAAAATAAGTGTGTGTACCACCTACTATAGCATCTTTATCAGAAACCTAGCTATTGCCTATACCGGAGATCCATATATCATGTGTGCATGTTGAGATAATTTATATGGTATATCACTTATTAAGATATACATGCATGATCCATCCATCAATCCAGAGTTAGTGTGACGACAAATCTTGTCATGGGTTGTATATCATCAACGTAGTTTAGATGGTGGAGCAAATGAAAAAAAGAGGGGGGATATAACACATGCCTCTTGCTTTTACTTGTTCTCTCTTAACAGAACACTTTGAGTTATACCACAATCAATTCCCAGATCGCACAATGAAGGCGGGCTTAATTAATTTACCGAACAATTTACTTTGTCATATGTATGTGTGTATATCCACAATTATCTATGTGAAGCTTTGGTTCATTGGATATCCCAGGTTTGGTGTCTAGAAAAGAAGATCCATGTTTGAGTTGCCTTTGGCTATGGACCTTTGATTATAATTTTGAAACTTGAAGTGAGGGACACAACCAATTAAATTGTTTTTTACCAGTTCTTTAACAAAAAAAACAGGTTGTAACACCATATTTTTGCGCTACTTAAGGGAGGATCCAGATGACTCATTTGCATCTAGCTAAATAGTTTGGTTCCCAAAGGGATTGAACAATGTGCCTGCTTTTCTAATGCTACTATGGTACTATATAATTACTGAATACCTACAACATTCTTTTTGTTGCAGTGGAGTATAATGTCATTTTACTAGCTCATCCATGAGCAAGCTATCTAATCAGATTGAGCAAATTACGAAAGAAACCAACAATTTGATTGTGAATCTATTTTATGGGAGTCTAAACAAGTTTAATTCATAACAGTCTTTTGTTTCCCACAAAAAGCTTTGTGGCAGCATTAGTACTAATTCATGAAGAACATTTGAATGCAAAGCACCCATGTTTCTGAGATACACATATGGTGTACATTTCAGCTCTTCTATCTTTATACTTTTCTAACATCTCTTAAGCGTATGCTCTTTTTTTGTGCACGTAAAATTTACAACTGAATGCCCATACTTAAATAGTGATAGATGATATAGCAGCAGAAGAACAATATGTATTGGATAACTTCGGCTATTGACTTGCCGGTTCATTAGCACTTTGACTTACCGAGTGCGGTATGGCCGAGAAAACATTGTGTTCAAGATAAGTTCTACTATTTTATGTGTCAAAATCTACCTATGGATTTTCAATGTAATTGGTGTGTCTGTCCATGCTTTGAAAGTGCTTTATAATGCCCTCATTTGACAATCCAAGCTGGGTGTATTGATCATGCTCCTTAATAAATAAGTGTTTCATCTTCGTGAATCCCCTGTTTTGGTAAGTGTGTGTAATGAGTAGGTTCAGGTGGTGATCTTGGGGCTTTTGGCATGTTGCGTCAAGTAGAGATGTTGGCACTCGGGCGTCTTTGCAAAGAAATGTGACTACAGTACTTTCATGGTAGAAATTAGGAATGGTGATCACCAAACGACCAAGAAAAACTAGATAATGCAAATTCAAATGATATTACAGTTTTGTGTGTGTTATCTATTTGTTTCGCATGCTACTCATATGAGATTAAGCTAATAACAATGTGCAGTTAAAACGGGTATGATAATGTGCAATTGTTTTTTTGTGGCATAATATATTGTTTGATTTAGTTGTTTAATCAAAGAACAAGATGGGATGTGGGTCACGACATGAAATATTCTTAGTAGTTTAGGTTGTACTTGTTTAGGTTGCTTGTGTATTATCCGGCTCGTTGGTCATCAGCGTTTGTCCTGGAGACCCATATGTCGTCTATCATGGTTTAGGTTTGTAGTTTTACTTTCGAATCATGTCATCTTTGGTGTTGTACCAACGATGCCACTTAGGCGTTGTATTCTTCTTCTATCTAATGAATACATGCAGCTCTTCATGCATGGTCTGAAGGAAATATATTTTTAGTAGTTTAAGTATATGTTTTCAATAGATGTGAATTTCACGTCCATGCTTACTAGTGACTAAGTCATGCACGGAATGTCTCGTATGTGTTTTCTTATAATACTTGGGGCACGCACAGTCATTGATAAGAATTATCTCTTAGTATTATATCAAGAGATTAATGCTTGCATGCTTCTAAATTAGTGAACTAAATTGAACTAGGAGTATATACTAAGAGATGACATATATATAATGGATAAATTTGTCTTGTCTTCCTTACTAGGAGACCGTTTCTCAACTACGGGAATGCAAGATTTTTTTTCACTTCCCTCTCTTCCAACTCAACAATTATCCTAGACACCATTGCTAAGATTATACCATTGTACACGACATAATACGAGAATCAGTAAGCCGAGCCCACGCGACACTAGAAAGGCACACGGCAAAAACAATAGGATCTAGCTGTTGGAAATATGCCCTAGAGGCAATAATAAAAGCATTATTATTATATTTCCTTGTTCATGATAATTGTCTTTTATTCATGCTATAATTGTATTATCCGGAAATCGTAGTACATGCGTGAATACATAGACTACAATACGTCCCTAGTAAGCCTCTAGTTGACTAGCTCGTTGGTCGACAGATAGTCATGGTTTCCTGACTATGGACATTAGATGTCATTGACAACGGGATCACGTCATTAGGAGAATGACGTGATGGACAAGACCCAATCCTAAGCATAGCACAAGATCGTGTAGTTCGTTTTGCTAGAGCTTTTCCAATGTCAAGTATCTCTTCCTTAGACCTTGAGATCGTGTAACTCCCGGATACCGTAGGAATGCTTTGGGTGTATCAAACGTCACAACGTAACTGGCTGACTATAAAGGTGCACTACAGGTATCTCCGAAAGTGTCTGTTGGGTTGACACGGATCGAGACAGGGATTTGTCACTCCGTATTACGGAGAGGTATCACTGGGCCCACTCGGTAGTGCATCATCATAATGAGCTCAAAGTGACCAAGTGTCTGGTCACGGGATCATGCATTACGGTACGAGTAAAGTGACTTGCCGGTAACGAGACTGAACGAGGTATTGGGATACCGACGATCGAGTCTCGGGCAAGTAACATACCGTCTGACAAAGGGAATGGTATACGGGGTTGCTTGAATCCTCGACCTCGGGGTTCATCCGATGACATCATCGAGGAGCATGTGGGAGCCAACATGGGTATCCAGATCCCGCTGTTGGTTATTGACCTGAGAGCGTCTCGGTCATGTCTGCATGTCTCCCGAACCCGTAGGGTCTACACACTTAAGGTTCGGTGACGCTAGGGTTATTAGGAAGACTAGTATGTGATTACCAATGTTGTTGAGTCCGGATGAGATCCCGGACGTCACGAGGAGTTCGGAAGGGTCCGGAGGTAAAGATTTATATATGGGAAGTTGTCAAGCGGACATCGGAAAAGTTTCGGGCATATCGGTATTGTACGGGGTCACCGGAAGGGTTCCGGAGGTCCACCGGAGGGGCCACCTCCCGGGGGCACTGGGCTGCGTGGGAAGGGGCCAGCCCCGTGGGCTGGGCGCACCCTCCCTTGGGCCCTTGCGCCTAGGGTTGAGGGGAACCCTAGAGGGGCGCCTTGCTTGGGGGCAAGCCCTCCCCTTGGCCACCCCCCTCTAGATGCATCTAGAGGGCCGCCCCTCCTCCCTTCCCCTATAAATAGAGGGGTGAGGGAGGGCAGCCGCACCACAAGCCAAGGCGCAGCCCCTCCTCCCCAACACCTCTCCTCCTCCGTGCGTGCTCGGGCGAAGCCACGCCAGAATCTGCTTCTCCACCATCATCACGCCGTCGTGCTGCCGGTGGAGCTGTCTTCCTCAACCTCTCCTTCCTCCTTGCTGGATCAAGACGAAGGAGACGTCACCCGTACCGTACGTGTGTTGAACGCGGAGGTGATGTCCGTTCAGCACTTGATCATCGGTGATCCGAGTACGACTCCATCATCACCATCCCCTTGAACGCTTCCGTACGCGATCTACAAGTGGTATGTAGATGCAAGCTCACTCCCTTGACTCGTTGCTTAGATGAACTCATAGATGGATCTTGGTGAAACCGTAGGAAAAAATTTTAATTTTCTGCAACGTTCCCCAACAGTGGCATCATGAGCTAGGTCTATGCGTAGTTCTCTATTGCACGAGTAGAACACAATTTTGTTGTGGGCGTAGATCTTGTCAACTTGCTTGCCGCTACTAGTCTTATCTTGCTTCCGCGGTATTGTGGGATGAAGCGGACGGACCAACCTTACACGTGACGCTTACGTGAGACCAGTTCCACCGACTAACATGCACTAGTTGCATAAGGTGGCTGGCGGTGTCTGTCTCTCCCACTTTAGTTGGAGCGGATTCGATGAAAAGGGTCCTTATGAAGGGTAAATAGAAGTTGACAAGATCATGTTGTGGTTATTCGTAGGTAAGAAAACGTTCTTGCTAGAACCCAATTGCAGCCACGTAAAAGATGCAACAACAATTAGAAGACGTCTAACTTGTTTTTGCAGCAATTGTCATGTGATGTGATATGGCCAAGTTGTGATGAATGATGAATGACATATTGTGATGTATGAGATCATGTTCTTGTAATAGGAATCGCGACTTGCATGTCGATGAGTATGACAACCGGCAGGAGCCATAGGAGTTGTCTTTATTTTTGTATGACCTGCGTGTCATTGAAGAACGCCATGTAAATTACTTTACTTTATTGCTAAACGCGTTAGCCATAGAAGTAGAAGTAGTCATTGGCGTGACCACTTCATGAAGACACGATGATGGAGATCATGATGATGGAGATCATGGTGTCATGCTGGTGACAAGATGATCATGGAGCCCCGAAGATGAAGATCAATGGAGCTTTATGATATTGGCCATATCATGTCACTACTATATAATTGCATGTGATGTTTTTATGTTTATGCATCTTGTTTACTTAGAACGACGGTAGTAAATAAGATGATCCCTTACAACAATATCAAGAGGTGTTCTCCCTAACTGTGCACCATTGCTAAAGTTAAATGCTTCGAAGCACCACGTGATGATCGGGTGTGATAGATCCTTACGTTCACATACAACGGGTGTAAGACAGTTTTACACATGCAAAACACTTAGGGTTAACTTGACGAGCCTAGCATGTATAGACATGGCCTCGGAACACGGAGACCAAAAGGTCAAACACGAGTCGTATGGAAGATACGATCAACATGAGAATGTTCACCGACGATGACTAGTCCGTCTCACGTGATGATCGGACACGGCCTAGTCGACTCGGATCGTGTAAAAATTAGATTACTAGAGTGATGTCTAATCTGAGTGAGAGTTCATTGAAATTATTTGATTGGATGAACTTAATTATCATGAACTTAGTCTAAAACTTTTGCATAATATGTCTTGTAGATCAAATGGCCAACGCTCATGTCAACTTGAACTTCAACGCGTTCCTAGAGAAACCAAGCTGAAAGATGGCGGCAGCAACTATACGGACTGGGTCCGGAACACGAGGATCATCCTCATAGCTGCCTAGAAACAATATGTCCTAGAAGGACCGCTAGGTGACGCTCCCGTCCCAGAGAACCAAGACATT
Organism: Aegilops bicornis; assembly: GCA_021605145.1. Classification (NCBI taxonomy): domain Eukaryota; kingdom Viridiplantae; phylum Streptophyta; class Magnoliopsida; order Poales; family Poaceae; genus Aegilops; species Aegilops bicornis. The sequence goes on along the minus strand of CM038675.1, from coordinate 864,779,591 downwards.
ATGAATGCTTGGCAGTCTCGTGCTGATGATTACTCCCTCGTTCAGTGCGGCATGCTTTACAGCTTAGAACCGGGGCTCCAAAAGCGTTTTGAGCATCACGGAGCATATGAGATGTTCGAAGAGCTGAAACTAGTTTTCCAAGCTCACGCCCGGGTCGAGAGATATGACGTCTCCGACAAGTTCTATAGTTGTAAGATGGAGGAAAATAGTTCTGTCAGTGAACACATACTCAAAATGTCTGGGTTGCACAACCGCATGACCCAGCTGAATATTAACCTCCCTGATGAGGCGGTCATTGACAGAATCCTTCAGTCGCTCCCACCAAGCTACAAGAGCTTTGTGATGAACTACAATATGTAGGGGATGGCAAAGACCATTCCTGAAGTATTTTCAATGCTGAAGTCAGCAGAGGTTGAGATCAAGAAAGAACATCAAATGTTGATGGTCAATAAGACCACTAAGTTCAAGAAGGGCAAGGGCAAGAAGAACTTCAAGAAGGACGGCAAGGATGTTGCTGCAACCGGTAAGCCAGCTACCGGGAAGAAGTCAAAGAATGGACCCAAGCCTGAGACTGAGTGCTTTTATTGCAAGGAGAAGGGTCACTGGAAGCGGAACTGCCCCAAATACTTAGCAGATAAGAAGGCTGGCAACACCAAAGGTATATTTGATATACATGTAATTGATGTGTACCTTACCGATTACTCGTAGTAACTCCTGGGTATTTGATACGGTGTCGTTGCTCATATTTGTAACTCACAGCAGGAGCTGCGGAATAAGCGGAGACTGGCGAAGGGCGAGGTGACGATGCGCGTCGGGAATGGTTCAGAGTCGATGTGATCGCGCGGCACGCTACCTCTACATTTACCTACGGGGTTAGTTTTGAACCTTAATAATTGTTATTTGGTGCCAAGTTTGAGCATGAACATTGTATCTGGATCTCGTTTAATGCGAGATGGCTACTCATTTAAATCCGAGAATAATGGTTGTTCTATTTATATGAGAGATATGTATTATGGTCATGCTCCGATGGTCAATGGTTTATTCTTAATGAATCTCGGCGTAATGTTACACATGTTCATAGCGTGAATACCAAAAGATGTAAAGTTGATAACGATAGTCCCACATACTTGTGGCACTGCCGCCTTGGTCACATTGGTGTCAAGCGCATGAAGAAGCTCCATGCTAATGGACTTTTGGAGTCTCTAGATTATGAATCATTTGACACATGCAAACCATGCCTCATGGGCAAGATGACCAAGACTCCATTCTCCGGAACAATGGAGCGAGCAACCAACTTGTTGGAAATCATACATACCGATATGTGCGGTCCAGTGAGCGTTGAGGCTCGCGGAGGATATCGTTATGTTCTCACTCTCACAGATGACTTGAGTAGATATGGGTATGTCCACTTGATGAAACACAAGTCTGAGACCGTTGAAAAGTTCAAGGAATTTCAGAATGAAGTAGAGAATCAACGTGACCGAAAGATAAAATTCTTACGATCGGATCGTGGAGGAGAATATTTAAGTCACGAATTTGGTACACACTTAAGAAAATGTGGAATCGTTTCACAACTCACGCCGCCTGGAACACCTCAGCGTAACGGTGTGTCCGAACATCGTAATCGCACTCTATTGGATATGGTGCGATCCATGATGTCTCTTACTGATTTACCGCTATCATTTTGGGGATACGCTCTAGAGACTGCTACATTCACTTTAAATAGGGCACCGTCTAAATCCGTTGAGACGACACCGTATGAATTATGGTTTGGGAAGAAACCTAAGCTGTCTTTTCTAAAAGTTTGGGGATGCGATGCTTATGTCAAGAAACTTCAACCTGAAAAGCTCGAACCCAAGTCGGAAAAATGCGTCTTCATAGGATACCCTAAAGAAACTATTGGGTATACCTTCTACTTAAGATCCGAGGGCAAGATCTTTGTTGCCAAGAACGGATCCTTTCTGGAAAAGAGTTTCTCTCGAAAGAAGTAAGTGGGAGGAAAGTAGAACTTCGATGAAGTACTACCTCTTGAACGGGATAGCAGTGCAGCTCGGGAAAATGTTCCTGTGATGCCTACACCTACTTGAAGAGGAAAATAATGATGATGATCAAGGTACCGGATCAAGTTACTATTGAACCCGTAGGTCCACAAGGACACGTTCCGCACCAGAGTGGTACGGCAACACTGTCCTGGAAATCATGTTGTTGGACAACGGTGAACCTTCGAACTATGAAGAAGCGATGGCGGGCCTAGATTCCAATAAATGGCTTGAAGCCATGAAATCCGAGATAGAATCCATGTATGAAAACAAAGTACGGACTTTGACTGACTTGCCCGATGATCGTGACGATAGAAAACAAATGGATCTTTAAGAAGAAGGCGGACGCGGATGGTAATGTCACCATCTATAAAGCTCGACTTGTCGCTAAGGGTTATCGGCAAGTTCAAGGGATTGACTACGATGAGACTTTCTCTCCCGTGGCGAAGCTTAAGTCCGTCCGAATCATGTTAGCAATTGCCGCATACTATGATTATGAGATATGGCAGATGGACGTCAAAACGGCATTCCTTAACGGGCATCTTAAGGAAGAACTGTATATGATGCAGCCGGAAGGTTTTGTCGATCCTAAGAACGCTAACAAAGTATTCAAGCTCCAGCGATCCATTTATGGGCTGGTGCAAGCATCTCGGAGTTGGAACATTCGCTTTGATGAGATGATCAAAGCGTTTGGGTTTATGCAGACTTATGGAGAAGCCTGCGTTTACAAGAAAGTGAGTGGGAGCTCTGTAGCATTTCTCATATTATATGTAGATGACATACTTTTGATGGGAAATGATATAGAATTCTTAGACAGCATTAAGGCCTACTTGAATAAGTGTTTTTCAATGAAGGACTAAGCTGCTTATATATTAGGCATCAAGATCTATAGAGATAGATCGAGGGCGCCTCATAGGTCTTTCACAAAGCACATACCTTGATAAGATTTTGAAGAAGTTCAAAATGGATCAGTCCAAGAAAGGGTTCTTGCCTGTACTGCAAGGTGTGAGATTGAGCTCGGCTCAATGCCCGACCACGGCAAAAGATAAAGAAGAGATGAGTGTCACTATGCCTCAGCCATAGGATCTATTATGTATGCCATGTTGTGTACTAGACCGGATGTAAACCTTGCCGTAAGTTTGGTAGGAAGGTACCAAAAGTAATCCCGCAAGGAACAACTTTGGACAGCGGTCAAGAATATCCTAAAGTACACGAAAAGGACAAAGGACATGTTTTCGTTTATGGAGATGACGAAGAGCTCGTCAGAAGGGTTACGTCGATGCTAGCTTCGACCTGATCTGGATGACTCTAAATCACAAACCGGATACATGTATATGTTGAATGGTGGAGCAATGAAGCTGGTGCAGCTGCAAGCAGAAGCGTCGTGGCGGGATCTACATGTGAAGCGGAGTACATGGCAGCCTCGGAGGCAGCGCATGAAGCAATTTGGGTGAAGGAGTTCATCACCGACCTAGGAGTCATACCCAATGCGTCGGGCCGATCAAACTCTTACGTGACAACACTGGAGCTATTGCACTTGCCAAGGAGCCCAGGTTTCACAAGAAGACCAGGCACATCAAGCGTCGCTTCAACTTCATCCGTGAAAATGTTCAGGATGGAGACATAGAAATTTGTAAAGTGCATACGGATCTGAATGTCGCAGATCCATTGACTAAACCTCTTCCGGGGGCAAAACATGATCAACACCAGAACTCTATGGGTGTTTGATTCATCACAATGTAACTAGATTATTGACTCTAGTGCAACTGGGAGACTGTTGGAAATATGCCCTAGAGGCAATAATAAAAGCATTATTATTATATTTCCTTGTTCATGATAATTGTCTTTTATTCATGCTATAATTGTATTATCCGGAAATCGTAGTACATGTGTGAATACATAGACTACAATACGTCCCTAGTAAGCCTCTAGTTGACTAGCTCGTTGGTCAACAGATAGTCATGGTTTCCTGACTATGGACATTAGATGTCATTGACAACGGGATCACGTCATTAGGAGAATGACGTGATGGACAAGACAATCCTAAGCATAGCACAAGATCGTGTAGTTCGTTTTGCTAGAGCTTTTCCAATGTCAAGTATCTCTTCCTTAGACCTTGAGATCGTGTAACTCCCGGATACCGTAGGAATGCTTTGGGTGTACCAAGCGTCACAACGTAATCGGGTGACTATAAAGGTGCACTACAGGTATCTCCGAAAGTGTCTGCATTGGGTTGACACGGATCGAGACAGGATTTGTCACTCCGTATTACGGAGAGGTATCACCGGGCCCACTCGGTAGTGCATCATCATAATGAGCTCAAAGTGACCAAGTGTACGGTCATGGGATCATGCATTACTGATGCAGTAAAGTGACTTGCCGGTAACGAGACTGAACGAGGTATTGGGATACCGACGATCGAGTCTCGGGCAAGTAACATACCGTCGACAAAGGGAATGGTATCACGGGGTTGCTTGAATCCTCGACATCGTGGTTCATCCGATGACATCATCGAGGAGCATGTGGGAGCCAACATGGGTATCCAGATCCCGCTGTTGGTTATTGACACGAGAGCGTCTCGGTCATGTGCGCATGTCTCCCGAACCCGTAGGGTCTACACATAAGGTTCGGTGGCGCTTAGGGTTATTAGGAAGACTAGTATGTGATTACGAATGTTGTTGAGTCCGGATGAGATCCCGGACGTCACGAGGAGTTCGGAAGGGTCCGGAGGTAAAGATTTATATATGGGAAGTTGTCAAGCGGACACGGAAAAGTTTCGGGCGTGTCGGTATTGTACCGGGGTCACCGGAAGGGTTCCGGAGGTCCACCGGGAGGAGCCACCTCCCGGGGGGCCACTGGGCTGCGTGGGAAGGGCCAGCCTGGTGGGCTGGGCGCACCCTCCCTTGGGCCCTTGCGCCTAGGGGTTGAGGGGAACCCTAGAGGGGCGCCTTGCTTGGGGGCAAGCCCCTCCCTGCCCCCTCTAGATGCATCTAGAGGGCCGCCCCTCCTCCCTTCCCCTATAAATAGAGGGGTGAGGGAGGGCAGCCGCACCACAAGCCAAGGCGCAGCCCTCCTCCCAACACCTCTCCTCCTCCGTCACGTGCTCGGCGAAGCCTGGCCGAGATCTTGCTTCTCCACCATCATCACGCCGTCGTGCTGCCGGGTGGAGCTGTCTTCCTCAACCTCTCCTTCCTCCTTGCTGGATCAAGACTAAGGAGGCGTCACCTGCACTGCACGTGTGTTGAACGCGGAGGTGCTGTCCGTTCAGCACTTGGTCATCGGTGATCCGAGTGCGACTCCATCATCACCATCCCTTGAACGCCTGCACGCGATCTACAAGTGGTATGTAGATGCAAGCTCACTCCCTTGACTCGTTGCTTAGATGAACTCATAAATGGATCTTGGTGAAACCGTAGGAAAAATTTTAATTTTCTGCAACGTTCCCCAACACTAGCTAGTGATGGTACTATTGGAGGAGCGAGTGGCAAGGCTCCAGTGACTAAACAAGTGCATGATGTACCTATTCAAGATGAGAGGGACGCTTTTAACCGTCTTTTGACGCTACCGTACGAGGAGGAGGAGAAGGCAAAGTGCCATATCGAGCTAGGTAACCAGTAACTAAACCATGCACATGCATGTGTGTGAAAGATTAGAGATGAAGAGGCGCACTTTGAATACTCTTTTGGATTGAGCTTTTGTAGAAAGTGGAAGTGAGATACGAAAGAGTTGTGGAGCTTTACGGTTTCACCCATATGAGCAAGACAACGCAAGGGGAAAACGATGGATACAATGTGCACACCCACACACCTAGCTATCATGCATGCTGAGGTAGTACATACATCCCAAATTAAGATATACATGGATGATTCATCCATCCAACCATCAAGAGTTAGTGCAACGACTCACTCTCAAGGATTATACATCATGTTACCTTGAATGGCGAAGAAAAGTGGAAAGGAAAAGGGATAAAAGTGCAATATTGTAACTCCTTCATCTTGCTCTTACTTTTGTTATCTTAAAGACAACACTTCCATACTTATGATATCTTAACGAGAACACTTTGACTTATCCCATGATTAATTCACTATATGCGACTATAGATGCTCTCAGATCCTAAGTAAAATCATAAACATTACAAGTCTTATTTTATAGAGGTGCCATAATTTTATTTTTATTTTGAAATTGGAGCCATAAAAATTAACGTGACTGGTGCAAAATGATGGTCTTTTTCTTATAAATGGTGCCATATGATGGAACAACTATTGTTCGATGATGATAAAAGGCTATATATACAATTTCAGAGGGTGTGAGTGTATAAACTTCATTGTTACAACGGAAGGCAACCAATGACGATTGATACACTTAAGACTACCATGATGTGAACTTGTTTATTTTAATTTGAAAAACGTATTCGAAGTATTTGTTTAGCCCCCTTTGGTAATGCTTACTTTGACACTGTTATGTGTATTTGATGCTAATTTATCTCAATACAGTTGAAAACAAAAAAATTTGTAAGATTGGGACGATTGTAGTGTCGGCTTATTTCATAATGCCATGGTTTTCCTGGCTCTTATTGCGCTGAGATTTTTTGAATCCTGTGGCAGCGCACGGGCATGCCTAGTAATGGATAAAAATTATCTTATCTACTTTACTAAGAGCATCTACATGCGGTCCCTCAAATCCTCTTCAAACGTCCATGGACGCGTCCGGTCAGTGACGGACAGGACATAGAAGGAAAAAGGTGACTCAACTGGACCCTCAAATCATCCCTATCGCCCGGGCTATTCATAAAACTTCTTATTGTGACCAAATATGAGATCATGGCACACGGACACGTCCGGTCCGTCCACCATGTAGGATGCGGCCCACCTCGTACCACTTTTATTCTTTCTTTTCATTCTCTCTCTTCATCTCCACTAGTCACATGCAAGTGGCCGCACGGATAAAAAGAGAAAATGAGGAGCATGGTTGCATGCACGGATAAAAAGGGGCTTAAAACAGACACCCCGGACACTTTGAAGGGCGCGTTAGGTATGCGTTTAGGGGAGTGGATTTGCTATGTCCAGTTATAGATTGTCTAAGAGTCCATCTCTCGACTAAGGGAAGGCAAGATTTTCTTTCCATTTCTTTATCTTTTAGCTCAACAATTGTCCTAGATGACGTTGCTAAGATTATAGCATTTCGCGCACCATAATAAGTGGATAGGGACAGTGAGCCCACGCGGTACTGGACAGGCACACGGGGTAAACGATTGAATCAAGCTAGTGATGGTACCGTAGGAGGAGTGAGTGGCGTGGCTCCAGTGTCTAAACAAGTGCATACATGCATACAATATGAGAGACACAAACTTTTAATCGTGCTTTTAACGCTACCATACGAGGAGGAGGCCAAGTGGCAGATAGCGTCAGGTAAATAACAAAACCAGGCGCATTTGTATGTCAAAGATTAGAGGGAGAGATGCGCGCTTTAAATCCCTTTTTAGATCGTGCTTTTATCAAAAGTGAAAGTTGTGGAGCTCGATCGTTTCACCCACATGAGCCAGACAACGCACGGAGGAAACGATACAGAGTGTGTGCGTATACAACCTACCTATCGCCTACCGGAGATCCATATGTATTACTCCCTCCGTTCGAAATACTTGTCATCAAAATGGATAAAATGAGATGTATCTAGATGTATTTTAGTTCTAATACATTTTTTTGTTTATTTTGATGACAAGTATTCGGACGGAGGAGTATCATGCATGCTGAGGTAATACATAAGACGCTAGTTAAGATATACATGCATGATCCGTCCATCCATCCAGAGGTGGCTAGTGCGACGACTCACTGTCAAGGATTATATACCGTGTTAATTTACATGGTAAAGAAAAGCGGAAAGGAAAAAGGGGATAAAAGTGTAATATGTTAACTCCTTCCTCTTGCTATTAACTTATGTTATCTTAGCAAGAACACTTTAACTTATCCCATGATTAATTCCCAATTCTCACAAGGAAAGAACGCTTAATTTAGATGACGAACAATCGTATGCACACCCCAAGACTTTGGTGCCTAAAGCCACCCTGTTGATCGGCCGATTTAATTCAAGCTTTTTCCCGGCCGCCCGGTCGCCATTCCCGGCGCAAGCTAGACGATAAAGCGCTAAAGAAGACGGAGAGCAACATGCATGCAAGTTGCAAGACCTTTTGACTCGATTGGTCATGTTGCTACTTCATGCACGTATAATATTAGCAACTAGGCATATTTAATCTGCCGTTTATAACTTAACAACGCACATATCGTGCAGATCGTGCGAAGCAGCTATCTTTCCATGCACGGCGAGTGGTCGTTTATACTAATCGGAATCGAGCCCGTGTTATCAGTTAGGCTGTCTCTGCCTGCCTGCTTTAGCTAATTAGTCGAGTGCATGAACGACTTTCAGTAGTGCATGCAAGTGTCAGACACCTCCGACTCTGACCATGAACCCGGTTTGCTGCACTGCAAATGCACCACACGACACGAGCATGCATGCTCTTGTCCCCAACAGCCAACCAGCCACGGACACATATCAATCACCAGATGAGATGGTGAATCTAGGGGAAAAAATTAAGGCTAATCTTTCAGACAAGACGCTACACATAAAGCACATCCATCATGGAAAAGTGCACACATATTCAGATAGAAGATTCAGAGTATATATACACATCATTTTAATGATCTTATCTCAGCTTGCCAGCCACCTTTGCTAAAAGGGCTCCCCGTGCCCATGCTCTTCCACATATATGCCCACCGGTACACAGGTTCTCTCGAATATTTGTCAGTGGCGGAGCCAGGAATTTGCTCCTGGGCATTCATTGCAAATTTGTTTTGTAATTCAATAGAAGATGTCCGATTTTTTGGAAATGCAATAGAAAGTGGCGGAGCCAGATTTTTTCAATGCAATAGAAAACAAACACAAATGTCCAAATGATGCAAATTCTTACATTACAAGAACATAAGAAAAAATCAGATACATTCTAGAATTTCATCAAAGTTGCAATCAGTAGCTGATGCACACACGTACAAAGCCTGGCAATGAACTATCCAGCAAAGCTCCAAGTGGTCACATTCAATAGCACTTTTGGAGTTTTGGTCTTGCCAATAAATAATTTCTTGGGTTTTTTTTTCTTTGAAAATAGAACAATACACAGCTGCATTGCATGCAGTAAGCTTGCTGGAAAATATATTCTTATAACAGTAAAATCTCCTGCTCTTAAGTTGTTTGCATAGTTGATATGTCTGAAAATTTCTAAATGATTACTTGATCATGATTTTTGTTTTAATAGTTGGCAGATGGAAAGGATTCATGAACCATCAACATAATGCCAGAAGTATACTATTACTATGGCTGATTCTTGACCTTTCTATTCCGTTCTAAATCAGAGGATAAATTTACCTGGTTGGATGGATCTTGTGGAGCTTTTGCAATGGCGGGCGCCGAGAGCAGAGCTGCGGAGGGCAGTGACCTGGGATCATGGAGGCCAGAGGCGGACCCGGAGTGGCAGTTCGCGGACTTGCTTGCTTGCCGTGCCGCCGCCACCACTTTCCTGCAGGTGCCATCCGCCGCCGCCTCGGCCAGCTGCAGCCTGCAGGCAGCTAGGTCGTAGGGAGCAGGGGAGAATAGATTTTTTTTTATTTTGAGACAAAGGGGAGAATAGATGATGCGTACTGGACTGGAGTCCACTAGTAGAAAAAGGGCCTATAGTCCCAGTTGGTGAGGGCCTTTAGTCCCGGTTCATGAACCGGGACTAAAGGGTCGGCACTAATACCCTCGCCCTTTAGTCCCGGTTCTATCCAGAACCGGGACAGATGGGCCTCCACGTGGCCTATCCGCTGAGCCCAGGCAGGAGGGCCTTTGGTCCCGGTTGGTGGCACCAACCGGGACCAATAGGCATCCACGCGTCAGCATTTCTTTGGCTCTGGTTTTTGTTTTTTTTTGAAAAGGGAGGGTGTTTGGGGTGTTTTGGGGGGTTAATTTAGGTGTTTCATATATTGTGCTATAGCTAGCTAATTAATAGAGAAAAGTGTACTTTCTTTTGTCCGTGCTTGGTCGACGCCACGTACTATACATACGTATAGAGGACTAACTAGACATGCTAGCTAGCTAGTAATTAAGCAAACAGAAGATCGTCATGAACATATATGCATACAGAGAGAAGTGATATCGATCACCTCTCCTTCTCCGAGAGATTGGTCGAACAACAAGTTCTCGTATATCTATCTGACACTACCGGCTACATATATACAATAATTATCTTTTACAATACGGACGCGTGGTCCACATAGTATTCCCGTCTTCAGCGATCACATGGTCAAGAAAGAATGCCGCCAATTCCTCTTGAATTGCTGCATGCGATCTGGTGCTAGGAGTTCATCCCTCTTCATAAACATCTAATTTTAATATAGTTGTCAATACATATATATATATATATATATATATATATATATATATATATGAATGAATGAAACTCAACACAAATGATGGTAATAAAATAAAATTGTGAATATTTTTATTTACGCACTTCAAATTGTTTTTCGGAGTAGCCCCTCTCACAGGTCGTGTGGCGGATGGACTGCATAAGCGTAGTATCCACAGAAATCATTCCCTTGTTCCTGCCACAACCACTTTACAAGAAACAGAGGTCAATCAAACTGATAATTAGCAAGCACATGCTAAATGGTATTGATGAAACTAGCGCTTGAATCACTAGGAGATGCGCGTGGAATATGCTACTATATAGTACTTACTTTCGGGTGTCTAAATTGCAGCTTCTTCGGTAGTCCCGGAGCTTTTTTGGTGAATTTTCCCCAAGCCCTGCCATACAAAGAAAACAATTACTTGATATCAGAAATGAACAAAGTAGTACTACTTACAGACAGTAGCAGGTGACCGTTGCTTTATCGAGGGCCAATTGATTGAAAACTGATAGAACTCCTCAAATGGAATAGGCAACAGTTCAATTCCAAGGAGGTCATGCTCCTTTTAACTCTCACATACAAAGTATTCCTCCCTCGGACTCTTTGCAGGTTTTCATGTACCAATCATGTAATCTTCGCATCATCGTTGTTAGAAGGCTTTCATCTTTGACGAGAGGCTTCCCATACTCGTATCTTTGTATCTGCACCTCCAAGAAATCAAAATGTACATCGTCGGGCAGGTAATCTTCAGGATTGCCATAACCGGGCACCATCCTCGGATCGACGATGTCGCTAGCAGGCACCTTGAGCGGGGGGCATGATTGCTTCGCTTGTTCGCCGAGCTGGGCAATTTGTTTCCCAGCTCGTCGTTCTTCATCCTTTGATCACCGACAGTACTTCCCGATCTCTCCGCTTCGGCAAATGCCTTTCCAATAATGCGCTCATAGTTGCCTTTCGGCGGAGACTTGGGTGGTTTTGTCGGGGCAGCGAATGCGCGCTTTGACCGGATCTACCTTCTCCTCCGGAGGTGGATGTCTCTTTGCTTTCAACCCTTGAAACCAGTCATCCACTTCGGTCTGCGCGATCTTCGCGTTTTCCTCCTTGCTCCTCTCAGACGGTAACTTCTCCGGAGTCTTGAGAAGGACCGAATCTGTATCTCCTCCCGCCTTTGGCTGTCTTGCTAGACGCCAGCAGAAAGACGGAGCGGATGTCTTCTTTCCTTGCTTACGAGGTGGAGGAGAAGGACTACGACGCCCCAGAGCAGCCGGAGCGGCGGCGGGTCTCTTCCGCCCTTGCTGACGAGGCGGAGAAGGAGGAGGCTGGCTGCCCGGACGCGCCAATGCAGGCGAAGAAGGAGACGGAGTGCCGCCACGCGCCAGAGAAGGAGCCGGCCGAGTGCCCTGATTGTCACTCGCCGGAGGAGGAGGCGGTGGAGGAGGCGGAGTGCCCTGACTCGCCGGAGGAGGAGGAGGAGGCGGAGGCGTCCAGTTCGGAAGGTTGATGAGATCCTTCCGACATAGGCATGGAGTCTTCAGCGTAACCCAGCCGATACTCCCCTTCACCGGTAGGGTGGTCAAGCCGGAGGTCCTCAAATCCCTCCGTTATTTCATCGACCATCACCTTAGCATATCCTTCGGAATCGGCCGCGGTGAAAAGTTGAGTCGGGTTTAGTAGGATAAACAGAGCCAACAGCCGCCTTGACCTTCAAATTGCTCCATTGCGCCATAAGGTGGCAATTTTCAGCTAGCATCCACGGGATAGCTGGCAGGAGCCGTCAAGGCATGCTGCTCTGGCTGAAGCAGCTCGGTGGAAGCCACGATGCTTCTCCGCTGAGATGGCGGGGTAGCTTCGGGGGAAGCTTCGGCAGGTCGTTTGCTGCGATCTGCTTCTCGTTCCTCTAGCCCCATTACCCTTTTCGTGCAGCGCTTTGCATTAGGCTCTGCTCCAGCTTTCTTCCTCCTCTCATGGGTTTTGTAACCCCTGCGTCCGAAATCCAGCCTTCCACGAAACGGAGCTGGCGTGCCTCGTGTCCGTCCGGGGTGCTCGAGGATTCCCGAGGGCCATTGTGAGCTCGTCCTTCTCCTCGCTCGAACGAACTTCCCTTGTTGCGCTGCTTCGATATAATGCTGAAGCCTCTTGACCGGTATGTCCAATTGTTCGTCCGTCCAAATGCACTTCCCGTTATAGGGTCCAAGGATCCGCCGCCCGAAGAACCAAGTCCGCAACGATGCAGCCAGTTCATTGTCTCGGTTCGATCCCTTTATCAAGCGAGATCATTCTCAGCCTTGGCCCACTTAGGCCGGGCTACGAGGTAGCCACGACCCCGTGCGATGGTGAAGCTTCTTCTTCGCAGCATTTCTCTTGTTTGTCGCTGACATCTTTTTACTCTTTTCCGATGTCTTGTAGGCCACAAATGCGGGCCAGTCATCTCTCGATCTTCTCATATTTGCCGTGAATTCTGGTGTCTCATTTTTTTCGACATACGTATTGAGTTCTTTCTTCCAATTCCTGAATAGTTCTGCCATCTTCTTAAGAGCAAAAGACTTGATTAATGGCTCTATTACTGGCTTCTCCGGATCATCCTCTAGCGGTAGGGTAAAATTTGACTTCAGCTCGGTCCAAAGATCATTTTTCTGCATATCATTGACACAAGACACCTCGGGGTCTTCGTTCTTAGGCTTATACCATTGGTGGATGCTGATCGGGATCTTGTCCCTAACGAGAACCCCCACCGAGCAACAAATGCCTTCTTTGTCCGGTAGGGGTTCAATCGGTTGGCCGTCATGCGATTTGTATGATCTCAAACTTTTCATCCGAGCTCAACTTTTTCTTTGGGCCTCGTCTCTTTACCGAAGTTGTGCTCGATCCGGAGGGCTAGAAAAAAGAACAAAGACGAGAGTTAATTAATATGTGTACATATATACCAAAACAAAGACGAGAGCTAGTCAGCACAGGCTTAACTAATATATATACCTGGTCGGACTCGGTTTGGTGATCACCGGAGCCGTCCTCACGGTCTACTTCTTCACCCTCTCCTTCTTGCACCGGCATTGGGTCATCGGAGCCATGTAAATCATAGCCAGCTGCTTCTTCACCCTCTCCTTCCGGACCATCGTTGTCGTTGAGAAACATCATCGAGCGACGGCATCACTTCCTTGTGCGATTATGTCCCTCAACAACGCTTCTTGTGCTTCGTCTCGGGGTGTCCATAGTTTTTACAAATATTTACAACATGGCAATTATTATTCAAACATGACAGATATGGATATATTAGTGCCAACGTAGAACTAGCTAGCTAATCACAATAAGGAATCATATTAGTGGCCTCGATGCTGCTTCTCTAGGGTTTGGGGTGGCCTCGACAACGCTTCAAGGGTTAGGGGGTGGCCTCGAGAACGCTTCAAGCTAGGAGGGGGTACGTAATATCGACCCCCCACCTGATGAAGCTAACGGGAGGGGTTCGACGATGAACAGTACATCTATGTCCCACAAGTGGCGTGGGCATCGACACCATGTAGGGTAGAGGGTCGTGGATCGCCCGGCGGTCGAGGTCAAGGGTCGAAGATCGCCGAGGTGTCGGGAGGTTGCCTAGTGTCAAAGGATTCAACAAAACCATGTCTTCATCATTAGGCGAAAGTAACAGGTGCATGATGGTACGAAGCTCTCCAAAGTTGTTTTGGAACGGAGTCCCAGATAGGATAATTCGCTTTTTGGTACAAAGTTCAGCAAAAAGGCAACTATCCGGGACTCCATTCCAGAACAACTTTGGAGGACTTCGTACCATCATGCCATGGTTACTTCCGGCTAATGATGAAGCCATGGATTTCTTCAATACTTTGACACTATAGGAACCCTCGACCCTGAAACCTTCGACCCTTGACCCCTTAACGACCCTCGACCATCTACCCTAGTTCCCGACCCTCGACCCCTCGGCGATCCTCGACACCCTCGTTATATCGACAACGACGCAACATACATATACATGGGAAAATAATGTTATCGGGGTGGGGGTATCGGTACCCCCCCCCCCCTCGTGTCAAAGTTTCTTCTTTCTCCTCTATTCCTTTCTTTCTTCTTCTCCTCTTCTTTTTCTTCTTATCCCTCGAGAAAGGAAAATAAGGAAAAGGAAGAAAAGAGGAAGAAGGAAGAAGGAAGAAGAAGAAGAAAAAGAAGAAAAAAAGAGGAGAAGAAGAAAAGAATAGAGGAGAAGAAGAAAAATAGAAAAAAATTCTATTTTTCTTCTTCTCCTATTCCTTTCTTCTTCTCCTCTTCTTTTCTTCTTTTCCTCTCATTCTTTTCTTCTTCTTCTTCTTCCTTCTTCCTTCTTCCTCTTTTCTTCCTTTTCCTTATTTTACTTTTTCCTCTACACTAACCTAATTAAAATGCCCGTTACTTCCGGCTAATGATGAAGCCATGGGTTTCTTCAATACTTTGACAATAGGCAACCTCTCGACCCTTCGGTGATCCTCGACCCCCCGACGACCCTCGACCCTCGAATCCTCGGCCCCTCGACGACCCTTGAAGAAGAAGAAGAAGAAGGAGAAGAATCTTCTTCTCCTTCTTCCTTCTTCCTCTTTTATTCTTTTTCCTTATTTTCCTTCTTCCTCGACGACCCTAACTCTAAACAGTACAACTTCCTCGACGTCCCCGCCTCTCTCATGAACAAAATAAAATCTATGAATAAAAAAAACATCATATTCTATGAACAAAAAAATATCATATTCCATCCACATCGATCCATGCATACATCATATATATGATCATATCTATGAACAAAAAAAATTCATATGATCATCTATGAACAAAAAAACATCATATATATATGCAGAAAAAAAACATTAGATCAACACATATGCAAAAAAGCATCATACATATATCCATACATCAATATATATACATGAACATTTATGAAAAAAAGCATCACATCTATGAACAAAAAAACATCATGGCGGCGGCGGCAGGGCAGGCAGGTGCGCGGGGGCTCACTGTGGGCAGCGTCGGCAACGGGCGATGTCGGGGCCGGCCTGATGCAGAAGGTGGTCTTGTGAAGGCAGGGCAGGGCTGACGCGAGGAGGCGAAATGCGATGTCGGGAGGCGGAGGCGACGGCGAGGTCGGGAGGCGTTGACGACGGCAGGTCGCTGAGGCGGGGCGGCGACGGCGAGGGCGCGGCGACGGGGCGGGACAGCGACGAGGCAGGGCGACGGCGTTGGGCGAATGATGCGGGCGGCGACGACGGCGGGCAGACGGCGGCGACGGGCTGGCGACGGCGATGGTGACGACGGCGGCGACAACGGGCATGACGGCGATGGTGACGACAGGCGTGGGCGGCGGCAGCGACAGGCGGCGAAGCGGCGTCGGGCAACTGGCGGCGTCGGGGAGGTTAGGGGCGGTCGGGGCAAATGCGCGATGAATCTGAAATTTCTCAAGTGTTTTCTTATATAGCAAGAGCATTAGTCCCGGTTCGTGGCTCCAACCGGGATTAATGCACCCCTTTAGTCCCGGTTGGTGCCACCAACCGGGACCAAAGGCCAAATTTCAGGGCGGGAAGCGGCGGCCTTTGGTGCCGGGTGGTGGCACCAACCGACTAAATGGGTGCATTAGTCTCGGTCGTGGCACCAACCGGGACTAAACCCCTTTAGTCGGTTGATGCCACCAACCGGGACCAAAGGCCATGTGCTGCCCCGCGCCAAATGTTTAGTCCCACCTCGCTAGTTGAGAGGGAGCCGCACCAGTTTATAAGGTGCGGTGCGGCTCCCCTCTCGAGCTCCTCTCTAAAGCAGGCTTTCGGGCCTAACTCTGCCATCTCTGCTTGTGGGCCTGCTAGGCCTTCCGCGGGCCTGAATCCTGGCCCATAGGGTTTCTAGTCGTATTCAGGCCGTGGGGGCCCAGTAGGTGGCACTTTTTTTTGCTTTATATTTTATTTCTTTTTGCTTTTAGTTTTAGAAAAAATATAAACTTTCTATTAGTGCCATTAGTTTTAAAATTTGAAAACACTTTTTTGTTTTCTTTGTTGCTTTATTTATTTTATTTTGTTTCTACTTACAACAAAATACTTATTGTTGCTATTTTTATTTTTTTCAAGTTTTTTTGTTTTGTTTTCTGCATTATTTATTTTCTTTTGGTTTTTGCTTTATTTTTTAATTCTTTTTGCTTTTAGGTCAGCAAAATTATAAACTTTCTGTTAGTGCTTTTAGTTTTAGAAAAAATATAAACTTTCTGATTGTGCCATTAGTTTTAAAATTCGAAAACATTTTTTTTGTTTTCTTTGTTGCTTTATTTATTTTATTTTGTTTCTACATACAACAAAATGCTTATTGTTGCTATTATTATTATTTTTTCAAGTTTTTTTGTTTTGTTTTCTGCATTATTTATTTTCTTTTGGTTTTTTGCTTTATTTTTTAATTCTTTTTGCTTTTAGGTCAGCAAAATTATAAACTTTCTGTTAGTGCCATTTGTTTTAGAACAATTATAAACTTTCTGTTTGTGCCATTAGTTTTATAAAATTTGAATTCTTTGAAATTTGTGTGAATCACAAGTTTGTGAGCTCAACAAAGGCGTAGAGGGACGGGCTTATAAACCGGTGTGAGCGCCTTCGTTGGCGAGGTTTTCAAATTCATAGTTTTCAAATGAACTCTGAAAAAGTTGGCATAGCATGTTCATGAACAAAGCGGACAATGGTATCATACTCGTGTGTTACAAAGTTGGCATGGTATCATCATAATAGTTGCGGGAGAAAGTCTTCACTTTTTCTTCGCTTGTGTCGTTTGCTTAGGACGAACGGTTCGTCAGTGTACCCAAGATTTTTCAGATCCACTGTTGTCATTCCGTACTGTGGGTCTACCTGTACCCCGCCTCCTGACAGATTGATCCACTTGCACTTAAACAAAGGGACCTTAAAATCTACTCCGTAGTCAAGTTCCCATATGTCTACTATGTAACCATAATATGTGTCATTTCCCTTGTCGGTTGCTGCATCAAAGCGGACACCGCTGTTTTGGTTGGTGCTCTTTTCATCTTGGTCAATCATGTAAAATGTATTCCCATTTATCTCGTATCCTTTCCAAATCATTACAGTCGAAGATGGTCCTCTGGACAACAAGTACAACTCATCACAAACAGTGCTGTCACCTCTGAGACGTGTTTCCAACCAACTGCTGAAAGTCCCGATGTGTTCACATGTAATCCAGACGTCAGACCGCTCCGGGTGTTTGGAGCGCAGACTGTTCTTGTGTTCATCGACATACGGGTCACCAAGGTAGAGTTCTCAGAGAACTGTAGTGTGCTTGAGACCAAGAATATCCGTCCCTGCATATTATTGAGTCTCTTCCAAGCGTGTTTTTCCATCAGTCTCCCCTCATACCGCTGATTTAGGGAGACCTATCTTATTAAGGCCAGGAATGAAGTCAACACAAAACCCGATGACATCCTCTCGTTTGATGGCCCATGGAGATGCTTCCTTGCCTAGCACGGTTACGAACATATTTCTTTAGGACTCCCATGAACCTCTCAAAGGGGTACATATTATGTAGAAATACGGGCCCCAGAATGACAATCTAGTCGACTAGATGAACTAGGACGTGCGTCGTGATATTGAAGAAGGATGGTGGGAACACCAGCTCGAAACTGACAAGACATTGCGCCACATCACTCCTTAGCGTTGGTACGATTTCTGGATCGATCACCTTCTGAGATATTGCATTGAGGAATGCACATAGCTTCAGAATGGCTAATCGGACGTTTTCCGGTAGAAGCCCCCTCAATGCAACCGGAAGCAGTTGCGTCATAATCACGTTGCAGTCATGAGACTTTAGGTTCAGGAACTTTTTCTCTGGCATATTTATTATTCCCTTTATATTCGACGAGAAGCCAGTTGGGACCTTCATACTGAGCAGGCATTGAAAGAAGATTTCTTTCTCTTCTTTCGTAAGAGCGTAGTTGGCAGGACCTTCATACTGCTTTGGAGGCATGCCCTCTTTTTCGTGCAAGCGTTGCAGGTCCTCTCGTGCCTCGTGTGTATCTTTTGTCTTCCCATACACGCCCAAGAAGCCTAGCAGGTTCACGCAAAGGTTCTTCGTCACGTGCATCACGTCGATCGAAGAGCGGACCTCTAGGTCTTTCCAAAGAGGGTAGGTCCCAAAATATAGATTTCTTCTTCCACATGGGTGCGTGATTCTCAGCGTCATTCGAACAGCTAGTCCGCCGACCCTTTCCAAAGATTACGTGTGAATCATTGACCATAGCAAGTACGTGATCACCGCACGCATGGCGGGCTTCTTCCGGTGATCTGCCTCGCTTTGAAATGCTTGCCTTTCTTTCGACATTGATGGTTGGTCGGAAGAAATCGACGGCGGCCTGTGTACACATTCTTCCTGCAGCTTCCCAGGTATATACTATCGGTGTCAAGTAAACAGTGTGTGTATGCATGGTATCCCTTGTTTGTTTGTCCTGAAAGGTTACTGAGAGCGGGCCAATCGTTGATGGTCACGAACAGCAACGCCTTTAGGTCAAATTCCTCCTTTTTGTGCTCATCCCACGTACGTACACCGTTTCCATTCCACAGCTGTAAAAGTTCTTCAACTAATGGCCTTAGGTACACATCAATGTCGCTTGCCGGGTTGCTTAGGGCCTTGGATGAGAACTGGCATCATAATGAACTTCCGCTTCATGCACATCCAAAGAGGAAGGTTATACAAACATAGAGTCACGGGCCAGGTGCTGTGATTGCTGCTCTGCTCCCCGGAAGGATTAATGCCTTCAGCGCTTAAAGCAAACCATACGTTCCTTGGGTCCTTTGCAAACTCATCCCAGTACTTTCTCTCGATTTTTCTCCACTGCGACCCGTCAGCGGGTGCTCTCAACTTCCCTTCTTTCTTACGGTCCTCACTGTGCCATCGCATCAACTTGGCATGCTCTCCGTTTCTGAACAGACGTTTCAACCGTGGTATTATAGGAGCATACCACATCACCTTCGCAGGATCCCTCTTCCTGGGGGGCTCGCCGTCAACATCACCAGGTCATCTCGTATGATCTTATACCGCAATGCACCGCATACCGGGCATGCGTTCAGATCCTTGTAGGCACCACGGTAGAGGATGCAGTCATTAGGGCATGCATGTATCTTCTCCACCTCCAATCCTAGAGGGCATACGACCTTCTTTGTTGCGTATGTACTGTCGGGCAATTCGTTATCCTTTGGAAGCTTCTTCTTCATTATTTTCAGTAGCTTCTCAAATCCTTTATCGTGCACAGACATTCTCTGCCTTCCACTGCAGCAATTCGAGTACGCACCGAGCTTTGTGTTGCCATCTTCGCAATTGGGGTACAACCCTTTTTTGTGATCCTCTAACATGCGATCGAACTTCAGCTTCTCCTTTTGACTTTCGCATTGTGTCCTTGCATCGACAATGACCCGGCGGAGATCATCATCATGGGGCACATCGTCTGGTTCCTCTTGATCTTCAGCAGCTTCGCCCGTTGCAGCACCATCGTGCACATCGTCTGGTGCATCTTCATGTTCAGTAGCATCACCGTATTCAGGGGGCACATAGTTGTCATCGTACTCTTCTTCCTCGCCGTCTTCCATCATAACCCCTATTTCTCCGTGCCTCGTCCAAACATTATAGTGTGGCATGAAACCCTTGTAAAGCAGGTGGGTGTGAAGGATTTTCCGATTAGAGTAAGACATCGTATTCCCACATTTAATGCATGGACAACACATAAAACCATTCTTCTTGTTTGCCTCAGCCGCTTCGAGAAAAGCATGCACGCCCTTAATGTACTCGGAGGTGTGTCTGTCACCGTACATCCATTACCGGTTCATCTGCGTGCATTATATATAATTAAGTGTGTCAAAAATCATTACAGAACATCATGAATAGATAATTAAGTGACCAAATTAATAGAAGTTCATCATCACATAAAAACCAAAGTACATACATAGTTCTCATCTAACAACATAAAGCTCTGCAGAGCATCTAAATTAATTAAACCATACATTGAAACTATGTAAAACATTTCAATGTGAAAACAAATACGATCATAATCGCAACCAAGGTAACAACTGATCCAACGGCATAATGATACCAAGCCTCGGTATGAATGGCATATTTTCTAATCTTTCTCATCTTCAAGCGCATTGCATCCATCTTGATCTTGTGATCATCGACGACATCCGCAACATGCAACTCCAATATCATCTTCTCCTCCTCAAGTTTTTTATTTTTCCTTCAAGAAATTGTTTTCTTCTTCAACTAAATTTAACCTCTCGACAATAGGGTCGGTTGGAATTTCGGTTCAACAACCTCCTAGATAAATAAAATCTATGTCACGTTGGTCGGCATAATTTTCATAAACAATAAATGAACCAATAGTTATGAAAAGATAATATATACCACATCCGAATCATAGACAGGACGAGGGCCGACGGGGCGGATACCAAAACCATCGCACTATATAAGATGCAATAATAAAAGTAAGAAAATAATACAAGTAAGAATATTTTTCCTTTCAGAAAGAAGATAAGAACAAGAGGCTCACCACGGTGGTGCTGGCGATGAGATCGGCGCGGGTGATCGACGGCGGTGAAGACGGGGATGGGGCGAGGCCGAAGAGGAGGCGCGCCAGGCCCAGGTTGCGGCGGCAAAGCCCGACATCACCGCCATCTGGAACACGGCGTTCCCCTGGGCCGGCCCTGCGCCGACATTGATAGACCTCACCGGTCCCGACACAGACGCCGCCGCCGACAAGGACTCCTAGGGCAGCGCGTCATCTAGTTTAGTGTTTTAATTAATGTAATGTGAACTTTCTCCGGCCTTCGTGGCCGGCTTTTATGTTTAATTAAATGCTTGTATTTATTTTCAAAATGCTTGCAATACTTTTTTTGGTGCGCGATGAAATGGGTCGGGTCAGCGTTGGGCGTTCGCGCTGACCCAAACACAGCGCCGGACGTTTGTGTCCATCAGGCCGACCCAAACGGACAAAAAGCAGACAAAAGCGCCGTCCGTTTGGATCGGCCCGTTGGAGTTGGTCTTATGAAAGCCGGAGGAAGTGCAGAGATATTTAGATCGAGATGCAGAGTGTACATAATATCTTCTTCCTATATGATATTATCCCAAACTTTAGCTAGCCTGCCACCTTTGCCAAAAAGTTAGAACCTGATAAGTGTCACACGTGTGACACGAGCGCATGGCAACTTTGAACGCTTTTTTATGGTGAGTTAAGTGACGCAAGGATGGCAACTTTTGTGTGTGGTCATTGTTAATTAATTATTTTCTTCTTTTCTTATTTACTGCAGTGAAAGCTGCCAGGACACACCTACATGTGTGGCACTTCAAGGATTTGTTCGCTTTAGTATGGATTGTGCGTAGATTAAGGTGGGTCGGCAGGGAACTTAGCACGATGTTGTGCTAATCCCTTTTTCTGCAGGCAACTGCATATATTAAACTTGTCCAGCTCTTACTACACCATCCTTACAAAAATAGAAAATAACACATATGTCTTTGGTTATATCAACGTCATCTTCCTTCTGCACTGGCCTAAGGCACGTCGTGAGCAAAGTTCCTGAACACATTCGAAGCCAGGATGCCAGCAACAACAAACTCATGATCTGATTGTCGTCCTGAAGAAGAAAGAACTGGGAAGGGCTGAACAAGCATCCTGGATATGTCCAGAGAGAATCAGGAAGGCCTAGCCTAACTAGTTTCCCGACAAAACCCCGAAGTTGATTGTGCTTGAAGAAGAAGCCAGAAGGCCTAAGTTAGTTTGGTATACTGTACCAAGTGATGGTACTTGTACGAGACGATTGAGTGGCAAGTGATGGGTACTTGTATGAGAGGAGTGAGTGGCATGGCTCTAGTAATTAAACATGTGCATGCATGCTTCAAGATGAGAGACACGCTTTTAACCGTGCTTTTGACGAGGAAGCCAAGTGGCAAATAACGCTAGGTAAACAGTAACTAAACCAGCCGCATGTATGTGCAAGATTAGAGAGAGAGGCGTGCTTTTAGATCGTGCTTTTGTCAAAAGTGAAAGTAAGATAAGAGCCGTGGAGCTCGATCGTTTCATTAACTTGAGCAAGAGAACGCACGGGGAAAACGATACAAAGTGTGTGCACACACCCCGGCCGGAGATCCATATATATCATGCGCGTTGAGGTGATCTTAATAGTTTATCACTAATTAAGATATGCATGGCCGATCCATCCATCCGCATAGTTAGTGCAACGACTCACTGTCAAGGATTATATATCCTCGACTTAGCTTACATGGCAAAGAAAAGCGAAAAGATAAAGGGATAGAAAGTGCCATCTTTCAACACCAACCACTTGTTTCATAGGATGGGAGAGATATGATATCTTAACGAAAAGACTTAGTTTATTCCTAGATCACACACGGAAAACTCTTGGTAATCTATATAGTAGTATATCACTAATTAAGATATAAATGATCTGTCCATCCATGCTTAGTGTGATGACTCATTGTCAAGGATTGTATATCGTAGACTTAGCATACATGGCAAAGAAAAGTGATCAGATAAAGGGATAGAAAGTGCCATTTTTCAACACAACCCCCTTGCTTCTTAGGATACAAGGGATGTGATATCTTAAGGCGAGAATACATGACTAGTTGTTCCCAACACCCACAAGGAAAACAAGCTTAACGAAAATGTGGAACTGCTTTGTGATACACATATGCATGGTTGACCACCAAGGCTGGTGAGTAAAGCTCCAACTGTTGATCGATTGATCGGTCAGCCATTTTTAATTTAAACTTTTCCGGTCTCCATTTCCGGCGCTAGACCATGATAAAGAGCTAAAGAAGATGGAGAGAAACATATTTGCGAGTTGCAAAAACCTTTTGACTCATACAAGTTTATGCATATATGATACTACTAGCTACTAGTCTTAATTAATTAGTCAATTCACTTAACAACTTACATATAGTGTGTGCATGCCATGGATAGGTTTGGCTTTGTGCATCTTAATTATGCAGAGGCCGGGTGTAATGCTTAAACCTTTTAAGTAATAAAGCGCCTTTTTCGAAAAATCTATCTAGATAGATAGAGTGAGCCCGTGCTATCTTATTAGGTTGCCCCCCATACGCATTACAAAATTAGTAAAAACTAGTTGCAATTAGAGCCATATATGAGATGATGGTCACATATTATTGCATATGATCTATTCTATGTGTATTGTCATGATGAAACATAGTTTGTCTTGTCAGTCAGATTGCTTTCATGCATCTGAACAAATTCTCTGTTTTCCATTGATTTCTGTTCATATATAGATTGAAGAAGGGAAAAAGATGAAATCACAGTGGGATAGCTTGGGCCTTAGAATTTCCCTTGATATTTATGTGGAAGAAGTGATTGCAAATAACCATGACAAAGATGGATGTTTCACCAATCTTGGGTACGCGAATTTGATAAGGATTTTTTGGAGCTTTCCAACCGCACCACGAGAAATTACGAGCTCACGCAATTCCATTATAACTGAGATGTACTACAAATAGATTACATTTGTTGGAAGACTTTGAACCAGAAAGCCTTCTATAATGTTTGTACGACACCTAACATCAGCCTTCTATAATGTTTTTTTTTTAGTTTAAGCCAGATAGTCCAATTGCATATCGTATCAGCATCGGACTCATTCACCGTAACTGTACTACTTCCATTGAAAATGGGATGTGGATAAGAATGGACGGGCCACATGGCAGTGAAAGATTCGGCCGCTTAAAATTGTCTGGTATACAAGTTCTACGTGGAAAGCATGGTGGATTCTTGCTAGTGAGACTGTAGGAGGAGGTGACACGCGACACGTCCGCTTCACGTTGTGCTTGTTGACAGTGTGTTAAGGCTAAGTAACCGCGCTAGTAGAAACTAATTAGAGAAATGTCATAAATCTCATTCTCTAAATGTGCTTTCATCCAAATTCAAAAGAGCCACTGAGCTCGTTTCACCTCCAAGAGCAAGACAACGCACGGGGAAAACGATACAAAGTGCATTTACCCACCTAGGTATAGCCTACCTGAGATCTTATTATGCGTGTTGAGGTAATCTCAATATTTATCATTAGTTTCGGTGGGGCGTTAAAACGCATGGAGATCGATCGTTTAAAGGTTTCTTCTAAGTGTTTGAACACTCCACCTAACCCCGACACTGAGGAGGAGGATGAGACGGATGCCACATATGTTGGTCCTCTTATCTCCCACTTGGTTGGTGAGGTCACCGAGGTTGGATTCGATGATGCAAGACCGGGGTCCATGTTTTGCGACTTCATAGCGTCTTTGCGTAAATCTAAATCTCATTCCTCGAGAAAGTCCGCCAAGAAGGCGAAGATTTCCACCCCTACCTGAGTTTCCACATGAGAGGCATGTTTTGGAATAGCATAGGTCTTTCGAACTTGGCTAAACATAAACACATCGCTGATTGTGTAAGAGAACATGGGCTGGATTTTGTGGCAATTTCCGAGGCTGGTAAGTGTGACTTCCGTGTGAATGTCCTCGATCACCTATCAGGTGGTTTCGACTACACGTGGCATTCCCTACCAACACGTGGAAGGTCGGGAGGAATCCTACTTGGGATACAGACCACAACCATGGATTTGTTGGCCTTTTCGAGTGCTGAATTTCACATCAAGTTTCACCTACGAAACAAGGCTGATAATTTTACATGGAGCCTGGTCGCGCTCTATGGGGCTGCCCAAGATGAGCATAAGTCCGCTTTCCTTCAGGAATTGGTGAACCTGGCTAAGGATAATCCATATCCAATGCTTATTGGAGGGGACTTTAATATCCTTAGATACAAGGAAGAGAAAAATAATGACCGCTTTTGATGTTCATTGGCCTTTCCTGTTAAATGATGTGATTGACAGTTTGAATCTTCGGGAAGCCAGTATGTCGGGGCGGCAATTCACTTGGGCCAATAACCGATCTATGCCGACATATGAGAAACTCGACAGGGTACTCATGGATACCGAATGGGGGTTAAAATATCCCCTGGTAACTGTACGGGCCCTTGAGCGTATCAAGGTATTATCAGATCATGCACCCATCATTCTCGATACTAACTCTACAAGCACATCTACACGCCGTCCTTTCAAGTTTGAATTGGGATGGTTGCACAGGGATGACTTTGGAGATATAATCAAGAATATATGGGAGAGGCCCGCCATTGGTCAGACGCCTATTTCGAGATAGAAATTTAAAATTAGGGCCATCAGGCGGTATATCTCTGGATGGGCAAAACGCATCAATGGTTTGTACAAAAAAGAAAAACAACGTCTCTCCACCATCATTGATGACCTCGACAAAATCGCAGAGACTCGCATCTTGTCGCAACAAGAGATTGAACTAAAAAGTCAATCCAACGAGAAGATCACACGTCTTTTGCGAGAAGAGGAAATCATATATTACCAACGATCAAAAGCCGACTTCATTTTGAAGGGAGACAATAATACACGATACTTTCAGTTGGCTGCCAATGGGCGACACAGGAAGAAGTGTATCTTCTCTCTTCAACAAGATGAGGGGCGGATCGAAGGTCGCGGAGCTCGAAAATTATATCACTAAATACTACAAGTCTCTTTTCGGGCCGCCAGATGAAGGGAATTTTACCCTTGATGAGACCCGAACAGATGATATTCCACAAGTCTCGGCAGAAGAAAACAATATCCTTACGGCTCCATTCTCTGAGGATGGGGTGAAAGCTGCAGTGTTCCAAATGGAACATAACAAAGCTCCAGGCCTGATGGCTTCCCCACAGAATTCTATCAGAATTTTGGGAAGTCATCAAGACTGACCTTTGGAGTTGTTCAATTGTCTTCATGCCGGCCGACTTGAGCTTTTTAGGCTTAATTTTGATGAGATTGTGTTGTTGCCGAAAATTAAGGAGGCTGAGAGGATTCAGCAATATCGACCCATATGTCTCCTTAATGTCAGCTTCAAGATTTTCACCAAAGAAGCCACTAATCGGCTCAACACGGTTGCAGACCATGTCGTCCGACCATCTCAAAATGCTTTTATGCAAGGAAGAAATATACTCGATGGAGTAGTGATCCTACATGAGACCGTTCATGATATACACCGGAAAAACATCAGTGGAGTAGTTCTCAAGATTGATTTTGAAAAGGCCTATGATAAGGTCAAATGGTGCTTCCTTCAACAGGCCCTAAGAATGAAAGGATTCTCCGATAAATGGCGCGAGTGGATCCAAAATATCGTTCTTGGAGGTAGTGTGGCCGTCAAAATAAATGATGACGTGGGCCATTACTTCCAAACAAAAAGGACTACGCCAGGCGACTCCATATCCCAATGTTATTTAACATTGTTGTTGATATGTTGGCGGTTACGATTGAGCTGCTAAGCAGACGGTCACATTGCAGGAGTAGTGCCGCACCTAGTGGATGGTGGCCTATCCATTTTGCAATATGCCGATGATACAATTCTTTTTATGGAACATGACCTAGACAAGGCTCGAAGCCTGAAACTCTTGCTTTCGGCGTTTGAGCAAATGTCGGCCTTAAAATCAACTTCCATAAAAGTGAATTGTTCTGTTTTGGAGAAGCCATTGAGGCGGCAGCTGATTATGCTGACATGTTTGGTTGTGCACAAGGCCAATTCCTAATTAAATATTTGGGAATTCCAATTCATTACCGTCATCTCACTAATGCGGAGTGGAAATATGTAGAGGAGCGTTTAGAGAAACGATTGAGCAGTTGGAAAGGCAAGTTGCTCTCTATTGGAGGACGACTGGTCTTGATCAACTCTGTTCTCACAAACATGGTTCTCTATATGCTTTCTTTTTTCCAACTCCCAAGAGGGGTCTTGCAAAGATTGGATTATTTCAGATCCAGATTCTTTTGGCAAGGAGACAATGAAAAGAAAAAATACAGACTGGCAAAATGGAGCGTGGTTTGTAGGCCTAAAGACCAAGGTGGCCTTGGCATTCATGACCTGCAAGTCAAGAACGATGTCTTACTTAGTAAATGGTTGTTCAGACTTCTTACTGAGGATGGTGTTTGGCAAACCCTGCTGCGCAACAAGTATCTATGCCAAAAAGTTGTGTCTCGGGCCTATTGGAAACCTGGTGATTCACACTTTTGGGCAGGTCTAATGGCGGCAAAGAAACATCTTTTCCGCTTTGGATCTTTCGCGATTAAAGACGGGTCTGAGATTCGTTTCTGGGAGGACATCTGGCTAGGCAATGCCAGTCTCCGGGAATAATATCCAGGTTTGCACCGCATTATTCGCGATAAGAATGAAACTCTTGTGTAGGTGCTTAGTTCCTTTCCACCAGATATTTCTTTCATGCGGGATTTGATTGGCCCCCGTCTTGTGTCATGGCAACATCTTTTGTCCCGATTGGATACGATTAATCTGACACAAGGACGAGATTTGTTCCGCTGGAACCTCATTGCATCTGGGTCCTTCACAGTCGACTCGATGTACCGTGCGCTCACGCATTCAGAGGTCCCAGTGGATAATAACAAGAAAATATGGACATCGAATATTCCACCGAAAGTTAAGATCTTCATGTGGTACCTTCGGAAGGGAGTGGTGCTAACCAAAGATAACCTCGCCATCGCGAATCGGCATGAAAGCAAGAAGTGTGACTTCTGTACTCATGAAGACAATCAGACACCTCTTTTTCCAGTGCAAGTTTGCACGTTCTACATGGTCAATCATCCAAATAGCGTCTAATCTTTGTCCGCCCATAGGTGTTGCCAATATTTTTGGTCACTGGCTGGATGGTATTCCTTATAGATTCAAAACGCTAATAAGGGTGGGAGCGTATGCCTATTATGGTCGCTTTGGCTATGTAGAAATGATCTGATTTTTAATGACAAACACTCTTCTCCTTTGCAGGTTATTTTCCGTTGTGCGCAATCTCTTCGTACGTGGTCGATGCTTCACCGTACGGAGTTCCAACCGATGTTCAAGACGGTGTGTACGCAATTGGAGCGAGTGGCCATGGAGGTTTTTTCCCAACATGGGTGGCAGCATAACCTCCGTATCGGTCCATCACATCCTTCAACGTAGGCATAGTGACGGTCTTATTTGATTCTACTAGTGCCGATATGTCATCTTTTTTATTTTCTTTCAGACTATTTGTGTTTGGCCATGTGCATCCTAGCTATGCAGAGGTCGGGTGCTACTCATCATGATTTGTATCTTCTTGATGCTACGTTTTGAGTTAACAAAGACGCCCTTTGTCTAAAAAATCTATCAAAGATTACATAGCTAACTAGCCAGAGAATTTTTTAATCCTCATTGTTAAATTTTGGTAGGGATCGTAGCTTGATTAAGCCACAACTATGTGCCAAAAGTTACCACTTTTAATTCAAACTTGTTTTTCGGCTGGTCAACATTTTCGCGTGCGATGACAAAGAGCTAAGAAGATGGAGGGAGAGGAACATATGCGAATTGCAATAAAGACCTTTTGACTCAATTGGACATTGATGATACTAGTAGCTAGTTTTAATGAATCAGTCGAAAGCATCTACCTCTCTATCTATCTACGGTGTGGCTAGCTCAACTGGTTGAGATAGTGGATGTACAAATCCAACACTTGAGTTCAAATCCTCGTGGAGACGAATTCTGATTTTTATTTATTCTTGAGGATCAGCCTTTCCTCGTACTCAACTAGTTTATTTAGAGGATCAGGCTTGGTTATTAGCCAAGATAAAAATCCTTACTCATCCGTAAGGGCTGTATGCATAAAATTCTCCCCATTTTAAGATACAGTTAGAGTCCGGTCAGCGAGGGCGGACGCGGGATCTCTTTTCCTCGCTAGACGGCTTCGGCGATGGCGTTATGCTGATCCAAGGCACGGATGCACCTTGCCGGGTTGAGTGGCTATACTGTGGGTTCTTCGGCGCAATCACGACGGTGATGGCTGTGGTGGTTGGCGGCTCGGCCGTTCGGCGGCGGCGGGACATGGCCGGTGGTGGCGGCGACGTCCAGCCTGGATCCTAGGGCGGTGGCCCTGGAAGGTGGTGGCGGGTGATGCTCAGGCGACCAGCGGCGGCATGGCGTGGTGATATCCCTGGCCAAGGCGAAACTACGCCGGCGATTTGGTGGCTTTTGCTCGGTTAGATCCGATCAGTGACGATGACGAGCATGCGCGTGATCCTTCTCGGAAGCTCTAGCTGTTTGGCAAGGTGGGGTGGCAGCCTCCCCGGGACTCCAGTGGTGGCACACGCGGGCAGTGGGCGGTGTGCCGTGGCTCCCACGCTGGCAGTGCTACTGCGGGTGGTCGCCGGATCTGGGAGGCCAAATCTAGGGCTTTGAAGGTGATCCGCCGATGCACAAGATGTCTAATGGATGCTCGTGGGACAAGATCCGGTGAAAACCTTGTCTCGCCGGTGGCCGAGCCGGTGATGGCGACGCCTTGGAGTCGCTTTCGCTTCGTGGAGGCATCATCGAGGCGAAGTTCCCACCTCCTCCCACTACCTTCGGGGGAAACCCTTGATCAGTTGATCAGGTGATTGCAACGCTCTTGTGTTGTTCCCTCCTTGAGGGCTTCATTCTTGGAGGTGTGCATTGACTCGAGGGACCATTGGACGGTTTTAGTGGTGGAGAGGCGTTTCATTTCATGCATCAATGATGTGGAGTCTCGGCGGCGTGGCACGGCAGGATCTCGGCGACGGATGTGTCATGATGGAATCACGTAGAGAGGTGGCGTTGTCCGTGTCATGGTAGCGCCGACGGCAAGCCCGGCAAGGTCGATGCATCAGTACCCACTTTGAAGATGAATCGATGGAAGACGGTAGCGATGGCCTCCGAGGGTGCTGCCGGACGGTTTGTGCCCTGCACCGGCAATGCGGCTTGGTTGGGCCGTCCTGCTTTAGATGTTAAGCTCGTGCAAAGTTTGTTTGGTATTCGGCTCAGACAATCGGCACCCCTTCATCAAGTGGATGGGAGTTGTGACATATGTTGTCAAGATGATGGTTTTAGATTTACTGATGTATTACTTTGTAAGGCCTTCATGAATAATTAATAAATGAATGCATGCATCGCTAGAGGTCATCCTCCTTCTAAAAAAAATCTATGGTGCGGCAACTAGTCGTTTTATATATGATGATTGATCCCCTTGTATCGGTTAGGTTGTCTCTCCATGCGTGCTTGATTAGTTAGTCAACTGAGGGCATCTTCAACATTGACCCTCAAACCTCCTGCATGCGCTGGACCGCGATGTCCGAACCGCGAAAAGACATCCAACACGGTCCTATATCGGTCATTGGCAAGATCCGGACATGTTTTCTCTTGCAAACCAGAGACAAACATGAGGGAGATTTGTATGAGTCTGGACCACTATCACGCCCGCTTCTTACCGCCTCGCCGACTCAAAACCCTTCCCGCTGCCGCAGACGCTTCCCGCCTGCCGTCCCAGCTGCCCGCATTCATGTCATGGTAGAGCGCCGCTCCATATTGAAGGCGGCTCAGTGGCGGTTCGCATTTCACCGCCTCCGTCGCTGAAGCGGCGCTAGCCGAGGGCGCCGCCGCTACACGCCTGGCTGAACACACCTCCTCGCTGCATTCAAACGTCTCCATAAGCCCGCATGGAAGCCGAGAAACCTACCGCCACACGTCCGTTCACGAGTGGGCCGGCATTAAATGCAACACCCTCCTCCCGTCTGCCCTATATTTAAATAAGGCCAGACGCCAGGAAAGAATCGTACCACTCCTTCGCTCCTCATGTCCTCATTCACCATTTTCTCCACTCTTTCGGTTGCATCCGATGAGCCGGAAGAGCAGTTCTCCGGCGTAAAAGTCGGCTGGGTGGCCTCCCGAGCCCGCCCGATACGAGTGAGGCAGTTTGTTGCACCACCTCCTCGCTTAGCCCGACGGAGCCATTTACCACCCCAAGCCGGGCGTGGCTCGGCAACTCGCCGCCGAAGCCAGCCCGTGGACGAGTGGCGAAGTTGATCCATCCCGCACGGGCATCACCAAGCATCCAGTGCGGCGATCGCGCCATCCGCCGCCGACGCCACAGTAGCCGCCGCATGCACGCAGAGAAAGAAGCCGGTTGCAGGGATGTCGACGATGTCGCGTCCAGCACGTCAGCACCCGCCGCCATCATCGAGGAGAAGTAGAACACGGGAGGCTGCCACCGCTTGCATCCCATGTAGGCCAATGCCAGCGCGTCGCCGGCATGTACAGCTGGTGACATGTCCAGTCTTTATCTTAGATCATCCTGGGCACACCCGTCTGGGATTCATGGAAGCACCTTCCCCTTTGGCTGAAGCACCCTCTTTGCCACTCCGATGAGCGGCGTAGCCGGACATAGGGAAAATACAGGGGAAGAATATAACTTTGGGGCTCCCAGCAGTCCAGTTAGCGGGCTGCCGGACATGAGGAAGACAAAGGGATCTGTAGCTGCCGGCCGTAGACTAATGTAGTGTATCCGTGTCATGGGAGTGGAGCTCACATGATTGTATGTGCACACATTTTTACCTTTTTAGTAAAAATATGTCCAAAATGTAACCATTTTCAACCGGTTTGTATAAAATCCGTCATGTTTATATGAAATCCGGCCGAGTTCATATGAATTCATCTGTTTGTTTAAAAAGAGTTTAAAATATTTGCGGCTATGGTTGGATGATGTCCTCCTGCATCCGGGTCCACGGACTGGCTCCTTGTCCGCAGACGGATGCGTGAGAAACATTACGAAATGCCTTGGAGACAATGGCGAGGCCAGTCTAAAGTTTATGTGGGATCAATGGTATTTTTTGGATTTTTTCTTCAGTATGAACAGTAACTAAACAGTGTTCTTAGGCTTATTTTCTAGAAAGCTGTGGGGTCAACTGACCCCACAGACTAACACGTATCTTTGCCGCTGCTTGGAGATGCCCTTTACGAGTTGCCGTTGGAAATGCCCTAACTGAGTCCATTCCGCTGCTTTAGCCGGCAGGCCTGCATGCTACTCTCAATATGAGTAACCCTCATGCTCTAATTTTCACTAGTGCAGCTGCATGCATGTTATCAGACACGCATGCACCAAATCCATGGACACAATTTGGTGTAAAAAAATCCGAATGATCTCAAGATTGTTAATTTGACCATAACCCGTTGCACCTGACCACACTGACATGCGTACATGATCTGGTCCCCAAAACTCAAAACCATGGGCGTTTCAATCAGCAGGTAGCTGATGAACCTTTGGCCACAGAAAAGGTGAATCTTCGAGAGACGGTACACATAAAGGGCATCCACCCATCATGAAAGCTGGCGGAAGTGCAGAGATATTTAGATCGAGATGCAGAGTATATATAATATCTTCTTCTCATATGATCTTATCCCAAACTTAGCTAGCCTGCCACCTTTGCCAAAAAGTTAATGTTTCTGTGTTTCTCCCGCATATATGCACATAATCCCACTCTACACCTTGTGTAGACACGCCAATCCTACTGCAAGCACCTTGTTTTTTGTTCGGGCCAAATCCTATGAACCATTTTACTGTTTTATAGAAAATCCTCCCTTTTTTGATAAATAACCCGGACTTCACCATTAAGTGACAGAAAACGAATCAAAACCCCATGTCGCCTCTATAATTAACCCTCAGTCCATCTAGAACAAATAATTTTTTTTTAAATACCCATATATTTTATACCCTAACTTCAATTTTAACATCTTACAAATGAAATTTGATTAGAAATATATGTACAATATGAATATGATGTTATTTTACCTGCTAAATATTTTTTAAATGCTATTTAGGATGCAACCTTAATAATAGAACATGATCCATCTTTTTATCGTACCGACACCGACCCGGATTGCGTTGAACACCTCCTCAAAGTCAAATTGGAGACAAAATAAACCGTTGTTAACCGTGCATGTATGCTCGGCAAAATCTTGCATGAAAAAAAAAAGCAGATTTGTCATCTTATACCGAGAGAGACACCTCGGTAAGACCTATTGGGTCTTAGTCATGGTTATTGGGTTAGGGCCGTGCGGTATTTTCTTCTCCCCTTGCAACGGACGTACTCTTTTGCTAATAGATAAAAATGAAAAGTGGAAGATTACTAAAGGTACAATAACAGTACAGACTTTTTCCTAAGAAAAAGGAGCGGACTTTTTCTCTTTTGCGGGGAAAACATTTCAAGCCTAATATGAGTTACAACACCCAAGTAACTACCAACACCCAAGCCTAATAACAGTACAGACTTTTCCATTTTGAGCGGACTTTTTTCTTTTTCTCTTTTATAGAAGGTAGAGTTGAAATTACACGAAGCCCATATGGGATGGGTACATCCAATATGAGTTACAACACCCACCAACACCATATCTCTAATGGTGACATATCTCACAAAAGATTCAGTTCCTCCGGCTCCCTGACAAACCGCCAAGTAATTAATACAATATACTAGTATCGTACTCCACCTAACAGTAACATTTGAAAAAGAGTAAGATAGCTAAGGCAAGAACGTGCTATCCGCACCGCCAGCCGGCGCTTCCAGCTCTCCGCACCTCCCGCACCTGTTGCTCGCCGCTGCCACCACCACGACCACCGTTGGTGCCACCAGCGGCTGAGCTGGTGTGGCGACGATGGGGGCACGGCAGGAGGGGCAGGTGGCGCACGTCCGGAGCCAGGCGTCGACGCAGGCCACGTGGAAGTTGTGGCTGCAGCGCGGAGCACGCGCACGCTCTCCCCGTCGGTGAATTCCGCAAGGCATATCGCGCACTCCAATGACGACGAGCATGCCGCCGCTGATGATGATGACTGCGGTAAGGCACCGGCCGCGGTGAAGGAGACTGTGGGGAGCACGTCGATGGCCTTCTTCTTGAGGCCTTTCGGGGGAAGAGGCACGGAGGATGAAGTAGAGTTAGAGCGTCGTCGCCCACACGCGCAGCGGGAGATGAGGCCGAGGCCGAGGACGCAGACTAGCGCGCACAGCAGCGACGCCAGTATCACCACCATGTCCGAGTCCATTGCCATCACCGGCGCCGTCTGCTGCTGCTCCGGATGAGGAAGCGGCAGCAAGGAAGGCGACGGAGATGGCTCGCCGGGACCAGCTGCGACGGCCGTGCTGTGGTGCAGGAGGTTCGCCGGAGCCCGCATAGTGTTGCTGTGGTCTGGAATACTCCGGTGGCTAAGAGCTTTGACTGAGCGGATGTGTGTGTGCGAGTTCTGACCGTGCGTCGTGAGCTTGTGAGTTTTATAGCGTAGATGAATCGTGGGATGTCACGGCAGTGGAAGGAGTAGTGGGCCCAGGACAGGTAGCGCCGGGCCCATGCATGGCAATGGGATATTTGTCCATGCACGCGTGGCAACTTTGCTTGTATTATTATTATCCTTTGTGTGTGTTTTAACACAAGAGAGGTATACGTCAGATATACGCATACATTCCTTTCTATAAACACACACGCACACTCTATTTCTACGAAAGACCTCCGAGAGATCGAACCGGTATTATCGTTTTGCTTTGGAAAGGAAGCGGGGTAGGAGAAGAATCTAGTGACACTGTTGTACTGAGTGGTAGTGATCAGTGGTAATAATAGTAACTAAACGTCTAATTAGCGACCAATCACACTATGTGTAAAAGGATGAGACATGCTTTAGCTCTTTTGGCTTGTGCTTTGCTCCCAAAGGAAAAATATTATGGTGCCAAGCACTTTCATTATTGTAAAGTGAAACAGGAAAAGAGGTTGATTCGAGGGCCCTTTTGACTAAAAATCATTTGGTGATCTTTTTCTTATATATATTCTTCTTTTTTATTCACAGTTGGCTATCTTACCTCAAACACAAGCGAAAAGAAATGGATGAAAATTTTGTTTTATTACATGGTTTGCAAAATGGCTTACAAAGTCTATTCATGGTCCAAAATGGTGGATCCTATGCACGAAATTCTTTGTTCACAACAAAAATTTGGAGAAAATAACATTGACAAAGGTACATACAATTCATGGGCCAAAATGGTGAAGAAATGACACATGTGATTTGTTTCATGAAACTTTGCAACCAAAAAGACAAATAATTATCAGAAACACGAAAATAACCATGTAAGCAAAATCAACGAAACAATTGACTAAGGAGTAAGTGTTGCATGGAATTTTTTTAACAATAATAAATGTGTGGATAGAGAGGGCGGGCCAACATGACAGTGAAAGGCACCAACACGCTTGCATGCATGTTTAAGTGCTTGTTCGGCATAGTATGGATAGGAAGAACTAAGGGGGATTGGTACGGAACTTGGCAAATATTCCTGCTATTCACCTCAATCCCTGTTGATCCATTACAATTTGCAAACCGAACCTGTCCTAAATTGTTTTTGAATATTGTATTAGGTGGAAAGGTACCTTGTAGAATCTAGCTAGTGGTGGCACTGTCATAGGAGTGAGTGGAATGGCTCCAGTAACTAAACAAGTGCACACATGTATGCAAGACGAGAGACACATACTTTTAATCATGCTTTTGATGCTACTGTACGAGGAGGAGGAGGAGGAGGAGGAGGAGGAGGAGGAGGAGGAGGGGGAGGGGGAGGAGGAGGCCAAGTGACAGATAGCGCTAGGTAACGATTAACTAAACCAGGCGCACGCATGTGTGTGGAAGATTAGAGAAGAAGAGGTGCGCTTTGAATCCCCTTTTGGATCATGCTTTTCTACAAAGTGAAACTGAGATATGAAAGAGTTGTGGAGCTCGACTATTTCACCCACATGAGCAAGACAACACTCGGGAGGATGACACAAAATAAGTGTGTGTACCACCTACTATAGCATCTTTATCAGAAACCTAGCTATTGCCTATACCGGAGATCCATATATCATGTGTGCATGTTGAGATAATTTATATGGTATATCACTTATTAAGATATACATGCATGATCCATCCATCAATCCAGAGTTAGTGTGACGACAAATCTTGTCATGGGTTGTATATCATCAACGTAGTTTAGATGGTGGAGCAAATGAAAAAAAGAGGGGGGATATAACACATGCCTCTTGCTTTTACTTGTTCTCTCTTAACAGAACACTTTGAGTTATACCACAATCAATTCCCAGATCGCACAATGAAGGCGGGCTTAATTAATTTACCGAACAATTTACTTTGTCATATGTATGTGTGTATATCCACAATTATCTATGTGAAGCTTTGGTTCATTGGATATCCCAGGTTTGGTGTCTAGAAAAGAAGATCCATGTTTGAGTTGCCTTTGGCTATGGACCTTTGATTATAATTTTGAAACTTGAAGTGAGGGACACAACCAATTAAATTGTTTTTTACCAGTTCTTTAACAAAAAAAACAGGTTGTAACACCATATTTTTGGCGCTTACTTAAGGGAGGATCCAGATGACTCATTTTGCATCTAGCTAAATAGTTTGGTTCCCAAAGGGATTGAACAATGTGCCTGCTTTTCTAATGCTACTATGGTACTATATAATTACTGAATACCTACAACATTCTTTTGTTGCAGTGGAGTATAATGTCATTTTACTAGCTCATCCATGAGCAAGCTATCTAATCAGATTGAGCAAATTACTTAAAGAAACCAACAATTTGATTGTGAATCTATTTTATGGGAGTCTAAACAAGTTTAATTCATAACAGTCTTTTGTTTCCCACAAAAAGCTTTGTGGCAGCATTAGTACTAATTCATGAAGAACATTTGAATGCAAAGCACCCATGTTTCTGAGATACACATATGGTGTACATTTCAGCTCTTCTATCTTTATACTTTTTCTAACATCTCTTAAGCGTATGCTCTTTTTTTGTGCACGTAAAATTTACAACTGAATGCCCATACTTAAATAGTGATAGATGATATAGCAGCAGAAGAACAATATGTATTGGATAACTTCGGCTATTGACTTGCCGGTTCATTAGCACTTTGACTTACCGAGGGCGGTATGGCCGAGAAAACATTGTGTTCGAAGATAAGTTCTACTATTTTATGTGTCAAAATCTACCTATGGATTTTCAATGTAATTGGTGTGTCTGTCCATGCTTTGAAAGTGCTTTATAATGCCCTCATTTGACAATCCAAGCTGGGTGTATTGATCATGCTCCTTAATAAATAAGTGTTTCATCTTCGTGAATCCCCTGTTTTGGTAAGTGTGTGTAATGAGTAGGTTCAGGTGGTGATCTTGGGGCTTTTGGCATGTTGCGTCAAGTAGAGATGTTGGCACTCGGGCTGCCTTTGCAAAGAAATGTGACTACAGTACTTTCATGGTAGAAATTAGGAATGGTGATCACCAAACGACCAAGAAAAACTAGATAATGCAAATTCAAATGATATTACAGTTTTGTGTGTGTTATCTATTTGTTTCAAGCATGCTACTCATATGAGATTAAGCTAATAACAATGTGCAGTTAAAACGGGTATGATAATGTGCAATTGTTTTTTTGTGGCATAATATATTGTTTGATTTAGTTGTTTAATCAAAGAACAAGATGGGATGTGGGTCACGACATGAAATATTCTTAGTAGTTTAGGTTGTACTTGTTTAGGTTGCTTGTGTATTCTCCGCCTCGTTGGTCATCAGCGTTTGTCCTGGAGACCCATATGTCGCCTATCATGGTTTAGGTTTGTAGTTTTATTTTCAATCATGTCATCTTTGGTGTTGTACCAACGATGCCACTTAGGCGTTGTATTCTTCTTCTATCTAATGAATACATGCAGCTCTTCATGCATGGTCTGAAGGAAATATATTTTAGTAGTTTAAGTATATGTTTTCAATAGATGTGAATTTCACGTCCATGCTTACTAGTGACTAAGTCATGCACGGAATGTCTCGTATGTGTTTTCTTATAATACTTGGGGCACGCACAGTCATTGATAAGAATTATCTCTTAGTATTATATCAAGAGATTAATGCTTGCATGCTTCTAAATTAGTGAACTAAATTGAACTAGGAGTATATACTAAGAGATGACATATATATAATGGATAAATTTGTCTTGTCTTCCTTACTAGGAGACCGTTTCTCAACTACGGGAATGCAAGATTTTTTTTCACTTCCTCTCTTCCAACTCAACAATTATCCTAGACACCATTGCTAAGATTATACCATTGTACACCTACATAATACGAGAATCAGTAAGCCGAGCCCACGCGACACTAGAAAGGCACACGGCAAAAAACAATAGGATCTAGCTGTTGGAAATATGCCCTAGAGGCAATAATAAAAGCATTATTATTATATTTCCTTGTTCATGATAATTGTCTTTATTCATGCTATAATTGTATTATCCAGAAATCGTAGTACATGTGTGAATACATAGACTACAATACGCCCCTAGTAAGCCTCTAGTTGACTAGCTCGTTGGTCGACAGATAGTCATGGTTTCCTGACTATGGACATTAGATGTCATTGATAACGGGATCACGCCATTAGGAGAATGACGTGATGGACAAGACCCAATCCTAAGCATAGCACAAGATCGTAGTTCGCTTTTGCTAGAGCTTTTCCAATGTCAAGTATCTCTTCCTTAGACCTTGAGATCGTGTAACTCCCGGATACCGTAGGGAATGCTTTGGGTGTATCAAACGTCACAACGAATCGGCTGACTATAAAGGTGCACTACAGGTATCTCCGAAAGTGTCCATTGGGTTGACACGGATCGAGACAGGGATTTGTCACTCCAGACACGGAGAGGTATCACTGGGCCCACTCGTTAGTGCATCATCATAATGAGCTCAAAGTGACCAAGTGTCTGGTCACGGGATCATGCATTACGGTACGAGTAAGGTGACTTGCCGGTAACGAGACTGAACGAGGTATTGGGATACTGACGATCGAGTCTCGGGCAAGTAACGTACCGATTGACAAAGGGAATGGTATACGGGTTGCTTGAATCCTCGACATCGTGGGTTCATCCGATGACATCATCGAGGAGCATGTGGGAGCCAACATGGGTATCCAGATCCCGCTGTTGGTTATTGACCTGAGAGCCGCCTCGGTCATGTTCAAGATGTCTCCCGAACCCGTAGGGTCTACACACTTAAGGTTCGTGACGCTAGGGTTATTAGGAAGACTAGTATGTGATTACCGAATGTTGTTCGGAGTCCCGGATGAGATCCCGGACGTCACGAGGAGTTCCGGAAGGGTCCGGAGGTAAAGATTTATATATGGGAAGTTGTCAAACGGACACCGGAAAAGTTTCGGGGCATATCGGTATTGTACCGGGGTCACCGGAAGGGTTCCGGAGGTCCACCGGGAGGGGCCACCTCCCGGGGGCACTTGGCTGCGTGGGAAGGGGCCAGCCCCTGGTGGCTGGGCGCACCCTCCCTTGGGCCCTTGCGCCTAGGGTTGAGGGGGAACCCCAGAGGGGCGCCTTGCTTGGGGGCAAGCCCTCCCTTGGCCACCCCCTCTAGATGCATCTAGAGGGGCCGCCCCTCCTCCCTTCCCCTATAAATAGAGGGGTGAGGGAGGGCAGCCGCACCACAAGCCAAGGCGCAGCCCTCCCTCCCCAACACCTCTCCTCCTCCGTGACGTGCTCGGGCGAAGCCCTCGACGGAGTATCGCTTCTCCACCATCATCACGCCTGCCGTGCTGCCGGTGGAGCTGTCTTCTCAACCTCTCCTTCCTCCTTGCTGGATCAAGACGAAGGAGACGCCACCCGCATCAGCACGTGTGTGTGTTGAACGCGGAGGTGATGTCCGCTCAGCACTTGATCATCGGTGATCCGAGTACGACTCCATCATCACCATCCCCTTGAACGCGTCCGTACGCGATCTACAAGTGGTATGTAGATGCAAGCTCACTCCCTTGACTCGTTGCTTAGATGAACTCATAGATGGATCTTGGTGAATCCGTAGGAAAAATTTTAATTTTCTGCAACGCTCCCCAACAAAGTGGCATCATGAGCTAGGTCTATGCGTAGTTCTCTATTGCACGAGTAGAACACAATTTTGTTGTGGGCGAGATCTTGTCAACTTGCTTGCCGCTACTAGTCTTATCTTGCTTCCGCGGTATTGTGGGATGAAGCGGACCGGACCAACCTTACACGTACGCTTACGTGAGACCAGTTCCACCGACTAACATGCACTAGTTGCATAAGGTGGCTGGCGGGTGTCCTGCCTCTCCCACTTTAGTTGGAGCGGATTCGATGAAAAGGGTCCTTATGAAGGGTAAATAGAAGTTGACAAGATCATGTTGTGGTTATTCGTAGGTAAGAAAACGTTTGCTAGAACCCAATTGCAGCCACGTAAAAGATGCAACAACAATTAGAAGACGCCTAACTTGTTTTTGCAGCAATTGTCATGTGATGTGATATGGCCAAGTTGTGATGAATGATGAATGACATATTGTGATGTATGAGATCATGTTCTTGTAATAGGAATCACGACTTGCATGTCGATGAGTATGACAACCGGCAGGAGCCATAGGAGTTGTCTTTATTTTGTATGACCTGCGTGTCATTGAAGAACGCCATGTAAATTACTTTACTTTATTGCTAAACGCGTTAGCCATAGAAGTAGAAGTAGTCGTTGGCGTGACCACTTCATGAAGACACGATGATGGAGATCATGATGATGGAGATCATGGTGTCATGCTGGTGACAAGATGATCATGGAGCCTCAAGATGAAGATCAATGGAGCTTTATGATATTGGCCATATCATGTCACTACTATATAATTGCATGTGATGTTTTTATGTTTATGCATCTTGTTTACTTAGAACGACGGTAGTAAATAAGATGATCCCTTACAACAATATCAAGAGGTGTTCTCCCTAACTGTGCACCGCTGCTAAAGTTCGTCGCTTCAAGCACCACGTGATGATCGGGTGTGATAGATCCTTACGCTCACATACAACGGGTGTAAGACAGTTTTACACATGCAAAACACTTAGGGTTAACTTGACGAGCCTAGCATGTATAGACATGGCCTCGAACACGGAGACCAAAAGGTCAAACACGAGTCGTATGGAAGATACGATCAACATGAGAATGTTCACCGACGATGACTAGTCCGTCTCACGTGATGATCGGACACGGCCTAGTCGACTCGGATCGTGTAACACTTAGATGACTAGAGGGATGTCTAATCTGGAGTGAGAGTTCATTAAAATAATTTGATTGGATGAACTTAATTATCATGAACTTAGTCTAAAACTTTTGCATAATATGTCTTGTAGATCAAATGGCCAACGCCATGTCAACTTGAACTTCAACGCTGCTCCTAGAGAAAACCAAGCTGAAAGATGACGGCAGCAACTATACGGACTGGGTCCGAACCCGAGGATCATCCTCATAGCTGCCAGGAAACAATATGTCCTAGAAGGACCGCTAGGTGACGCCTCCGTCTCTGCAGAACCAAGACATTATGAATGCTTGGCAGTCTCGCTTGATGATTACTCCCTCGCTCAAAGGCGGCATGCTTTACAGCTTAGAACCGGGCTCCAAAAGCGCTTTTGAGCATCACGGAGCATATGAGATGTTCAAGAGCTGAAACTAGTTTTCCAAGCTCACGCCCGGTCGAGAGATATGACGCTCCGACAAGTTCTATAGTTGTAAGATGGAGGAAAATAGTTCACAAGGAACACATACTCAAAATGTCCGGGTTGCACAACCGCATGACCCAGCTGAATATTAACCTCCCTGATGAGGCGGTCATTGACAGAATCCTTCAGCCGCTCCCACCAAGCTACAAGAGCTTTGTGATGAACTACAATATGTAGGGGATGGCGAAGACCATTCCTGAAGTATTTTCAATGCTGAAGTCAGCAGAGGTTGAGATCAAGAAAGAACATCAAATGTTGATGGTCAATAAGACCACTAAGTTCAAGAAGGGCAAGGGCAAGAAGAACTTCAAGAAGGACGGCAAGGATGTTGCTGCAACCGGTAAGCCAGCTACCGGGAAGAAGTCAAAGAATGGACCCAAGCCTGAGACTGAGTGCTTTTATTGCAAGGGGAAGGGTCACTGGAAGCGGAACTGCCCCAAATACTTAGCAGATAAGAAGGCCGGCAACACCAAAGGTATATTTGATATACATGTAATTGATGTGTACCTTACCAAGACTGTAGTAACTCCTGGGTATTTGATACCGTGCCGCTGCTCATATTTGTAACTCACAGCAGGAGCTGCGGAATAAGCGGAGACCGGCATGGCGACGAGGTGACGATGCGCTGCCGGGAATGGTTCCAGAGTCAATGTGATCGCCACGGCACGCTACCTCTACATTTACCTACGGGATTAGTTTTGAACCTTAATAATTGTTATTTGGTGCCAAGTTTGAGCATGAACATTGTATCCGGATCTCGCTTAATGCTAGATGGCTACTCATTTAAATCCGAGAATAATGGTTGTTCTATTTATATGAGAGATATGTATTATGGTCATGTCCGATGGTCAATGGTTTATTCTTAATGAATCTCGAGCGTAATGTTACACATGTTCATAGCGTGAATACCAAAAGATGTAAAGTTGATAACGATAGTCCCACATACTTGTGGCACTGCCGCCTTTGGTCACATTGGTGTCAAGCGCATGAAGAAGCTCCATGCTGATGGACTTTTGGAGTCTCTAGATTATGAATCATTTGACACATGCAAACCATGCCTCATGGGCAAGATGACCAAGACTCCATTCTCCTAACAATGGAGCGAGCAACCAACTTGTTGGAAATCATACATACCGAGCATAAAAGTGCGGTCCAAAGGAGCGTTGAGGCTCATGGAGGATATCGTTATGTTCTCACTCACAGATGACTTGAGTAGATATGGGTATGTCCACTTGATGAAACACAAGTCTGAGACCGCTGAAAAGTTCAAGGAATTTCAGAATGAAGTAGAGAATCAACGTGACCGAAAGATAAAATTCTTACGATCGGATCGTGGAGGAGAATATTTAAGTCACGAATTTGGTACACACTTAAGAAAATGTGGAATCGCTTTCACAACTCACGCCGCCGAACACCTCAGCGTAACGGTGTGTCCGAACATCGTAATCGCACTCTATTGGATATGGTGCGATCCATGATGTCTCTTACTGATTTACCGCTATCATTTTGGGGATACGCCTAGAGACTGCTACATTCACTTTAAATAGGGCACCGCCTAAACTGCTGAGACGACACCGTATGAATTATGGTTTGGGAAGAAACCTAAGCTGTCTTTTTCTAAAAGTTTGGGGATGCGATGCTTATGTCAAGAAACTTCAACCTGAAAAGCTCGAACCCAAGTCGGAAAAATGCGCCTTCATAGGATACCCTAAAGAAACTATTGGGTATACCTTCTACTTAAGATCCGAGGGCAAGATCTTTGTTGCCAAGAACGGATCCTTTCTGGAAAAAGAGTTTCTCTCGAAAGAAGTAAGTGGGAGGAAAGTAGAACTCGATGAAGTACTACCTCTTGAACGGGATAGCAGTGCAGCTCAGGAAAATGTTCCTGTGATGCCTACACCTACTGAAGAGGAAAATAATGATGATGATCAAGGTACTTCGGATCAAGTTGCTACTGAACTTCGTAGGTCCACAAGGACACGTTCCGCACCAGAGTGGTACGGCAACACCGACCTGGAAATCATGTTGTTGGACAACGGTGAACCTTCGAACTATGAAGAAGCGATGGCGGGCCTAGATTCCAATAAATGGCTTGAAGCCATGAACCGAGATAGAATCCATGTATGAAAACAAAGTATGGACTTTGACCGACTTGCCCGATGATCGGCGAGCGATAGAAAACAAATGGATCTTTAAGAAGAAGACGGACGCGATGGTAATGTCACCATCTATAAAGCTCGACTTGTCGCTAAGGGTTATCGGCAAGTTCAAGGGATTGACTACGATGAGACATTCTCCCCCGTAGCGAAGCTGAAGTCCGTCTGAATCATGTTAGCAATTGCCGCATACTATGATTATGAGATATGGCAGATGGACGTCAAAACGGCATTCCTTAACGGGCATCTTAAGGAAGAACTGTATATGATGCAGCCGGAAGGTTTTGT
This sequence comes from Aegilops bicornis, assembly GCA_021605145.1. Classification (NCBI taxonomy): domain Eukaryota; kingdom Viridiplantae; phylum Streptophyta; class Magnoliopsida; order Poales; family Poaceae; genus Aegilops; species Aegilops bicornis. Next base: position 864,735,225 of record CM038675.1, on the reverse strand, counting down.
CGATCCTAAGAACGCTAACAAAGTATTCAAGCTCCAGCGATCCATTTATGGGCTGGTGCAAGCATCTCGGAGTTAGAACATTCGCTGATGAGATGATCAAAGTTGCTTAGTTTATGCAGACTTATGGAGAAGCCTCATGCTTACAAGAAAGTGAGTGGGAGCTCAGTAGCATTTCTCATATTATATGTAGATGACATACTTTTGATGGGAAATGATATAGAATTCTTAGACAGCATTAAGGCCTACTTGAATAAGTGTTTTTCAATGAAGGACTGTTGCTTATATATTAGGCATCAAGATCTATAGAGATAGATCGAGACGCCTCATAGGTCTTTCACAAAGCACATACCTTGATAAGATTTTGAAGAAGTTCAAAATGGATCAGTCCAAGAAAGGGTTCTTGCCTGCATCGCAAGGTGTGAGATTGAGCTCGCTCAATGCCCGACCACGGCAAAAGATAAAGAAGAGATGAGTGTCATCCACTATGCCTCAGCCATAGGATCTATTATGTATGCCATACTGTGTACCAGACCTGATGTAAACCTTGCCGTAAGTTTGGTAGGAAGGTACCAAAGTAATCCCGGCAAGGAACACTGGACAGCGGTCAAGAATATCCTAAAGTACCTGAAAAGGACAAAGGATATGTTTCGCTTATGGAGATGACGAAGAGCTCGTCAGAAGGGTTACGCCGACGCTTAGCTTCGACACAGATCTGGATGACTCTAAGTCACAAACCGGATACGTGTATATGTTGAATGGTGGAGCAGTAAGCTGGTGCAGCTGCAAGCAGAGCGCCGTGGCGGGATCTACATGTGAAGCGGAGTACATGGCAGCCTCGGAGGCAGCGCATGAAGCAATTTGGGTGAAGGAGTTCATCACCGACCTAGGAGTCATACCCAATGCGTCGGGGCCGCTCAAACTCTTCTGTGACAACACTGGAGCTATTGCACTTGCCAAGGAGCCCAGGTTTCACAAGAAGACCAGGCACATCAAGCTGCCGCTTCAACTTCATCCGTGAAAATGTTCAGGATGGAGACATATAAATTTAGAAGTGCATACGGATCTGAATGTCGCAGATCCATTGACTAAACCTCTTCCATGGGCAAAACATGATCAACACCGTAACTCTATGGGTGTTTGATTCATCACAATGTAACTAGATTATTGACTCTAGTGCAACTGGGAGACTGTTGGAAATATGCCCTAGAGGCAATAATAAAAGCATTATTATTATATTTCCTTGTTCATGATAATTGTCTTTATTCATGCTATAATTGTATTATCCGGAAATCGTAGTACATGTGTGAATACATAGACTACAATACGCCCCTAGTAAGCCTCTAGTTGACTAGCTCGTTGGTCGACAGATAGTCATGGTTTCCTCGACTATGGACATTAGATGTCATTGATAACGGGATCACGCCATTAGGAGAATGACGTGATGGACAAGACCCAATCCTAAGCATAGCACAAGATCGTAGTTCGCTTTGCTAGAGCTTTTCCAATGTCAAGTATCTCTTCCTTAGACCTTGAGATCGTGGTAACTCCCGGATACCGTAGGGAATGCTTTGGTGTACCAAACGCCACAACGAATCGGGTGACTATAAAGGTGCACTAAGGTATCTCCGAAAGTGTCTGTTGGGTTGACACGGATCGAGACAGGATTTGTCACTCCAGACACGGAGAGGTATCACTGGGCCCACTCGGTAGTGCATCATCATAATGAGCTCAAAGTGACCAAGTGTCCGGTCATGGGATCATGCATTACGGCACGAGTAAAGTGACTTGCCGGTAACGAGACCGAACGAGGTATTGGGATACCGACGATCGAAGTCTCGCAAGTAACATACCGTCCGACAAAGGGAATGGTATACGGGTTGCTTGAATCTCGACATCGTGGGTTCATCCGATGACATCATCGAGGAGCATGTGGGAGCCAACATGGGTATCCAGATCCCGCTGTTGGTTATTGACCGAGAGCTGCCTCGGTCATGTTCAGATGTCTCCAACCCGTAGGGTCTATACACTTAAGGTTCGGTGACGCTAGGGTTATTAGGAAGACTTGTATGTGATTACCGAATGTTGTTCGGAGTCCCGGATGAGATCCCGGACGCCACGAGGAGTTCCGGAAGGGTCCGGAGGTAAAGATTTATATATGGGAAGTTGTCAAACGGATACCGGAAAGTTTCGGGCGACGGGTATTGTACCGGGTCACCGGAAGGGTTCCAGAGGTCCACCGGAGGGGCCACCTCCCGGGGGCCACTTGGGCTGCGTGGGAAGGCCAGCCTCGGTGGCTGGGCGCACCCTCCCTTGGGCCCTTGCGCCTAGGGTTGAGGGGGAACCCCAGAGGGGCGCCTGCTTGGGGGCAAGCCCTCCCTTGCCCCCCCTCTAGATGCATCTAGAGGCCGCCCCTCCTCCCTTCCCCTATAAATAGAGGGGTGAGGGAGGGCAGCCGCACCACAAGCCAAGGCGCAGCCCTCCCTCCCAACACCTCTCCTCCTCCGTGACGTCGGGCGAAGCCCTGTCGGAGTACTGCTTCTCCACCATCATCACGCCGTCGTGCTGCCGGTGGAGCTGTCTTCCTCAACCTCTCCTTCCTCCTTGCTGGATCAAGACTAAGGAGACGTCACCCGTACCGTACGTGTGTTGAACGCGGAGGTGTTGTCCGTTCAGCACTTGGTCATCGGTGATCCGAGTACGACTCCATCATCACCATCCCCTTGAACGCCTGCACGCGATCTACAAGTGGTATGTAGATGCAAGCTCACTCCCTTGACTCGCTGTTTAGATGAACTCATAGATGGATCTCGTGAAACCGTAGGAAAAATTTTAATTTTCTGCAACGCTCCCCAACACTAGCTAGTGATGGTACTATTGGAGGAGCGAGTGGCAAGGCTCCAGTGACTAAACAAGTGCATGATGTACCTATTCAAGATGAGAGGGACGCTTTTAACCGTCTTTGACGCTACCGTACGAGGAGGAGGAGAAGGCAAAGTGCCATATCGAGCTAGGTAACTAGTAACTAAACCATGCACATGCATGTGTGTGAAAGATTAGAGATGAAGAGGCGCACTTTGAATACTCTTTTGGATTGAGCTTTTGTAGAAAGTGGAAGTGAGATACGAAAGAGTTGTGGAGCTTTACGGTTTCACCCATATGAGCAAGACAACGCAAGGGGAAAACGATGGATACAATGTGCACACCCACACACCTAGCTATCATGCATGCTGAGGTAGTACATACATCCCAAATTAAGATATACATGGATGATTCATCCATCCAACCATCAAGAGTTAGTGCAACGACTCACTCTCAAGGATTATACATCATGTTACCTTGAATGGCTAAGAAAAGTGGAAAGGAAAAGGGATAAAAGTGCAATATTGTAACTCCTTCATCTTGCTCTTACTTTTGTTATCTTAAAGACAACACTTCCATACTTATGATATCTTAACGAGAACACTTTGACTTATCCCATGATTAATTCACTATATGCGACTATAGATGCTCTCAGATCCTAAGTAAAATCATAAACATTACAAGTCTTATTTTATAGAGGTGCCATAATTTTATTTTTATTTTGAAATTGGAGCCATAAAAATTAACGTGACTGGTGCAAAATGATGGTCTTTTTCTTATAAATGGTGCCATATGATGGAACAACTATTGTTCGATGATGATAAAAGGCTATATATACAATTTCAGAGGGTGTGAGTGTATAAACTTCATTGTTACAACGGAAGGCAACCAATGACGATTGATACACTTAAGACTACCATGATGTGAACTTGTTTATTTTAATTTGAAAAACGTATTCGAAGTATTTGTTTAGCCCCCTTTGGTAATGCTTACTTTGACACTGTTATGTGTATTTGATGCTAATTTATCTCAATACAGTTGAAAACAAAAAAATTTGTAAGATTGGGACGATTGTAGTGTCGGCTTATTTCATAATGCCATGGTTTTCCTGGCTCTTATTGCGCTGAGATTTTTTGAATCCTGTGGCAGCGCACGGGCGCATGCCTAGTAATGGATAAAAATTATCTTATCTACTTTACTAAGAGCATCTACATGCGGTCCCTCAAATCCTCTTCAAACGTCTCAAGGACGCTGTCCGTCAGTGACCGGACAGGACATAGAAGGAAAAAGGTGACTCAACCGGACCCTCAAATCATCCCTATACGCCCGGCTATCCATAAAACTTTATTGTGACCAAATATGAGATCATGGCACACGGACACGTCCGTCCGTCCACCATGTAGGATGCGCCCACCTCGCACTACTTTTTATTCTTTCTTTTCATTCTCTCTCTTCATCTCCACTAGTCACATGCAAGTGGCCGCACGATAAAAGAGAAAATGAGGAGCATGGTTGCATGCACGGATAAAAGGGGCTTAAACAGACACCCCGGACACTGAAGGGCGCTGCTCGTGTACGCTTAGGGGAGTGGATTTGCTATGTCCAGTTATAGATTGTCTAAGAGTCCATCTCTCGACTAAGGGAAGGCAAGATTTTCTTTCCATTTCTTTATCTTTTAGCTCAACAATTGTCCTAGATGACGTTGCTAAGATTATAGCATTTCGCGCACCATAATAAGTGGATAGGGACAGTGAGCCCACGCGGTACTGGACAGGCACACGGGGTAAACGATTGAATCAAGCTAGTGATGGTACCGTAGGAGGAGTGAGTGGCGTGGCTCCAGTGTTCAAACAAGTGCATACATGCATACAATATGAGAGACACAAACTTTTAATCGTGCTTTTAACGCTACCATACGAGGAGGAGGCCAAGTGGCAGATAGCGTCAGGTAAATAACAAAACCAGGCGCATTTGTATGTCAAAGATTAGAGGGAGAGATGCGCGCTTTAAATCCCTTTTTAGATCGTGCTTTTATCAAAAGTGAAAGTTGTGGAGCTCGATCGTTTCACCCACATGAGCCAGACAACGCACGGAGGAAACGATACAGAGTGTGTGCGTATACAACCTACCTATCGCCTACCGGAGATCCATATGTATTACTCCCTCCGTTCGGAAATACTTGTCATCAAAATGGATAAAATGAGATGTATCTAGATGTATTTTAGTTCTAATACATTTTTTTTGTTTATTTTGATGACAAGTATTTCCGGACGGAGGGAGTATCATGCATGCTGAGGTAATACATAAGACGCTAGTTAAGATATACATGCATGATCCGTCCATCCATCCAGAGGTGGCTAGTGCGACGACTCACTGTCAAGGATTATATACCGTGTTAATTTACATGGTAAAGAAAAGCGGAAAGGAAAAGGGATAAAAGTGTAATATGTTAACTCCTTCCTCTTGCTATTAACTTATGTTATCTTAGCAAGAACACTTTAACTTATCCCATGATTAATTCCCAATTCTCACAAGGAAAGAACGCTTAATTTAGATGACGAACAATCGTATGCACACCCCAAGACTTTGGTGCCTAAAGCCACCCCTGTTGATCGGCCGATTTAATTCAAGCTTTTCCCGGCCGCCCGGTCGCCATTCCCGGCGCAAGCTAGACGATAAAGCGCTAAAGAAGACGGAGAGCAACATGCATGCAAGTTGCAAGACCTTTTGACTCGATTGGTCATGTTGCTACTTCATGCACGTATAATATTAGCAACTAGGCATATTTAATCTGCCGTTTATAACTTAACAACGCACATATCGTGCAGATCGTGCGAAGCAGCTATCTTTCCATGCACGGCGAGTGGTCGTTTATACTAATCGGAATCGAGCCTGTGTTATCAGTTAGGCTGTCTCTGCCTGCCTGCTTTAGCTAATTAGTCGAGTGCATGAACGACTTTCAGTAGTGCATGCAAGTGTCAGACACCTCCGACTCTGACCATGAACCCGGTTTGCTGCACTGCAATGCACCACACGACACGAGCATGCATGCTCTTGTCCCCAACAGCCAACCAGCCACGGACACATATCAATCACCAGATGAGATGGTGAATCTAGGGAAAAATTAAGGCTAATCTTTCAGACAAGACGCTACACATAAAGCACATCCATCATGGAAAAGTGCACACATATTCAGATAGAAGATTCAGAGTATATATACACATCATTTTAATGATCTTATCTCAGCTTGCCAGCCACCTTTGCTAAAAGGGCTCCCTGTGCCCATGCTCTTCCACATATATGCCCACCGGTACACAGGTTCTCTCGAATATTTGTCAGTGGCGGAGCCAGGAATTTGCTCCTGGGCATTCATTGCAAATTTGTTTTTGTAATTCAATAGAAGATGTCCGATTTTTTTTGGAAATGCAATAGAAAGTGGCGGAGCCAGATTTTTTTTTTCCAATGCAATAGAAAACAAACACAAATGTCCAAATGATGCAAATTCTTACATTACAAGAACATAAGAAAAAAATCAGATACATTCTAGAATTTCATCAAAGTTGCAATCAGTAGCTGATGCACACACGTACAAAGCCTGGCAATGAACTATCCAGCAAAGCTCCAAGTGGTCACATTCAATAGCACTTTTGGAGTTTTGGTCTTGCCAATAAATAATTTCTTGGGTTTTTTTTTCTTTTGAAAATAGAACAATACACAGCTGCATTGCATGCAGTAAGCTTGCTGGAAAATATATTCTTATAACAGTAAAATCTCCTGCTCTTAAGTTGTTTGCATAGTTGATATGTCTGAAAATTTCTAAATGATTACTTGATCATGATTTTTGTTTTAATAGTTGGCAGATGGAAAGGATTCATGAACCATCAACATAATGCCAGAAGTATACTATTACTATGGCTGATTCTTGACCTTTCTATTCCGTTCTAAATCAGAGGATAAATTTACCTGGTTGGATGGATCTTGTGGAGCTTTTGCAATGGCGGGCGCCGAGAGCAGAGCTGCGGAGGGCAGTGACCTGGGATCGGGCGGAGGCCAGAGGGCCGGACCCGGAGTGGCAGTTCATGGACTTGCTTGCTTGCCGTGCCGCCGCCACCACTTTCCTGCAGGTGCCATCCGCCGCCTCGGCCAGCTGCAGCCTGCAGGCAGCTAGGTCGTAGGGAGCAGGGGAGAATAGATTTTTTTTTATTTTGAGACAAAGGGGAGAATAGATGATGCGTACTGGACTGGAGTCCACTAGTAGAAAAAGGGCCTATAGTCCCAGTTGGTGAGGGTTTTAGTCCCGGTTCATGAACCGACTAAAGGGTCGGCACTAATACCTCGCCTTTAGTCCCGGGTTCTATCCGTAACCGGGACAGATGGGCCTCCACGTGGCCTATCCGCTGAGCTCAGTAGGAGGTTTTGGTCCCATTGGTGGCACCAACCGGGACCAATAGGCATCCACGCCACAAGATTTCTTTGGCTCTGGTTTTGTTTTTTTTGAAAAGGGAGGGTGTTTGGGGTGTTTTGGGGGTTAATTTAGGTGTTTCATATATTGTGCTATAGCTAGCTAATTAATAGAGAAAAGTGTCCTTTCTTTTGTCCGTGCTTGGTCGACGCCACGCACTATACATACGTGATAGAGGACTAACTAGACATGCTAGCTAGCTAGTAATTAAGCAAACAGAAGATCGCCATGAACATATATGCATACAGAGAGAAGTGATATCGATCACCTCTCCTTCTCCGAGAGATTGGTCGAACAACAAGTTCTCGTGATATCTATCCGACACTACCGCTACATATATACAATAATTATCTTTACAATACGGACGCTGCGGGTCCACATAGTATTCCCTGCCTTCAGCGATCACATGGTCAAGAAAGAATGCCGCCAATTCCTCTTGAATTGCTCGCATGCGATCTGGTGCTAGGAGTTCATCCCGCTTCAAACATCTAATTTTAAGAAAGGGGTCAATATATATATATATATATATATATATATATATATATATATATATATATATATATATATGAATGAATGAAACTCAACACAAATGATGGTAATAAAATAAAATTGTGAATATTTTTATTTACGCACTTCAAATTGTTTGTCGGAGTAGCCCTCTCACAGGTCGTGGTGGCGGATGGACTCGCAAACGTAGTATCCACAGAAATCATTCCCTTGTTCCTGCCACAACCACTTTACAAGAAACAGAGGTCAATCAAACTGATAATTAGCAAGCACATGCTAAATGGTATTGATGAAACTAGCGCTTGAATCACTAGGAGATGCGCGTGGAATATGCTACTATATAGTACTTACTGGTGTCTAAATTGCAGCTTCTTCGGTAGTCCCGAGCTTTTTGGTGAATTTTCCCAAGCCCTGCCATACAAAGAAAACAATTACTTGATATCAGAAATGAACAAAGTAGTACTACTTACGACATGTAGCAGGTGACCGTTGCTTTATCGAGGGCCAATTGATTGAAAAACTGATAGAACTCCTCAAATGGAATAGGCAACAGTTCAATTCCAAGGAGGTCATGCTCCTTTTAACTCTCACATACAAAGTATTCCTCCCTCGCACTCTTTGCAGGTTTTCATGTACCAATCATGTAATCTTCGTGATCATCGTTGTTAGAAGGCTTTCATCTTTGACGAGAGGCTTCCTGCATCAGATCTTTGTATCTGCACCTCCAAGAAATCAAAATGTACATCGTCGGGCAGGTAATCTTCAGGATTGCCATAACCGGCACCATCCTCGGATCGACGATGTCGCTAGCAGTGCACCTTGAGCGGGGGCATGATTGTTGCTTGTTCGCCGAGCTGGGCAATTTGTTTCAGCTCGTCGCTCTTTCATCCTTTGATCACCGACAAGATTTCCCGATCTCTCCGCTTCGCAAATGCCTTCCAATAATGCGCCATAGTTGCCTTTCGCGGAGACTTGGGTGGTTTTGTCGTAGCAGCGAGTGCGCTTCGCTTGACCGGATCTACCTTTCCTCCGGAGGTGGATGTCTCTTTGCTTTCAACCCTTGAAACCAGTCATCCACTTCGGTCTGCGCGATCTTCGCTTTTCCTCCTTGCTCCTCTCAGACGGTAACTTCTCCGGAGTCTTCAGAGAAGGACCGAATCAGATCTCCTCCCGCCTTTGGCTGTATCGCTAGACGCCGGCAGAGCAGACGGAGCGGATGTCTTCTTTCCTTGCTTACGAGGCAGAGGAGAAGGACTAAGACGCGCTGCAGCAGCCGGAGCGGCGGCGGGTCTCTTCCGCCCTTGCTGACGAGGCGGAGAAGGAGGAGGCTGGCTGCCCGGACGCGCCAATGCAGGCGAAGAAGGAGACGGAGTGCCGCCACGCGCCAGAGAAGGAGCCGGCCGAGTGCCCTGATTGTCACTCACGGAGGAGGAGGCGGTGGAGGAGGCGGAGTGCCCCGACTCGCCGGAGGAGGAGGAGGAGGCGGAGGCGCCCAGTTCGGAAGGTTGATGAGATCCTTCCGACATAGGCATGGAGTCTTCGTGAGCGTAACCCAGCCGATACTCCCTTCACCGGTAGGGTGGTCAAGCCGAGGTCCTCAAATCCTCCGTTATTTCATCCACCATCACCTTAGCATATCCTTCTGGAATCGGCCGGCAGTGAAAAGTTGAGTCGGGTTTAGTAGGATAAACAGAGCCAACAGCCGCCTTGACCTTCAAATTGCTCCATTGCGCCATAAGGTGGCAATTTTCAGCTAGCATCCACGGGATAGCTGGCAGGAGCCGTCAAGGCATGCTGCTCGCTGAAGCAGCTCGGTGGAAGCCACGATGCTTCTCCGCCGAGATGGCGGGTAGCTTCGGGGAAGCTTCGCGTGTCGCTTTGTTGTGATCTGCCGCTTCGCTCCTCTAGCCCCATTACCCTTTCGCAGCGCCGTGATTAGGCTCGCTTCCGCTTTCTTCCTCCTCTCATGGGTTTTGTAACCCTCGCGTCCGGAAATCCAGCCTTCCACGAAACGGAGCTCGGCGTGCCTCGTGGTCCGGCCCTGTGGTGCTCAGGATTCCCGAGGGCCATTGTGAGCTCGCCCTTCTCCCTCGTCTCGAACGAACTTCCCTTGTTGCGCCGCTTCGATATAATGCTGAAGCCTCTTGACCGGTATGTCCAATTGTTCGTCTGGCCCAAATGCACTTCCCCGCTATAGGGTCCAAGGATCCGCCGCCTCAAGAACCAAGTCCGCAACGGTTCCGCCAGTTCATTGTCTCGGTTCGATCCCTTTATCAAGCAGATCATTCTCAGCCTTGGCCCATTTTAGGCCGGGCTACGAGGTAGCCACCGACCTCGCGGCGATGGTGAAGCTTCTTCTTCGCAGCATTTCTCTTGTTTGTCGCTGACATCTTTTTACTCTTTTCCGATGTCTTGTAGGCCACAAATGCGGCCACCATCTCTCGATCTTCTCATATTTGCCCGTGAATTCTGGTGTCTCATTTTTTCGACATACGTATTGAGTTCTTTTCTTCCAATTCCTGAATAGTTCTGCCATCTTCTTAAGAGCAAAAGACTTGATTAATGGCTCTATTACTGGCTTCTCCGGATCATCCTCTAGCGGTAGGGTAAAATTTGACTTCAGCTCAGTCCAAAGATCATTTTTCGCATATCATTGACACAAGACACCTCGTGGTCTTCGTTCTAGGCTTATACCATTGGTGGATGCTGATCGATCTTGTCCCTAACCGTAACCCCCCACCGAAAGCAACAAATGCCTTCTTTGTCCTAGGGTTCAATCGGTTGGCCGTCGCGCGATTTGTATGATCTCAAACTTTTCATCCGAGCTCAACTTTTTCTTCGGCCTCGCCTCTTTACCGGGTTGTGCTCGATCCGGAGGGCTAGAAAAAGAACAAAGACGAGAGTTAATTAATATGTGTACATATATACCAAAACAAAGACGAGAGCTAGTCAAGACAGGCTTAACTAATATATATACCTGGCCGGACTCGGTTTGGTGATCACCGGAGCCGCCCTCACGGTCTACTTCTTCACCCTCTCCTTCTTGCACCGCATTGGGTCATCGGAGCCATGTAAATCATAGCCAGCTGCTTCTTCACCCTCTCCTTCCGCACCATCGTTGTCGTTGAGAAACATCATCGAGCAGACGGCATCACTTCCTTGTGCGATTATGTCCTCAACAACGCTTCTTGTGCTTCGCCTCGGGGTGTCCATAGTTTCTACAAATATTTACAACATGGCAATTATTATTCAAACATGACAGATATGGATATATTAGTGCCAACGAGAACTAGCTAGCTAATCACAATAAGGAATCATATTAGTGGCCTCGATGCTGCTTCTTCTAGGGTTTGGGGTGGCCTCGACAACGCTTCAAGGGTTAGGGGGTGGCCTCGAGAACGCTTCAAGCTAGGAGGGGGTACGTAATATCGACCCCCCCCCCCCCCACGTGTTGAAGCTATCGGGAGGGGGTCGGCGTTGAACAGTACATCTATGTCCCACAAGTGACGTGGGCATCGACACCCGCGGTAGGGTAGAGGGTCGTGGATCGCCGAGCGGTCGAGGGTCAAGGGGTCGAAGATCGCCGAGGGGTCGGGAGGTTGCCTAGTGTCAAAGGATTCAAAAATTCATGTCTTCATCATTAGGCTAGTAGTGCATGATGGCATGAAGTTTCCAAAGTTGCGGAACGGAGTCCCGTATAGGATAATTCGCTTTTGGTACAAAGTTCAGCAAAAGGCAACTATCCGGACTCCATTCCGTAACAACTTTGGAGGACTTCGCACCATCATGCCATGGTTACTTCCGCCAATGATGAAGCCATGGATTTCTTCAATACTTTGACACTATAGGAACCTCGACCCTGAAACCTTCGACCCTTGACCCCTTTAACGACCCTCGACCCTCTACCCTAGTTCCCGACCCCGACCCTCGGCGATCCTCGACACCCTCGCTTTTATCGACAACGACGCAACATACATATACATGGGAAAATAATGTTATCGGGAGGGGTATCGGTACCCCCTCGTGTCAAAAGTTTCTTCTTTCTCCTCTATTCCTTTCTTTCTTCTTCTCCTCTTCTTTTCTTCTTATCCTCGAGAAAGGAAAATAAGGAAGAAGAGAAGAAGGAAGAAGGAAGAAGAAGAAGAAAAAGAAGGAGAAGAAGAAGAATAGAGGAGAAGAAGAAAATAGAAAAAATTCTATTTTTCTTCTTCTCCTCTATTCCTTTCTTTCTTCTCCTCTTCTTTTCTTCTTTTTCCTCTCATTCTTTTCTTCTTCTTCTTCCTTCTTCCTTCTTCCTCTTTTCTTCCTTTTCCTTATTTTACTTTTTCCTCTACACTAACCTAATTAAAATGCCCCGTTACTTCCGCCAATGATGAAGCCATGGGTTTCTTCAATACTTTGACAATAGGCAACCTCTCGACCCTTCGGTGATCCTCGAATTCGACGACCCTCGACCTCTAATCCTCGGCCCTCGACGACTCCTTGAAGAAGAAGAAGAAGAAGGAGAAGAATCTTCTTCTCCTTCTTCCTTCTTCCTCTTTTATTCTTTTTCCTTATTTTCCTTCTTCCTCGACGACCCTAACTCTAAACAGTACAACTTCCTCGACGTCCCCGCCTCTCTCATGAACAAAATAAAATCTATGAATGAAAAACATCATATTCTATGAACAAAAAATATCATATTCCATCCACATCGATCCATGCATACATCATATATATGATCATATCTATGAACAAAAAATTCATATGATCATCTATGAACAAAAACATCATATATATATGCAGAAAAAAACATTAGATCAACACATATGCAAAAAGCATCATACATATATCCATACATCAATATATATACATGAACATTTATGAAAAAAAGCATCACATCTATGAACAAAAACATCATGGCGGCGGGCGGCAGGGGGGCAGGGCAGGTGCGCTGGGGCTCATCAGGCCGCCGGCAACGGGCGATGTCGGGGCCGGCTCGATGCAGAGGTGGTGCGCAAGGCAGGGCAGGGGCTGACGCGAGGAGGCGAATGCGATGTCGGGAGGCGGAGGCGACGGCGAGGTCGGGAGGCGTTGACGACGGCGAGGTCGCTGGAGGCAGGGGCGGCGACGGCGAGGGCGCCGGCGACGGGCGGGACGGCGACGACGAGGCAGGGCGACGGGCGTTAGCAGATGCGGTGCGGCGACGACGGCGGGGCAGACGGCGGCGACGACGGGCGCTGGCGACGGCGATGGTGACGACGGCGGCGATAACGGGCGCAGCGACGGCGATGGTGACGACGGGCGGCGATGGCGACGGCGACGGGCGACGGGCGGGCGGCGCTGGGCAGCTCAAGGCGTCGGGGAGGTTGGGGCAGTCGGGGGCAAATGCGCGATGAATCTGAAATTTCTCAAGTGTTTTCTTATATAGCAAGAGCATTAGTCCCGGTTCGTGGCTCCAACCGATTACTGCACTTTTTAGTCCCAAGTTGGTGCCACCAACCGGGACCAAAGGCCAAATTTCAGTATGGGAAGCGGCAGTTTGGTCCCGGTTGGTGGCACCAACCGACTAAATGGGTGCATTAGTCTCGGTCGTGGCACCAACCGACTAAACCCCTTTAGTCCCGGGTTGGTGCCACCAACCGGGACCAAAGGCCATGTGCTGCCCACGCCAAATGTTTAGTCCCACTCGCTAGTTGAGAGGGAGCCGCACCAGCTTTATAAGGTGCGGTGCGGCCCCTCTCGAGCTCCTCTCTAAAGCAGGCTGGCCTAACTCGCCATCTCTGCTAGGGCCTGCTAGGCCTTCCGCTGGGCCTCGAATCTCGGCCCATAGGGTTTCTAGTCGATTCAGCCGTGGGGTTCAGAGAGGTGGCACTTTTTTTGCTTTATATTTTATTTCTTTTTGCTTTTAGTTTTAGAAAAAATATAAACTTTCTATTAGTGCCATTAGTTTTAAAATTTGAAAACACTTTTTTGTTTTCTTTGTTGCTTTATTTATTTTATTTTGTTTCTATTTACAACAAAATACTTATTGTTGCTATTTTTATTTTTTTTCAAGTTTTTTGTTTTGTTTTCTGCATTATTTATTTTCTTTTGGTTTTTGCTTTATTTTTAATTCTTTTTGCTTTTAGGTCAGCAAAATTATAAACTTTCTGTTAGTGCTTTTAGTTTTAGAAAAATATAAACTTTCTGTTTGTGCCATTAGTTTTAAAATTCAAAACATTTTTTTGTTTTCTTTGTTGCTTTATTTATTTTATTTTGTTTCTACATACAACAAAATGCTTATTGTTGCTATTATTATTATTTTTTCAAGTTTTTTGTTTTGTTTTCTGCATTATTTATTTTCTTTTGGTTTTTGCTTTATTTTTTAATTCTTTTTGCTTTTAGGTCAGCAAAATTATAAACTTTCTGTTAGTGCCATTTGTTTTAGAACAATTATAAACTTTCTGTTTGTGCCATTAGTTTTATAAAATTTGAATTCTTTGAAATTTGTGTGAATCACAAGTTTGTGAGCTCAACAAGGCGAGAGGGACGGGCTTATAAACCGGTGTGAGCGCCTTCTTCGTTGGCGTAGGTTTTCAAATTCATAGTTTTCAAATGAACTCTGAAAAAGTTGGCATAGCATGTTCATGAACAAAACGGACAATGGTATCATACTGTGTGTTACAAAGTTGGCATGGTATCATCATAATAGTTATGGAGAAAGTCTTCACTTTTTCTTCGCTTGTGTCGCTTTGCTTAGGACGAACGGTTCGTCAGCTGTACCCAAGATTTTTCAGATCCACTGTTGTCATTCCGCATCGTGGGTCTACCTGCACTTCGCCTCGACAGATTGATCCACTTGCACTTAAACAAAGGGACCTTAAAATCTACTCCGTAGTCAAGTTCCCATATGTCTACTATGTAACCATAATATGTGTCATTTCCCTTGTCGGTTGCTGCATCAAAGCGGACACCGCTGTTTTGGTTGGTGCTCTTTTCATCTTGGTCAATCATGTAAAATGTATTCCCATTTATCTCGTATCCTTTCCAAATCATTACAGTCGAAGATGGTCCCCTGGACAACAAGTACAACTCATCACAAACAGTGTTGTCACCTCTGAGACGTGTTTCCAACCAACTGCTGAAAGTCCTGATGTGTTCACATGTAATCCAGACGTCGCACTGCTCCGGGTGTTTGGAGCGCAGACTGTTCTTGTGTTCATCGACATACGGGGTCACCAAGGTAGAGTTCTGTAGAACTGTGTAGTGTGCTTGAGACCAAGAATATCCGTCCCCTCGCATATTATTGAGTCTCTTCCAAGCGTGTTTTTCCAAATGGGTCTCCCTCATACCGCGATTTAGGGAGACCTATCTTATTAAGGCCAGGAATGAAGTCAACACAAAACCCGATGACATCCTCTCGCTTGATGGCCCATGGAGATGCTTCCTTCTCGCCTAGCACGGTTACTTAACATATTTCTTTAGGACTCCCATGAACCTCTCAAAGGGGTACATATTATGTAGAAATACGGGCCCCGTAATGACAATCTAGTCGACTAGATGAACTAGGACGCAGGCCGTGATATTGAAGAAGGATGGTGGGAACACCAGCTCGAAATCGACAAGACATTGCGCCACATCACTCCTTAGCGCTGGTACGATTTCTGGATCGATCACCTTCTCGAGATATTGCATTGAGGAATGCACATAGCTTCACAATGGCTAATCGGACGCTTCCGGTAGAAGTTCCCCCTCAATGCAACCGGAAGCAGCGCGCCATAATCACGTGGCAGTCATGAGACTTTAGGTTCGGAACTTTTTCTCCGCATATTTATTATTCCCTTTATATTCATTTAGAAGCCGCTTGGGACCTTCATATCGAGCAGGCATTGAAAGAATATTTCTTTCTTCTTTCAGAAGAGCGTAGCTGGCAGGACCTTCATATCGCTTCGGAGGCATGCCCTCTTTTCGTGTAAGCGTTGCAGGTCCTCTCGTGCCTCGTGTGTATCTTTTGTCTTCCCATACACGCCCAAGAAGCCTAGCAGGTTCACGCAAAGGTTCTTCGCCACGGCATCACGCCGATCAAGAGCGGACCTCTAGGTCTTTCCAAAGAGGGTAGGTCCCAAAATATAGATTTCTTCTTCCACATGGGTGCGTGATTCTCAGCGCCATTCGGAACAGCTAGTCCGCCGACCCTTTCCAAAGATTACGGTGAATCATTGACCATAGCAAGTACGTGATCACCGTACGCATGGCGGGCTTCTTCCGGTGATCTGCCTCGCCTTTGAAATGCTTGCCTTTCTTCGACATTGATGGTTGGTCGGAAGAAATCGACGATGGCCTGTGTACACATTCTTCCCCGCAGCTTCCCGTATATACTATCGTGTCAAGTAAACAGTGTGTGTATGCATGGTATCCCTTGTTTGTTTGTCCCGAAGGTTACCGAGAGCGGGCCAATCGTTGATGGTCACTTAACAGCAACGCCTTTTAGGTCAAATTCTCCTTTTGTGCTCATCCCACGACGCACACCGCTTTCCATTCCACAGCTGTAAAAGTTCTTCAACTAATGGCCTTAGGTACACATCAATGTCGCTGCCGGGTTGCTTAGGGCCTTGGATGAGAACTGGCATCATAATGAACTTCCGCTTCATGCACATCCAAAGAGGAAGGTTATACAAACATAGAGTCACGGGCCAGGTGCTGTGATTGCTGCTCGCTTCCCGGAAGGATTAATGCCTTCAGCTTAAAGCAAACCATACGCTCCTTGGGTCCTTTGCAAACTCATCCCAAAGATTTCTCTCGATTTTTCTCCATCGCACCTGCCGGGTGCTCTCAACTTCCCTTCTTTCTTACGGTCCTCACCGTGCCATCGTGATCAACTTGGCATGCTCTCCGCTTCAACAGACGCTTTCAACCGTGGTATTATAGGAGCATACCACATCACCTTCGCAGGAACCCTCTTCCCGGGAGGCTCGCCGTCAACATCACTGTGGTCATCTCAGATGATCTTATATCGCAATGCACCGCATACCGGGCATGCGTTCAGATCCTTGTAGGCACCACGGTAGAGGATGCAGTCATTAGGGCATGCATGTATCTTCTCCACCTCCAATCCTAGAGGGCATACGACCTTCTTTGTTGCATATGTACTGTCGGGCAATTCGTTATCCTTTGGA
This sequence comes from Aegilops bicornis, assembly GCA_021605145.1. Lineage (NCBI taxonomy): Eukaryota > Viridiplantae > Streptophyta > Magnoliopsida > Poales > Poaceae > Aegilops > Aegilops bicornis. Next base: position 864,718,260 of record CM038675.1, on the reverse strand, counting down.
AGCTTCTTCTTCAATATTTTCAAGAGCTTCTCAAATCCTTTATCAGGCACAAGATTCTCTGCCTTCCACCGCAGCAATTCGAGTACGGTACCGAGCTTTGTGTTGCCATCTTCGCAATTGGGGTACAACCTTTTTGTGATCCTCTAACATGCGATCGAACTTCAGCTTCTCCTTTGACTTTCGTGATTGTGTCCTTGCATCGACAATGACCCGGCGGAGATCATCATCATGGGGCACATCGTCTGGTTCCTCTTGATCTTCAGCAGCTTCGCTTCGCTGCAGCACCATCGCACATCGTCTGCGTGCATCTTCATGTTCAAGAGCATCACCGTATTCAGGGGGCACATAGTTGTCATCGCATTCTTCTTCCTCGCCGCCTTCCATCATAACCCCTATTTCTCCGTGCCTCGGCCCAAACATTATAGTGTGGCATGAAACCCTTGTAAAGCAGGTGGGTGTGAAGGATTTTCCGATTAGAGTAAGACATCGTATTCCCACATTTAATGCATGGACAACACATAAAACCATTCTTCTTGTTTGCCTCAGCCGCTTCGAGAAAAGCATGCACGCCTTAATGTACTCGGAGGTGTGTCTCACACCGCACATCCATTACCGTTCATCTCAAGGCATTATATATAATTATGTGTCAAAAATCATTACGTAACATCATGAATAGATAATTATGACCAAATTAATAGAAGTTCATCATCACATAAAAACCAAAGTACATACATAGTTCTCATCTAACAACATAAAGCTCGCAGAGCATCTAAATTAATTAAACCATACATTGAAACTATGTAAAACATTTCAATGTGAAAACAAATACGATCATAATCGCAACCAAGGTAACAACTGATCCAACGGCATAATGATACCAAGCCTCGGTATGAATGGCATATTTTCTAATCTTTCTCATCTTCAAGCCGCATTGCATCCATCTTGATCTTGTGATCATCGATTTACATCCGCTTCAAGATTTTCACCAAAGAAGCCACTAATCGGCTCAACACGGTTGCGCACCATGTCGTCTCACCATCTCAAAATGCTTTTATGCAAGGAAGAAATATACTCGATGGAGTAGTGATCCTACATGAGACCGCTTCATGATATACACCGAAAAACATCAGTGGAGTAGTTCTCAAGATTGATTTTGAAAAGGCCTATGATAAGGTCAAATGGTGCTTCCTTCAACAGGCCCTAAGAATGAAAGGATTCTCCGATAAATGGCGCGAGTGGATCCAAAATTTCGTTATCGGAGGTAGTGTGGCCGCCAAAATAAATGATGACGTGGGCCATTACTTCCAAACAAAAAAAGGACTACGCCAGGCGACTCCATATCCCAATGTTATTTAACATTGTTGCTGATATGTTGGCGGTTCTGATTGAGCTGCTTAAGCAGGACGGTCACATTGCAGGAGTAGTGCCGCACCTAGTGGATGGTGGCCTATCCATTTTGCAATATGCCGATGATACAATTCTTTTTATGGAACATGACCTAGACAAGGCTCGAAACCTGAAACTCTTGCTTTCGGCGTTTGAGCAAATGTCGGGCCTTAAAATCAACTTCCATAAAAGTGAATTGTTCTGTTTTGGAGAAGCCATTGAGGCGGCAGCTGATTATGCTGACATGTTTGGTTGTGCACAAGGCCAATTCCTAATTAAATATTTGGGAATTCCAATTCATTACCGCTATCTCACTAATGCGGAGTGGAAATATGTAGAGGAGCCGCTTAGAGAAACGATTGAGCAGTTGGAAAGGCAAGTTGCTCTCTATTGGAGGACGACTAGTCTTGATCAACTCTGTTCTCACAAACATGGTTCTCTATATGCTTTCTTTTTTCCAACTCCCAAGAGGGGTCTTGCAAAGATTGGATTATTTCAGATCCAGATTCTTTTGGCAAGGAGACAATGAAAAGAAAAAATACAGACCGGCAAAATGGAGCGTGGTTTGTAGGCCTAAAGACCAAGGTGGCCTTGGCATTCATGACCTGCAAGTCAAGAACGATGTCTTACTTAGTAAATGGTTGTTCAGACTTCTTACTGAGGATGGTGTTTGGCAAACCCTGCTGCTAACAGTATCTATGCCAAAAAGTTGTGTCTCGGGCCTATTGGAAACCTGGTGATTCACACTTTTGGGCAGGTCTAATGGCGGCAAAGAAACATCTTTTCCGCTTTGGATCTTTCGCGATTAAAGACGGGTCTGAGATTCGCTTCGAGGACATCCGGCTAGGCAATGCCAGTCTCCGAATAATATCCAGGTTTGCACCGCATTATTCGCGATAAGAATGAAACTCTTGTGTAGGTGCTTAGTTCCTTTCCACCAGATATTTCTTTCATGCGGATTTGATTGGCCCCGCCTTGTGTCATGGCAACATCTTTTGTCCCGATTGGATACGATTAATCTGACACAAGGATTTAGATTTGTTCCGCTGAACCTCATTGCATCCGGGTCCTTCACAATGACTCGATGTACCGCAAGGCGCCACGCATTCAGAGGTCCCAAAGTGGATAATAACAAGAAAATATGGACATCGAATATTCCACCGAAAGTTAAGATCTTCATGTGGTACCTTCGAAGGGAGTGGTGCTAACCAAAGATAACCTCGCCATCGCGAACTGGCATGAAAGCAAGAAGTGTGACTTGTACTCATGAAGACAATCAGACACCTCTTTTTCCAGTGCAAGTTTGCACGCTCTACATGGTCAATCATCCAAATAGCGCCTAATCTTTGTCCGCCCATAGGTGTTGCCAATATTTTTGGTCACCGGCTGGATGGTATTCCTTATAGATTCAAAACGCTAATAAGGGTGGGAGCGATGCCTATTATGGTCGCTTTGGCTATGTAGAAATGATCTGATTTTTAATGACAAACACTCTTCTCCTTTGCAGGTTATTTTCCGCCAGCGCAATCTCTTCGTACGTGGTCGATGCTTCACCGTACGGAGTTCCAACCGATGTTCAAGACGGTGTGTACGCAATTGGAGCGAGTGGCCATGGAGGTTTTTTCCCAACATGGGTGGCAGCATAACCTCCGTATCGGTCCATCACATCCTTCAACGTAGGCATAGTGACGGTCTTATTTGATTCTACTAGTGCCGATATGTCATCTTTTTTATTTTCTTTCAGACTATTTGTGTTTGGCCATGTGCATCCTAGCTATGCAGAGGTCGGGTGCTACTCATCATGATTTGTATCTTCTTGATGCTACGTTTTGAGTTAACAAAGACGCCTTTGTCGAAAAAATCTATCAAAGATTACATAGCTAACTAGCCAGAGAATTTTTTAATCCTCATTGTTAAATTTTGGTAGGGATCGTAGCTTGATTAAGCCACAACTATGTGCCAAAAGTTACCACTTTTAATTCAAACTTGTTTTTCGGCTGGTCAACATTTTCGCGTGCGATGACAAAGAGCTAAGAAGATGGAGGGAGAGGAACATATGCGAATTGCAATAAAGACCTTTTGACTCAATTGGACATTGATGATACTAGTAGCTAGTTTTAATGAATCAGTCGAAAGCATCTACCTCTCTATCTATCTACGGTGTGGCTAGCTCAACTGGTTGAGATAGTGGATGTACAAATCCAACACTTGAGTTCAAATCCTCGTGGAGACGTAATTCTGATTTTTATTTATTCTTGAGGATCAGCCTTTCCTCGTACTCAACTAGTTTATTTAGAGGATCAGGCTTGGTTATTAGCCAAGATAAAAATCCTTACTCATCCGTAAGGGCTGTATGCATAAAATTCTCCCCATTTTAAGATACAGTTAGAGTCCGTCAGCGAGGCGGACGCGATCTCTCTTCCTCGCTAGACGGCTTCGGCGATGGCGTTATGTTGATCCAAGGCACGGATGCACCTTTGCCGGGTTGAGTGGCTATACTGTGGGTTCTTCGGCGCAATCACGACGGTGATGGCTGTGGTGGTTGGCGGCTCGCCGTTCGGGCGGCGGCGGACATGGCCGGTGGTGGCGGCGACGCCCAGCCTGGATCCTAGGGCGGTGGCCCTGGAAGGTGGTGGCGGGTGATGCTCAGCGTACCAGCGGCGGCATGGCGTGGTGATATCCCTGGCCAAGGCGTAAACTACGCCGGCGATTTGGTGGCTTTTGCTCCGGTTAGATCCGATCAGTGACGATTTATGACGAGCATGCGCGTGATCCTTCTCGGAAGCTCTAGCTGTTTGGCAAGGTGGGGTGGCAGCCTCCCCCGGGATTCCAGTGGTGGCACACGCGGCAGTGGGCGGTGCCGTGGTTCCCACGCCGGGCAGTGCTATCGCGGGTGGTCGCCGGATCCGGGAGGCCAAATCTAGGGCTTTGAAGGTGATCTGGCCGATGCACAAGATGTCTAATGGATGCTCGTGGGACAAGATCCGGTGAAAACCTTTTGTCTCGGCCGGTGGTCGGAGCCGGTGATGGCGACGCCTTTGGAGTCGCTTTCCTTCGTGGAGGCATCATCGAGGCGAAGTTCCCACCTCCTCCCACTACCTTCGGGGAAACCCTTGATCAGTTGATCAGGTGATTGCAACGCTTGTGTTGTTCCTCCTTGAGGGCTTCATTCTTGGAGGTGTGCATTGACTCGAGGGACCATTGGACGGTTTTAGTGGTGGAGAGGCGTTTCATTTCATGCATCAATGATGTGGAGTCTCGGCGGCGTGGCACGGCAGGATCTCGGCGACGGATGTGTCATGATGGAATCACGAGAGGTGGCGTTGTCCGTGTCATGGTAGCGCCGACGGCAAGCTCGGCAAGGTCGATGCATCAGTACCCACTTTGAAGATGAATCGATGGAAGACGGTAGCGATGGCCTCGAGGGTGCGCCGGACGGTTTGTGCCCTGCACCCGCAATGCGGCTTGGTTGGGCCGCCCCTGCTTTAGATGTTAAGCTCGTGCAAAGTTTGTTTGGTATTCGCCTCGCATAATCGGCACCCCTTCATCAAGTGGATGGGAGTTGTGACATATGTTGTCAAGATGATGGTTTTAGATTTACCGATGTATTTCTTTGTAAGGCCTTCATGAATAATTAATAAATGAATGCATGCATCGCTAGAGGTCATCCTCCTTCTAAAAAAAATCTATGGTGCGGCAACTAGTCGTTTTATATATGATGATTGATCCCCTTGTATCGGTTAGGTTGTCTCTCCATGCGTGCTTGATTAGTTAGTCAACTGAGGGCATCTTCAACATTGACCTCAAACCTCCTGCATGCGCCTCGACCGCTGATGTCCGAACCGCGAAAGACATCCAACACGGTCCTATATCGGTCATTGGCAAGATCCGGACATGTTTTCTCTTGCAAACCAGAGACAAACATGAGGGAGATTTGTATGAGTCCGACCACTATCACGCCCGCTTCTTACCGCCCGCCGACTCAAAACCTTTCCCCGCCAAGCACGCTTCCCGCCTGGCCGTCCAGCTGCCCGCATTCATGTCATGGTAGAGCGCGCCGCCCATATTGAAGGCGGCTCAGGGCGGTTGCGCATTTCACCGCCTCCGCTGAAGCGGGCGCGCTAGCCGAGGGCGCCGCCCGCTACACGCCTGGCTGAACACACCTCCTCGCTGCATTCAAACGCTCCATAAGCCCGCATGGAAGCCGAGAAACCTACTTCGCCACACGTCCGCTCACGAGTGGGCCGCATTAAATGTAACACCTCCTCCCGCTCGCCTCTATATTTAAATAAGGCCAGACGCCAGAAAGAATCGCACTACTCCTTCGCCCTCATGTCCTCATTCACCATTTTCTCCACTCTTTCGTTGTGATCCGGCGAGCCGGAAGAGCAGTTCTCCGCGTAAAAGTCGGCTGGGTGGCCTCCCGAGCCCGCCCGACACGTAAAGTGAGGCAGTTTGTTGCACCACCTCCTCGCTTAGCCCGACGGAGCCATTTACCACCCCAAGCCGGGCGTGGCTCGGCAACTCGCCGCCAAGCCAGCCCGTGGACGAAAGTGGCGAAGTTGATCCATCCCGCACGGGCATCACCGCATCCAAGGCGTGCGATCGCGCCATCCGCCGCCGACGCCACAGAGTAGCCGCGCCATGCACGCAGAGAAAGAAGCCGTTGCAGGATGTCGACGATGTCAAGCGCCCAAAGACGCCAAAGACCCGCCGCCATCATCGAGGAGAAGTAGAACACGGAGGCTGCCACCGCTTGTATCCCATGTAGGCCAATGCCAGCTGCCGCCGCATGTACAGCTGGTGACATGTCCAGTCTTTATCTTAGATCATCCTGGGCACACCCGTCTGGGATTCATGGAAGCACCTTCCCTTTGGCTGAAGCACCTCTTTGCCACTCCGATGAGCGGCGAAATGGACATAGGGAAAATACAGGGAAGAATATAACTTTGGGGCTCCCAGCAGTCCAGCTTAGCGGGCTGCCGGACATGAGGAAGACAAAGGGATCTGTAGCTGCCGGTCAGAGACTAATGTAGTGTATCCGTGTCATGGGGAGTGGAGCTCACATGATCAGATGTGCAATACATTTTTACCTTTTTAGTAAAAATATGTCCAAAATGTAACCATTTTCAACCGGTTTGTATAAAATCCGTCATGTTTATATGAAATCCGGCCGAGTTCATATGAATTCATCTGTTTGTTTAAAAAGAGTTTAAAATATTTGCGGCTATGGTTGGATGATGTCCTCCTCGCATCCGGGTCCACGGACTGGCTCCTTGTCCGCAGACGGATGCGTGAGAAACATTACGAAATGCCTTGGAGACAATGGCGAGGCCAGTCTAAAGTTTATGTGGGATCAATGGTATTTTTTGGATTTTTTCTTCAGTATGAACAGTAACTAAACAGTGTTCTTAGGCTTATTTTCTAGAAAGCTGTGGGGTCAACTGACCCCACAGACTAACACGTATCTTTGCTGCTGCTTGAGATGCCCTTTACGAGTTGCCGTTGGAAATGCCCTAACTGAGTCCATTCCGCTGCTTTAGCCGGCAGGCCTGCATGCTACTCTCAATATGAGTAACCCTCATGCTCTAATTTTCACTAGTGCAGCTGCATGCATGTTATCAGACACGCATGCACCAAATCCATGGACACAATTTGGTGTAAAAAAATCCGAATGATCTCAAGATTGTTAATTTGACCATAACCTGTTGCACCTGACCACACTGACATGCGTACATGATCTGGTCCCCAAAACTCAAAACCATGGGCGTTTCAATCAGCAGGTAGCTGATGAACCTTGGCCACAGAAAAGGTGAATCTTCGAGAGACGGTACACATAAAGGGCATCCACCCATCATGAAAGCTGGCGGAAGTGCAGAGATATTTAGATCGAGATGCAGAGTATATATAATATCTTCTTCTCATATGATCTTATCCCAAACTTAGCTAGCCTGCCACCTTTGCCAAAAAGTTAATGTTTCTGTGTTTCTCCCGCATATATGCACATAATCCCACTCTACACCTTGTGTAGACACGCCAATCCTACTGCAAGCACCTTGTTTTTGTTCGGGCCAAATCTTATGAACCATTTTTACTGTTTTATAGAAAATCCTCCCTTTTTTGATAAATAACCCGGACTTCACCATTAAGTGACAGAAAACGAATCAAAACCCCATGTCGCCTCTATAATTAACCCTCAGTCCATCTAGAACAAATAATTTTTTTTTTAAATACCCATATATTTTATACCCTAACTTCAATTTTAACATCTTACAAATGAAATTTGATTAGAAATATATGTACAATATGAATATGATGTTATTTTACCTGCTAAATATTTTTTAAATGCTATTTAGGATGCAACCTTAATAATAGAACATGATCCATCTTTTATCGCATCGACACCGACCCGGATTGCGTTGAACACCTCCTCAAAGTCAAATTGAGACAAAATAAACCGTTGTTAACCGTGCATGTATGCTCGGCAAAATCTTGCATGAAAAAAAAGCAGATTTGTCATCTTATACCGAGAGAGACACCGGTAAGACCTATTGGGTCTTAGTCATGGTTATTGGGTTAGGGCCGTGCGGTATTTTCTTCTCCCCTTGCAACGGACGTACTTTTTGCTAATAGATAAAAATGAAAAGTGGAAGATTACTAAAGGTACAATAACAGTACAGACTTTTTCCTAAGAAAAAGGAGCGGACTTTTCTCTTTTATGGGAAAACATTTCAAGCCTAATATGAGTTACAACACCCAAGTAACTACCAACACCCAAGCCTAATAACAGTACAGACTTTTCCATTTTGAGCGGACTTTTTCTCTTTTTCTCTTTTATAGAAGGTAGAGTTGAAATTACACGAAGCCCATATGGGATGGGTACATCCAATATGAGTTACAACACCCACCAACACCATATCTCTAATGGTGACATATCTCACAAAAGATTCAGTTCCTCCGGCTCCCTGACAAACCGCCAAGTAATTAATACAATATACTAGTATCGTACTCCACCTAACAGTAACATTTGAAAAAGAGTAAGATAGCTAAGGCAAGAACGTGCTATCCGCACCGCCAGCCGGCGCTTCCAGCTCTCCGCACCTCCCGCACCTGTTGCTCGCCGCTGCCACCACCACGACCACCGTTGGTGCCACCAGCGGCTGAGCTGGTGTGGCGACGATGGGGGCACGGCAGGAGGGGCAGGTGGCGCACGTCCGGAGCCAGGCGTCGACGCAGGCCACGTGGAAGTTGTGGCTGCAGCGCGGAGCACGCGCACGCTCTCCCGTCGGTGAATTCCGCAAGGCATATCGCGCACTCCAATGACGACGAGCATGCCGCCGCTGATGATGATGACTGCGGTAAGGCACCGGCCGCGGTGAAGGAGACTGTGGGGAGCACGTCGATGGCCTTCTTCTTGAGGCCTTTCGGGGGAAGAGGCACGGAGGATGAAGTAGAGTTAGAGCGTCGTCGCCCACACGCGCAGCGGGAGATGAGGCCGAGGCCGAGGACGCAGACTAGCGCGCACAGCAGCGACGCCAGTATCACCACCATGTCCGAGTCCATTGCCATCACTGGCGCCGTCTGCTGCTGCTCCGGATGAGGAAGCGGCAGCAAGGAAGGCGACGGAGATGGCTCGCCGGGACCAGCTGCGACGGCCGTGCTGTGGTGCAGGAGGTTCGCCGGAGCCCGCATAGTGTTGCTGTGGTCTGGAATACTCCGGTGGCTAAGAGCTTTGACTGAGCGGATGTGTGTGTGCGAGTTCTGACCGTGCGTCGTGAGCTTGTGAGTTTTTATAGCGTAGATGAATCGTGGGATGTCACGGCAGTGGAAGGAGTAGTGGGCCCAGGACAGGTAGCGCCGGGCCCATGCATGGCAATGGGATATTTGTCCATGCACGCGTGGCAACTTTGCTTGTATTATTATTATCCTTTTGTGTGTGTTTTTAACACAGTAGAGACACAAGCGCTCGTATATACGCATACATTCCTTTCTATAAACACACACGCACACTCTATTTCTATGAAAGACCTCCGGTAGACTGAACCGGTATTATCGTTTTGCTTTGGAAAGGAAGCGGGGTAGGAGAAGAATCTAGTGACACTGTTGTACTGAGTGGTAGTGATCAGTGGTAATAATAGTAACTAAACGTCTAATTAGCGACCAATCACACTATGTGTAAAAGGATGAGACATGCTTTAGCTCTTTTGGCTTGTGCTTTGCTCCCAAAGGAAAAATATTATGGTGCCAAGCACTTTCATTATTGTAAAGTGAAACAGGAAAAGAGGTTGATTCGAGGGCCCTTTTGACTAAAAATCATTTGGTGATCTTTTTCTTATATATATTCTTCTTTTTTTATTCACAGTTGGCTATCTTACCTCAAACACAAGCGAAAGAAATGGATGAAAATTTTGTTTTATTACATGGTTTGCAAAAATGGCTTACAAAGTCTATTCATGGTCCAAAATGGTGGATCCTATGCACGAAATTCTTTGTTCTTAAACAAAAATTTGGAGAAAATAACATTGACAAAGGTACATAAAAATCATGGGACAAAAAGGTGAAGAAATGACACATGTGATTTGTTTCATGAAACTTTGCAACCAAAAAAGACAAATAATTATCAGAAACACGAAAATAACCATGTAAGCAAAATCAACGAAACAATTGACTAAGGAGTAAGTGTTGCATGGAATTTTTAACAATAATAAATGTGTGGATAGAGAGGGCGGGCCAACATGACAGTGAAAGGCACCAACACGCTTGCATGCATGTTTAAGTGCTTGTTCGGCATAGTATGGATAGGAAGAACTAAGGGGGATTGGTACGGAACTTGGCAAATATTCCTGCTATTCACCTCAATCCCTGTTGATCCATTACAATTTGCAAACCGAACCTGTCCTAAATTGTTTTTGAATATTGTATTAGGTGGAAAGGTACCTTGTAGAATCTAGCTAGTGGTGGCACTGTCATAGGAGTGAGTGGAATGGCTCCAGTAACTAAACAAGTGCACACATGTATGCAAGACGAGAGACACATACTTTTAATCATGCTTTTGATGCTACTGTACGAGGAGGAGGAGGAGGAGGAGGAGGAGGAGGAGGAGGAGGGGGAGGGGGAGGAGGAGGCCAAGTGACAGATAGCGCTAGGTAACGATTAACTAAACCAGGCGCACGCATGTGTGTGGAAGATTAGAGAAGAAGAGGTGCGCTTTGAATCCCCTTTTGGATCATGCTTTTCTACAAAGTGAAACTGAGATATGAAAGAGTTGTGGAGCTCGACTATTTCACCCACATGAGCAAGACAACACTCGGGAGGATGACACAAAATAAGTGTGTGTACCACCTACTATAGCATCTTTATCAGAAACCTAGCTATTGCCTATACCGAGATCCATATATCATGTGTGCATGTTGAGATAATTTATATGGTATATCACTTATTAAGATATACATGCATGATCCATCCATCAATCCAGAGTTAGTGTGACGACAAATCTTGTCATGGGTTGTATATCATCAACGTAGTTTAGATGGTGGAGCAAATGAAAAAGAGGGGGATATAACACATGCCTCTTGCTTTTACTTGTTCTCTCTTAACAGAACACTTTGAGTTATACCACAATCAATTCCTCAGATCGCATAATGAAGGCGGGCTTAATTAATTTACTCGAACAATTTACTTTGTCATATGTATGTGTGTATATCCACAATTATCTATGTGAAGCTTTGGTTCATTGGATATCCCAGGTTTGGTGTCTAGAAAAGAAGATCCATGTTTGAGTTGCCTTTGGCTATGGACCTTTGATTATAATTTTGAAACTTGAAGTGAGGGACACAACCAATTAAATTGTTTTTTACCAGTTCTTTAACAAAAAAAACAGGTTGTAACACCATATTTTTGCGCTACTTAAGGGAGGATCCAGATGACTCATTTTGCATCTAGCTAAATAGTTTGGTTCCCAAAGGGATTGAACAATGTGCCTGCTTTTCTAATGCTACTATGGTACTATATAATTACTGAATACCTACAACATTCTTTTTGTTGCAGTGGAGTATAATGTCATTTTACTAGCTCATCCATGAGCAAGCTATCTAATCAGATTGAGCAAATTACGAAAAGAAACCAACAATTTGATTGTGAATCTATTTTATGGGAGTCTAAACAAGTTTAATTCATAACAGTCTTTTGTTTCCACAAAAAGCTTTGTGGCAGCATTAGTACTAATTCATGAAGAACATTTGAATGCAAAGCACCCATGTTTCTGAGATACACATATGGTGTACATTTCAGCTCTTCTATCTTTATACTTTTTCTAACATCTCTTAAGCGTATGCTCTTTTTTGTGCACGTAAAATTTACAACTGAATGCCCATACTTAAATAGTGATAGATGATATAGCAGCAGAAGAACAATATGTATTGGATAACTTCGGCTATTGACTTGCCGGTTCATTAGCACTTTGACTTACCGAGGGCGGTATGGCCGAGAAAACATTGTGTTCGAAGATAAGTTCTACTATTTTATGTGTCAAAATCTACCTATGGATTTTCAATGTAATTGGTGTGTCTGTCCATGCTTTGAAAGTGCTTTATAATGCCCTCATTTGACAATCCAAGCTGGGTGTATTGATCATGCTCCTTAATAAATAAGTGTTTCATCTTCGTGAATCCCCTGTTTTGGTAAGTGTGTGTAATGAGTAGGTTCAGGTGGTGATCTTGGGGCTTTTGGCATGTTGCGTCAAGTAGAGATGTTGGCACTCGGGCTGCCTTTTGCAAAGAAATGTGACTACAGTACTTTCATGGTAGAAATTAGGAATGGTGATCACCAAACCACCAAGAAAAACTAGATAATGCAAATTCAAATGATATTACAGTTTTGTGTGTGTTATCTATTTGTTTCAAGCATGCTACTCATATGAGATTAAGCTAATAACAATGTGCAGTTAAAACGGGTATGATAATGTGCAATTGTTTTTTTGTGGCATAATATATTGTTTGATTTAGTTGTTTAATCAAAGAACAAGATGGGATGTGGGTCACGACATGAAATATTCTTAGTAGTTTAGGTTGTACTTGTTTAGGTTGCTTGTGTATTCTCCGGCTCGTTGGTCATCAGCGTTTGTCCTGGAGACCCATATGTCGTCTATCATGGTTTAGGTTTGTAGTTTTACTTTCAATCATGTCATCTTTGGTGTTGTACCAACGATGCCACTTAGGCGTTGTATTCTTCTTCTATCTAATGAATACATGCAGCTCTTCATGCATGGTCTGAAGGAAATATATTTTTAGTAGTTTAAGTATATGTTTTCAATAGATGTGAATTTCACGTCCATGCTTACTAGTGACTAAGTCATGCACGGAATGTCTCGTATGTGTTTTCTTATAATACTTGGGGCACGCACAGTCATTGATAAGAATTATCTCTTAGTATTATATCAAGAGATTAATGCTTGCATGCTTCTAAATTAGTGAACTAAATTGAACTAGGAGTATATACTAAGAGATGACATATATATAATGGATAAATTTGTCTTGTCTTCCTTACTAGGAGACCGTTTCTCAACTACGGAATGCAAGATTTTTTCACTTCCTCTCTTCCAACTCAACAATTATCCTAGACACCATTGCTAAGATTATACCATTGTACACCTACATAATACGAGAATCAGTAAGCCGAGCCCACGCGACACTAGAAAGGCACACGGCAAAAACAATAGGATCTAGCTGTTGGAAATATGCCCTAGAGGCAATAATAAAAGCATTATTATTATATTTCCTTGTTCATGATAATTGTCTTTTATTCATGCTATAATTGTATTATCCAGAAATCGTAGTACATGTGTGAATACATAGACTACAATACGTCCCTAGTAAGCCTCTAGTTGACTAGCTCGTTGGTCGACAGATAGTCATGGTTTCCTGACTATGGACATTAGATGTCATTGACAACGGGATCACGTCATTAGGAGAATGACGTGATGGACAAGACCCAATCCTAAGCATAGCACAAGATCGTGTAGTTCGATTTGCTAGAGCTTTTCCAATGTCAAGTATCTCTTCCTTAGACCTTGAGATCGTAACTCCCGGATACCGTAGGGAATGCTTTGGGTGTATCAAACGCCACAACGAATCGGGCTGACTATAAAGGTGCACTACAGGTATCTCCGAAAGTGTCTGTTGGGTTGACACGGATCGAGACAGGGATTTGTCACTCCAGACACGGAGAGGTATCACCGGGCCCACTCGTTAGTGCATCATCATAATGAGCTCAAAGTGACCAAGTGTCCGGTCACGGGATCATGCATTACGCCACTGAGTAAAGTGACTTGCCGGTAACGAGACTGAACGAGGTATTGGGATACCGACGACGATCGAGTCTCGGCAAGTAACATACCGTCTCGACAAAGGGAATGGTATACGGGTTGCTTGAATCCTCGACATCGTGGTTCATCCGATGACATCATCGAGGAGCATGTGGGAGCCAACATGGGTATCCAGATCCCGCTGTTGGTTATTGACCTGAGAGCGCCTCGGTCATTATGTTCAGATGTCTCCGAACCCGGAGTGTCTACACACTTAAGGTTCGGTGACGCTAGGGTTATTAGGAAGACTAGTATGTGATTACCGAATGTTGTTCGGAGTCCCGGATGAGATCCCGGACGTCACGAGGAGTTCCGGAAGGGTCCGGAGGTAAAGATTTATATATGGGAAGTTGTCAAACGGACACCGGAAAAGTTTCGGGGCATATCGGTATTGTACCGAGGTCACCGGAAGGGTTCCGGAGGTCCACCGGAGGGGCCACCTCCCGGGGGCACTTGGCTGCGTGGGAAGGGCCAGCCCCTGGTGGCTGGGCGCACCTCCCTTGGGCCCTTGCGCCTAGGGGTTGAGGGGGGAACCCCAGAGGGGCGCCTTGCTTGGGGGCAAGCCCCTCCCTTGCCACCCCCCTCTAGATGCATCTAGAGGGGCCGGCCCCCTCCTCCCTTCCCCCTATAAATAGAGGGGTGAGGGGAGGGCAGCCGCACCACAAGCCAAGGCGCAGCCCCTCCCCTCCCCAACACCTCTCCTCCTCCGTACGTGCTCGGCGAAGCCCTGTCGGAGTACTGCTTCTCCACCATCATCATGCCGTCGTGCTGCCGGTGGAGCTGTCTTCCTCAACCTCTCCTTCCTCCTTGCTGGATCAAGACGAAGGAGACGCCACCTGCACTGCACGTGTGTTGAACGCGGAGGTGATGTCCGCTCAGCACTTGATCATCGGTGATCCGAGTACGACTCCATCATCACCATCCCCTTGAACGCCTGCACGCGATCTACAAGTGGTATGTAGATGCAAGCTCACTCCCTTGACTCGTTGCTTAGATGAACTCATAGATGGATCTTGGTGAAACCGTAGGAAAAATTTTAATTTTCTGCAACGTTCCCCAACAGTGGCATCATGAGCTAGGTCTATGCGTAGTTCTCTATTGCACGAGTAGAACACAATTTTGTTGTGGGCAGAGATCTTGTCAACTTGCTTGCCGCTACTAGTCTTATCTTGCTTCCGCGGGTATTGTGGGATGAAGCGGACCGACCAACCTTACACGTACGCTTACGTGAGACCAGTTCCACCGACTAACATGCACTAGTTGCATAAGGTGGCTGGCGGGTGTCTGTCTCTCCCACTTTAGTTGGAGCGGATTCGATGAAAAGGGTCCTTATGAAGGGTAAATAGAAGTTGACAAGATCATGTTGTGGTTATTCGTAGGTAAGAAAACGTTCTTGCTAGAACCCAATTGCAGCCACGTAAAAGATGCAACAACAATTAGAAGACGCCTAACTTGTTTTTGCAGCAATTGTCATGTGATGTGATATGGCCAAGTTGTGATGAATGATGAATGACATATTGTGATGTATGAGATCATGTTCTTGTAATAGGAATCACGACTTGCATGTCGATGAGTATGACAACCGCAGGAGCCATAGGAGTTGTCTTTATTTTTGTATGACCTGCGTGTCATTGAAGAACGCCATGTAAATTACTTTACTTTATTGCTAAACGCGTTAGCCATAGAAGTAGAAGTAGTCGCTATGGCGTGACCACTTCATGAAGACACGATGATGGAGATCATGATGATGGAGATCATGGTGTCATGCTGGTGACAAGATGATCATGGAGCCCCGAAGATGAAGATCAATGGAGCTTTATGATATTGGCCATATCATGTCACTACTATATAATTGCATGTGATGTTTTTATGTTTATGCATCTTGTTTACTTAGAACGACGGTAGTAAATAAGATGATCCCTTACAACAATATCAAGAGGTGTTCTCCCTAACTGTGCACCGTTGCTAAAGTTCGCTGCTTCAAGCACCACGTGATGATCGGGTGTGATAGATCCTTACGCTCACATACAACGGGTGTAAGACAGTTTTACACATGCAAAACACTTAGGGTTAACTTGACGAGCCTAGCATGTATAGACATGGCCTCGGAACACGGAGACCAAAAGGTCAAACACGAGTCGTATGGAAGATACGATCAACATGAGAATGTTCACCGACGATGACTAGTCCGTCTCACGTGATGATCGGACACGGCCTAGTCGACTCGGATCGTGTAACACTTAGATGACTAGAGGGATGTCTAATCTGAGTGAGAGTTCATTAAAATAATTTGATTGGATGAACTTAATTATCATGAACTTAGTCTAAAACTTTTGCATAATATGTCTTGTAGATCAAATGGCCAACGCTCATGTCAACTTGAACTTCAACGCGTTCCTAGAGAAAACCAAGCTGAAAGATGACGGCAGCAACTATACGGACTGGGTCCGGAACCTGAGGATCATCCTCATAGCTGCCAGGAAACAATATGTCCTAGAAGGACCGCTAGGTGACGCACCCGTCCCTGAGAACCAAGACATTATGAATGCTTGGCAATCTCGTGCTGATGATTACTCCTCGCTCAGTGCGGCATGCTTTACAGCTTAGAACCGGGCTCCAAAAAGCGCTTTTGAGCATCACGGAGCATATGAGATGTTCAAGAGCTGAAACTAGTTTTCCAAGCTCACGCCCGGTCGAGATATGACGTCTCCGACAAGTTCTATAGTTGTAAGATGGAGGAAAATAGTTACGTCGGTGAACACATACTCAAAATGTCCGGGTTGCACAACCGCATGACCCAGCTGAATATTAACCTCCCTGATGAGGCGGTCATTGACAGAATCCTTCAGCCGCTCCCACCAAGCTACAAGAGCTTTGTGATGAACTACAATATGTAGGGGATGGCGAAGACCATTCCTGAAGTATTTTCAATGCTGAAGTCAGCAGAGGTTGAGATCAAGAAAGAACATCAAATGTTGATGGTCAATAAGACCACTAAGTTCAAGAAGGGCAAGGGCAAGAAGAACTTCAAGAAGGACGGCAAGGATGTTGCCGCGCCCGGTAAGCCAGTTACCGGGAAGAAGTCAAAGAATGGACCCAAGCCTGAGACTGAGTGCTTTTATTGCAAGGGGAAGGGTCACTGGAAGCGGAACTGCCCCAAATACTTAGCGGATAAGAAGGCTGGCAACACCAAAGGTATATTTGATATACATGTAATTGATGTGTACCTTACCAGTACTCGTAGTAACTCCTGGGTATTTGATACCGGTGCCGTTGCTCATATTTGTAACTCACAGCAGGAGCTGCGGAATAAGCGGAGACTGGCGAAGGACGAGGTGACGGTGCGCGTCGGGAATGGTTCCAGAGTCGATGTGATCGCCGTCGGCACGCTACCTCTACATTTACCTACGGGATTAGTTTTGAACCTTAATAATTGTTATTTGGTGCCAAGTTTGAGCATGAACATTGTATCTGGATCTCGTTTAATGCGAGATGGCTACTCATTTAAATCCGAGAATAATGGTTGTTCTATTTATATGAGAGATATGTATTATGGTCATGCTCCGATGGTCAATGGTTTATTCTTAATGAATCTCGAGCGTAATGTTACACATGTTCATAGCGTGAATACCAAAAGATGTAAAGTTGATAACGATAGTCCCACATACTTGTGGCACTGCCGCCTTGGTCACATTGGTGTCAAGCGCATGAAGAAGCTCCATGCTGATGGACTTTTGGAGTCTCTAGATTATGAATCATTTGACACATGCAAACCATGCCTCATGGGCAAGATGACCAAGACTCCATTCTCCGGAACAATGGAGCGAGCAACCAACTTGTTGGAAATCATACATACCGATATGTGCGGTCCAGTGAGCGTTGAGGCTCGCGGAGGATATCGTTATGTTCTCACTCTCAGATGACTTGAGTAGATATGGGTATGTCCACTTGATGAAACACAAGTCTGAGACCGTTGAAAAGTTCAAGGAATTTCAGAATGAAGTAGAGAATCAACGTGACCGAAAGATAAAATTCTTACGATCGGATCGTGGAGGAGAATATTTAAGTCACGAATTTGGTACACACTTAAGAAAATGTGGAATCGTTTCACAACTCACGCCGCCTGGAACACCTCAGCGTAACGGTGTGTCCGAACATCGTAATCGCACTCTATTGGATATGGTGCGATCCATGATGTCTCTTACTGATTTACCGCTATCATTTTGGGGATACGCTCTAGAGACTGCTACATTCACTTTAAATAGGGCACCGTCTAAATCCGTTGAGACGACACCGTATGAATTATGGTTTGGGAAGAAACCTAAGCTGTCTTTTCTAAAAGTTTGGGGATGCGATGCTTATGTCAAGAAACTTCAACCTGAAAAGCTCGAACCCAAGTCGGAAAAATGCGTCTTCATAGGATACCCTAAAGAAACTATTGGGTATACCTTCTACTTAAGATCCGAGGGCAAGATCTTTGTTGCCAAGAACGGATCCTTTACGGAAAAAGAGTTTCTCTCGAAAGAAGTAAGTGGGAGGAAAGTAGAACTCGATGAAGTACTACCTCTTGAACGGGATAGCAGTGCAGCTCGGGAAAATGTTCCTGTGATGCCTACACCTACTGAAGAGGAAAATAATGATGATGATCAAGGTACTTCGGATCAAGTTACTATTGAACTTCGTAGGTCCACAAGGACACGTTCCGCACCAGAGTGGTACGGCAACACTGTCCTGGAAATCATGTTGTTGGACAACGGTGAACCTTCGAACTATGAAGAAGCGATGGCGGGCCTAGATTCCAATAAATGGCTTGAAGCCATGAAATCCGAGATAGAATCCATGTATGAAAACAAAGTATGGACTTTGACTGACTTGCCCGATGATCGGCGAGCGATAGAAAACAAATGGATCTTTAAGAAGAAGACGGACGCGGATGGTAATGTCACCATCTATAAAGCTCGACTTGTCGCTAAGGGTTATCGGCAAGTTCAAGGGATTGACTACGATGAGACTTTCTCTCCGTAGCGAAGCTTAAGTCCGTCTGAATCATGTTAGCAATTGCCGCATACTATGATTATGAGATAAGGCAGATGGACGTCAAAACGGCATTCCTTAACGGGCATCTTAAGGAAGAACTGTATATGATGCAGCCGGAAGGTTTTGTCGATCCTAAGAACGCTAACAAAGTATTCAAGCTCCAGCGATCCATTTATGGGCTGGTGCAAGCATCTCGGAGTTGGAACATTCGCTTTGATGAGATGATCAAAGCGTTTAGTTTATGCAGACTTATGGAGAAGCCTGCGTTTACAAGAAAGTGAGTGGGAGCTCTGTAGCATTTCTCATATTATATGTAGATGACATACTTTTGATGGGAAATGATATAGAATTCTTAGACAGCATTAAGGCCTACTTGAATAAGTGTTTTTCAATGAAGGACTAAGCTGCTTATATATTAGGCATCAAGATCTATAGAGATAGATCGAGACGCCTCATAGGTCTTTCACAAAGCACATACCTTGATAAGATTTTGAAGAAGTTCAAAATGGATCAGTCCAAGAAAGGGTTCTTGCCTGTACTGCAAGGTGTGAGATTGAGCTCGGCTCAATGCCGACCGCGACAAAAGATAAAAAAGAGATGAGCGTCATCCCCTATGCCTCGGCCATAGGATCTATTATGTATGCCATGCTGTGTACCAGACCTGATGTAAACCTTGCCGTAAGTTTGGTAGGAAGGTACCAAAGTAACCCCGGCAAGGAACACTGGACAGCGGTCAAGAATATCCTAAAGTACCTGAAAAGGACAAAGGACATGTTTCTCGTTTATGGAGGTGACGAAGAGCTCGTCGTAAAGGGTTACGTCGACGCTAGCATCGACACAGATCTGGATGACTCTAAGTCACAAACCGGATACGTGTATATGTTGAATGGTGGAGCCGTAAGCTGGTGCAGCTGCAAGCAGAGCGTCGTGGCGGGATCTACATGTGAAGCGGAGTACATGGCAGCCTCGGAGGCAGCGCATGAAGCAATTTGGGTGAAGGAGTTCATCACCGACCTAGGAGTCATACCCAATGCGTCGGGGCCGTTCAAACTCTTCTCGTGACAACACTGGAGCTATTGCACTTGCCAAGGAGCCCAGGTTTCACAAGAAGACCAGGCACATCAAGCGTCGCTTCAACTTCATCCGTGAAAATGTTCAGGATGGAGACATATAAATTTGTAAAGTGCATACGGATCTGAATGTCGCAGATCCATTGACTAAACCTCTTCCGCGGGCAAAACATGATCAACACCAGAACTCTATGGGTGTTTGATTCATCACAATGTAACTAGATTATTGACTCTAGTGCAACTGGGAGACTGTTGGAAATATGCCCTAGAGGCAATAATAAAAGCATTATTATTATATTTCCTTGTTCATGATAATTGTCTTTTATTCATGCTATAATTGTATTATCCGGAAATCGTAGTACATGTGTGAATACATAGACTACAATCGTCCCTAGTAAGCCTCTAGTTGACTAGCTCGTTGGTCGACAGATAGTCATGGTTTCGACTATGGACATTAGATGTCATTGACAAGCGGGATCACGTCATTAGGAGAATGACGTGATGGACAAGACAATCCTAAGCATAGCACAAGATCGTGTAGTTCGTTTTGCTAGAGCTTTTCCAATGTCAAGTATCTCTTCCTTAGACCTTGAGATCGTGTAACTCCCGGATACCGTAGGAATGCTTTGGGTGTACCAAGCGTCACAACGTAATCGGGTGACTATAAAGGTGCACTACGGTATCTCCGAAAGTGTCATTGGGTTGACACGGATCGAGACAGGATTTGTCACTCCAGACACGGAGAGGTATCACTGGGCCCACTCGGTAGTGCATCATCATAATGAGCTCAAAGTGACCAAGTGTCCGGTCATGGGATCATGCATTACGGTACGAGTAAAGTGACTTGCCGTAACGAGACTGAACGAGGTATTGGGATACCGACGATCGAGTCTCGGGCAAGTAACATACCGTCGACAAAGGGAATGGTATACGGGTTGCTTGAATCCTCGACATCGTGGTTCATCCGATGACATCATCGAGGAGCATGTGGGAGCCAACATGGGTATCCAGATCCGCTGTTGGTTATTGACCTGAGAGCGTCTCGGTCATATGCGCATGTCTCCCGAACCCGTAGGGTCTACACATAAGGTTCGGTGGCGCTTAGGGTTATTAGGAAGACTAGTATGTGATTACGAATGTTGTTGAGTCCCGGATGAGATCCCGGACGTCACGAGGAGTTCGGAAGGGTCCGGAGGTAAAGATTTATATATGGGAAGTTGTCAAATGGACACGGAAAAGTTTCGGGCGACGGGTATTGTACCGGGTCACCGGAAGGGTTCGGAGGTCCACCGGAGGGGCCACCCCTCCCGGGGGCCACTTGGGCTGCGTGGGAAGGGGCCAGCCTGGTGGCTGGGCGCACCTCCCTTGGGCCCTTGCGCCTAGGGTTGAGGGAACCCTAGAGGGGCGCCTTGCTTGGGGGCAAGCCCCTCCCTGCCCCCTCTAGATGCATCTAGAGGGGCCGCCCCTCCTCCCTTCCCCTATAAATAGAGGGGTGAGGGAGGGCAGCCGCACCACAAGCCAAGGCGCAGCCCTCCCTCCCAACACCTCTCCTCCTCCGCACGTGCTCGGGCGAAGCCACAGCCGAATCTTGCTTCTCCACCATCATCACGCCGTCGTGCTGCCGGTGGAGCTGTCTTCCTCAACCTCTCCTTCCTCCTTGCTGGATCAAGACTAAGGAGGCGTCACCCGCACGTGCACGTGTGTTGAACGCGGAGGTGTTGTCCGTTCAGCACTTGGTCATCGGTGATCCGAGTGCGACTCCATCATCACCATCCCTTGAACGCCTGCACGCGATCTACAAGTGGTATGTAGATGCAAGCTCACTCCCTTGACTCGTTGCTTAGATGAACTCATAGATGGATCTCGGTGAAACCGTAGGAAAAATTTTAATTTTCTGCAACGTTCCCCAACACTAGCTAGTGATGGTACTATTGGAGGAGCGAGTGGCAAGGCTCCAGTGACTAAACAAGTGCATGATGTACCTATTCAAGATGAGAGGGACGCTTTTAACCGTCTTTTGACGCTACCGTACGAGGAGGAGGAGAAGGCAAAGTGCCATATCGAGCTAGGTAACCAGTAACTAAACCATGCACATGCATGTGTGTGAAAGATTAGAGATGAAGAGGCGCACTTTGAATACTCTTTTGGATTGAGCTTTTGTAGAAAGTGGAAGTGAGATACGAAAGAGTTGTGGAGCTTTACGGTTTCACCCATATGAGCAAGACAACGCAAGGGAAAACGATGGATACAATGTGCACACCCACACACCTAGCTATCATGCATGCTGAGGTAGTACATACATCCCAAATTAAGATATACATGGATGATTCATCCATCCAACCATCAAGAGTTAGTGCAACGACTCACTCTCAAGGATTATACATCATGTTACCTTGAATGGCGAAGAAAAGTGGAAAGGAAAAGGGGATAAAAGTGCAATATTGTAACTCCTTCATCTTGCTCTTACTTTTGTTATCTTAAAGACAACACTTCCATACTTATGATATCTTAACGAGAACACTTTGACTTATCCCATGATTAATTCACTATATGCGACTATAGATGCTCTCAGATCCTAAGTAAAATCATAAACATTACAAGTCTTATTTTATAGAGGTGCCATAATTTTATTTTTATTTTGAAATTGGAGCCATAAAAATTAACGTGACTGGTGCAAAATGATGGTCTTTTTCTTATAAATGGTGCCATATGATGGAACAACTATTGTTCGATGATGATAAAAGGCTATATATACAATTTCAGAGGGTGTGAGTGTATAAACTTCATTGTTACAACGGAAGGCAACCAATGACGATTGATACACTTAAGACTACCATGATGTGAACTTGTTTATTTTAATTTGAAAAACGTATTGAAGTATTTGTTTAGCCCCTTTGGTAATGCTTACTTTGACACTGTTATGTGTATTTGATGCTAATTTATCTCAATACAGTTGAAAACAAAAAATTTGTAAGATTGGGACGATTGTAGTGTCGGCTTATTTCATAATGCCATGGTTTTCCTGGCTCTTATTGCGCTGAGATTTTTTGAATCCTGTGGCAGCGCACGGGCGCATGCCTAGTAATGGATAAAAATTATCTTATCTACTTTACTAAGAGCATCTACATGCGGTCCCCTCAAATCCTCTTCAAACGTCCGCGGACGCGTCCGGTCAGTGACCGGACAGGACATAGAAGGAAAAAGGTGACTCAACTGGACCCCTCAAATCATCCCTATACGCCCGGGCTATCCATAAAACTTCTTATTGTGACCAAATATGAGATCATGGCACACGGACACGTCCGGTCCGTCCACCATGTAGGATGCGGCCCACCTCGTACCACTTTTATTCTTTCTTTTCATTCTCTCTCTTCATCTCCACTAGTCACATGCAAGTGGCCGCACGTATAAAAGAGAAAATGAGGAGCATGGTTGCATGCACGGATAAAAAGGGGCTTAAAACAGACACCCCCGGACACTGAAGGGCGCGTTCGTGTACGTTTAGGGGAGTGGATTTGCTATGTCCAGTTATAGATTGTCTAAGAGTCCATCTCTCGACTAAGGGAAGGCAAGATTTTCTTTCCATTTCTTTATCTTTTAGCTCAACAATTGTCCTAGATGACGTTGCTAAGATTATAGCATTTCGCGCACCATAATAAGTGGATAGGGACAGTGAGCCCACGCGGTACTGGACAGGCACACGGGGTAAACGATTGAATCAAGCTAGTGATGGTACCGTAGGAGGAGTGAGTGGCGTGGCTCCAGTGTCTAAACAAGTGCATACATGCATACAATATGAGAGACACAAACTTTTAATCGTGCTTTTAACGCTACCATACGAGGAGGAGGCCAAGTGGCAGATAGCGTCAGGTAAATAACAAAACCAGGCGCATTTGTATGTCAAAGATTAGAGGGAGAGATGCGCTTTAAATCCCTTTTTAGATCGTGCTTTTATCAAAAGTGAAAGTTGTGGAGCTCGATCGTTTCACCCACATGAGCCAGACAACGCACGGAGGAAACGATACAGAGTGTGTGCGTATACAACCTACCTATCGCCTACCGGAGATCCATATGTATTACTCCCTCCGTTCGGAAATACTTGTCATCAAAATGGATAAAATGAGATGTATCTAGATGTATTTTAGTTCTAATACATTTTTTTTGTTTATTTTGATGACAAGTATTTCGAACGGAAAGAGTATCATGCATGTCTGAGGTAATACATAAGACGCTAGTTAAGATATACATGCATGATCCGTCCATCCATCCAGAGGTGGCTAGTGCGACGACTCACTGTCAAGGATTATATACCGTGTTAATTTACATGGTAAAGAAAAGCGGAAAGGAAAAGGGATAAAAGTGTAATATGTTAACTCCTTCCTCTTGCTATTAACTTATGTTATCTTAGCAAGAACACTTTAACTTATCCCATGATTAATTCCCAATTCTCACAAGGAAAGAACGCTTAATTTAGATGACGAACAATCGTATGCACACCCCAAGACTTTGGTGCCTAAAGCCACCCCTGTTGATCGGCCGATTTAATTCAAGCTTTTCCCGGCCGCCCGGTCGCCATTCCCGGCGCAAGCTAGACGATAAAGCGCTAAAGAAGACGGAGAGCAACATGCATGCAAGTTGCAAGACCTTTTGACTCGATTGGTCATGTTGCTACTTCATGCACGTATAATATTAGCAACTAGGCATATTTAATCTGCCGTTTATAACTTAACAACGCACATATCGTGCAGATCGTGCGAAGCAGCTATCTTTCCATGCACGGCGAGTGGTCGTTTATACTAATCGGAATCGAGCCCGTGTTATCAGTTAGGCTGTCTCTGCCTGCCTGCTTTAGCTAATTAGTCGAGTGCATGAACGACTTTCAGTAGTGCATGCAAGTGTCAGACACCTCCGACTCTGACCATGAACCCGGTTTGCTGCACTGCAAATGCACCACACGACACGAGCATGCATGCTCTTGTCCCCAACAACCAACCAGCCACGGACACATATCAATCACCAGATGAGATGGTGAATCTAGGGGAAAAAATTAAGGCTAATCTTTCAGACAAGACGCTACACATAAAGCACATCCATCATGGAAAAGTGCACACATATTCAGATAGAAGATTCAGAGTATATATACACATCATTTTAATGATCTTATCTCAGCTTGCCAGCCACCTTTGCTAAAAGGGCTCCCCGTGCCCATGCTCTTCCACATATATGCCCACCGGTACACAGGTTCTCTCGAATATTTGTCAGTGGCGGAGCCAGGAATTTGCTCCTGGGCATTCATTGCAAATTTGTTTTGTAATTCAATAGAAGATGTCCGATTTTTTTGGAAATGCAATAGAAAGTGGCGGAGCCAGATTTTTTTTTCCAATGCAATAGAAAACAAACACAAATGTCCAAATGATGCAAATTCTTACATTACAAGAACATAAGAAAAAAAAATCAGATACATTCTAGAATTTCATCAAAGTTGCAATCAGTAGCTGATGCACACACGTACAAAGCCTGGCAATGAACTATCCAGCAAAGCTCCAAATGGTCACATTCAATAGCACTTTTGGAGTTTTGGTCTTGCCAATAAATAATTCTTGGGTTTTTTTCTTTTGAAAATAGAACAATACACAGCTGCATTGCATGCAGTAAGCTTGCTGGAAAATATATTCTTATAACAGTAAAATCTCCTGCTCTTAAGTTGTTTGCATAGTTGATATGTCTGAAAATTTCTAAATGATTACTTGATCATGATTTTTGTTTTAATAGTTGGCAGATGGAAAGGATTCATGAACCATCAACATAATGCCAGAAGTATACTATTACTATGGCTGATTCTTGACCTTTCTATTCCGTTCTAAATCAGAGGATAAATTTACCTGGTTGGATGGATCTTGTGGAGCTTTTGCAATGGCGGGCGCCGAGAGCAGAGCTGCGGAGGGCAGTGACCTGGGACCGGCGGAGGCCAGAGGGCCGGACCCGGAGTGGCAGTTCGCGGACTTGCTTGCTTGCCGTGCCGCCGCCACCACTTTCCTGCAGGTGCCATCCGCCGCCGCCTCGGCCAGCTGCAGCCTGCAGGCAGCTAGGTCGTAGGGAGCAGGGGAGAATAGATTTTTTTTTATTTTGAGACAAAGGGGAGAATAGATGATGCGTACTGGACTGGAGTCCACTAGTAGAAAAAGGGCCTATAGTCCCAGTTGGTGAGGGCCTTTAGTCGGTTCATGAACCGGGACTAAAGGGTCGACACTAATACCCTCGCCCTTTAGTCGGTTCTATCCGAACCGGGACAGATCAAACCTCCACGTGGCCTATCCGCTGAGCCCAGGCGGGAGGGCCTTTGGTCCCGGTTGGTGGCACCAACCGGGACCAATAGGCATCCACGCGTCAGCATTTCTTTGGCTCTGGTTTTTGTTTTTTTTTTGAAAAGGGAGGGTGTTTGGGGTGTTTTGGGGGGTTAATTTAGGTGTTTCATATATTGTGCTATAGCTAGCTAATTAATAGAGAAAAGTGTCCTTTCTTTTGTCCGTGCTTGGTCGACGCTACGTACTATACATACGTATAGAGGACTAACTAGACATGCTAGCTAGCTAGTAATTAAGCAAACAGAAGATCGTCATGAACATATATGCATACAGAGAGAAGTGATATCGATCACCTCTCCTTCTCCGAGAGATTGGTCGAACAACAAGTTCTCGTATATCTATCGACACTACGGCTACATATATACAATAATTATCTTTTACAATACGGACGCGTGGTCCACATAGTATTCCCGTCTTCAGCGATCACATGGTCAAGAAAGAATTCCGCCAATTCCTCTTGAATAGCTCGCATGCGATCTGGTGCTAGGAGTTCATCCCGCTTCTGAAACATCTAATTTTAAGAAAGGGGTCAATACATATATATATATATATATATATATATATATATATATATATATATATATATATATATATATGAATGAATGAAACTCAACACAAATGATGGTAATAAAATAAAATTGTGAATATTTTTATTTACGCACTTCAAATTGTTTGTCGGAGTAGCCCCTCTCACAGGTCGTGTGGCGGATGGACTACATAAGCGTAGTATCCACAGAAATCATTCCTTGTTCCTGCCACAACCACTTTACAAGAAACAGAGGTCAATCAAACTGATAATTAGCAAGCACATGCTAAATGGTATTGATGAAACTAGCGCTTGAATCACTAGGAGATCTTGGCGTGGAATATGCTACTATATAGTACTTACTTTGGTGTCTAAATTGCAGCTTCTTCGGTAGTCCCGGAGCTTTTTTGGTGAATTTTCCCCAAGCCCTGCCATACAAAGAAAACAATTACTTGATATCAGAAATGAACAAAGTAGTACTACTTACAGACAGTAGCAGGTGACCGTTGCTTTATCGAGGGCCAATTGATTGAAAAACTGATAGAACTCCTCAAATGGAATAGGCAACAGTTCAATTCCAAGGAGGTCATGCTCCTTTTTAACTCTCACATACAAAGTATTCCTCCCCTCAGACTCTTTGCAGGTTTTCATGTACCAATCATGTAATCTTCGCATCATCGTTGTTAGAAGGCTTTCATCTTTGACGAGAGGCTTCCCGTACTCGTATCTTTGTATCTGCACCTCCAAGAAATCAAAATGTACATCGTCGGGCAGGTAATCTTCAGGATTGCCATAACCGGGCACCATCCTCGGATCGACGATGTCGCTAGCGAGCACCTTGAGCGGGGGCATGATTGCTTGGCTTATTCGCCGAGCTGGGCAATTTGTTTCCCAGCTCGTCGTTCTTTCATCCTTTGATCAGCGACAGTACTTCCCGATCTCTCCGCTTGGCAAATGCCTTTCCAATAATGCGCTCATAGTTGCCTTTCGGCGGAGACTTGGGTGGTTTTGTCGGGGCAGCCAGAGTGCGCTTCGCTTTGACCGGATCTACATTCTCCTCCGGAGGTGGATGTCTCTTTGCTTTCAACCCTTGAAACCAGTCATCCACTTGGTCTGCGCGATCTTCGTTTTCCTCCTTGCTCCTCAGACGGTAACTTCTGCGGAGTCTTGAGAGAAGGACCGAATCTATATCTCCTCCGCCTTTGGCTGTCTTGCTAGACGCCAGCAGAGCAGGCGGAGCGGATGTCTTCTTTCCTTGCTTACGAGGTGGAGGAGAAGGACTACGACGCCCAGAGCAGCCGGAGCGGGCGGCGGGTCTCTTCCGCCCTTGGCGACGAGGCGGAGAAGGAGGAGGCTGGCTGCGGACGCGCCAATGTCAGGCGAAGAAGGAGGCGGAGTGCCGCCACGCCGCGGAGAAGGAGCCGGCCGAGTGCCCTGATTGTCACTCGCGGAGGAGGAGGCGGTGGAGGAGGCGGAGTGCCTGACTTCGCGGAGGAGGAGGAGGAGGCGGAGGCGTCCAGTTCGGAAGGTTGATGAGATCCTTCCGACATAGGCATGGAGTCTTGAGCGTAACCCAGCCGATACTCCCCTTCACCGGTAGGGTGGTCAGCCGGAGGTCCTCAAATCCCTCCGTTATTTCATCGACCATCACCTTAGCATATCCTACGGAATCGGCGGCGGTGAAAAGTTGAGTCGGGTTTAGTAGGATAAGCAGAGCCAACAACCGCCTTGACCTTCAAATTGCTCCATTGCGCCATAAGGTGGCAATTTTCAGCTAGCATCCACGGGATAGCTGGCAGGAGCCGTCAAGGCATGCTGCTCTGGCTGAAGCAGCTCGGTGGAAGCCACGATGCTTCTCCGCTGAGATGGCGGGGTAGCTTCGGGGGAAGCTTCGGCAGGTCGTTTGTTGTGATCTGCTGCTTCTCGTTCCTCTAGCCCCATTACCCTTTCGTGCAGCGCTTTGCATTAGGCTCTGCTCCGGTTTCTTCCTCCTCTCATGGGTTTTGTAACCCCTGCGTCCGGAAATCCAGCCTTCCACGAAGCGGAGCTGGCGTGCCTGCGTGTCCGTCCAGGGTGCTCGAGGATTCGAGGGCCATTGTGAGCTCGTCCTTCTCCTGTCATGGAGCGAACTTCCCTTGTTGCGCTGCTTCGATATAATCTTTGAAGCCTCTTGACTGGTATGTCCAATTGTTCGTCCGTCCAAATGCACTTCCCGTTATAGGGTCCAAGGATCCGCCGCCCGAAGAACCAAGTCCGACAGCAGTGGCGCCATTCATTGTCTCGGGTTCGATCCCTTTATCAAGCAGATCATTCTCAGCCTTGGCCCACTTAGGCCGGGCTCACGAGGTAACCACGACCCGTGCGATGGTGAAGCTTCTTCTTCGCAGCATTTCTCTTGTTTGTCGCTGACATCTTTTTACTCTTTTCCGATGTCTTGTAGGCCACAAATGCGGGCGATCATCTCTGATCTTCTCATATTTGCCCGTGAATTCTGGTGTCTCATTTTTTCGACATACGTATTGAGTTCTTTCTTCCAATTCCTGAATAGTTCTGCCATCTTCTTAAGAGCAAAAGACTTGATTAATGGCTCTATTACTGGCTTCTCGGATCATCCTCTAGCGGTAGGGTAAAATTTGACTTCAGCTCGGTCCAAAGATCATTTTACGCATATCATTGACACAAGACACCTCGGGGTCTTCGTTCTTAGGCTTATACCATTGGTGGATGCTGATCGGGATCTTGTCCCTAACAGAACCCCCAGCTGAGCAACAAATGCCTTCTTTGTCCGGTAGGGTTCAATCGGTTGGCCGTCAGCGCGATTTGTATGATCTCAAACTTTTCATCCGAGCTCAACTTTTCTTGGGCCTCGTCTCTTTACGAAGTTGTGCTTTCGATCCGAGGGCTAGAAAAAGAACAAAGGCGAGAGTTAATTAATATGTGTACATATATACCAAAACAAAAGGCGAGAGCTAGTCGACAGGCTTAACTAATATATATACCTGGCGGACTCGGTTTGGTGATCACCGGAGCCGTCCTCACGGTCTACTTCTTCACCCTCTCCTTCTTGCACGGCATTGGGTCGCCAGACCATGTAAATCATAGCCAGCTGCTTCTTCACCCTCTCCTTCCAGACCATCGTTGTCGTTGAGAAACATCATCGAGCGACGGCATCACTTCCTTGTGCGATTATGTCCCTCAACAACGCTTCTTGTGCTTCGTCTCGGGGTGTCCATAGTTTCTACAAATATTTACAACATGGCAATTATTATTCAAACATGACAGATATGGATATATTAGTGCCAACGTAGAACTAGCTAGCTAATCACAATAAGGAATCATATTAGTGGCCTCGATGCTGCTTCTCTAGGGTTTGGGGTGGCCTCGACAACGCTTCAAGGGTTAGGGGGTGGCCTCGAGAACGCTTCAAGCTAGGAGAGTGCGTAATATCGACCCCACGTGTTGAAGCTATCGGGAGGGTCGGCGTTGAACAGTACATCTATGTCCCACAAGTGGCGTGGGCATCGACACCCTTGATAGGGTAGAGGGTCGTGGATCGCCCGGCGGTCGAGGTCAAGGGGTCGAAGATCGCCGAGGGTCGGGAGGTTGCCTAGTGTCAAAGGATTCAACAAAACCATGTCTTCATCATTAGGCGAAAGTAACAGGTGCATGATGGTGCGAAGCTCTCCAAAGTTGTTTTGGAGCGGAGTCCCGAGATAGGATAATTCGCTTTTTGGTACAAAGTTCAGCAAAAGGCAACTATCAGGGACTCCATTCGAACAACTTTGGAGAACTTCGTACCATCATGCCATGGTTACTTCGGCTAATGATGAAACCATGAATTTCTTCAATACTTTGACACTATAGGAACCCTCGACCACGAAACCTTCGACCCTTGACCCCTTAACGACCCTCGACCCTCTACCCTAGTTCCCGACCCTCGACCCCTCGGCGATCCTCGACACCCTCGTTTTATCGACAACGACGCAACATACATATACATGGGAAAATAATGTTATCGGGGAGGGTATCGGTACCCCCCCTCGTGTCAAAGTTTCTTCTTTCTCCTCTATTCCTTTCTTTCTTCTTCTCCTCTTCTTTTTCTTCTTATCCCTCGAGAAAGGAAAATAAGGAAAAGGAAGAAAAGAGGAAGAAGGAAGAAGGAAGAAGAAGAAGAAAAAAGAGAAGAAAAAAAATAGGAGAAGAAGAAAATAATAGAGGAGAAGAAGAAAAAATAGAAAAATTCTATTTTTCTTCTTCTCCTCTATTCTTCTTCTCCTCTTCTTTTCTTCTTTTCCTCACATTCTTTTTCTTCTTCGTCTTCTTCCTTCTTCCTTCTTCCTCTTTTCTTCCTTTTCCTTATTTTACTTTTTCCTCTACACTAACCTAATTAAAATGCCCCGGTTACTTCCGGCTAATGATGAAGCCATGGGTTTCTTCAATACTTTGACAATAGGCAACCTCTCGACCCTTCGGTGATCCTCGACCCCCCGACGACCCTCGACCCTCGAATCCTCGGCCCCTCGACGACCCTTGAAGAAGAAGAAGAAGAAGGAGAAGAATCTTCTTCTCCTTCTTCCTTCTTCCTCTTTTATTCTTTTCCTTATTTTCCTTCTTCCTCGGCGACCCTAACTCTAAACAGTACAACTTCCTCGGCGTCCCGCCTCTCTCATGAACAAAATAAAATCTATGAATAAAAAAAACATCATATTCTATGAACAAAAAATATCATATTCCATCCACATCGATCCATGCATACATCATATATATGATCATATCTATGAACAAAAAAATTCATATGATCATCTATGAACAAAAAACATCATATATATATGCAGAAAAAAACATTAGATCAACACATATGCAAAAAGCATCATACATATATCCATACATCAATATATATACATGAACATTTATGAAAAAAAGCATCACATCTATGAACAAAAAACATCATGGCGGCGGCGGGGGCAGGGCAGGTCTTGTGGGGGCTCACTTGTGGGCAGCGTCGGCAGCAGCGATGTCGGGGCCGGCCTGATCTGAGGTGGTCTTGTGAGGCAGGGCAGGGGCTGGCGCGAGGCCGAATGCGATGTCGGGAGGCGGAGGCGGCAGCGAGGTCGAGGAGGCGTTAGACGGCGAGGTCGCGGAGGCGAGGCGGCGGCAGCGGCGGCGGCAGAAGCGAGCGGCAGCGAGGCGAAGCTGACAGCGTTAGGGCGAATCACGGTCTTGGCGGCAGCGGCGGCGAGGCAATGGCGGCGGCAGCGAAGCGGCGGCAGCGATGGTGACGGCAATGGCGACAACGAAGCGCGGCGGCAGCGATGGTGACGGCAGGCGTGGGCGGCAGCGGCAGCTGACGGCGGCGGCGGCGTCGAGGCAACTGGCGGCGTCGGGGAGGTTAGGGCGGTCGGGGCAAATGCGTCGCGATGAATCTGAAATTTCTCAAGTGTTTTCTTATATAGCAAGAGCATTAGTCGGTTCGTGGCTCCAACGGGATTAATGCACTTTAGTCGGTTGGTGCCACCAGGGACCAAAGGCCAAATTTCAGGGCGGGAAGCGGCCTTTGGTCGGTTCGTGGCTCCAACCGGGACTAAATGGGTGCATTAGTCTCGGGTCGTGGCACCAAACGGGACAAAACCCCCCATTAGTGCCGGGGGGTGGCACCAACCCGGACCCAAGGCCAAGTGCTGCCCCGCGCCCAATGTTTTGTCCCACCTCGCTAGTTGAGAGGAGCCGCACCAGTTTATAAGGTGCGGTGCGGCTCCCTCTCGAGCTCCTCTCTAAAGCAGGCTTTGGGCCTAACTCTGCCATCTACGCTTGTGGGCCTGCTAGGCCTTCCGAACTGAATCCTGGCCCATAGGGTTTTGTAGTCGTATTCAGGCCGTGGGGGCCCAATAGGTGGCACTTTTTTTGCTTTATATTTAATTTCTTTTTGCTTTTAGTTTTAGAAAAAATATAAACTTTCTATTAGTGCCATTAGTTTTAAAATTTGAAAACACTTTTTTGTTTTCTTTGTTGCTTTATTTATTTTATTTTGTTTCTACTTACAACAAAATACTTATTGTTGCTATTTTTATTTTTTCAAGTTTTTTTGTTTTGTTTTCTGCATTATTTATTTTCTTTTGGTTTTTGCTTTATTTTTTAATTCTTTTTGCTTTTAGGTCAGCAAAATTATAAACTTTCTGTTAGTGCTTTTAGTTTTAGAAAAAATATAAACTTTCTGTTTGTTCCTTTATTTTTAAAATTAGAAAACATTTTTTTTTTTTTATTTGTTGATTTATTTATTTTATTTTGTTTCTACATACAACAAAATGCTTATTGTTGCTATTATTATTATTTTTTCAAGTTTTTTTGTTTTGTTTTCTGCATTATTTATTTTCTTTTGGTTTTTTGCTTTATTTTTTAATTCTTTTTGCTTTTAGGTCAGCAAAATTATAAACTTTCTGTTAGTGCCATTTGTTTTAGAACAATTATAAACTTTCTGTTTGTGCCATTAGTTTTATAAAATTTGAATTCTTTGAAATTTGTGTGAATCACAAGTTTGTGAGCTCAACAAAGGCGTGAAGGGACGGGCTTATAAACGGTGTGGCGCCCTTGTTGGCGAGGTTTTCAAATTCATAGTTTTCAAATGAACTCTGAAAAAGTTGGCATAGCATGTTCATGAACAAAACGGACAATGGTATCATACTCGTGTGTTACAAAGTTGGCATGGTATCATCATAATAGTTGCGGGAGAAAGTCTTCACTTTTTCTTCGCTTGTGTCGTTTGCTTAGGACGAACGGTTCGTCAGTGTACCCAAGATTTTTCAGATCCACTGTTGTCATTCCGTACTGTGGGTCTACCTGTACCCCGCCTCCTGACAGATTGATCCACTTGCACTTAAACAAAGGGACCTTAAAATCTACTCCGTAGTCAAGTTCCCATATGTCTACTATGTAACCATAATATGTGTCATTTCCCTTGTCGATTGCTGCATCAGCGGACACGCTGTTTTGGTTGGTGCTCTTTTCATCTTGGTCAATCATGTAAAATGTATTCCCATTTATCTACGTATCCTTTCCAAATCATTACAGTCGAAGATGGTCCCTGGACAACAAGTACAACTCATCACAAACAGTGTTGTCACCTCACGAGACGTGTTTCCAACCAACTGCTGAAAGTCTGATGTGTTCACATGTAATCCAGACGTCGCCTTTGCTCCGGGTGTTTGGGCCTTGTTCTTGTGTTCATCGACATCACAGGGGTCACCAAGGTAGAGTTCTGTAGAACTGTAGTGTGCTTGAGACCAAGAATATCCGTCCTGCATATTATTGAGTCTCTTCCAAGCGTGCCTTTTCGGTCAGTCTCCCCTCATACCGCGATTTAGGGAGACCTATCTTATTAAGGCCAGGAATGAAGTCAACACAAAACCCGATGACATCCTCTGTTTGATGGCCCATGGAGATGCTTCCTTACGGCCTATGCGATTCTGAACATATTTCTTTAGGACTCCATGAACCTCTCAAAGGGGTACATATTATGTAGAAATACGGGCCCCAGAATGACAATCTAGTCGACTAGATGAACTAGGGCGTGCGTCGTGATATTGAAGAAGGATGGTGGGAACACCAGCTCGAAGCCCGACAAGACATTGCGCCACATCACTCCTTAAGCGTTAGTACGATTTCTGGATCGATCACCTTCTGAGATATTGCATTGAGGAATGCACATAGCTTCACAATGGCTAATCGGACGTTTTCGGTAGAAGCCCCCTCAATGCAACCGGAAGCAGCGATTGCGTCATAATCACGTGGCAGTCATGAGACTTTAGGTTACGGAACTTTTTCTGGCATATTTATTATTCCCTTTATATTGACGAGAAGCCAGTTGGGACCTTCATACTGAGCAGGCATTGAAAGAATATTTCTTTCTCTTCTTTCGTAGAGCGTAGCTGGCGGGACCTTCATCTTTGCTTCGGAGGCATGCCCTCTTTTTCGTGCAAGCGTTGCAGGTCCTCTCGTGCCTCGGGTGTATCTTTTGTCTTCCCATACACGCCCAAGAAGCCTAGCAGGTTCACGCAAAGGTTCTTAAATCACGTGCATCACGTCGATCGAAGAGCGGACCTCTAGGTCTTTCGATGAGGTAGGTCCCAAAATATAGATTTCTTCTTCCACATGGAGTGCGTGATTCTCAGCGTCATTCGGAACAGCTAGTCCGCGGGACCCTTTCCAAAGATTACGTGTGAATCATTGACCATAGCAAATGCGTGATCACCGATGCGCATGGCGGGCTTCTTCCGGTGATCTGCCTGCCTTTGAAATGCTTGCCTTTCTTTCGACATTGATGGTTGGTCGGAAGAAATCGGCGATAGCCCAGGTACACATTCTTCTGCAGCTTCGGTATATACTATCGGTGTCAAGTAAACAGTGTGTGTATGCATGGTATCCCTTGTTTGTTTGTCCTGAAAGGTTCTTGAGGCGGGCCAATCGTTGATGGTCACGAACAGCAACGCCTTTAGGTCAAATTCCTCCTTTTGTGCTCATCCCACGTGTACACCGTTTCCATTCCACAGCTGTAAAAGTTCTTCAACTAATGGCCTTAGGTACACATCAATGTCGTTGCCGGGTTGCTTAGGGCCTTGGATGAGAACTGGCATCATAATGAACTTCCGCTTCATGCACATCCAAAGAGGAAGGTTATACAAACATAGAGTCACGGGCCAGGTGCTGTGATTGCTGCTCTGCTCCCCGGAAGGATTAATGCCTTCAGCTTAAAGCAAACCATCGTTCCTTGGGTCCTTTGCAAACTCATCCCGTACTTTCTCTCGATTTTTCTCCACTGCGACCCGTCGTGGGTGCTCTCAACTTCCCTTCTTTCTTCACGGTCCTCAACTGTGCCATCGCATCAACTTGGCATGCTCTCCGTTTACGAGCAGACGTTTCAACCGTGGTATTATAGGAGCATACCACATCACCTTCGCAGGAACCCTCTTCACAGGAGGCTGTAAATCAACATCACCAGGGTCATCTCGTCTGATCTTATACCGCAATGCACCGCATACGGGCATGCGTTCAGATCCTTGTAGGCACCACGGTAGAGGATGCAGTCATTAGGGCATGCATGTATCTTCTCCACCTCCAATCCTAGAGGGCATCGACCTTCTTTGTTGCGTATGTCTTTGTCGGGCAATTCGTTATCCTTTGGAAGCTTCTTCTTCATTATTTTCAGTAGCTTCTCAAATCCTTTATCGAGCTGACATTCTCTGCCTTCCACTTTGCAGCAATTCGAGTCACGGTGCCGAGCTTTGTGTTGCCATCTTCGCAATTGGGGTACAACCCTTTTTGTGATCCTCTAACATGCGATCGAACTTCAGCTTCTCCTTTTGACTTTTCGCATTGTGTCCTTGCATCGACAATGACCGGCGGAGATCATCATCATGGGGCACATCGTCTGGTTCCTCTTGATCTTCAGCAGCTTAGCCCGTTGCAGCACCATCGTGCACATCGTGCAGTGCATCTTCATGTTCAGTAGCATCACCGTATTCAGGGGGCACATAGTTGTCATCGTACTCTTCTTCCTCGCCGTCTTCCATCATAACCCCTATTTCTCCGTGCCTCGTCCAAACATTATAGTGTGGCATGAAACCCTTGTAAAGCAGGTGGGTGTGAAGGATTTTCCGATTAGAGTAAGACATCGTATTCCCACATTTAATGCATGGACAACACATAAAACCATTCTTCTTGTTTGCCTCAGCCGCTTCGAGAAAAGCATGCACGCCCTTAATGTACTAGGAGGTGTATACGTCACCGTACATCCATTACCGGTTCATCTGCGTGCATTATATATAATTAAGTGTGTCAAAAATCATTCTGAGAACATCATGAATAGATAATTAAGTGACCAAATTAATAGAAGTTCATCATCACATAAAAACCAAAGTACATACATAGTTCTCATCTAACAACATAAAGCTCTGCGAGCATCTAAATTAATTAAACCATACATTGAAACTATGTAAAACATTTCAATGTGAAAACAAATCTGATCATAATCGCAACCAAGGTAACAACTGATCCAACGGCATAATGATACCAAGCCTCGGTATGAATGGCATATTTTCTAATCTTTCTCATCTTCAAGCGCATTGCATCCATCTTGATCTTGTGATCATCGACGACATCCGCTTCAAGATTTTCACCAAAGAAGCCACTAATCGGCTCAACACGGTTGCAGACCATGTCGTCCGACCATCTCAAAATGCTTTTATGCAAGGAAGAAATATACTCGATGGAGTAGTGATCCTACATGAGACCGTTCATGATATACACGGAAAAACATCAGTGGAGTAGTTCTCAAGATTGATTTTGAAAAGGCCTATGATAAGGTCAAATGGTGCTTCCTTCAACAGGCCCTAAGAATGAAAGGATTCTCCGATAAATGGCGCGAGTGGATCCAAAATTTCGTTACTGGAGGTAGTGTGGCCGTCAAAATAAATGATGACGTGGGCCATTACTTCCAAACAAAAAAAAGGACTACGCCAGGGCGACTCCATATCCCAATGTTATTTAACATTGTTGCTGATATGTTGGCGGTTACGATTGAGCGGCGCTAAGCGGAGACGGTCACATTGCGGGAAGTAGTGCCACACCTAGTGGATGGTGGCCTATCCATTTTGCAATATGCCGATGATACAATTCTTTTTATGGAACATGACCTAGACAAGGCTCGAAACCTGAAACTCTTGCTTTCGGCGTTTGAGCAAATGTCGGGCCTTAAAATCAACTTCCATAAAAGTGAATTGTTCTGTTTTGGAGAAGCCATTGAGGCGGCAGCTGATTATCTTGACATGTTTGGTTGTGCACAAGGCCAATTCCTAATTAAATATTTGGGAATTCCAATTCATTACCGTCATCTCACTAATGCGGAGTGGAAATATGTAGAGGGCGTTTAGAGAAGCGATTGAGCAGTTGGAAAGGCAAGTTGCTCTCTATTGGAGGGCGACTAGTCTTGATCAACTCTGTTCTCACAAACATGGTTCTCTATATGCTTTCTTTTCCAACTCCCAAGAGGGTCTTGCAAAGATTGGATTATTTCAGATCCAGATTCTTTTGGCAAGGAGACAATGAAAAGAAAAAATACAGACTGGCAAAATGGAGGCGTGGTTTGTAGGCCTAAAGACCAAGGTGGCCTTGGCATTCATGACCTGCAAGTCAAAACGATGTCTTACTTAGTAAATGGTTGTTCAGACTTCTTACTTACTGAGGATGGTGTTTGGCAAACCCTGCTGCGCAACAAGTATCTATGCCAAAAAGTTGTGTCTCGGGCCTATTGGAAACCTGGTGATTCACACTTTTGGGCAGGTCTAATGGCGGCAAAGAAACATCTTTTCCGCTTTGGATCTTCGCGATTAAAGGCGGGTCTGAGATTACGTTTACGGGAGGACATCTGGCTAGGCAATGCCAGTCTCCGGGAATAATATCCAGGTTTGCACCGCATTATTCGCGATAAGAATGAAACTCTTGTGTAGGTGCTTAGTTCCTTTCCACCAGATATTTCTTTCATGCGGGATTTGATTGGCCCCCGTCTTGTGTCATGGCAACATCTTTTGTCCCGATTGGATACGATTAATCTGACACAAGGACAAGATGTGTTCCGCTGGAACTTCACTGCATCTGGGTCCTTCACGATCGACTCGATGTACCGATGCGCTCACGCATTGAGAGGTCGATGGATAATAACAAGAAAATATGGACATCGAATATTCCACGAAAGTTAAGATCTTCATGTGGTACCTTCGGAAGGGAGTGGTGCTAACCAAAGATAACCTCGCTCATACATAACTGGCATGAAAGCAAGAAGTGTGACTTACGTACTCATGAAGACAATCAGACACCTCTTTTTCGGTGCAAGTTTGCACGTTCTACATAGTCAATCATCCAAATAGCGTCTAATCTTTGTCCGCCCATAGGTGTTGCCAATATTTTTGGTCACTGGCTGGATGGTATTCCTTATAGATTCAAAAGCGCTAATAAGGGTGGGGCGTATGCCTATTATGGTCGCTTTGGCTATGTAGAAATGATCTGATTTTAATGACAAACACTCTTCTCCTTTGCAGGTTATTTTCCGTTGTGCGCAATCTCTTAAATGCGTGGTCGATGCTTCACCGTCACGGAGTTCAACCGATGTTCAAGGCGGTGTGTACGCAATTGGGCGAGTGGCCATGGAGGTTTTTCCCAACATGGGTGGCAGCATAACCTCCGTGTCGGTCCATCACATCCTTCAACGTAGGCATAGTGACGGTCTTATTTGACTCTACTAGTGCCGATATGTCATCTTTTTTATTTTCTTTCAGACTATTTGTGTTTGGCCATGTGCATCCTAGCTATGCAGAGGTCGGGTGCTACTCATCATGATTTGTATCTTCTTGATGCTACGTTTTGAGTTAACAAAGACGCCCTTTGTCGAAAAATCTATCAAAGATTACATAGCTAACTAGCCAGAGAATTTTTTAATCCTCATTGTTAAATTTTGGTAGGGATCGTAGCTTGATTAAGCCACAACTATGTGCCAAAAGTTACCACTTTTAATTCAAACTTGTTTTTCGGCTGGTCAACATTTTCGCGTGCGATGACAAAGAGCTAAGAAGATGGAGGAGAGGAACATATGCGAATTGCAATAAAGACCTTTTGACTCAATTGGACATTGATGATACTAGTAGCTAGTTTTAATGAATCAGTCGAAAGCATCTACCTCTCTATCTATCTACGGTGTGGCTAGCTCAACTGGTTGAGATAGTGGATGTACAAATCAACACTTGAGTTCAAATCCTCGTGGAGACGAATTCTGATTTTTATTTATTCTTGAGGATCAGCCTTTCCTCGTACTCAACTAGTTTATTTAGAGGATCAGGCTTGGTTATTAGCCAAGATAAAAATCCTTACTCATCCGTAAGGGCTGTATGCATAAAATTCTCCCCCATTTTAAGATACAGTTAGAGTCCGGTCAGCGTAGGCGGACGCGGGGATCTCTCTTTTCCTCGCTAGACGGCTTCGGCGATGGCGTTATGCTGATCCAAGGCACGGATGCACCTTGCCGGTTGAGTGGCTATACTGTGGGTTCTTGGCGCCAATCACGGCGGTGATGGCTGTGGTGGTTGGCGGCTCGGCCGTTCGGCGGCGGCGGGACATGGCGGTGGTGGCGGCGACGTCCAGCCTGGATCCTAGGGCGGTGGCCTGGAAGGTGGTGGCGGGTGATGCTCGAGGCGACCAGCGGCGGCATGGCGTGGTGATATCCCTGGCCAAGGCGAAACTCGCCCGGCGATTTGGTGGCTTTTGCTCCGGGTTAGATCCGATCAGTGGCGATGGCGAGCATGCGCGTGATCCTTCTCGGAAGCTCTAGCTGTTTGGCAAGGTGGGGTGGCAGCCCTCCCGGGACTCGGTGGTGGCACGCAGGCGATGGGCGGTGTGCGGGGCTCCCACGTTGGCAGTGCTACTGCGGGTGGTCGCCCGGATCTGGGAGGCCAAATCTAGGGCTTTGAAGGTGATCGGCGATGCACAAGATGTCTAATGGATGCTCGTGGGACAAGATCCGGGTGAAAACCTTGTCTCCGGCCGGTGGCCGGAGCCGGTGATGGCGACGCCCTTGGAGTCGTTTCGCCGTGGAGGCATCATCGAGGCGAAGTTCCCACCTCCTCCCACTACCTTGGGGAAACCCTTGATCAGTTGATCAGGTGATTGCAACAGCTCTTGTGTTGTTCCCTCCTTGAGGGCTTCATTCTTGGAGGTGTGCATTGACTCGAGGACCATTGGGCGGTTTTAGTGGTGGAGGCGTTTCATTTCATGCATCAATGATGTGGAGTCTCGGCGGCGTGTACGGCAGGATCTCGGCGACGGATGTGTCATGATGGAATCACGTAGAGAGGTGGCGTTGTCCGGTGTCATGGTAGCGTCGACGGCAAGCCTGGCAAGGTCGATGCATCAGTACCCACTTTGAAGATGAATCGATGGAAGACGGTAGCGATGGCCTCTGAGGGTGCGTCGGACCGGTTTGTGCCCCAGACCCGGCAATGCGGCTTGGTTGGGCCGTCCTGCTTTAGATGTTAAGCTCTGGTGCAAAGTTTGTTTGGTATTCGGCTCAGACAATCGGCACCCCTTCATCAAGTGGATGGGAGTTGTGACATATGTTGTCAAGATGATGGTTTTAGATTTACTGATGTATTACTTTGTAAGGCCTTCATGAATAATTAATAAATGAATGCATGCATCGCTAGAGGTCATCCTCCTTCTAAAAAAAATCTATGGTGCGGCAACTAGTCGTTTTATATATGATGATTGATCCCCTTGTATCGGTTAGGTTGTCTCTCCATGCGTGCTTGATTAGTTAGTCAACTGAGGGCATCTTCAACATTGACCCTCAAACCTCCTGCATGCGTCAATGCGGACGCGATGTCGAACCGCGAAAGACATCCAACACGGTCCTATATCGGTCATTGGCAAGATCCGGACATGTTTTCTCTTGCAAACCAGAGACAAACATGAGGGAGATTTGTATGAGTCTGGACCACTATCACGCCCGCTTCTTACCGCTCTGGCCGACTCAAAACCCTTCCCCCGCCTGCGCACGCTTCCCGCCCGTCGTCCAGCTGCCCGCATTCATGACATGGTAAGCGCCGCTCCATATTGAAGGCGGCTCGTGGCGATTGCGTACTCTCCTTGTCTCCGTCGGCTGAAGCGGCGCGCTAGCAGGGCGCCGCTTCTACGCTGGCTGAACACACCTCTCGCTGCATTCAAGCGTCTCCATAAGCCCGCATGGAAGCCGAGAAACCTACGCCCGGCCACACGTCCGTTCACGAGTGGGCGGCATTAATCAACACCCTCCTCCCGTCGCCCTATATTTAAATAAGGCGGGCGCCTTGAAAGAATCGTACCACTCGCCGCTCCTCATGTCCTCATTCACCATTTTCTCCACTCTTTCGGTTGCATCCGATGAGCCGGAAGAGCAGTTCTCCGGCGTAAAAAGTCGGCTGGGTGGCCTCGAGCCCGCCCGTCTGAGTGAGGCAGTTTGTTGCACCACCTCCCTCGCCTAGCCCGACGGAGCCATTTACCACCCCAAGCCGGCGCGTGGCTCGGCAACTCGCCGCTCGAAGCCAGCCCGTGGACGAGTGGCGAGTTGATCCATCCCGGCACGGGCATCACCGCATCCAGTGCGTGCGACCGCGCCATCCGCCGTCGACGCCCGCGTAGCCGCGCCATGCACGCAGAGAAAGAAGCCGGTTGCAGGGATGTCGACGATGTCGCGTCCAGCACGTCAGCACCCGCCGCCATCATCGAGGAGAAGTAGAACACGGGAGGCTGCCACCGCTTGCATCCCATGTAGGCCAATGCCAGCGCGTCGCCGGCATGTACAGCTGGTGACATGTCCAGTCTTTATCTTAGATCATCCTGGGCACACCCGTCTGGGATTCATGGAAGCACCTTCCCTTTGGCTGAAGCACCCTCTTTGCCACTCCGATGGCGGCGTGGCGAACATAGGGAAAATACAGGGGAAGAATATAACTTTGGGGCTCCCAGCAGTCCAGTTAGCGGGCTGCCGGACATGAGGAAGACAAAGGGATCTGTAGCTGCCGGCCGTAGACTAATGTAGTGTATCCGTGTCATGGGAGTGGAGCTCCGCGCGACTGTATGTGCACACATTTTTACCTTTTTAGTAAAAATATGTCCAAAATGTAACCATTTTCAACCGGTTTGTATAAAATCCGTCATGTTTATATGAAATCCGGCCGAGTTCATATGAATTCATCTGTTTGTTTAAAAGAGTTTAAAATATTTGCGGCTATGGTTGGATGATGTCCTCCTGCATCCGGGTCCACGGACTGGCTCCTTGTCCATGAGCGGATGCGTGAGAAACATTACGAAATGCCTTGGAGACAATGGCGAGGCCAGTCTAAAGTTTATGTGGGATCAATGGTATTTTTGGATTTTTCTTCAGTATGAACAGTAACTAAACAGTGTTCTTAGGCTTATTTTCTAGAAAGCTGTGGGGTCAACTGACCCCACAGACTAACAATATCTTTGCCGCTGCTTGGAGATGCCCTTTACGAGTTGCCGTTGGAAATGCCCTAACTGAGTCCATTCCGCTGCTTTAGCCGGCAGGCCTGCATGCTACTCTCAATATGAGTAACCCTCATGCTCTAATTTTCACTAGTGCAGCTGCATGCATGTTATCAGACACGCATGCACCAAATCCATGGACACAATTTGGTGTAAAAAAATCCGAATGATCTCAAGATTGTTAATTTGACCATAACCCGTTGCACCTGACCACACTGACATGCGTACATGATCTGGTCCCCAAAACTCAAAACCATGGGCGTTTCAATCAGCAGGTAGCTGATGAACCTTTAGCCACAGAAAAGGTGAATCTTCGAGAGACGGTACACATAAAGGGCATCCACCCATCATGAAAGCTGGCGGAAGTGCAGAGATATTTAGATCGAGATGCAGAGTATATATAATATCTTCTTCTCATATGATCTTATCCCAAACTTAGCTAGCCTGCCACCTTTGCCAAAAAGTTAATGTTTCTGTGTTTCTCCCGCATATATGCACATAATCCCACTCTACACCTTGTGTAGACACGCCAATCCTACTGCAAGCACCTTGTTTTTTGTTCGGGCCAAATCCTATGAACCATTTTTACTGTTTTATAGAAAATCCTCCCTTTTTTTGATAAATAACCCGGACTTCACCATTAAGTGACAGAAAACGAATCAAAACCCCATGTCGCCTCTATAATTAACCCTCAGTCCATCTAGAACAAATAATTTTTTTTAAATACCCATATATTTTATACCCTAACTTCAATTTTAACATCTTACAAATGAAATTTGATTAGAAATATATGTACAATATGAATATGATGTTATTTTACCTGCTAAATATTTTTAAATGCTATTTAGGATGCAACCTTAATAATAGAACATGATCCATCTTTTTATCGTTACCGACACCGACCGGATTCGTTGAACACCTCCTCAAAGTCAAATTGGAGACAAAATAAACCGTTGTTAACCGTGCATGTATGCTCGGCAAAATCTTGCATGAAAAAAAGCAGATTTGTCATCTTATACGAGAGAGACACCTCGGTAAGACCTATTGGGTCTTAGTCATGGTTATTGGGTTAGGGCCGTGCGGTATTTTCTTCTCCCCTTGCAACGGACGTACTCTTTTGCTAATAGATAAAAATGAAAAGTGGAAGATTACTAAAGGTACAATAACAGTACAGACTTTTCCTAAGAAAAAGGAGCGGACTTTTTCTCTTTTGCGGGGAAAACATTTCAAGCCTAATATGAGTTACAACACCCAAGTAACTACCAACACCCAAGCCTAATAACAGTACAGACTTTTCCATTTTGAGCGGACTTTTTCTCTTTTTCTCTTTTATAGAAGGTAGAGTTGAAATTACACGAAGCCCATATGGGATGGGTACATCAATATGAGTTACAACACCCACCAACACCATATCTCTAATGGTGACATATCTCACAAAAGATTCAGTTCCTCCGGCTCCCTGACAAACCGCCAAGTAATTAATACAATATACTAGTATCGTACTCCACCTAACAGTAACATTTGAAAAAGAGTAAGATAGCTAAGGCAAGAACGTGCTATCCGCACCGCCAGCCGGCGCTTCCAGCTCTCCGCACCTCCCGCACCTGTTGCTCGCCGCTGCCAC
Organism: Aegilops bicornis; assembly: GCA_021605145.1. Taxonomy (NCBI): domain Eukaryota; kingdom Viridiplantae; phylum Streptophyta; class Magnoliopsida; order Poales; family Poaceae; genus Aegilops; species Aegilops bicornis. The sequence continues at coordinate 864,673,811 of CM038675.1, read as the reverse complement.
CACCACGACCACCGTTGGTGCCACCAGCGGCTGAGCTGGTGTGGCGACGATGGGGGCACGGCAGGAGGGGCAGGTGGCGCACGTCCGGAGCCAGGCGTCGACGCAGGCCACGTGGAAGTTGTGGCTGCAGCGCGGGAGCACGCGCACGCTCTCCCCGTCGGTGAATTCCGCAAGGCATATCGCGCACTCAATGACGACGAGCATGCCGCCGCTGATGATGATGACTGCGGTAAGGCACCGGCCGCGGTGAAGGAGACTGTGGGGAGCACGTCGATGGCCTTCTTCTTGAGGCCTTTCGGGGGAAGAGGCACGGAGGATGAAGTAGAGTTAGAGCGTCGTCGCCCACACGCGCAGCGGGAGATGAGGCCGAGGCCGAGGACGCAGACTAGCGCGCACAGCAGCGACGCCAGTATCACCACCATGTCCGAGTCCATTGCCATCACCGGCGCCGTCTGCTGCTGCTCCGGATGAGGAAGCGGCAGCAAGGAAGGCGACGGAGATGGCTCGCCGGGACCAGCTGCGACGGCCGTGCTGTGGTGCAGGAGGTTCGCCGGAGCCCGCATAGTGTTGCTGTGGTCTGGAATACTCCGGTGGCTAAGAGCTTTGACTGAGCGGATGTGTGTGTGCGAGTTCTGACCGTGCGTCGTGAGCTTGTGAGTTTTTATAGCGTAGATGAATCGTGGGATGTCACGGCAGTGGAAGGAGTAGTGGGCCCAGGACAGGTAGCGCCGGGCCCATGCATGGCAATGGGATATTTGTCCATGCACGCGTGGCAACTTTGCTTGTCTTATTATTATCCTTTTGTGTGTTTTTAGCGGTAGAAAATATTTCGTATATCTGCATACATTCCTTTCTATAAACACACACGCACACTCTATTTCTATGAGCACCTCCGAGAGACTGAACCGGTATTATCGTTTTGCTTTGGAAAGGAAGCGGGGTAGGAGAAGAATCTAGTGACACTGTTGTACTGAGTGGTAGTGATCAGTGGTAATAATAGTAACTAAACGTCTAATTAGCGACCAATCACACTATGTGTAAAAGGATGAGACATGCTTTAGCTCTTTTGGCTTGTGCTTTGCTCCCAAAGGAAAAATATTATGGTGCCAAGCACTTTCATTATTGTAAAGTGAAACAGGAAAAGAGGTTGATTCGAGGGCCCTTTTGACTAAAATCATTTGGTGATCTTTTTCTTATATATATTCTTCTTTTTTTATTCACAGTTGGCTATCTTACCTCAAACACAAGCGAAAGAAATGGATGAAAATTTTGTTTTATTACATGGTTTGCAAAAATGGCTTACAAAGTCTATTCATGGTCCAAAATGGTGGATCCTATGCACGAAATTCTTTGTTCGTCAACAAAAATTTGGAGAAAATAACATTGACAAAGGTACATACAATTCATGGGCCAAAATGGTGAAGAAATGACACATGTGATTTGTTTCATGAAACTTTGCAACCAAAAAAGACAAATAATTATCAGAAACACGAAAATAACCATGTAAGCAAAATCAACGAAACAATTGACTAAGGAGTAAGTGTTGCATGGAATTTTTTTAACAATAATAAATGTGTGGATAGAGAGGGCGGGCCAACATGACAGTGAAAGGCACCAACACGCTTGCATGCATGTTTAAGTGCTTGTTCGGCATAGTATGGATAGGAAGAACTAAGGGGGATTAGTACGGAACTTGGCAAATATTCCTGCTATTCACCTCAATCCCTGTTGATCCATTACAATTTGCAAACCGAACCTGTCCTAAATTGTTTTTGAATATTGTATTAGGTGGAAAGGTACCTTGTAGAATCTAGCTAGTGGTGGCACTGTCATAGGAGTGAGTGGAATGGCTCCAGTAACTAAACAAGTGCACACATGTATGCAAGACGAGAGACACATACTTTTAATCATGCTTTTGATGCTACTGTACGAGGAGGAGGAGGAGGAGGAGGAGGAGGAGGAGGAGGAGGAGGGAGGGAGGAGGAGGCCAAGTGACAGATGGCGCTGAGTAGCGATTAACTAAACCAGGCGCACGCATGTGTGTGGAAGATTAGAGAAGAAGAGGTGCGCTTTGAATCCCCTTTTGGATCATGCTTTTCTACAAAGTGAAACTGAGATATGAAAGAGTTGTGGAGCTCGACTATTTCACCCACATGAGCAAGACAACACTCGGGAGGATGACACAAAATAAGTGTGTGTACCACCTACTATAGCATCTTTATCAGAAACCTAGCTATTGCCTATACGGAGATCCATATATCATGTGTGCATGTTGAGATAATTTATATGGTATATCACTTATTAAGATATACATGCATGATCCATCCATCAATCCAGAGTTAGTGTGACGACAAATCTTGTCATGGGTTGTATATCATCAACGTAGTTTAGATGGTGGAGCAAATGAAAAAAAGAGGGGGATATAACACATGCCTCTTGCTTTTACTTGTTCTCTCTTAACAGAACACTTTGAGTTATACCACAATCAATTCCCAGATCGCACAATGAAGGCGGGCTTAATTAATTTACCGAACAATTTACTTTGTCATATGTATGTGTGTATATCCACAATTATCTATGTGAAGCTTTGGTTCATTGGATATCCCAGGTTTGGTGTCTAGAAAAGAAGATCCATGTTTGAGTTGCCTTTGGCTATGGACCTTTGATTATAATTTTGAAACTTGAAGTGAGGGACACAACCAATTAAATTGTTTTTTACCAGTTCTTTAACAAAAAACAGGTTGTAACACCATATTTTGCGCTACTTAAGGGAGGATCCAGATGACTCATTTTGCATCTAGCTAAATAGTTTGGTTCCCAAAGGGATTGAACAATGTGCCTGCTTTTCTAATGCTACTATGGTACTATATAATTACTGAATACCTACAACATTCTTTTTGTTGCAGTGGAGTATAATGTCATTTTACTAGCTCATCCATGAGCAAGCTATCTAATCAGATTGAGCAAATTACGAAAGAAACCAACAATTTGATTGTGAATCTATTTTATGGGAGTCTAAACAAGTTTAATTCATAACAGTCTTTTGTTTCCCACAAAAAGCTTTGTGGCAGCATTAGTACTAATTCATGAAGAACATTTGAATGCAAAGCACCCATGTTTCTGAGATACACATATGGTGTACATTTCAGCTCTTCTATCTTTATACTTTTCTAACATCTCTTAGCGTATGCTCTTTTTTTGTGCACGTAAAATTTACAACTGAATGCCCATACTTAAATAGTGATAGATGATATAGCAGCAGAAGAACAATATGTATTGGATAACTTGGCTATTGACTTGCCGGTTCATTAGCACTTTGACTTACCGAGGCGGTATGGCCGAGAAAACATTGTGTTCGAAGATAAGTTCTACTATTTTATGTGTCAAAATCTACCTATGGATTTTCAATGTAATTGGTGTGTCTGTCCATGCTTTGAAAGTGCTTTATAATGCCCTCATTTGACAATCCAAGCTGGGTGTATTGATCATGCTCCTTAATAAATAAGTGTTTCATCTTCGTGAATCCCCTGTTTTGGTAAGTGTGTGTAATGAGTAGGTTCAGGTGGTGATCTTGGGGCTTTTGGCATGTTGCGTCAAGTAGAGATGTTGGCACTCGGGCGTCTTTGCAAAGAAATGTGACTACAGTACTTTCATGGTAGAAATTAGGAATGGTGATCACCAACCGACCAAGAAAAACTAGATAATGCAAATTCAAATGATATTACAGTTTTGTGTGTGTTATCTATTTGTTTAGCATGCTACTCATATGAGATTAAGCTAATAACAATGTGCAGTTAAAGCGGGTATGATAATGTGCAATTGTTTTTTGTGGCATAATATATTGTTTGATTTAGTTGTTTAATCAAAGAACAAGATGGGATGTGGGTCACGACATGAAATATTCTTAGTAGTTTAGGTTGTACTTGTTTAGGTTGCTTGTGTATTCTCCGGCTCGTTGGTCATCAGCGTTTGTCCTGGAGACCCATATGTCGTCTATCATGGTTTAGGTTTGTAGTTTTACTTTGAATCATGTCATCTTTGGTGTTGTACCAACGATGCCACTTAGGCGTTGTATTCTTCTTCTATCTAATGAATACATGCAGCTCTTCATGCATGGTCTGAAGGAAATATATTTTTAGTAGTTTAAGTATATGTTTTCAATAGATGTGAATTTCACGTCCATGCTTACTAGTGACTAAGTCATGCACGGAATGTCTCGTATGTGTTTTCTTATAATACTTGGGGCACGCACAGTCATTGATAAGAATTATCTCTTAGTATTATATCAAGAGATTAATGCTTGCATGCTTCTAAATTAGTGAACTAAATTGAACTAGGAGTATATACTAAGAGATGACATATATATAATGGATAAATTTGTCTTGTCTTCCTTACTAGGAGACCGTTTCTCAACTACGGGAATGCAAGATTTTTTTTCACTTCCCTCTCTTCCAACTCAACAATTATCCTAGACACCATTGCTAAGATTATACCATTGTACCACGACATAATACGAGAATCAGTAAGCCGAGCCCACGCGACACTAGAAAGGCACACGGCAAAAACAATAGGATCTAGCTGTTGGAAATATGCCCTAGAGGCAATAATAAAAGCATTATTATTATATTTCCTTGTTCATGATAATTGTCTTTTATTCATGCTATAATTGTATTATCCAGAAATGCGTAGTACATGTGTGAATACATAGACTACAATCGTCCCTAGTAAGCCTCTAGTTGACTAGCTCGTTGGTGCGACAGATAGTCATGGTTTCCTGACTATGGACATTAGATGTCATTGACAAGCGGGATCACGTCATTAGGAGAATGGCGTGATGGACAAGACAATCCTAAGCATAGCACAAGATCGTGTAGTTCGTTTTGCTAGAGCTTTTCCAATGTCAAGTATCTCTTCCTTAGACCTTGAGATCGTGTAACTCCCGGATACCGTAGGGAATGCTTTGGGTGTATCAAGCGTCCTGGCGTAACTGGCTGACTATAAAGGTGCACTACGGTATCTCCGAAAGTGTACATTGGGTTGACACGGATCGAGACAGGGATTTGTCACTCCGTATTACGGAGAGGTATCACTGGGCCCACTCGTTAGTGCATCATCATAATGAGCTCAAAGTGACCAAGTGTCTGGTCACGGGATCATGCATTACGCTACGAGTAAAGTGACTTGCCGATGCTTGAGACTGAGCGAGGTATTGGGATACCGGCGATCGAGTCTCGGGCAAGTAACATACCGTCGACAAAGGGAATGGTATCACGGGTTGCTTGAATCCTCGACATCGTGGTTCATCCGATGACATCATCGAGGAGCATGTGGGAGCCAACATGGGTATCCAGATCCGCTGTTGGTTATTGACTGAGGCGTCTCGGTCATATACGCATGTCTCCCGAACCCGTAGGGTCTACACATAAGGTTCGGTGGCGCTTAGGGTTATTAGGAAGACTAGTATGTGATTACGAATGTTGTTGAGTCCCGGATGAGATCCGGACGTCACGAGGAGTTCGGAAGGGTCGGAGGTAAAGATTTATATATGGGAAGTTGTCAAGCGGACACGGAAAAGTTCGGGGCATATCGGTATTGTCTGGGGTCACGGAAGGGTTCGGAGGTCCACCGAGGGGCCACCCCTCCCGGGGGGCACGCAGGGCTGCGTGGGAAGGGCCAGCCCCTGGTGGGCTGGGCGCACCTCCCTTGGGCCCTTGCGCCTAGGGGTTGAGGGAACCCTAGAGGGGCGCCTTGCTTGGGGGCAAGCCCTCCCTTAGCCACCCCCCTCTAGATGCATCTAGAGGGGCGGCCCCTCCTCCCTTCCCCTATAAATAGAGGGGTGAGGGAGGGCAGCCGCACTACAAGCCAAGGCGCAGCCCTCCCTCCCAACACCTCTCCTCCTCCGTGCGTGCTCGTGAAGCCTGACGAATCTTGCTTCTCCACCATCATCACGCCCGTCGTGCTGCGGTGGAGCTGTCTTCCTCAACCTCTCCTTCCTCCTTGCTGGATCAAGGCAGAAGGAGGCGTCACCCCATCTGCACGTCGTGTGTTGAGCAGCGGAGGTGATGTCCGTTCAGCACTTGATCATCGGTGATCCAGTACGACTCCATCATCACCATCCCCTTGAGCGCTTCCACGCGATCTACAAGTGGTATGTAGATGCAAGCTCACTCCCTTGACTCGTTGCTTAGATGAACTCATAGATGGATCTTGGTGAAACCGTAGGGAAAAATTTTAATTTTCTGCAGCGTTCCCCAACAGTGGCATCATGAGCTAGGTCTATCGTAGTTCTCTATTGCGAGTAGAACACAATTTTGTTGTGGGCGTAGATCTTGTCAACTTGCTTGCCGCTACTAGTCTTATCTTGCTTCAGCGGTATTGTGGGATGAAGCGGACCCGGACCAACCTTACACGTGCGCTTACGTGAGACCAGTTCCACCGACTAACATGCACTAGTTGCATAAGGTGGCTGGCGGGTGTCTGTCTCTCCCACTTTAGTTGGGCGGATTCGATGAAAAGGGTCCTTATGAAGGGTAAATAGAAGTTGACAAGATCATGTTGTGGTTATTCGTAGGTAAGAAAGCGTTCTTGCTAGAACCCAATTGCAGCCACGTAAAAGATGCAACAACAATTAGAAGGCGTCTAACTTGTTTTGCAGCAATTGTCATGTGATGTGATATGGCCAAGTTGTGATGAATGATGAATGACATATTGTGATGTATGAGATCATGTTCTTGTAATAGGAATCACGACTTGCATGTCGATGAGTATGACAACGGCAGGAGCCATAGGAGTTGTCTTTATTTTTGTATGACCTGCGTGTCATTGAAGAGCGCCATGTAAATTACTTTACTTTATTGCTAAACGCGTTAGCCATAGAAGTAGAAGTAGTCGTTGGCGTGACCACTTCATGAAGACACGATGATGGAGATCATGATGATGGAGATCATGGTGTCATGCTGGTGACAAGATGATCATGGAGCCCCGAAGATGAAGATCAATGGAGCTTTATGATATTGGCCATATCATGTCACTACTATATAATTGCATGTGATGTTTTTTATGTTTATGCATCTTGTTTACTTAGAACGACGGTAGTAAATAAGATGATCCCTTACAACAATATCAAGAGGTGTTCTCCCCTAACTGTGCACCGTTGCTAAAGTTCGTCGTTTCGAAGCACCACGTGATGATCGGGTGTGATAGATCCTTACGTTCACATACAACGGGTGTAAGACAGTTTTACACATGCAAAACACTTAGGGTTAACTTGGCGAGCCTAGCATGTATAGACATGGCCTCGGAACACGGAGACCAAAAGGTCAAACACGAGTCGTATGGAAGATACGATCAACATGAGAATGTTCACCGGCGATGACTAGTCCGTCTCACGTGATGATCGGACCACGGCCTAGTCGACTCGGATCGTGTAACACTTAGATGACTAGAGGGATGTCTAATCTGGTGAGAGTTCATTAAAATAATTTGATTGGATGAACTTAATTATCATGAACTTAGTCTAAAACTTTTGCATAATATGTCTTGTAGATCAAATGGCCAGCGCTCATGTCAACTTGAACTTCAGCGTTCCTAGAGAAAACCAAGCTGAAAGATGGCGGCAGCAACTATACGGACTGGGTCCGGAACACGAGATCATCCTCATAGCTGCCAGGAAACAATATGTCCTAGAAGGACCGCTAGGTGACGCTCCGTCCCGGAAGAACCAAGACATTATGAATGCTTGGCAGTCTCGTCTTGATGATTACTCCCTCGTTCGATGCGGCATGCTTTACAGCTTAGAACCGGGCTCCAAAAGCGTTTTGAGCATCACGGAGCATATGAGATGTTCGAAGAGCTGAAACTAGTTTTCCAAGCTCACGCCGGGTCGAGAGATATGGCGTCTCCGACAAGTTCTATAGTTGTAAGATGGAGGAAAATAGTTACGTCGGTGAACACATACTCAAAATGTCTGGGTTGCACAACCGCATGACCCAGCTGAATATTAACCTCCCTGATGAGGCGGTCATTGACAGAATCCTTCAGCCGCTCCCACCAAGCTACAAGAGCTTTGTGATGAACTACAATATGTAGGGGATGGCGAAGACCATTCTGAAGTATTTTCAATCTTTGAAGTCAGCAGAGGTTGAGATCAAGAAAGAACATCAAATGTTGATGGTCAATAAGACCACTAAGTTCAAGAAGGGCAAGGGCAAGAAGAACTTCAAGAAGGGCGGCAAGGATGTTGCTGCAACGGTAAGCCAGCTACCGGGAAGAAGTCAAAGAATGGACCCAAGCACGAGGCCGAGTGCTTTTATTGCAAGGAGAAGGGTCACTGGAAGCGGAACTGCCCCAAATACTTAGCAGATAAGAAGGCTGGCAACACCAAAGGTATATTTGATATACATGTAATTGATGTGTACCTTACCAGTACTCGTAGTAACTCCTGGGTATTTGATACCGGTGCCGTTGCTCATATTTGTAACTCACAGCAGGAGCTACGGAATAAGCGGAGACTGGCGAAGGACGAGGTGACGATCTTGGCGTCGGGAATGGTTCGAGTCAATGTGATCGCCGTCGGCACGCTACCTCTACATTTACCTACGGGATTAGTTTTGAACCTTAATAATTGTTATTTGGTGCCAAGTTTGAGCATGAACATTGTATCTGGATCTCGTTTAATGCGAGATGGCTACTCATTTAAATCCGAGAATAATGGTTGTTCTATTTATATGAGAGATATGTATTATGGTCATGCTCCGATGGTCAATGGTTTATTCTTAATGAATATCGGCGTAATGTTACACATGTTCATAAGCGTGAATACCAAAAGATGTAAAGTTGATAACGATAGTCCCACATACTTGTGGCACTGCCGCCTATGGTCACATTGGTGTCAAGCGCATGAAGAAGCTCCATGCTGATGGACTTTTGGAGTCTCTAGATTATGAATCATTTGACACATGCAAACCATGCCTCATGGGCAAGATGACCAAGACTCCATTCTCCGGAACAATGGGCGAGCAACCAACTTGTTGGAAATCATACATACCGATATATGCGGTCCAGTGGCGTTGAGGCTCATGGAGGATATCGTTATGTTCTCACTCTCACAGATGACTTGAGTAGATATGGGTATGTCCACTTGATGAAACACAAGTCTGAGACCGTTGAAAAGTTCAAGGAATTTCAGAATGAAGTAGAGAATCAACGTGACGAAAGATAAAATTCTTACGATCGGATCGTGGAGGAGAATATTTAAGTCACGAATTTGGTACACACTTAAGAAAATGTGGAATCGTTTCACAACTCACGCCGCTTTGGAACACCTCAGCGTAACGGTGTGTCCGAACATCGTAATCGCACTCTATTGGATATGGTGCGATCCATGATGTCTCTTACTGATTTACCGCTATCATTTTGGGGATACGCTCTAGAGACAGCTACATTCACTTTAAATAGGGCACCGTCTAAATCCGTTGAGACGACACCGTATGAATTATGGTTTGGGAAGAAACCTAAGCTGTCTTTTCTAAAAGTTTGGGGATGCGATGCTTATGTCAAGAAACTTCAACCTGAAAAGCTCGAACCCAAGTCGGAAAAATGCGTCTTCATAGGATACCCTAAAGAAACTATTGGGTATACCTTCTACTTAAGATCCGAGGGCAAGATCTTTGTTGCCAAGAACGGATCCTTTCTGGAAAAAGAGTTTCTCTCGAAAGAAGTAAGTGGGAGGAAAGTAGAACTCGATGAAGTACTACCTCTTGAACGGGATAGCAGTGCAGCTCGGGAAAATGTTCCTGTGATGCCTACACCTACTGAAGAGGAAAATAATGATGATGATCAAGGTACTTCGGATCAAGTTACTACTGAACTTCGTAGGTCCACAAGGACACGTTCCGCACCAGAGTGGTACGGCAACCCTGTCACGGAAATCATGTTGTTGGACAACGGTGAACCTTGAACTATGAAGAAGCGATGGCGGGCCTAGATTCCAATAAATGGCTTGAAGCCATGAAATCCGAGATAGAATCCATGTATGAAAACAAAGTATGGACTTTGGTGACTTGCCCGATGATCGGCGGCGATAGAAAACAAATGGATCTTTAAGAAGAAGACGGACGCGGATGGTAATGTCACCATCTATAAAGCTCGACTTGTAAGCTAAGGGTTATCGGCAAGTTCAAGGGATTGACTACGATGAGACTTTCTCTCCCGTAGCGAAGCTTAAGTCCGTCTGAATCATGTTAGCAATTGCCGCATACTATGATTATGAGATATGGCAGATGGGCGTCAAAAGCGGCATTCCTTAACGGGCATCTTAAGGAAGAACTGTATATGATGCAGCGGAAGGTTTTGTCGATCCTAAGAACGCTAACAAAGTATTCAAGCTCCAGCGATCCATTTATGGGCTGGTGCAAGCATCTCGGAGTTGGAACATTACGCTTTGATGAGATGATCAAAGCGTTTGGGTTTATCTTGAGACTTATGGAGAAGCCTGCGTTTACAAGAAAGTGAGTGGGAGCTCTGTAGCATTTCTCATATTATATGTAGATGACATACTTTTGATGGGAAATGATATAGAATTCTTAGACAGCATTAAGGCCTACTTGAATAAGTGTTTTTCAATGAAGGACTAAGCTGCTTATATATTAGGCATCAAGATCTATAGAGATAGATCGAGGGCGCCTCATAGGTCTTTCACAAAGCACATACCTTGATAAGATTTTGAAGAAGTTCAAAATGGATCAGTCAAGAAAGGGTTCTTGCCTGTCCGCCAAGGTGTGAGATTGAGCTCGGCTCAATGCCCGACCACGGCAAAAGATAAAGAAGAGATGAGTGTCATCCCTATGCTTCAGCCATAGGATCTATTATGTATGCCATACTGTGTACGGACCTGATGTAAACCTTGCCGTAAGTTTGGTAGGAAGGTACCAAAGTAATCCCGCAAGGAACCTTTGGACAGCGGTCAAGAATATCCTAAAGTACCTGAAAAGGACAAAGGACATGTTTCTCGTTTATGGAGATGACGAAGAGCTCGTCGTAAAGGGTTACGTCGACGCTAGCTTCGACACAGATCTGGATGACTCTAAATCACAAACCGGATACGTGTATATGTTGAATGGTGGAGCAGTAAGCTGGTGCAGCTGCAAGCAGAGCGTCGTGGCGGGATCTACATGTGAAGCGGAGTACATGGCAGCCTCGGAGGCAGCGCATGAAGCAATTTGGGTGAAGGAGTTCATCACCGACCTAGGAGTCATACCCAATGCGTCGGGGCCGTTCAAACTCTTCTGTGACAACACTGGAGCTATTGCACTTGCCAAGGAGCCCAGGTTTCACAAGAAGACCAGGCACATCAAGCGTCGCTTCAACTTCATCCGTGAAAATGTTCAGGATGGAGACATATAAATTTGTAAAGTGCATACGGATCTGAATGTCGCAGATCCATTGACTAAACCTCTTCATGGCAAAACATGATCAACACCAGAACTCTATGGGTGTTCGATTCATCACAATGTAACTAGATTATTGACTCTAGTGCAAGCTGGAGACTGTTGGAAATATGCCCTAGAGGCAATAATAAAAGCATTATTATTATATTTCCTTGTTCATGATAATTGTCTTTTATTCATGCTATAATTGTATTATCCGGAAATCGTAGTACATGTGTGAATACATAGACTACAATCGTCCCTAGTAAGCCTCTAGTTGACTAGCTCGTTGGTCGACGGATAGTCATGGTTTCGACTATGGACATTAGATGTCATTGACAGCGGGATCACGTCATTAGGAGAATGACGTGATGGACAAGACAATCCTAAGCATAGCACAAGATCGTGTAGTTCGTTTTGCTAGAGCTTTTCCAATGTCAAGTATCTCTTCCTTAGACCTTGAGATCGTGTAACTCCCGGATACCGTAGGAATGCTTTGGGTGTACCAAACGCCACAACGTAATCGGGTGACGATAAAGGTGCACTACTGGTATCTCCGAAAGTGTGCATTGGGTTGACACGGATCGAGGCGAGGATTTGTCACTCCGTACACGGAGAGGTATCACTGGGCCCACTCGGTAGTGCATCATCATAATGAGCTCAAGGTGGCCAAGTGTCTGGTCATGGGATCATGCATTACGGTACGAGTAAAGTGACTTGCCGGTAACGAGACTGAGCGAGGTATTGGGATACCGACGATTGAGTCTCGGGCAAGTAACATACCTGCGTCGACAAAGGGAATGGTATACGGGTTGCTTGAATCCTCGACATCGTGGTTCATCCGATGACATCATCGAGGAGCATGTGGGAGCCAACATGGGTATCCAGATCCCGCTGTTGGTTATTGACACGAGAGGCGTCTCGGTCATATGCGCATGTCTCCCGAACCCGTAGGGTCTACACATAAGGTTCGGTGACGCTTAGGTTATTAGGAAGACTAGTATGTGATTACGAATGTTGTTGAGTCCGGATGAGATCCCGGACGTCACGAGGAGTTCGGAAGGGTCCGGAGGTAAAGATTTATATATGGGAAGTTGTCAAATGGACACGGAAAAGTTTGGGCGTATCGGTATTATGCAGGGGGTCACGGAAGGGTTCGGAGGTCCACCGGGAGGGGCCACCCCTCCGGGGGGCCACTGGGCTGCGTGGGAAGGGGCCAGCCTGGTGGGCTGGGCGCACCCTCCCTTGGGCCCTTGCGCCTAGGGGTTGAGGGGAACCCTAGAGGGGCGCCTTGCTTGGGGGCAAGCCCCTCCCTTGCCCCCTCTAGATGCATCTAGAGGGGCCCCTCCTCCCTTCCCCTATAAATAGAGGGGTGAGGGAGGGCAGCCGCACCACAAGCCAAGGCGCAGCCCTCCCTCCCAACACCTCTCCTCCTCCGCACGTGCTCGTGAAGCCTGCCGGAGAATCGCTTCTCCACCATCATCACGCCCGTCGTGCTGCCGGGTGGAGCTGTCTTCCTCAACCTCTCCTTCCTCCTTGCTGGATCAAGACTAAGGAGACGTCACCCGTACCGTACGTGTGTTGAACGCGGAGGTGTTGTCCGTTCAGCACTTGGTCATCGGTGATCCGAGTACGACTCCATCATCACCATCCCCTTGAACGCTTCCGTACGCGATCTACAAGTGGTATGTAGATGCAAGCTCACTCCCTTGACTCGTTGCTTAGATGAACTCATAGATGGATCTCGGTGAAACCGTAGGAAAAATTTTAATTTTCTGCAACGTTCCCCAACACTAGCTAGTGATGGTACTATTGGAGGAGCGAGTGGCAAGGCTCCAGTGACTAAACAAGTGCATGATGTACCTATTCAAGATGAGAGGGACGCTTTTAACCGTCTTTTGACGCTACCGTACGAGGAGGAGGAGAAGGCAAAGTGCCATATCGAGCTAGGTAACCAGTAACTAAACCATGCACATGCATGTGTGTGAAAGATTAGAGATGAAGAGGCGCACTTTGAATACTCTTTTGGATTGAGCTTTTGTAGAAAGTGGAAGTGAGATACGAAAGAGTTGTGGAGCTTTACGGTTTCACCCATATGAGCAAGACAACGCAAGGGGAAAACGATGGATACAATGTGCACACCCACACACCTAGCTATCATGCATGCTGAGGTAGTACATACATCCCAAATTAAGATATACATGGATGATTCATCCATCCAACCATCAAGAGTTAGTGCAACGACTCACTCTCAAGGATTATACATCATGTTACCTTGAATGGCGAAGAAAAGTGGAAAGGAAAAGGGGATAAAAGTGCAATATTGTAACTCCTTCATCTTGCTCTTACTTTTGTTATCTTAAAGACAACACTTCCATACTTATGATATCTTAACGAGAACACTTTGACTTATCCATGATTAATTCACTATATGCGACTATAGATGCTCTCAGATCCTAAGTAAAATCATAAACATTACAAGTCTTATTTTATAGAGGTGCCATAATTTTATTTTTATTTTGAAATTGGAGCCATAAAAATTAACGTGACTGGTGCAAAATGATGGTCTTTTTCTTATAAATGGTGCCATATGATGGAACAACTATTGTTCGATGATGATAAAAGGCTATATATACAATTTCAGAGGGTGTGAGTGTATAAACTTCATTGTTACAACGGAAGGCAACCAATGACGATTGATACACTTAAGACTACCATGATGTGAACTTGTTTATTTTAATTTGAAAAACGTATTCGAAGTATTTGTTTAGCCCCCTTTGGTAATGCTTACTTTGACACTGTTATGTGTATTTGATGCTAATTTATCTCAATACAGTTGAAAACAAAAAAATTTGTAAGATTGGGACGATTGTAGTGTCGGCTTATTTCATAATGCCATGGTTTTCCTGGCTCTTATTGCGCTGAGATTTTTTGAATCCTGTGGCAGCGCACGGGCGCATGCCTAGTAATGGATAAAAATTATCTTATCTACTTTACTAAGAGCATCTACATGCGGTCCCCTCAAATCCTCTTCAAACGTCCGCGGACGCGTCCGGTCAGTGACCGGACAGGACATAGAAGGAAAAAGGTGACTCAACTGGACCCCTCAAATCATCCCTATACGCCCGGGCTATACATAAAACATATTATTTTGACCAAATATTAGATAAAGGCACACGGACACGTCCGGTCCGTCCACCATGTAGGATGCGGCCCACCTCGTACCACTTTTATTCTTTCTTTTCATTCTCTCTCTTCATCTCCACTAGTCACATGCAAGTGGCCGCACGTATAAAAGAGAAAATGAGGAGCATGGTTGCATGCACGGATAAAAAGGGGCTTAAGCAGACACCCCGGACACTTTGAAGGGCGCGTTCGTGTATGCGTTTAGGGGAGTGGATTTGCTATGTCCAGTTATAGATTGTCTAAGAGTCCATCTCTCGACTAAGGGAAGGCAAGATTTTCTTTCCATTTCTTTATCTTTTAGCTCAACAATTGTCCTAGATGACGTTGCTAAGATTATAGCATTTCGCGCACCATAATAAGTGGATAGGGACAGTGAGCCCACGCGGTACTGGACAGGCACACGGGGTAAACGATTGAATCAAGCTAGTGATGGTACCGTAGGAGGAGTGAGTGGCGTGGCTCCAGTGTCTAAACAAGTGCATACATGCATACAATATGAGAGACACAAACTTTTAATCGTGCTTTTAACGCTACCATACGAGGAGGAGGCCAAGTGGCAGATAGCGTCAGGTAAATAACAAAACCAGGCGCATTTGTATGTCAAAGATTAGAGGAGAGATGCGCGCTTTAAATCCCTTTTTAGATCGTGCTTTTATCAAAAGTGAAAGTTGTGGAGCTCGATCGTTTCACCCACATGAGCCAGACAACGCACGGAGGAAACGATACAGAGTGTGTGCGTATACAACCTACCTATCGCCTACCGGAGATCCATATGTATTACTCCCTCCGTTCGGAAATACTTGTCATCAAAATGGATAAAATGAGATGTATCTAGATGTATTTTAGTTCTAATACATTTTTTTTGTTTATTTTGATGACAAGTATTTCCGGACGGAGGGAGTATCATGCATGCTGAGGTAATACATAAGACGCTAGTTAAGATATACATGCATGATCCGTCCATCCATCCAGAGGTGGCTAGTGCGACGACTCACTGTCAAGGATTATATACCGTGTTAATTTACATGGTAAAGAAAAGCGGAAAGGAAAAAGGGATAAAAGTGTAATATGTTAACTCCTTCCTCTTGCTATTAACTTATGTTATCTTAGCAAGAACACTTTAACTTATCCCATGATTAATTCCCAATTCTCACAAGGAAAGAACGCTTAATTTAGATGACGAACAATCGTATGCACACCCCAAGACTTTGGTGCCTAAAGCCACCCCTGTTGATCGGCCGATTTAATTCAAGCTTTTTCCCGGCCGCCCGGTCGCCATTCCCGGCGCAAGCTAGACGATAAAGCGCTAAAGAAGACGGAGAGCAACATGCATGCAAGTTGCAAGACCTTTTGACTCGATTGGTCATGTTGCTACTTCATGCACGTATAATATTAGCAACTAGGCATATTTAATCTGCCGTTTATAACTTAACAACGCACATATCGTGCAGATCGTGCGAAGCAGCTATCTTTCCATGCACGGCGAGTGGTCGTTTATACTAATCGGAATCGAGCCCGTGTTATCAGTTAGGCTGTCTCTGCCTGCCTGCTTTAGCTAATTAGTCGAGTGCATGAACGACTTTCAGTAGTGCATGCAAGTGTCAGACACCTCCGACTCTGACCATGAACCCGGTTTGCTGCACTGCAAATGCACCACACGACACGAGCATGCATGCTCTTGTCCCCAACAGCCAACCAGCCACGGACACATATCAATCACCAGATGAGATGGTGAATCTAGGGAAAAATTAAGGCTAATCTTTCAGACAAGACGCTACACATAAAGCACATCCATCATGGAAAAGTGCACACATATTCAGATAGAAGATTCAGAGTATATATACACATCATTTTAATGATCTTATCTCAGCTTGCCAGCCACCTTTGCTAAAAGGGCTCCCCGTGCCCATGCTCTTCCACATATATGCCCACCGGTACACAGGTTCTCTCGAATATTTGTCAGTGGCGGAGCCAGGAATTTGCTCCTGGGCATTCATTGCAAATTTGTTTTTGTAATTCAATAGAAGATGTCCGATTTTTTTTGGAAATGCAATAGAAAGTGGCGGAGCCAGATTTTTTTTTTCCAATGCAATAGAAAACAAACACAAATGTCCAAATGATGCAAATTCTTACATTACAAGAACATAAGAAAAAAATCAGATACATTCTAGAATTTCATCAAAGTTGCAATCAGTAGCTGATGCACACACGTACAAAGCCTGGCAATGAACTATCCAGCAAAGCTCCAAGTGGTCACATTCAATAGCACTTTTGGAGTTTTGGTCTTGCCAATAAATAATTTCTTGGGTTTTTTTTCTTTTGAAAATAGAACAATACACAGCTGCATTGCATGCAGTAAGCTTGCTGGAAAATATATTCTTATAACAGTAAAATCTCCTGCTCTTAAGTTGTTTGCATAGTTGATATGTCTGAAAATTTCTAAATGATTACTTGATCATGATTTTTGTTTTAATAGTTGGCAGATGGAAAGGATTCATGAACCATCAACATAATGCCAGAAGTATACTATTACTATGGCTGATTCTTGACCTTTCTATTCCGTTCTAAATCAGAGGATAAATTTACCTGGTTGGATGGATCTTGTGGAGCTTTTTGCAATGGCGGGCGCCGAGAGCAGAGCTGCGGAGGGCAGTGACCTGGGACCGGCGGAGGCCAGAGGGCCGGACCCGGAGTGGCAGTTCGCGGACTTGCTTGCTTGCCGTGCCGCCGCCACCACTTTCCTGCAGGTGCCATCCGCCGCCGCCTCGGCCGGCTGCAGCCTGCAGGCAGCTAGGTTGTAGGGAGCAGGGGAGAATAGATTTTTTTTATTTTGAGACAAAGGGGAGAATAGATGATGCGTACTGGACTGGAGTCCACTAGTAGAAAAAGGGCCTATAGTCCCGGTTGGTGAGGACCTTTAGTCCCGGTTCATGAACCGGGACTAAAGGGTCGGCACTAATACCCTCGCCCTTTAGTCGGTTCTATCCGTAACCGGGACAGATGGGCCTCCACGTGGCCTATCCGCTGAGCCCAGGCAGGAGGGCCTTTGGTCCCGGTTGGTGGCACCAACCGGGACCAATAGGCATCCACGCGTCAGCATTTCTTTGGCTCTGGTTTTTGTTTTTTTTTGAAAAGGGAGGGTGTTTGGGGTGTTTTGGGGGGTTAATTTAGGTGTTTCATATATTGTGCTATAGCTAGCTAATTAATAGAGAAAAGTGTCCTTTCTTTTGTCCGTGCTTGGTCGACGCTACGTACTATACATACGTATAGAGGACTAACTAGACATGCTAGCTAGCTAGTAATTAAGCAAACAGAAGATCGTCATGAACATATATGCATACAGAGAGAAGTGATATCGATCACCTCTCCTTCTCCGAGAGATTGGTCGAACAACAAGTTCTCGTATATCTATCCGACACTACCGGCTACATATATACAATAATTATCTTTTACAATACGGACGCGTGGTCCACATAGTATTCCCCGTCTTCAGCGATCACATGGTCAAGAAAGAATGCCGCCAATTCCTCTTGAATTGCTCGCATGCGATCTGGTGCTAGGAGTTCATCCCGCTTCAAACATCTAATTTTAAGAAAGGGGTCAATACATATATATATATATATATATATATATATATATATATATATATATATATATATATATATGAATGAATGAAACTCAACACAAATGATGGTAATAAAATAAAATTGTGAATATTTTATTTACGCACTTCAAATTGTTTGTCGGAGTAGCCCCTCTCACAGGTCGTGTGGCGGATGGACTTCAAACGTAGTATCCACAGAAATCATTCCCTTGTTCCTGCCACAACCACTTTACAAGAAACAGAGGTCAATCAAACTGATAATTAGCAAGCACATGCTAAATGGTATTGATGAAACTAGCGCTTGAATCACTAGGAGATCTTGGCGTGGAATATGCTACTATATAGTACTTACTTTCGGTGTCTAAATTGCAGCTTCTTCGGTAGTCCCGGAGCTTTTTGGTGAATTTTCCCCAAGCCCTGCCATACAAAGAAAACAATTACTTGATATCAGAAATGAACAAAGTTGCTGATATGGTGGATAATGATCGATTTAACTTACTTCTCGAGCATTTCAGTCATTTCCAGATACTCCTTGGGATCTTTTCGTCTCGAGTCTAAGACAGTTACTACTCCCTGCTCAAGCTTAATCTCTAGGAGAATATAGTGGAACCTGCGCTTGACGCATGCATAACTCATCAATATTACATTTCTATAACCTGGACTAAATAAGGGAAACCGAATATGCCACAAGACAGTAACACTCACGTGTAGTTGTAAGGAAAGAGTATTATATTTTTGTGTTCATTTATTTCCAACTATCGTAGCAAGTTGGCCTCGGTTTCAAGCGGCACGATATTTAACCTCATTTGCATCTATGAGATATGTGTTAATGAACCCAATATCACCCACTTGTTTTTTCTTCATTTCATGATCTTCAATCTGCATAATATAGTGAGGATATTTATAAATACATGCAATGAAAGAGCTGAGTTATATAGAGATACTTAATGACAGAAGTAGTACTACTTACAGACAGTAGCAGGTGACCGTTGCTTTATCGAGGGCCAATTGATTGAAAAACTGATAGAACTCCTCAAATGGAATAGGCAACAGTTCAATTCCAAGGAGGTCATGCTCCTTTTTAACTCTCACATACAAAGTATTCCTCCCCTCAGACTCTTTGCAGGTTTTCATGTACCAATCATGCAATCTTCGCATCATCGTTGTTAGAGAGCTTTCATCTTTGACGAGAGGCTTCCCGTACTCGTATCTTTGTATCTGCACCTCCAAGAAATCAAAATGTACATCGTCGGGCAGGTAATCTTCAGGATTGCCATAACGGGCACCATCCTCGGATCGACGATGTCGCTAGCGAGCACCTTGAGCGGGGGCACGATTGCTTAGCTTGTTCGCCGAGCTGGGCAATTTGTTTCCCAGCTCGTCGTTCTTTCATCCTTTGATCAGCAGCAGTACTTCCCGATCTCTCCGCTTCGCAAATGCCTTTCCAATAATGCGCTCATAGTTGCCTTTCGGCGGAGACTTGGGTGGTTTTGTCGGGGCAGCGAGTGCGCTTCGCTTTGACCGGATCTACCTTCTCCTCCGGAGGTGGATGTCTCTTTGCTTTCAACCCTTGAAACCAGTCATCCACTTCGGTCTGCGCGATCTTCGCGTTTTCCTCCTTGCTCCTCTCAGACGGTAACTTCTCCGAGTCTTGAGAGAAGGACCGAATCAGATCTCCTCCCGCCTTTGGCTGTCTTGCTAGACGCCCGGCAGAGCATTTGAGGCGGATGTCTTCTTTCCTTGCTTACGAGGTGGAGGAGAAGGACTACGACGCCCCGGAGCAGCCGGAGCGGCGGCGGGTCTCTTCCGCCCTTGCTGACGAGGCGGAGAAGGAGGAGGCTGGCTGCCCGGACGCGCCAATGCAGGCGAAGAAGGAGACGGAGTGCCGCCACGCGCCAGAGAAGGAGCCGGCCGAGTGCCACGATTGTCACTACGGGAGGAGGAGGCGGTGGAGGAGGCGGAGTGCCACGACTCACGGGAGGAGGAGGAGGAGGCGGAGGCGTCCAGTTCGGAAGGTTGATGAGATCCTTCCGACATAGGCATGGAGTCTTGAGCGTAACCCAGCCGATACTCCCCTTCACCGGTAGGGTGGTCAAGCCGGAGGTCCTCAAATCCCTCCGTTATTTCATCGACCATCACCTTAGCATATCCTTCCGAATCGGCCGGCAGTGAAAAGTTGAGTCGGGTTTAGTAGGATAAACAGAGCCAACAGCCGCCTTGACCTTCAAATTGCTCCATTGCGCCATAAGGTGGCAATTTTCAGCATCTGTGATAGCATCCACGGGATAGCTGGGAGGAGCCGTCAAGGCATCTTGCTGGCTGAAGCAGCTTCGGTGGAAGCCACGCTGCTTCTCCGCCGAGATGGCGGGGTAACCGGGAAGCTTCGCAGGTCGCTTGTTGTGATCTGCTGCTTCGCTCCTCTTCTCGTTCCTCTAGCCCCATTACCCTTTCGTGCAGCGCTGCATTAGGCTCTGCTCCGGTTTCTTCCTCCTCTCATGGGTTTTGTAACCCCTCACGTCCGAAATCCAGCCTTCCACGAAACGGAGCTGGCGTGCCTCGTGTCCGTCCAGTGGTGCTCAGATTCCCGAGGGCCATTGTGAGCTCGTCCTTCTCCTCGTCTGAACGAACTTCCCTTGTTGCGCTGCTTCGATATAATGTCAAGCCTCTTGACCGGTATGTCCAATTGTTCGTCCGTCCAAATGCACTTCCCGTTATAGGGTCCAAGGATCCGCCGGCCCGAAGAACCAAGTCCGCAACGGTGCAGCGATTCATTGTCTCGGGTTCGATCCCTTTATCAAGCGAGATCATTCTCAGCCTTGGCCCACTTAGGCCGGGCTACGAGGTAGCCACGACCCCGTGCGATGGTGAAGCTTCTTCTTCGCAGCATTTCTCTTGTTTGTCGCTGACATCTTTTTACTCTTTTCCGATGTCTTGTAGGCCACAAATGCGGGCGATCATCTCCGATCTTCTCATATTTGCCCGTGAATTCTGGTGTCTCATTTTTTCGACATACGTATTGAGTTCTTTCTTCCAATTCCTGAATAGTTCTGCCATCTTCTTAAGAGCAAAAGACTTGATTAATGGCTCTATTACTGGCTTCTCCGGATCATCCTCTAGCGGTAGGGTAAAATTTGACTTCAGCTCGGTCCAAAGATCATTTTTCTGCATATCATTGACACAAGACACCTCGTGGTCTTCGTTCTTAGGCTTATACCATTGGTGGATGCTGATCGGGATCTTGTCCCTAACGAGAACCCCCACCGAGGAACAAATGCCTTCTTTGTCCGGTAGGGTTCAATCGGTTGGCCGTCGCGCGCGATTTGTATGATCTCAAACTTTTCATCCGAGCTCAACTTTTTCTTCGGGCCTCGTATCTTTACGAAGTTGTGCTCGATCCGGAGGGCTAGAAAAAAGAACAAAGACGAGAGTTAATTAATATGTGTACATATATACCAAAACAAAGACGAGAGCTAGTCAAGACAGGCTTAACTAATATATATACCTGGCCGGACTCGGTTTGGTGATCACCGAGCCGTCCTCACGGTCTACTTCTTCACCCTCTCCTTCTTGCACCGGCATTGGGTCATCGGAGCCATGTAAATCATAGCCAGCTGCTTCTTCACCCTCTCCTTCGGACCATCGTTGTCGTTGAGAAACATCATCGAGACGGCATCACTTCCTTGTGCGATTATGTCCCTCAACAACGCTTCTTGTGCTTCGTCTCGGGGTGTCCATAGTTTCTACAAATATTTACAACATGGCAATTATTATTCAAACATGACAGATATGGATATATTAGTGCCAACATAGAACTAGCTAGCTAATCACAATAAGGAATCATATTAGTGGCCTCGATGTCGCTTCTCTAGGGTTTGGGGTGGCCTCGACAACGCTTCAAGGGTTAGGGGTGGCCTCGACAACGCTTCAAGCTAGGAGGGGCACGTAATATCGACCCCCACGTGTTGAAGCTATCGGGAGGGTCGGCGTTGAACAGTACATCTATGTCCCACAAGTGACGTGGGCATCGACGCCCATGTAGGGTAGAGGGTCGTGGATCGCCGAGCGGTCGAGGTCAAGGGGTCGAAGATCGCCGAGGGGTCGGGAGGTTGCCTAGTGTCAAAGGATTCAACAAAACCATGTCTTCATCATTAGTAGTAATGTGGTGCATGATGGTGAAGCTCTCCAAAGTTGTTTTGGAACGGAGTCCCAGATAGGATAATTCGCTTTTTGGTACAAAGTTCAGCAAAAGGCAACTATCAGGACTCCATTCCGTAACAACTTTGAGGACTTCGTACCATCATGCCATGGTTACTTCCGCTAATGATGAAGCCATGGATTTATTCAATACTTTGACACTATAGGAACCTCGACCTGAAACCTTCGACCCTTGACCCCTTAACGACCCTCGACCCTCTACCCTAGTTCCCGACCCTCGACCCCTCGGCGATCCTCGACACCCTCGCTTTTATCGACAACGACGCAACATACATATACATGGGAAAATAATGTTATCGGGGAGGGGTATGGTACCCCCTCGTGTCAAAGTTTCTTCTTTCTCCTCTATTCCTTTCTTGCTTCTTCTCCTCTTCTTGTCTTCTTATCCCTCGAGAAAGGAAAATAAGGAAAAGGAAGAAAAGAGGAAGACGGAAGAAGGAAGAAGAAGAAGTAAAAAGAAGAAAAAAGGAGAGAAGAAGAAAAGAATAGAGGAGAAGAAGAAAAATAGAAAAAATTCTATTTTTCTTCTTCTCCTCTATTCCTTTCTTCTTCTCCTCTTCTTTTCTTCTTTTCCTCTCATTCTTTTCTTTTTCTTCTTCTTCCTTCTTCCTTCTTCCTCTTTTCTTCCTTTTCCTTATTTTACTTTTTCCTCTACACTAACCTAATTAAAATGCCCCGGTTACTTCCGGCTAATGATGAAGCCATGGGTTTCTTCAATACTTTGACAATAGGCAACCTCTCGACCCTTCGGTGATCCTCGACCCCCCGACGACCCTCGACCCTCGAATCCTCGGCCCCTCGACGACCCTTGAAGAAGAAGAAGAAGAAGGAGAAGAATCTTCTTCTCCTTCTTCCTTCTTCCTCTTTTATTCTTTTTCCTTATTTTCCTTCTTCCTCGACGACCCTAACTCTAAACAGTACAACTTCCTCGACGTCCCCGCCTCTCTCATGAACAAAATAAAATCTATGAATAAAAAAAACATCATATTCTATGAACAAAAAACATCATATTCCATCCACATCGATCCATGCATACATCATATATATGATCATATCTATGAACAAAAAATTCATATGATCATCTATGAACAAAAAACATCATATATATATGCAGGAAAAAAACATTAGATCAACACATATGCAAAAAGCATCATACATATATCCATACATCAATATATATACATGAACATTTATGAAAAAGCATCACATCTATGAACAAAAACATCATGGCGGCGGGCGGTGGGGGCAGGGCAGGTGCTGGGGCTCATCAGGGCGGCCGGCAACGGGCGATGTCGGGGCCGGCCTGATGCAGAGGTGGTCTTGAGGCAGGGCAGGGGCTGACGCGAGGAGGCGAATGCGATGTCGGGAGGCGGAGGCGACGGCGAGGTCGGGAGGCGTTGGACGACGGCGAGGTCGCTGGAGGCGGCGACGAGGGCGCGGCGACCAAGGGACGGCGACGACGAGGCAGTGGCGACGAAGCGTTAAGGCAGATGCAAGCGGCGACGACGGCGGGGCAGACGGCGGTGACGACGGCGCGGCGACGGCGATGGTGACGACGGCGGCGATAACGGGCGAAGCGACGGCGGCGATGGTGACGACAGGCGGCGACGGCGACGGCGACAGCGGCGGGCGGCGTGGGCAACTGGCGCGGCCGGGGAGGTTAGGGCAGTCGGGGCAAATGCGCGATGAATCTGAAATTTCCCAAGTGTTTTCTTATATAGCAAGAGCATTAGTCCGGTTCGTGGCTCCAACCGGATTAATGCACTTTAGTCGGTTGGTGCCACCAACCGGGACCAAAGGCCAAATTTCAGCAGCCCAAAGGCGGGAAGCGGCGACCTTTGGTCGGTTGGTGGCACCAACCGGGACTAAAGGGGTGCATTAGTCCCGGTCGTGGCACCAACCGGGACTAAACCCCCTTTAGTCGGTTGGTGCCACCAACCGGGACCAAAGGCCATGTGCTGCCCCGCCAAATGTTTAGTCCCACCTCGCTAGTTGAGAGGGAGCCGCACCCGCTTTATAAGGTGCGGTGCGGCTCCCTCTCGAGCTCCTCTCTAAAGCAGGCCGGGCCTAACTCGCCATCTCGCTTGTGGGCCTGCTAGGCCTTCCGCGGGCTGAATCTGGCCCATAGGGTTTCTAGTCGTATTCAGGCCGTGGGGGCCCGATGAGGTGGCACTTTTTTTGCTTTTTATTTTATTTCTTTTTGCTTTTAGTTTTAGAAAAAATATAAACTTTGTGTTAGTGCCACTAGTTTTAAAATTCGAAAACATTTTTTTTTGTTTTCTTTGTTGCTTTATTTATTTTATTTTGTTTCTACTTACAACAAAATACTTATTGTTGCTATTTTTATTTTTTTTCAAGTTTTTTTGTTTTGTTTTCTGCATTATTTATTTTCTTTTGGTTTTTGCTTTATTTTTTAATTCTTTTTGCTTTTAGGTCAGCAAAATTATAAACTTTCTGTTAGTGCTTTTAGTTTTAGAAAAAATATAAACTTTCTGTTTGTGCCATTAGTTTTAAAATTCGAAAACACTTTTTTTGTTTTCTTTGTTGCTTTATTTATTTTATTTTGTTTCTACATACAACAAAATGCTTATTGTTGCTATTATTATTATTTTTTCAAGTTTTTTTGTTTTGTTTTCTGCATTATTTATTTTCTTTTGGTTTTTGCTTTATTTTTTAATTCTTTTTGCTTTTAGGTCAGCAAAATTATAAACTTTCTGTTAGTGCCATTTGTTTTAGAACAATTATAAACTTTCTGTTTGTGCCATTAGTTTTATAAAATTTGAATTCTTTGAAATTTGTGTGAATCACAAGTTTGTGAGCTCAACAAAGGCGAGAGGGACGGGCTTATAAACCGGTGTGAGCGCCCTTCGGTTGGCGAGGTTTTCAAATTCATAGTTTTCAAATGAACTCTGAAAAAGTTGGCATAGCATGTTCATGAACAAAACGGACAATGGTATCATACTCGTGTGTTACAAAGTTGGCATGGTATCATCATAATCGTTGCGGGAGAAAGTCTTCACTTTTTCTTCGCTTGTGTCGTTTGCTTAGGACTTAACGGTTCGTCAGTGTACCCAAGATTTTTCAGATCCACTGTTGTCATTCCGCATCGTGGGTCTACCTGCACTTCGCCTCTGACAGATTGATCCACTTGCACTTAAACAAAGGGACCTTAAAATCTACTCCGTAGTCAAGTTCCCATATGTCTACTATGTAACCATAATATGTGTCATTTCCCTTGTCGGTTGCTGCATCAACAGCGGACACCGCTGTTTTGGTTGGTGCTCTTTTCATCTTGGTCAATCATGTAAAATGTATTCCCATTTATCTCGTATCCTTTCCAAATCATTACTGATCGAAGATGGTCCCTGGACAACAAGTACAACTCATCACAAACAGTGTTGTCACCTCCGAGACGTGTTTCCAACCAACCGCTGAAAGTCCCGATGTGTTCACATGTAATCCAGACGTCAGACCGCTCCGGGTGTTTGGAGCGCAGACTGTTCTTGTGTTCATCGACATACGGGTCACCAAGGTAGAGTTCTCAGAGAACTGTAGTGTGCTTGAGACCAAGAATATCCGTCCTGCATATTATTGAGTCTCTTCCAAGCGTGCCTTTTTCCAAGTCAGTCTCCCCTCATACCGCGATTTAGGGAGACCTATCTTATTAAGGCCAGGAATGAAGTCAACACAAAACCCGATGACATCCTCTCGCTTGATGGCCCATGGAGATGCTTCCTTCTGGCCTAGCACGGCCATTACTTAACATATTTCTTTAGGACTCCCATGAACCTCTCAAAGGGGTACATATTGTGTAGAAATACGGGCCCCAGAATGACAATCTAGTCGACTAGATGAACTAGGACGTGCGTCATGATATTGAAGAAGGATGGTGGGCACCAGCTCGAAACTGACAAGACATTGCGCCACATCACTCCTTAGTGTTGGTACGATTCTAGATCGATCACCTTCTGAGATATTGCATTGAGGAATGCACATAGCTTCACAATGGCTAATCGGACGTTTTCGGTAGAAGCCCCTCAATGCAACCGGAAGCGATTGCGTCATAATCACGTGGCGCCATGAGACTTTAGGTTACGGAACTTTTTCTCCGGCATATTTATTATTCCCTTTATATTCATTTAGAAGCCGCTTGGGACCTTCATATCGAGCAGGCATTGAAAGAATATTTCTTTCTCTTCTTTCAGAAGAGCGTAGCTGGCGGGACCTTCATATCGCTTCGGAGGCATGCCCTCTTTTCGCGGTAAGCGTTGCAGGTGTGTCCTCTCGTGCCTCGTGTGTATCTTTTGTCTTCCCATACACGCCCAAGAAGCCTAGCAGGTTCACGCAAAGGTTCTTCGTCACGTGCATCACGTCGATCGAAGAGCGGACCTCTAGGTCTTTCCAAAGAGGGTAGGTCCCAAAATATAGATTTCTTCTTCCACATGTGTGCGTGATTCTCAGCGTCATTAGGAACAGCTAGTCCGCCGGGACCCTTTCCAAAGATTACGTGTGAATCATTGACCATAGCAAGTACGTGATCACCGGTACACATGGCGGGCTTCTTCCGGTGATCTGCCTCGCCTTTGAAATGCTTGCCTTTCTTTCGACATTGATGGTTGGTCGGAAGAAATCGACGGCGGCCTGTGTACACATTCTTCCCGCAGCTTCCTGTATATACTATCGGTGTCAAGTAAACAGTGTGTGTATGCGTGGTATCCCTTGTTTGTCTGTCCCGAAGGTTACCGAGAGCGGGCCAATCGTTGATGGTCACGAACAGCAACGCCTTTAGGTCAAATTCCTCCTTTTGTGCTCATCCCACGACGCATACACCGCTTCCATTCCACAGCTGTAAAAGTTCTTCAACTAATGGCCTTAGGTACACATCAATGTCGTTGCCGGGTTGCTTAGGGCCTTGGATGAGAACTGGCATCATAATGAACTTCCGCTTCATGCACATCCAAAGAGGAAGGTTATACAAACATAGAGTCACGGGCCAGGTGCTGTGATTGCTGCTCTGCTCCCCGGAAGGATTAATGCCTTCGCCGCTTAAAGCAAACCATACGTTCCTTGGGTCCTTTGCAAACTCATCCCAGATTTTCTCTCGATTTTTCTCCACTGCGACCCGTCGGCGGGTGCTCTCAACTTCCCGCCTTTCTTACGGTCCTCACTGTGCCATCGCATCAACTTGGCATGCTCTCCGCTTCAAGCAGACGTTTCAACCGTGGTATTATAGGAGCATACCACATCACCTTCGCAGAACCCTCTTCTGGGAGGCTCGCCACAACATCACTGTGGTCATCTCAGATGATCTTATATCGCAATGCACCGCATACCGGCATGCGTTCAGATCCTTGTAGGCACCACGGTAGAGGATGCGATCATTAGGGCATGCATGTATCTTCTCCACCTCCAATCCTAGAGGGCATACGACCTTCTTTGTTGCGTATGTCTTGTCGGGCAATTCGTTATCCTTTGGAAGCTTCTTCTTCATTATTTTCGGTAGCTTCTCAAATCCTTTATCAGCACATTCTCTGCCTTCCACCGCAGCAATTCGAGTACTACCGAGCTTTGTGTTGCCATCTTCGCAATTGGGGTACAACCCTTTTTGTGATCCTCTAACATGCGATCGAACTTCAGCTTCTCCTTTTGACTTTCGTGATTGTGTCCTTGCATCGACAATGACCCGGCGGAGATCATCATCATGGGGCACATCGTCTGGTTCCTCTTGATCTTCAGCACTTCGCTGCAGCACCATCGTGCACATCGTCTGCATCTTCATGTTCAAGAGCATCACCGTATTCAGGGGGCACATAGTTGTCATCGTACTCTTCTTCCTCGCCGCCTTCCATCATAACCCCTATTTCTCCGTGCCTCGTCCAAACATTATAGTGTGGCATGAAACCCTTGTAAAGCAGGTGGGTGTGAAGGATTTTCCGATTAGAGTAAGACATCGTATTCTACATTTAATGCATGGACAACACATAAAACCATTCTTCTTGTTTGCCTCACCGCTGAGAAAAGCATGCACGCCTTAATGTACTCGGAGGTGTGTCTGCCACCGTACATCCATTACCGGTTCATCTGCGTGCATTATATATAATTAAGTGTGTCAAAAATCATTACAGAACATCATGAATAGATAATTAAGTGACCAAATTAATAGAAGTTCATCATCACATAAAAACCAAAGTACATACATAGTTCTCATCTAACAACATAAAGCTCTGCAGAGCATCTAAATTAATTAAACCATACATTGAAACTATGTAAAACATTTCAATGTGAAAACAAATACGATCATAATCGCAACCAAGGTAACAACTGATCCAACGGCATAATGATACCAAGCCTCGGTATGAATGGCATATTTTCTAATCTTTCTCATCTTCAAGCGCATTGCATCCATCTTGATCTTGTGATCATCGACGACATCCGCAACATGCAACTCCAATATCATCTTCTCCTCCTCAAGTTTTTTTATTTTTCCTTCAAGAAATTGTTTTCTTCTTCAACTAAATTTAACCTCTCGACAATTGGGTCGGTTGGAATTTCCGGTTCAACAACCTCCTAGATAAATAAAATCTATGTCACGTTGGTCGGCATAATTTTCATAAACAATAGATGAACCAATAGTTATGAAAAGATAATATATACCACATCCGAATTATAGATGTGACGAGGGCCGACGGGGCGGATAACAAAAACATCGCACTATATAAGATGCAATAATAAAAGTAAGAAAATAATACAAGTAAGAATATTTTTCCTTTCAGAAAGAAGATAAGAACAAGAGGCTCACCACGGTGGTGCCGGCGATGAGATCGGCGCGGGTGATCGACGGCGGTGAAGACGGGGACGGGGCGTGACGGACCGCTAAACCTAGACAAATATTGAGGACAATGGAGGTTGGAGGTCGAGCTTGGAGAGGAGAAAGCTTAAGTAGTGTGGCTCGAGCATTTCATCGAACACCTCATGTGCATAGGAGGTGAGCTAGAGCACCACAATGCCCCCCTCGCCGGCAAGAGAAAAACAGAGCAATGGAATGCTCTGCTCGCGAGCGAGGGGTATATATAGGCAGCACTATTGGTCCCGGTTCATGGCATGAGGCGGGACTAAAGGGAAGCCTTTGGTCCCGGTTCATGCCACGAACCGGGACCAATAGTCAGTGGCCAGGAGCCAGACCATTGGTCCCGATTCGTCCCCACCAACCGGGACCAAAAGGTCCCGGACGAACCGGGACCAATGGCCCACGTGGCCCGGCCGGCCCCTCGGGCTCACGTAAGGGCAAATAGCTCCATTGGTCCTGTTACGATTGAACAGGACTAATGGGCTAAATCGCCTCGACGAAAAGCCCTTTTTCTACTAGTGGTCGGCCAGTTTGAGGCCTTGAGTTGTTGTGTGGGCTGGACCTGAATATGTATATATATATATATATATATATATATATATATATATATATATATATATATATATATATATATATATATAGGACAAATGTTTCCTACAAGCAGTGGTAGTTACCACCACTTGCGTTTTGTATTTGTATGTAGTATCTGTTAAACCGAGAGTATGTATGTGTAGTATGTAGTATATAACAATGATTAGGTAGTATATATACTAATTTTTAGGTAGTATGTACCATTTTTGAGTATGCTCTTTTTACGTACAAATATGTACGTATTTCATAAATATAACAAAAACTATGGGCTCATATGCAATTTTTTCACGTAACTTGCTTTTTAAATATCTTAGATATAGTATATTAACATATTTAAAATAATAAAATAGTATATATAGTACCACTTGGTAGTATATGAGATATGTGGGGTAACTACCACCGGGTGGTAGGATGGATTTTCCCTATATATATATATATATATGTATATATAATTTTTTTTGTCCCAAAATCATTGGTATTTCATGGAATACCAGGGAATACCCCTGGCTCCGCCATTGATATTTGTGGGTGTATCAGTGGTGCAAGCGCATGGTTTTCTTGATCGGATCATAACAGTTTTCCCATCGCGTCATTCTGATTCATCCCAATCGAATTGAACCCTTACCTTGTTACCGAGAGAGTTTTTCGCGGGTGCTTCATTGGCTTTCCCTTCATGGCTGACAACCTTTCTGGTACCGAGGGGTGAGGGGATCCACAGATACGGCGCTTTTGAATTCCTAAAGGGATAGGATAGTTCTTTCTGAGCTTTAGAGGTCTCCCCTTTAACCTAGTACTCTTAGGAAGACCGGACCATGGATGGAGGT
Organism: Aegilops bicornis; assembly: GCA_021605145.1. NCBI lineage: Eukaryota > Viridiplantae > Streptophyta > Magnoliopsida > Poales > Poaceae > Aegilops > Aegilops bicornis. The sequence goes on along the minus strand of CM038675.1, from coordinate 864,643,118 downwards.
TAGATTTCAAATCGTTTATGTGTTCTCAACACGTTTCCTTTGATTTCTCTGCGGAACTCAAGAAAGCACCACACGAGAGGGGAATAGTGTATGTGACTGGAATTAACGTGAGGAGAGATAGTCACATCAGAGCCCCAGAGCAGAGCATGTACTGTTGTTGTAAACCAGGGCCTCCGTAAGACCATGTGACAAATGATTAAACATTTGTTAACAAATTGTTGGCGCCAAATTCGAGCAATCTAACAGGGTTCTACATCCGCTTCCGTCTGATTTATTTTTTCCAGAGAAAAGAAGCTAGGAGGAATTATTTTTTAGCGAAGCTAGGAGGAGCTAAGTATGGAAATCCCTATTCCCGCCTTCTGCTTACTTTTTTCTTTTTCTAGGAGGAGCTGAGACGGTTCCTGAACTGGTTTCCTTTTTCTATTTGTTTCATAACTTAATTTTCTAATTTTCTTTCAGTTTTTTTATTTTTCATTTTTTTTATTTCTTTCCCTGTTTACTTTTTTCTTTTGTTCTTTTTTCTAAAAATTCATAAATTTCAAAAAATGTGGGTGATTTTATAAAAAGTGTTCATGACTTCAAATTTTGTTCACGTTTTTCCGAAACATATTCAGATAATTTATATATTGTTTGTGTTTTAATATAATGATCTTGTTTGTTAGAATATTTCCAAATTTGCAAAAAAATCACAAATTCAAAAGATGTTCTTGTTCAAAAAAACACATTTTCCCAACATGTTCTTGTTCAAATTCCAAAACATGTTCATAATTCAAAAAATGTTAGAATATTTCCAAATTTGTGAATGTCCAAATGTTTAAAAATGTCCGTGGTTTTCAAAATGTTGAGGAAAGGACTAGGATTTCAAAAACTGTTCGTGGTTTTCAAAATTTCTCCTATTTAAAAAAACTGTTCATAATTCAAAAAATGTTCCTAATATATTCCAAAAATATGCAACATGAGTGAGAAAAGTAGTCATCAAACATAAAAAATTTAAATGTTACTCATGTATTTGAACAATGTTAAACAAGTACAAAAATGTTCTTCCTGCATAGATAAAGTATACAAATGTGTATCAAAAATTGTAAACATGTGTTGAAGTAACAAAAACAAAGAAAAGCGATGAAAACCAAAGAAACAAACACCTCAAAAATGAGGAAAAATGAAAAAACCCGAAGAAACCCATGAATACCAATGAGAAAACAAAGAAAACCCAAGAAAAATAAAACAAATAACAAAGAAAGAAAGAAGGAAAAGAAAAAAAACCAGTGAAAGCCGAGAAAAGAAACAAAGAAACCAAATAGAAATCATAGAAAAGGAGAAAGAAAGAAAATAGTGTAAACATAGAAAAGAAATGAACAAAATCGATGAAAAAAATCAAAGAAACCAGAAAAACGGAAGAAAAAATAGTCAGAAAAAACAAAAATACTGAAAGAAGAAACAAAATAAAACTAAAACAATAAAAATGGAAAACAAATACAGCGGGCGAGCGAACCAGCGGGAAAACGCGTTAAATGGACCGGCTCGTAGCTACGGACCTTTCAGGCGAAACGAGAGCTACATACTCGCTATAAGTGAAGCAAGTATATAGCTCTTGCAGTGTTTCCTAGGCTCGATCCGATCCCAGATTCATTCCATTTCAGCTCTAAGAATGGGCTTCTCTAAATTCCCTAAACAAAAGAATGAGTTGCGCTAATGCGCAGCTCTGCCATACTCCTCTTGAAAAAAAAGTAGACGCTCACGCGACAGGAAGCTCCTGTTTCGGCGCCCTAAGCGAGTGAACAGGTTCCTAGCACTCACGCACCCTCCGCGGTGGGCTGGTCCAAGAAGAAGGCAAATGCTTGACTGGGATCCCTGATCGCTAAACTGTGTTTGACCGGCTGCAGTTGACTAGTTGATTGTTTAGCTATTGACTTTTGAAGAAAAAATTCAAAAATTTCGTGAATTCAAAAATGTTCACGGATTTTGTAGAAAAGTTCACGGATTTGAAAAAAGATAAAAAAAATAAAGAAAATATTAATTTTGAAGAAAAAACAGTTCACCAAATTTGAAAAATAGTTCAACATATTTGGAAAAAAATATCAACTTGAAAGAAATTCACTGTTTTAAAAAGTTCATCGAACATAAAAAAAGTTCACCAAACTTGAAACAATGTTCATTGATTTTGAAAAGGAAGTTTCATACAAAAATTGGGCATTTTGAAAATAATAATAAGAAGAATAAAAAGAAAAAAAAAAGAGAGGAAAAAGGATATAAGCTCACAAGAAGTTAGTTTAATCTGTAGTGTTCGTAGTAGTGCTCAAATCTGTGGTTAGTGCAGTTTAGACAGAAAGAGGAGTTCGCGTGTTCGAATCAGTTCACATGCAAAGTAGGGGAGCAGAAAAGGAGAAAACACGGAAAATGGGCCAGCAGGGGGTTGTGCCCGTTTGCGAGAAGCGAAGTAACGGGCGCTTAATAAGGCATCGTATAGGAAATGCCCATGCAACAGTGGTGAGTAGCTCAGTTGCGCTCGCGCCTTAAGAGCATCTCCAACAGCATTTCTATTTTAAGGCATGAAAAGTGGGTGGAGTAAAAAGTTTAGGCACGAGAACGCGTTTTTTGGGCAAGAGCAGGCGCCATCTCCAACAGCAGCCCTAAAATAGGGCTCCCAGATGAGTCAAAAAAAAAAGAAGAACTAACATTTGAACTACTTCGATCACATTTCATATTCCAAACAACGTTTGATCGAAGTATAAATATGCAAACTACAAACATAGTTCAAATACTACATGCCACTTTAAGCTACGAACTTAAACTACGATAAGCACTACTATAAACACTACAGATTATCCCAAACGGTATCAAAGGAGTCATCGCTCTCAACGTCGACCACGCTGGAGCCTCCTGCATTCTTCTTCTTCTTGCCCTGTGATGACAAAGGCCCTGCCTCGTCATCTTTCTTGGGCAGCCAAAAAAAGGCTGTTGTTGGAGACGCTGTCTAAGAATCTGCATCACACATTGGCGCGTTGCATTACAAAAACATTTACATTTCCGGACATATTTTAACTAACCTATCCAGACTATGCTAAAACTAGTCTAAATGCTGGCCACGGCAGATCTCCACTCCCGACATGTCTTCCTATGTAAGGCAACCCGCTCATCGGATTGCCGTGAGCTCCGGAAGGATATACTTCAACTGTGAGCAGCTTCAATGCCGGCTCCAGTGAGCGGTCGCGTTTGCTCTGGGCCGACATGAATGCAGGCACCTGGCTACGGGGCAAAAAAACGTGTGGGCACGGGAGAGGGGTTTTTTGTGGGCCAGGCAGTCAAAGGCGACCGCGGCACCGGTCCGGATGCTTGCACCCCCTCCCACACACACACACACACGGTGCATGCGTTTATTTCTGTTTTGCGGGAAAAATCAAGTCTCGGTTGGCTGACCGCTATAGGCCCACGTTGAATAGCAGAACATGTTTGAACCACACAGTCCAGAGAGTTGTGGACAATTTGAGGATCGGCGTTGGAGATGCTTCGAACGGCTGATTGCAACTCTCAAACTTGACACGCCACACAGATTGAACGGTGGTTAATTACGTTCCTTGGCTCCTAAGGATCCATGCATGACTATAACAAGAAGTTTGTCAATTTTTCTCAACTGCAACTTGTCTTTACCTTTCTTCTATGTTGGTGTGCGCGGATACTGGAGGCGCCTCCACCATCCATTGTTGTTTATAGTTGTCGAGTTCTTTTCAAAGCTTTACTACTATACAACTGAAAGAAAAATAGGCTCATTTTCTCTCTTTTTTGGATGGAGCGTTTTTTTTTTAAAGAGAGAGTGAGGGTTGGTGCTAAATAAAAAGAAATATATTTTGGTGCCCTTGACCGGTGCAAGCCCAATACGAGAGATGGGTTTCTTTCAAGTTCCTTTTTTTTTTAGGGTGGGGTTTCTTGGTCTGAAAAAAAAAACTCTCCTTTTCTTCCCGCGGTGGCGGCGGCCACACCACCTCCACCACTCCTAGCCTCCTCGTCCTGGATGGGGCTCCCCGACGGAGAAGACAAAGCCGACCTCTCCCCCGACGACTCGCCCTGGAGCGACAGCGACTGGTCCGAGGACGACGACGACGAGGTGGCCCGCCCCACTTCTCCATGTGTCCTCCACTTCGTACTTCGAGTCTGATCCTTTATTACGCCTAATTTTCTTCGGATTAGCGCTGACCGTTCGAGGACACCGGCGAGGCTTCCGACGCTGAGTCCAATGGCCCGGAGGAGGAGGAGGAGAACGATGATCCCGCCGCGGCACAAGAGAGCGACTCCTCCGAGGACGAGGTGCTGGTGCAAGTTTGGACCCATTAAACCCATCAAGTGTGGCCATAAGGTCAACTCCACCGCGCGACCCCAAACGGATGTCCGTTTTGTCCGGATTCTGTCCGCTTGGTTAGGGCAATGGAGTCGTGTCCGGGCATGTCCTGGGATGTGTGGCCGTGCGCCCAGCGCGCGGCCGCATCCGTTTGCCCCATTTTGCCCGCCTCCATTTTAAAAAGAGAGCAACGTTTCAAATGCCAAGCCCTAGTTCATCAGGTCAGCGGCCGGCAACAGAGCCAGCGGCCTACACGTCCATCGCCGGCAACACAACCAGCGACCGGCAACACAGCCAGCCTCCAAAATGAATAGTTGTCCTCACCGGCAACACAGCCAGCCTTTAAAATGAATAGTTCTCCTCGCCGGCACACAGCCAGCGGCTCAGCAGGCGGGCGGCACCCACGCCAGCCTCCAAAAAGAACGGCCACGGCCGATCAGACGACCTAGTTCAGGCCGTCGGCGTCGAACATCTCCTTCTGCCTGGCCTTGAACCAGCCCCTCGTCTTCTCGCTCATCTTGGACAAGTCAACGCTCACGATCGCAAGGGCCACCTCCTTTGCTTTGGTTGCGGCATTGGTGGCCTCGATGTCGAGCTGCCTCTGCCTGGCCGAGACATTGGCGGCCTCGATGTCGAGCTGCCTTTGCCGGGACGCCTCCTCCATGTCGATCTTCCTCCTCTTCGCCACCTCCTCCATCTCAAGTTTCTTCCTTTGAAGCTCTAGGTATTGCTTCATTTGCTCGTCCTTGCTTTGCTGCTTCTTCTCGTCCCGATTATCCTTTTGAGACATCATGCCATGCAAAGTCTCGTGCAAGGCCATGGATGAGGCATCACGTATGTCGTCCACCTTGGAGTTGGTCTTGCCCCTCGGCCTCTTCAACGCCTCGCCATCTCCACCTCGGCGAACTTGGCCGTCTTCTTGCCTCTCTTCCTTTGAAGTTCACGGTATTGATCCTTGAACTTAGGGCAATTGTTGATGATCGTCCAACAATGCGTAAGAGTGAATGGCTTGTCATTGTGTCGGGCCTTGAATGCTTCCAAAGATTGAAATGCCTACACCACATGATCAACGACAATTGAACTTGCAAACATATACAAGGCCGAAGTCTCACATGGCCGTAGCAAGGAAAGGACTAGGATAAGGAGAGCATACCATGTCCCCAACACCAAGACCACTCACGGGTCGTGCTTCAACGCTCTCAAATGCGGCGCAATACTTGTTACCCTCTTGTTGGATGAACAACCACCTATTTTGAATCGAGGTGATGCCACGATTGCTTGTCATTTGGTAGGGCTCAAACATCTTCCTTTCATGGAATATTTTGTGGACTCTCGTCCAAAAAATAAGGCCCTTTTGTTGCGCGTCGGTCTTCGGATCTTGACTAATCTCCATTCAACATTGGCAAATCAACTTGTCCTCATCTTGTGTATATGAACCCGTGCGAATGCTCTTCCTCCTCTTTTGTGCTTCTGCTCTTTGGGTGAGCTCGTCGATGAACAATGGCTCGCCACCAATATTAATGTCATTGCTTTCTTCTTCATCACCAGCACCTTCGCAATAGATGTCATCGTCTTCATGCCACGACTCACCATGGTCGTAGTCAGCACGGTCGTCGGCCTCTTCATCGGGAACATACTGGGCGCGGCCATCCTGACTTTGGGTCTTGTCGGGGTCGTAGGCACGGCCCTGCCCACCCTCGTAGATCACATCCTCCATGAACTGGTTGTAAAAGGGGTCGCCGACGGCGTCGGTGTTGGCATTCCGTCGAACAAGACGGGGGATGGCATGGTGCCCGTGAACGGTGGCCGTGATTGCTTTCTTTGCATCTCAACGGACGGCCGGCCGCCGCTGCTGGACCCAGGCGTGACGTTGAGGTCGATGACGGCCAAGGGGCGCGGGATGGATGGCGCGATCACGCCAACGTCTGGCGACCCCGAGAAACGGGTCTGGCCGTCGTGCCTTGGCGGGGGAAAGCCGGGAGACATAGGCGTGGTCCGCGACGTCGGCGACTGGCAGTGTGGAGGCTGGGCGGACGACGAGCCTGTGCTCGCCGGGCCGACGACCGCTGCAGGGAAACTGGCCGGAGGGCACATGTCAAGCATGAGGAGGGCGTGCGCTTTGTTGACGATGTCCTCCTTCTCGTCGACCGTGGCCTTGCGCCGCGCGGCCTCCATCGCATCGCGCTCCGCAGCGAACTTGGTCGCGGCGGCATTGACCTTGACGACCGCCCTCCGGCCCCTCCTCTTTGCCGATTCCGCGTCCAACTTGGCGATCTCCTCCGGCGTGCATTCCGACCGCGGCTTCCTTCGCGCCTTGGTCGCCTTCTTCTTCACCTTTCCGGGTGGGTCGACGGCAGGCCGCGGGAATTCGGCTGGGCGTCGGCCATGGACGGGGGAGGGAGGGGCGGCGGGAGGGACGTGGGAGGGTTTGGGGAAATGGCGCCAAATGGGGCGGCCGGGGGGTTTTGCATTGTGCCATCGACAGGCGGGCCAGGGGAGGACAAGCGCGCGCGTCCCGCCCGTTCGCGCGTTGTCTGTTTCACCCCAAAATCGGCGCAAACTTGGGCCGGGGATGGATCGAAAACGGACAAAAGTCTGTTTGCTCCCGCGTGCTGGGCCGTCTGGTTTGTCCCTTTTACCCCAAATGCACGAGGCCGGACAGGATGGAGTCGCGCGGTGGAGTTGGCCTGAGGGTGGCCAACCAGCTATACCACACATGTGTGGCATAGCTGGTTGGCCACCCTTGTGGCGACGCTTGATGGGTTTAATGGCGTAAGCTGGTTGGCCACAGTGAAAAATATTTTGGAAAAAATGTGAAGGTGAGGAATTTTTGAAATACTTTTTTTTAAATGGAGGTGAAGACTCACGTATTTCTTTTAAATGAAGGACTATGCAAAGTGGCACTCGTTCCTACTTCTTTTTAAGATGGAGATGAGGATTTTTTTTTCTAAAATGTTTTTTAGATAAAAGCGAGGACCTCATATATATTATTTTGTAAAGAAAAATATATGCACAATTTTCTCAAACGGCGCCACAGGGTCGCCTCCCAAGCACTAGTGCATGTCATGTGTGGTTGCCGCGCCCAAGTCCTAGACATTTAGACAAAGCACAAGCATGTACAGTAGATGCTTTTGAGCTGTGGTCACGGGGGCGGCCAGCCCTTGCATGCATGCATGTGGAGTCAATCGTCTTCTGATCGAGACGGCCGGGCTGTGCCAGTCTACACGCACGCGGTGGCTTCGGCTTCGACCCATCAGTCGACGTCCGGCCATGATCGACTTGATCGCCGCTTCTGCCTTTTGATGAGCTACCGATAAATTAAACGCATTCGACTAGTGTGACTAGTGTACGAAGAGATTATGCCTTGGGTGCTCACAGTTCCTTTTTCTTTTGGGGGGGTGGGGGGGGGGGGGAAGGGGGGGTGCTCACAGTTTCTCATGCCCAACTCTGCGCATGCAGGATTATTACCATCAAAGTTATGTTCAATTTTGATTATGGTCTTGATATTAGTTCTTGTTTGGATGAGTTGGCAAACTTTTTTGTTAACTCTAGTTCATTTCGGCGCCATGAGGCCAATTCTAGCTTCTCCAGCAACAATGGTTCAATTCTCTATCCAATATTAGCCAAACCATAGGCAAGCAAAAACCTAACCAGGCAAAATTTTGGTAAAGTAAAATCGGGCACAGGCCAAACACACGCATGCTTAGCTCTGCGATGGCAATCAATTGCCCCAAGCATGTCAGGCCATCCTCGTTATTTCACTCGAAGCCAAAAGCCTCTTGGTACCGCGGTTGCCCCGTCCCGCCCCAGGACCAGCGCCGAAGCTAAGGAAGCCCCGCCGGCGTCGGCCTGGCTTTGCTCGGCCACGCCCTGTGATGACGGCGATGGAGGAGGCGCGGGGTGGAGGGAGCTTGTGGCGGCGGCGGCTGAGGTGCCCTCCCCGTCGCATGGGAGGCGACGAGGGAGGGGAAGGGGGATTGTTTTCCTTATCCCGCTTCTGGCGAGTCACCGATCAATTAATCGTGTTCCATTAGTGTGACTAGTGGACGTAGAGATCATACCTTGGGTACTCGCAGTTTCTCGTGGTCAACTCTGCGCGTGTACGTTGCCTTCGGAAGAAGTCTATCCTGCCTAAATTTTGATCATGGTCATGATATTAGTTCTTGTTTGGATGAGTTGGCGACTTTTTGCCAACTCTGGTTCATTTCTCTTAAATCAATGTTAGCCAGATCATGAGCAACCGCTCCCGAGCTTCATCTTGTTGTGGGCTGCCGAGGGATTCGTTCAGTATGTCCTTATCGTAGTGACCAAACTCGCTCATCGACCGTGGCTCTCCATACGCGGCGTGTAGTTCCACACGCAGAGGGATTTCAAGGCTGTTGTCGTCGGCGTTGTGATTGTTGTTGCCACCGGCGTTGGCGTCACCACCGCCATTCCTAGCATTTGGCATGTCCACCATGTAGATATCGTAGGTCGAGGTCGCCTTCCACTTGCCCGACGGCACCATAGCTGGTAGCGGCTGTCCGCGGACTCGCCGACCTCCTCTTCCGTGTCGGTCGCCCCATCGGTGGTTCCTTTTAAGATCTTCGACGTTGGCAACGAGATGGGTGGTGGTGGCTTGAAAAAAAATCAACTCCTTCCAGCAGCTTCCAGATATTATTTGGCATCGAGATTAGGAGATCTGGCGTCTGCTGCTCCTGAATCTAGTGAGGTGCCAAACTTGAGAAGATCAACTCCTCGCAGCAGTCTGCGATGTACTCCATGTTGCCGAATCTTAAGATTCAACCTATACTGAAGGGCTTGACCTGGACGAGGTGGCCAATCGAGTTGGCAACAAGGGTGACTCCACCGGAGACGAACATATGCCCCATCATAAAGGCCATGCCGGAACCGATCTGAGCGTTGATTCACACTCCCATCGCACCACCAATATGTGTGGAGCCATCCCAAAAACTATCAAAACGAGAGGGAAGGTGACATGAACCGGTCCTCGGAAGCTTCCCTAAACCTCTTGTATCACACTTAATGGGGCAGCTTATTTCATCGATCACTTGGGGCGACGTGAACTACGTTCTCGCATTAAGTGAGACCTACCATTTGCGGTATTACCCGTTGTCCATCGATTCATTCCGTTTCGAGAGTTTTCAACTTTATTTACAAATCAGCCTAGTAACATAATGTGGTGGCGAGTGACCGTCTGGGAGTCATCCGAGAGCTGGAGGTGGCATCGCATTCGGGTGGTCACTGCATGATCCAGAAAGAGATTAAGACCTATAGTTTCAATTTTTCGGCTTGTGATTTTGGCCATTATCGGCTGGCAGGGACTCCCTCCGTTTTAAAATAGATTTACTCAACTTTCAGACTAACTTTAGTTTGAAGCTCAAAGGTTGGCTAGGACGACAACGACTCATAATGTTGGCCGCCATGTGTGGTGTTCGGATCCACCAGCCGATATATTTATTCCTGTGAGCATTAACACTTGAAATAAAGGACGCCATTATCTCGGAAAAAAATTACAAATCAGCCCGATTTTTGGACACGCATGGTACGGCCCAGAGCAGCCGCCTGAAACTCTTCAACTTTGACACGCCACACGGTTTTTTTTTCTTTTTTTTTAGACATACACGCCACACAGATTGAACGGTGGTTAAGTTCCTTGGCTCGTAAGGATCCATGCACGCATGTGTCTATTCTTCCCGCCGAACCGACCAACCTATGGAAAGCCCAAAGTGCCAAAGTCGAAAGCCGCTTTTGGGCGTTCTATCATTATCGATCGGTAGATTATAGACCAAATCAATGTGTCGTCCATCACGTCTCGTCCAGCCCATTCATCACCCGCCCTAAGTTTAACTGCTTGCTTCTTTCTGATGGTGAAAATTCTGTCTAGTGGTGAAAATCTACACGATGAGCCGACGAGACTCGCGCGGCATGCATGCACACCATGTGCATCGGCCGGAGTACTACGTTGATTAATCATGAACCAGTTACGAGTGGCTGTAATAAAGGTGGCAGGCAGGTCTCGGCGCTGGCCTATGATTGGGTACCTTGACCCGCTCGATGGATCCAGAGCCGCCCGCACAGCATGTGACGCCAATGCAACTTTTGCACGCAGAAGAGGATGAAGAGGATTGAACGGCGGTTGGCCAGCCACTCGCCAAGAGTCACCATGGCCCGATCGGACCAGCCTACAGTGCAAAGCCGCTTTTGTTGATGAGTCACTTTCTCCCGCGCGCCGTACGTCGTCCTCGTGGTGTCCATCCATTTCACCAGCCAATGCCAATGAACCGACGTGAATCGAACGTGAATTTCCGTCCCGAGACACGTACGTACGTACGTGTGGCACAGTTTAAACGGTGCAGAGCATATATATATATATATATATGCTCCCTCGGTTTCCATTTTTTGTCATGGTTTTTAGCGACGCACACAACCTTTAAACGGAGTAGAACGAACGAGATAATAAGAGTGAGGAGAGGTGCTAGTGCAAGTTTGGACCCATGCATGGCATGTGTGGTTGCCGCGCCCAAGCCCTGGACAAAGCACAAGCCTGTACAGTAGCTGCTTTTGAGCTTTGGTCACGGGACCGGCCGGCCAGCCCTTGCATGCATGCGTGCATGTGGAGTCGAGCGTCTTCTGATCGATCCACACGTACGCGCTGTCTTCGGCTTCGACCCACCCATCGACGTCCGGCCGGCCATATCATGATCGAGTTAATCACCGCGCCTGCCTTCCGATGAGCCACTCATATCCGACTAGTGTAGTAGTGTGACTAGTTCACGAAGAGATTTACCCACTGATGTTCAACAAGACCATCTTGGAGCTGAGTATGAACTTCGCGGTTCTCAATGGTTCGATGCGCTCCAAAAAATCTATGTGTCATGCTTACATCCTGTTCCGGCTCAACAGGATACCCATTGGTGATGTAACGAAAGTTCTCTACATGGCTCTCTCATTTTCAATGGTCATGTTATGCAAGATGATGCAACATGTCGTTATTCGCCATAGGACCCACATGTTCCAATACTGCGCATGCAGGGCCACGAACAATGGGAAATCGCTGACGCACACCAAAAGCTCTCAAAATCCTTCTTGTCGACTCCTGGCGCATTGCAAAGCGAGATCTCTTGTTGCCTTGAGGATGCGTGATTGCCTTCACGAATGTGGTTCGTGGAGGATAGATGACATCTGCAAGGTAGTAACCCATCATGTACTGACTGCCATTGACAACATAGTTGCAATGAGGGGCATCTCCGATAGCAAGCCTTGTGAACAGTGGTGACCTCGACAACACATTCGGATCATTATGAGAGTCCGGCAAGCCAAATAATAAATGCCAAATCAATAGATCCTCTGATGTGCCCCAGCAACAGTTGTTGGGTCTTTTGAGTGCCTTCCTACTGACTTTTCCATCCCACGGGACAATTCTTCCATGTCCAACATATGCAATTAATTGATCCAAGCATACCAGGCCATCCTCGTTGTTCACCCGAAGCCAAAAGGCCACTCGGTATCTTCACATTGAGTCCCCTGAAATACTCCGCCCATTGGAGCTCAATCATGGCTTATGTGTATCTTCAAACGGCCTTCAAGATTGAATCTTCCCTGATGCGGACATAGTCATCAATGGCGTCGGCCAAACACCCATAGGAAAGCACTCGAACAGCCGTGGTACACTTCATCAAAAGGCTCACTCTTATCTCTCCCGGTGCACTCCTCCTCAGTTTAAACCAATCATCATGCTTCTCTACAGCTTTTGCAACAGTGAGAAAGAAACTTCGATGCATCCGAAACCGCCGACGAAAATACTTCTCCCGATAAGTTGAATTGGAGTTGAAATAATCCTTCATAATCTTCTCACGGCCCTCTGCTCTATCTCGATTGATGTACAAGTGGCCGAACTGCGATCCTAGCCTCGGTTCCCAAAAGTCCTCGTTAACGATCACAATAATGGCCATTACGAAATGATCATCATCTTCTCTCATCGCGTCCGAGTCATCGAAGACCATCTCCCTCAACATCTTCACCTATACCATGCAATATTATAGGTTGAATTTGATTGCAAAAATAGCTAAACGAAATGAAAATAGCTAAAAAAACAAACATAGGGAATTCGTCGAACACTTTGCAGGCGGAGAAGGTGAGAGCACTGATCGACGACGTTGAGCTGAATCCAAAAATCCAAATCTCAGGACGACGGTGACGACTGATGGAGTGATCGCAGTGGGACAGGAGGGGGCGGAGGCAACAACGGAGATTCTTCGGTGCGGGCATGGGGAAGGGAGCAAAAATGATCCTAAAAAGTGGCGTTGATCAAGTATATTAGACTGTCGGGAGAGTCGGAGCTTAAATAATTCATACTCCTCTAAAGACGATAAGGGATCAGTTAGGTCTAGTTTAGCCCCTAAAAAATGAATTTTTTATTTCTCTAACCGGTTTTAAAGAATCGGCTAGAGATGCTGGCAGAAACCAAGTGAGTAAAACAAGGAAAATGCGCTCCCTCGTCCGGCTGATTTCATTTCCATTCCTCTGCCGAAGGTTACCCTGCCAGAGGAGCGGAATGGGGCTGACCCCGAGGTTGTTGTGTTCGGTACACCGTCCACACCATCTCATCTCACGACGCTGTACATGCATTCTTGATTACTTCCGCCTAATCTACGAGTATATATAATACATAAAGCACAAAGCTCTTATTAAAGCCGCTTTCGGGCATTTTGGCCGGCGTACGCTGGATCGCAAGAGGCTCACTAGATAGATCCTGCACTCATCGTGTCCTGTCGACTTGTCCTGTCCACGTCCATCCCTTTTATTTCCCTGATCATGGCCACCGCCCGCCCACCGGTACCCAAACGAACGAACCTACTTCAACTGTTTTCTTGGTACTCATACTAAAATGGCCGTATTCATCCCTGATGCAGAGGTCGGGGAAGTGAAATTCTTTCTCAATTTTAAAGAGCGAACGCCAATCTACTCGTCGGAAACAGGAGGGAAGAAGAAAAGACAGGAAGAGAGCCCGCGGTCGTCCTTCCCCTAGGGAGACTCGGGCGGAGCCAGAAACCTAGCCGCTGCCGCCGCAAACTCCCTCATCCTCTCCCTCCGCCGCCGCCGGAGGACGCAGCCGGGCTAAGCCCGGGGGCAGACGGCGGTGGCGGGGGATCTCCTCTCGTGCGCGTCTCCTGGATGGGGCGGACCCAAGGCGTGTGGTGGCGCGACCGATCTGGGATCTGCGGCGCGGCGGATGGTCGCAAAGAAGCGGCGGAGGCCGGCCCGTCCTCTGACGGCGACGGCTTACGCTGGTGGCGGCCAAAGACGAAGCGGCGGCCATATCGCGGGCGCGGATGGCCCTTCGGGCGGTGGCGGTGGCTGCGGTTGGCGGCGGCCGGCTTGGCTGCGGTGGCGTGTATGCTGCCTTCAGATCGGCGACGGCGGCGTGAAGGGCCTAGTGGTCTCGTCGGCGGCACCTCCGATCAGATCTGTTCTGACCGGTGCAGCCGGCGGTGCTGGTCATCTCTTTGTCAGAGGTGGTCGGCCTGAGGCTGGGTGTTCGGATATCGGTATCCGTCATCTGGCACCAGTCGCGAGTCGGGGAGACGTAGTTGCCGGTAAAACCGAGCCGACGGCGGGCGCTGGCGGGGTTCCACGTCGTTACCTTGATGAAGGCATTGTCATGTGACTACCGTCGACCCACTCAGATCGCTTCCGGGAAACCCTAAGATCCGGTGTTTGTGTCGGACGATGACGACATCAAGGTGTCGCTTTCTCTTTGGGAGCATCGTTTGTGGAGCAACGCTGGAAGTCAGAGGCAGAAGGTGGAGCGGCTTCGTCTTGCACGGAGCTTCGGTGGAGATGTCAAGTCATGCCTGACCGACAGGTGCTACGCTTGGTCATGCCTGGTCGGCAGGTGATACGCACGACAGATCCTCCAAAAATTTTATAAGGTCTTATGAGAATAATTAATAAAGTGGCCGTATACATCGCCCAGATGCAGAGGCCGGAGATCATCCTCCTTTTTAAAAAAAAACTTCAACTGTTTTCTTCCCCTATAAAAGAGAACTGTTTTCTCTTCGAAAGACAAAGGATGTGATGTGTGGACGCGACACAACACATATCACATAGCTGACCATCATATGCAGGTGGACCAAAGAGTCTTCCAGTGCGAGCACGGCAGCGTTCGATTCAGACCACGCTGACGCAAACTTTACACGAGAACTTGACGTCGCAAGTTTGGACGGACCCATGTACTGTGCTACTCCTCCGTTTCTAAATATTTGTTCTTTTAGGATTTTAAATGGACTACCACGTATGAATGTACGTAGACACATTTTTTTTAACATCAATACAGGCACAAGCACTCATATACACGCGCATGCACTCACCCGCTATGAGTGCACACACGCATACCTTATCCTTATGAGCACCTTTCCGGAAATCCGGAAATAAATCCAGGAATAAATGCGAGCACTAGGATTTGAACCCTGGTGGGCTGAGGATACCACAGTCCTTCTAACCATCCAATCTCAGGTTGGTTCGCTACATAGACACACTCTAGAGTGTAGATTCACTAATTTTGCTCCGTACGTAGTTACTTGTTGAGATCTTTAGAAAGACAAATATATTTAGGAACGAAGGTAGTATGTATTTAAAAAGATAGTTTGGGCCCATGCATGCATGCAGGAATTCGGCCGGCCACGTCACGTCCTGTGAAACAATTTGTCTGTCCACGTACACCCCGGGGCCCGACCGAGGAAGCCCCGTGCATGTGGATCCGTTTGCTCGGTTCGTCTGATCTGATCGAGTCCGCCAGTGTCATCGCCACATGCATGCATCCATGTACTCCTCCGATCAAGCACAGTACAAAATCACTCTACCCAACTATTGTAAGTAGAGATTACCACATTACACCCAGTGACCGTTTGATGGCCACTGGCATTTGGCAGTTTTGTATACTCTGCGCGCGCACGTGCCTACTCGGGACGGCACGCTGCTACTAGTACCGGTGTCGCGTGAACATGCCGACTAGTTAAATCTGCTATGGCCTGGCGTCATGAGATTCCGCTCTAGGTTAAGATCACAACCCCAAGCCTGCTAGGCAAAATTGACAAATTTAACCTACAAACGAAATCAAATCACAGAATGAGTTGCCCATGAAACTATTTCATGCGGCTGATCTTTTTATGTGACGCCCGATACGAAGGCGCCACACTACACTGTGCAATGCCTCACAGATAGACGCTACACACCTGACCAGCGTCATCCCCACGACAGCATATGATGAGCAGCCATTAACACCATGATGCACTCAACAACGCGCTACATGGTAGAAGGTCCTATATCTCCGGATGTCTGACAACCCCCTCGCACCAGAAAGCTTCCATAGCTCATCCTCGTTGCTAATGCGACGACAAAGCTCTCTAAAAACGACTGTTAACACCTGGAAGACGCGACCATTACGCTCCTTTCATAGCATCCAGACGATGAGGAGGGAAAGCGAATCAAAACCCTTCCTCCGCTCCTTCGGGATCATCGCACTGCCGGCTGTCCACCACTCCATGAGAGTTGCATCCATGATGGGCACCAACTGGCCGAGGCCGCAGCGCGAGAGGGCAGAGTGCCACACCTCCCTGGCAAAACACACAGCCCAGTGCCAGGCGGTCCGCGGTCTCAGCCTCCCGCTCGCATAACGTGCACATGACATGGGACTGAAGGCCGTCTGTCCGCCGTCCAAATCCGACGCCTCATCGCTAGCCGGGAGTGAAGCTTGCGCTTGGCCGGAGCCCAAGGCTTTCCAAAGGGTCCGACCGCACGGGGACCTCTCGAGGCCAGCAAAGAGCACCTGGTAAGCCGGCCGAGCTCGCAGAATAATAAAATCACCGAGCCTGAGGGTAGCGCAGGAGGGAAAAAAAGAGAGAGAGAAGCAGCTCTCGAGTTTTCACTTCTTACACGTCTACACAAGAGCAATTACGAACCGACATGGCACATGCGGCAGCTCATTTTTGTTTCATTTTTCCCCGCGGTGTGAAAAGGGAGCAGAAAATCGGACGGGCCGCGGCAGGCACGACCGCACGAGCCCTCCTCCCAGGAAAAGCACAGAGACCTGCGCGAGAAACGAGGCCGCAAACGACGACGACGACCATGGCCCACCCACGCATGCTCCCCCTCGCAGCAGCGGCTGTAGCAGAGAAATGACGCTTCTGCCCTCGGCCCACGTCCCTGGCCTCGACGGCGCCCCCACCATGCGTCCAACGGACGACTAGCTTCAGTGGCAGGGCCGTGGTATCGCCGAAGACCCGAGGGGCTGTTCCGTCCGGGGCAGGCGAGGCCGCAAAAAAAGTTTCAAAACCCGGCCAAAACCTTTCCCCCCGTCCCGTCCCGTTACTCCTCCCCACCCACCCCCGCCCCGCCCACACTAGTCCAGCCCCCACTGCCACCCCCACTCCGCCTCCCTCCGCCTCCGCCTCCGCCTCGCCGCCGGCCGGACCTAGGGTTTCCTCCCTCCTCTCGCCGGCACTGCCGCTGCGGCCGATTTACTGAGGGCCTTTTGGACTCGGATTTGTTGGTGGGGGCGGCAGGGATTTGAGGGGTAAGGGAGGGCAAGGGCGCGATGGCGGCGCCGGGGGGGAGGAGGGCGGACTTCTCCTCGGCCGCGTCGCCGGGGGGGCCGTCGCCGGCGGGGGCCTCGTCCGCGGGGAGGCGGCTGCTACGCACGCAGACGGTGGGCAACATGGGGGAGTCCATCTTCGACAGCGAGGTCGTGCCCTCCTCGCTCGTCGAGATCGCGCCCATCCTCCGCGTCGCCAACGAGGTCGAGGCCGGCAACCCGCGCGTCGCCTACCTCTGTAAGCACGCCCGATCTACTTCTTCACCTAGGCCCAATCTAGTAAGTAGAATTTGCTTGCCATGGGAGGAAGCATGATTTGCTCGTTGCGCTTCCGCTCAGGCCGCTTCTACGCCTTCGAGAAGGCCCACCGGCTCGACCCCACCTCCAGCGGCCGCGGCGTGCGCCAGTTCAAGACCGCGCTGCTGCAAAGGCTCGAGAGGGTAATTTTTTTTACCACCACTCATCTTCTAGTATTTATCATCTTCATTCATTCGTGTTCCCCAATTTATCACTTCTGGCCGGGGACAAGGAATGCGAGCTTCTAATTGACTGCTTGAGCTCGCTGTCTGTGCAGGAGAACGACCCGACGCTCAAGGGGAGGGTGCACCAGAGCGACGCGCGCGAGATGCAGCGCTTCTACCGCGAGTACTACAAGAAGTACATCCAGGCCCTCCAGAACGCCGCCGACAAGGCCGACCGGTGAGACAGCCGCTTCTCCCGCCCGCCGCTCTAAGCGTGGTTATGTTCACAGTTAACTGCTGGCTGCCCTGTCTATCAGATGGCAAGGCCCATTGCTTGCTGTTTGTCAATAATGTGATTATTCTTACTGCTTGATTCATCAGTGCCCTGCTCACGAAAGCGTACCAGACTGCCGCGGTCCTGTTTGAGGTCTTGAAAGCCGTTAACGTGTCGCAGTCCGTTGAAGTCGATCAGGCGGTGCGTAATCGACTGGCTTCTTTTGTTACTATATATATATGGGTTCTGTCGCCTTCCTTTGCTCATTGTGAAATATCATCCGCTTTTTCATCTGCTTTCTTGTGGCGTGTGTTTGTTGGTGCGCAGATTCTGGACACGCACAACAAAATCGAGGAGAAGAAGAAGCTCTATGTGCCTTACAATATCCTGCCTCTCGACCCCGAAAGTACCGATCAAGCTATAATGCAAAACCCAGAGGTTTCCTTCTATATCTAGTCTCGTTGCAACAAATGCCGCCTTAAAGCTCATTAATTGTCTCTTTCACTGAGTTGCTCCTTATATTTTGTAGATTCAAGCCGCTGTCTACGCTCTTCGCAATATAAGAGGCCTGCCGTGGCCCAAGGACAAGGAGCAGGAAAAGAAGCAGGAAAAGAAGCCTGATGAGAAGAAGACCGATAGAGATCTTCTTGACTGGCTTCAGGCGATGTTTGGGTTTCAGGTAACGGTGTATGAGATGGTTTTATTTGTCTGTGGCACTGCGTGTTTACATGTGTTTTATCCTGAAAATGCACATCATCTAATCTTGAGTCACTCTTTGCAGAAAGATAATGTATCCAATCAAAGGGAGCATCTCATCCTGCTACTTGCAAATGTGCACATAAGGCAGATACCAAAGCCTGAACAGCAATCTAAGGTTCTTGTTTATCCGTCTCAACTTATTTTGGGAGGAACTGAGCATGTTTGTTTGTGTCTTTCTTCATGTGCCTGCAAGTAATGTGAAGATGGATTGTTGTGTTTTTCTTTCCAGTTGGATGACAGGGCTCTGGATTATGTAATGAAGAAGCTATTTAAGAGTTATAAGATGTGGTGCAAGTACCTTGGCCGCAAAAGCAGTTTATGGTAGGTTCAATGAAGTCCAACAATTCGTTTTTTTTTTCTAAGTTCAGTTATGGCCTACTTCTGCCGTGATTGATACCAATATTAAATCTCTTCATGAGTTACCGTTTAACTCAACGTCTGGACCAATTAATGTGTAGGTTGCCAACTATCCAACAGGAAGTTCAGCAACGCAAGCTTCTCTATATGGGTCTCTACCTTTTGATTTGGGGCGAGGCGGCTAACTTGAGATTCATGCCAGAGTGTCTTTGCTACATATACCATCATGTAAGATCAACTTCTATTTCGCAGATTACGCATATTGTCATATATTTTTGTATATGTTCGGCCATTGTCCTATTAATTCTTCAAACATGATACCTGATCAATTGGTCTAAGAATTTGATGTTGAATACTACAATTCAAAATCAGTTTTTTGTGCGGAATTTCATTGATCGTAATAGTCACAGTTAGCCTACGTATGTCCAAATGACTACTCTTGGTAGCAAGGATATTACATACTATATTCCTGTGATATATTTATTGATAACCGCACATTGTGAGCTTAGCTATTGTAAAATTCATATTCATGACAATGGAGAAAAATGTTGTTTGAAAAAAAATGCTAATCGGGGGATGCTTTTGTGTTAATAGTTAGTACATTGCTCAAGTCTGTACGTTGTATTTTCTGGTGCCATCATATTTATTGGTAAGAATTCTGTTTCTGATCTTCATATAGATGGCTTTTGAACTCTATGGTATGTTGGCTGGAAACGTGAGCCCAATGACTGGTGAAAATGTTAAACCAGCTTATGGTGGTGATGAAGAGGCATTCTTGATGAAAGTTGTGACTCCGATATACAGGGTTATAGAGGAGGTATAGTTGTACATTCGTATTCAGACTGTTTTTCTTCTTTCCATTTCAAGCCTGATTGTTAAATTCTGAAATTCTGCAGGAAGCTCACAGGAGCAAGACAATGAAATCAAAGCACTCACACTGGAGGAACTACGATGATCTAAATGAGTACTTTTGGTAAGTAGCAGTCGTATTTAGTTGTTGCCTTCAATATATTGCGCCCCTGATTTTGATGGAAGTCATCAATTTATTCTTGTGTTGCTTTTCAGGAAAGTTGACTGCTTCCGGCTTGGATGGCCCATGAGAGCTGATGCAGATTTTTTCAAAACTCCCAAATTTGCTTATCCTAATCGTCTGAATGGAGTATGTTTCTAGATACTAATACCTAACATTATTGCAATTTCTTTCGTGTCAACTGTGAACACATTGATAGTTGCCTGTGATATAATAATACAATTCACCAGTGCTTAAGTCTTCATGAATTGAACTTGATAATAAGATATTCTGATCACATGCTGCATGTTTGTTTTCTGTTGACAATGGATTCGATAATGCACACTGCAGCTAGATTTGTTCTGCTTGTTTTTCATGTCTTTGCTTTGTCTGTTAAGTTGTTAAGCCTACACGGATATGCGAGTGATGTATATTCTTAACATAAACATGAAATAAAGCAAAAGAAAGACTTGCCTTGTGTATCAATTCTGATTATACTTCATTTTGTCGTAATCCAGGAGGAAAGATCTGCTGGCAGTGTCCATTGGATGGGAAAGATTAATTTTGTCGAGATCCGTTCATTTTGGCACATATTCCGTAGTTTTGATAGAATGTGGATCTTCTTAATTTTATCCTTGCAGGTTTGTTGCTCCCCTCCCCCTCTCTTCACTCCTTCACTTGAGAATTGACATGCACATACTACTTCTTATGATGTTTTGTTTCAATGCAGGCTATGATTATTATTGCATGGAATGGTGGCACACCAAGTGATATCTTTGATGCTGGAGTTTTCAAACAGGTTTTGAGCATATTTATAACTGCTGCTGTTTTAAAGTTGGGTCAAGGTAATTGACTGAACTCCTACCTTACCTCCCTTTTCATGCTTAGAGATTTGCCAATGCGCATCTAAATTATTTAGTAGGCAGCTTAGTAGCTTAGTATTAAGCAGAAACACTGCAGTGCCAATCTAGCTTGTGATATCTTCTTTTTGTAGCGCCGTTGATGATAAAACATTAAATACTTAATGAGTCATACTCTAATATCTAGGGAGAGTTCTAATTAAAACGTGTTTAAAAGACAACACAAGTATATCAGTATGATTGCTTTGCCAGCGACCTAACAATAATTAAATTAGTAACATGACTGAAGGATATATGTTTAACCACGTTTATTGTAGCTAAGATGTATGCATAGTTACTACACTATTGTATGTACTAACTTCGACAAATATAATCAACGCAGCCACCCTGGATATTGTATTTGGCTGGAAAGCAAGAAGAAGCATGTCGTTTGCAAGAAAGCTGCGATATGTCCTGAAGTTAGTATCAGCTGCTGCATGGGTTGTGATTCTACCTGTGACTTATGCATATACCTGGTCTAATCCTTCGGGTCTTTCAAGAATAATAAAAAGTTGGCTTGGCAATGGTCAGAATCAGCCATCATTATACATTTTGGCTGTTGTTATATATTTGGCGCCAAATATTCTTGCAGCTGTGCTATTTCTTTTCCCATGTATCAGAAGGATACTTGAGAGTTCAAATGTTAAGGTCATAACATTCATGATGTGGTGGTCCCAGGTAATTTTCCATCTATTGTTTCCTGTCATTAATTACATGGGTTTGTTTGTTGATATATTTTTCCAAATATATCTCCAGCCTCGATTATTTGTTGGCAGAGGAATGCATGAAGGCCCATTCTCTCTCTTCAAGTATGTTAAGAGTAGAATCACTTTGTTAACTCATCTTCATACTTCGCTTTACTGTTATGCTTTTTCCTAATCACTAATCACTGTTGTACTGATAGGTATACCATGTTCTGGGTTCTCCTTTTAGCGATGAAGTTGATAGTGAGCTTCTATATTGAGGTATCTAGTCACTTCCTGCAGAAAATCTAGAACATTCTCTATTCCTTGTCCAAATGTGGCCTCACTGCCTCAATATTTTTGTTTCCATAGTTAAATTAATTTGTGTATATAAGCCATTTCTTGCTCTTGAATGTACATGTTTGAACGTCAATGGCATCAGCAGCATGTTGGTGAATCCCAAAAACCTATTGGATGGCATGTAAAATAGCTGTAGATCAGTTGTCTTGTCTATTTTCTTGGGATTCAGTCAGGACCAAGCCTTCTTAGCAGTCAGCTTTCTACTAGTGCTGCTTATTCATCTTCTCTTACTTGCTGGTTTCAGATCAAGCCTCTGGTACAACCAACAAAAGATATAATGAGAGAACCGATTCGAATTTCCAGTGGCATGAGTTTTTCCCTAATGGTATTTATGATGAAGCTTGCTGTCTTCCTCTTTGTAACCTTTTTCTTGAAATTTTGGTGTTCTTATTTTGGTTTCTTTGCAGCAAGTAACAATATTGGTGTTGTCATCGCACTTTGGGCTCCAATAATTCTTGTATGCGTCAATCCTCATTTTCTGTCAAAAGAAGTTGTTTAACCAGTATACTAAGTTTTGTCAGTTGTGTTGTCCAGGTCTATTTCATGGACACTCAAATTTGGTACGCAGTTTTCTCAACATTGATTGGTGGTATCTATGGGGCTTGTCGTCGACTTGGTGAGGTTAGTAAAATTTGCAGAATTACAATTTATTACTTGACAAATTGGGCTTGCTCTGCCTGCTTTGGTTCTGAATTGCTTTTCTTGTCCTATTATGCTGCTCTGCATTCAGTAGCAAATTACGAAACTTTGGTGCTAAGGCTGTTGTTTTTAACTTCACCATCCCTACTTTTAGCCTGCCATTTCCAGTTGTGAAACTGCACACAGGAATGCTCTCTCTTGTTAGCTAAAAAAAAGAATTCTCTCTACTGTTATATTATTTTATTATGAATAAATCTATCAGTTAGCCTCGTTATGTTTATATTGATAACCATCATGCTCTATTGTTTATTTCCCTAATATTCTGGAGCATTGTCTATCATCATCAAAGAAACTTATGATAGTCTTGACCCATGAAATCAGATACGGACTTTAGGCATGTTAAGATCTCGCTTTGAATCTTTGCCTTGGGCCTTCAATAAATTGTTGATACCTTCTGATCAACACAAGAGGAAAGGTTTCCGGGCTGCTTTCTCCACTAAACTTGCTAAGGTAAGTTCTCACCTGTTTGACGTCAGGAGTAGATTGTTGGATAATCAGATTGAATATGCTACATTCATTAGCTCTTTTGACCTGACATAATTTTTTTAGCCTTCTGGTAATGAACAAGAGAGAGAGAAAATAGCTGCAAGATTTGCCCAAATGTGGAACCTAATTATCACAAGTTTCCGTGAAGAAGATCTCATAGATAACAGGGAGATGGACTTGCTACTTGTTCCATACTGCAAAGATCGTGAATTGGATATATTCCAATGGCCACCTTTTCTACTTGCTAGCAAGGTGTTTACCACTTGACCACTTTGTACTTTCTTTAATTGGATTCACACATTTGTTTATTTATTTATACTGTATCTTAGATTCCGATAGCATTGGATATGGCGGCAGACAGTGGAGGAAATTATCGCGATCTGAACAAGAGAATGAAATCGGACCCGTATTTTTCCTATGCTATCAGAGAATGCTATGCTTCATTCAAAAACATCATCAACACCTTAGTGTTTGGTCAACGAGAGAAAGTGTATGTTTTATCTTATCATATGTTTAAGTCTTTTCTCACCCACTTTATTCCTTGATTGAAGTTCTGTTTTGAAACCTTGAATTCCAGATTAATCGTGTGATGCCTATTTCATTCTTTTGCACTTCTATTCCTTAACTGAAGTTCTGTTTTTGTACCCAACTCCTGAATAAATGTGTGCTGCCTATTTCAGTGTTATGCAAGAGATTTTTGAAGTTGTTGATAAACATATAGCCGAAGAAACTCTGATAAGGGATCTGAACATGAGGAGTCTTCCAGCCCTGAGCAAGAAGCTCATTGAGCTACTTGAGTTACTGGTATACAGAATTTGTCTTCATGATTGTAGGTCTCCCACCCCCCCTCCTCCCTCTCATTGTATCTATCTGTTTGAATACAGCAAAAGAATAAGATAGAAGACTTGGGTCAAGTTGTTATTTTGTTCCAAGATATGCTTGAGGTGGTCACAAAGGATATAATGGAGGAACAAGAGCTCAGCAGGTGAGGAGCTTAGCTTCCTTCTATGAAAACAGCATGGCATGCTTTTTTACTGAAATACTATTTCACATCTATGCCAAGCCTTTGCATCCATAGTTTTGGTTACATGCCGCTGTATTGTTGTCTGTCGTGCATATGCATATGTGCTTGCTGCCTTCAGGTTTAGCGTTAGAAAAATCCTTCTATGCTTCCACATTCTGTTCTCTAAAGATGAACCGCGCTGATTATGGTAATTGATCATCTGATCTTTCTTGAAATATTGTGGTAACTAGTGCTATTATGTTTCTCCTCTCATTGAAGTGTACTGGATTCCATACATGGTGGAAATGCTAAAAAACACGAAGGAATGACACCGCTTGATCAGCAAGATCAATTGTTTACTAAAGCTATTAAGTTCCCTGTGGAGGCATCAAATGCATGGACTGAAAAGGTTTGATTTTCAGCCCTGTTTTTTTATTTAACAGTTTCTTATATGACACTTCTTTTGTTCCTGTTGCTGCACTATACCTACTACTTCATACTGATTTCAGATAAAGAGGCTTCATCTTCTGCTCACCGTCAAAGAGTCTGCTATGGATGTCCCAACAAACCTTGATGCTAGAAGGAGAATATCTTTCTTTGCAAATTCTCTTTTTATGGATATGCCAAATGCTCCAAAAGTGCGGAACATGTTGCCCTTCTCGTAAGTTCTCACTAGTGTTCTCGGTAGTAGTGTGAGCATAATGTCTCTTTCCTACCAAGCCTTCCATCTTATCCTAGAGATGTCATATTTTTCTTTGCTGCCCATATCCTGTCTTGATAGTGGCTTTTTATGTTGAATATTCAGTTAAAAAATCTTGAATATTATAATTCTCTATAACTATCATGTTTCATTTGTGCCTGTTTGAAACACCGAATGCCTTCCTTGTAAGTGGCTCCACCCCTCCAGCAATAAAAGAAAAACCAGATGGCATGCGGTTTCTGACTAGATTTAATTATATGTGACCAATATATCACGTACTACTACAATCTTGTCGGGTTTTTAGTGTCAGTGCTCCCCTTGGTATCTCTGCCATTTTTATTACGAGAAGAAAGAAAGGAACAAAAACGAGGTCTTACATTAGTCTCCGGTTAGCAACAAGCAAACAGACGACTGAGAAACCTACAACCTAGCACCCATATCTTGCGCTAGGTAACAACCGCCACCACGACCTAAGAATCTGCAGCTCTTTTTCCCAAGCCATACACCAGGACTTTAAGCGCTGGTTACAAAGTTTGATCAGTTCAGGAGTGGGATGTAGTTGTTAAATAGTACTACGTTATTTTTCTTTCTTTCCAAATGATCCACAAGAATGACAATGCTGCCAAATGCCTTCTAGCTCCATATGTAAGAATAATTTTTTTGAAATATGGAACTTTGACTTTAGGTCAATGGTTCCTAATTTAGGCACTGGATTCTTAGTTCATTTTCATTCAAAATTTTCTAACTTATTAAGCATTCGGACGATTCTAAATATTTGTAGAAAATGACAGGATAATTGATACTCCCTCCGTTCATAAATATAAGATGTTCTAATTTTAGTGTGTTTGTTCACTCATTTCAGTCTGTATGTAGTCCATATTGAAGTATCCAAAACATCTTATATTTGTGAACGGAGGGAGTATATTTCAGGTGTAGATCAAAAGGTATATAAGTAGAGCACATGGGACACATAAGAATAAACACAACATTGGGATAATCCTGGAATAATACAATATGCATTGCTATTTGTTTTGTCTGACTTTGAACTACACAACATGCAATTCAATTCTTTTCCTTTACTATATAATTGCCATGTCTCTTTTGCAAGATGTTGTATATATGGTTTTTACCTTACATAATGTTTCATTTGATTATATCTTCTGACCTTCTTCACATTTCCTTTCTGGAACAACTTATGTACTGCAGGGTCTTAACTCCTTATTACAAGGAAGATGTTCTGTTTTCATCAGATAATCTAGAAGAGGCAAATGAGGATGGAATTACCATACTTTTCTACTTGCAAAAAATTTACCCAGGTTCTTTCTCCCTTGTGTAACATTGTGCTTGAAATAGCATATGCGGATTTCTTTGTGTCTTCTGGCTGCCATCAAAACTGACTTTGTTTCACGATAATGTTCAAACCCTGAAGATGAGTGGAAAAATTTCCTCGAAAGGGTGAACAGATCTGAGGAGGAGGCCCGTGATGATGATACAATAGAAGATGAGCTTCGTCTTTGGGCATCATATAGGGGACAAACATTGACAAGAACTGGTATTTTCTTACACCCCATTCGCATGCCTGCTCTTTGTGTCTTGCTATGTGGTCCAGTTTTAAAATCATTGCTGCTCCTGTTTAAACAGTAAGAGGGATGATGTACTACCGAAAAGCTTTGGAGCTTCAGGCTTTTCTTGATAATGCCAAAGATGATGGTATTTCCTTTAGCTAGCCTATGATGTTCTTCTGAATGGGGCCTTGGCAATTATAGTGACTTCTCACTTCTCTTTCTCTGTTTGTCAGATCTTATGAAAGGCTACAGAGAGATAGCTGACATGAAGGAATCTGAATTAATGACAGAATGCAAAGCGATAGCTGACATGAAATTTACATATGTTGTCTCATGCCAACAGTATGGAATCCAGAAACGTTCTGGTGATCCTTGTGCACATGATATTTTGAGACTAATGACAACGTAAGTGTCAGTTTGAGACTCGGAAGTCGTGGATATATGTTGCTTTGTGTGGATTATGAATCTTTAATTTGGTCCATTTCTTTGTCATCTATACGCTAACGCAAACATGCATGCATTCCATTAGCAGTGCCTTTGCATTTCAATGTATGGAAAATGTTAGTTGTGCTAGACGAATGGCAGTTTGTCAATATTCTTAATAATCAGTAGCCAATAATAAAAACTGTAATTTTTGTTTACTTTATGTCTATCCTTGTCGGTAATTAGTGCATGGTGATGTTCGGTGTCCTGGTCTATCAAATTTCATTACCATTCAAAACCAGTGTTTGAATGCTAGGCAGTTGCATTTATGAGGGCACATTATTCATAAGTGTCATTATTTGTATTTCAGACACATACCTGTATATACGATATATGATGGTACTGAAATAATAGAAATATATTTGCTGGGCAGATATCCATCTTTTCGTGTTGCCTATATTGATGAAGTTGAAGCACCTAGCCAAGATAGAAACAAGAAGACTGACAAAGTTTACTACTCAGTTTTGGTGAAGGCTGCTGTTACAAAATCAGACGATCCTGGACAGAGTCTTGACCAGGTACGGCAAAATTCTCTGTTAATTCAGTATACCTTGGTTAAATTTGCTGCAAGTTATGTTGACTGTGTTTCTCTTTGTTTATTCTCAAGTATGTCCACTTGATGTGGAAGACGGGGAATAAATTTGAGGAGGCTTTATGTTATCTAGGCCAAATAGGCATGTGAAAAAGATAATCCTTGTTTTGACAGGGTGAAACTTATTTGTGAGACTGGCTTAAAGGCATCCACATAAGCTATTGTTCATTTCCCATATTGCCCACTAAAGTTTATGTTTACGAGTACTTATTTTTATGTGTGAAGAAGTACATTTTATTGCTACCAAGTATCACAATTGTCCTATTTACATCGGGCTTTCTTCCTTGAGAGCAATACCTTTGTGTGGTCTCAACTCAGTGGTGCAAAATGAGACACTTATTTGCCATCTATCTTTTGTGCATAGGTCATCTACAAGATCAAGCTTCCAGGCAATGCTATTCTAGGTGAGGGAAAGCCAGAAAATCAGAACCATGCAATAATTTTTACTCGAGGCGAATGTCTCCAAACTATAGATATGAACCAGGTACAGTTTGTTGCTCTTGCTGCTTGAAGGAATTATTTCACCTCTCCTTTTCCTTTTATTCAATGCTATCAATAACAGGAGCATTACATGGAGGAGGCTCTGAAAATGAGAAATTTGTTGGAAGAGTTTCTGGAGAAACATGATGGTGTGAGATATCCATCGATACTTGGAGTAAGGGAGCATATATTTACTGGCAGGTAATCTGGCAGTTTCGTTTCATTAAAATTGTAATTAATTAAATTATGTACCTGTGTTACCACTTTGGTTTATTTTAACATGTAATTAGTGCACTGTTTCATTTTGCTAATCCTGTGGTTTTTCCTCTGGACTTGTGCAGTGTTTCATCACTTGCCTGGTTCATGTCAAATCAGGAGACGAGTTTTGTGACCATTGGACAGCGTGTGCTTGCCAATCCATTGAGGTATTAATCCTACAGTATCTTCCACACATGCACAGCATGCCATAATCATATTTGTGGTATCTATTAGTTTTGCTTCCATAATCATATTAAATTGTTTGAATTGGCTGCTTGCATTTTTCTTTCTAAATATGGTACTAACTAAAATTACTGGACACTTCAACAGTTCGTTGAGTCACGACTTTCTGAACGCTTCCTTGACAATTTGTTGTTTGAACATCTCTCTGCAGGGTTCGGTTCCACTACGGCCATCCTGATATATTTGATCGCCTTTTCCACCTTACAAGGGGTGGTATAAGTAAAGCATCTAAGATTATCAATCTTAGTGAGGACATATTTGCAGGTGATAAGCTTTTGCTATTGGTGCTGGAGTTAAGGAAATCTGGTTCCGTTTTGGTAGTAACATGACATCTTCTGTTGCAGGATTCAATTCTACATTACGTGAAGGCAATGTCACTCATCATGAATACATGCAAGTTGGCAAGGGAAGGGATGTGGGTCTTAATCAGATTTCACTATTTGAGGCAAAGATAGCAAATGGTAACGGTGAACAGACACTCAGCCGCGACATTTACCGACTGGGGCACCGTTTTGATTTCTTCAGAATGTTGTCGTGTTACTATACGACAATTGGGTTCTATTTCAGCACAATGGTAAGTTATGAACCCTAAATATCTCTTTCCTGAATCGTTGGTTAACTGTTGGCCTAAATCGTTCTGCTTGGTCTCAGATTACAGTTTGGACCGTGTATGCTTTCCTTTATGGGCGTTTGTACCTTGTCCTCAGTGGACTTGATGCAGCACTTGCTACTGGAAAGAGGTTCGTGCATAATACACCGCTCCAGGTCGCGCTTGCATCAGAATCTTTTGTTCAACTTGGATTTTTGATGGCATTGCCCATGATGATGGAGATCGGTCTGGAGAGAGGATTTAGAACGGCATTAAGTGACTTTGTGCTCATGCAACTCCAGTTGGCATCTGTTTTCTTCACGTTTTCGCTTGGGACCAAAACTCACTATTATGGAAGGACGCTACTCCACGGAGGAGCTGAATATAGAGCGACTGGACGTGGGTTTGTGGTGTTCCATGCCAAATTCGCCGAGAACTACCGACTCTATTCTCGCAGCCATTTCGTGAAGGGTATTGAGCTGATGATTCTGCTTGTCGTGTATGAGATCTTGGACAGACGTACAGAGGAGCTATCACTTACATCTTCATCACTGTTTCCATGTGGTTTATGGTGGGCACCTGGCTCTTTGCACCCTTCCTGTTCAACCCTTCTGGATTCGAGTGGCAGAAGATTGTGGACGACTGGACTGATTGGAACAAGTGGATCAGTAACCGTGGAGGTATTGGTGTGGCGCCAGAGAAAAGCTGGGAATCATGGTGGGACAAAGAGCAGGGGCCTCTTCGTCACTCTGGGAAGCGTGGCACCATTCTTGAAATACTTCTTGCATTGCGTTTCTTCATCTACCAATACGGGCTTGTGTATCATTTGAATATAACCAAGCAGTATAACCAAAGCGTGCTGGTAATATCTCTTTCTTATTTTGTAATCAGACAGATGTTTGCGTATGTGTCAGGTCTACGCAGTCTTTCTTACTGATGCCATTTCCAGGTTTATGGCTTCTCATGGGTTGTGATTCTGGTCATGCTGCTTGTTATGAAGGTAATAAAAAGTTCTATGTTTCTTCAGTTTAGTTTGGTTTGCATTTGCCCCAGAGAGCGATTGTTCACATATCCAGTGCTCATGTCGTCATCAATTAGTCAAGAGTCTGTTCTGATGTAGTAGAATATTCAGTTTAGCTTGGTCTGCATTTGTCCCAGAGAGCGATTGTTCACAGATGCAGTGCTTTTATGTCGTTATTAATTAGTCAAGATTCTGTTCTGATGTAGAATATTCAGTTTAGTTTGGTCTGCATTTGTCCCAGAGAGCGAGTGTTCACAGGTCCAATGCTTATGTCAGATGTTATTTAGTCAAGATTCTGTTCTGATGTAGAATATTTAAAAGCTTGCCAGTTTAGTTGTTTCTACAGACTAAAATTTTACTTTAAAACTGATCTAAGCCATAGTTTTGCAGCGAGAATACCATGACTTATTTTATCTCCTTTTTGAGCCGGAATACTCAGCTGTCATGATTTTTCTTTGCAGACCGTGTCAGTTGGCAGGAGGAGGTTCAGTGCGGAGTTCCAGCTCGTCTTCCGGCTGATCAAGGGGCTGATATTCATAACATTCATCTCCATCATCATAATCTTAACAGCAATCGCCCACATGACAGTCCTTGACATCTTCGTCTGCATCCTCGCCTTCATGCCCACTGGATGGGGCCTGCTTCTGGTTAGTGAGCAGCGAACATACATATCTCAATCTCCATCCACACGCCAGTTTTTCCGTCTCAAGAGGTCTAACATCTCAGCTAACCTTGTTGGCCAGATTGCCCAAGCGAGCAAGCCTGTGGTCGAGATGGTGGGGCTGTGGGGGTCGGTGAAGGCCCTCGCCCGGGGCTACGAGATCCTGATGGGGCTACTGCTGTTCACGCCCATCGCGTTCCTCGCGTGGTTCCCGTTCGTGTCCGAGTTCCAGACCAGGATGCTCTTCAACCAGGCGTTCAGCAGAGGCCTGCAGATCTCCCGTATCCTGGGCGGCCACAAGAAGGACCGAGCCACCCGGAACAAGGAGTAGGTAGAAAGAAGATCCAGGGCTAGCTCCTGAGGACTTTGTTGAGTCATCCTAGTATTATCGGTGTCACCCGCCCCCGACTCTTCTAGATTCTGCTGCCACGGTTGTTCCCCATGCGATTCTAATCCGACTGTTGATCCAGAGATCGGGTGGCTGTGCTATAGGCTACTTGGTAGTGTTCTCCGGTGTAGGTGTAGATTCAGAGCTGTTGCGACTGCGCTTTATGTACAGACATACTGCTCCTTAGTGTGGCTGCTGAGCCTTATGTAGACTTGTAGTGATGTGGGGAAGGATTCTCTGATGCAACATATGCAGGAAGTACAATTTCTGGATTAGGTTTGGCGAAGAATTTCTTCGAGCTGTCTGGTTCGATCAATCACGTCGAGTCTTGTCTCCTGCAGTTCGTTTCGGGTCGAGTAAATTTGAGCTCTATGCTTGGCTCAGATCAGAGATCCTTATGTTTCTGCATTGCCCCACGTTGTGACACTAATATTCTTTGTGTGCTGCATTGCATCGCGTGTACTGATACCTGAAAACAGAGGAGGCGCAGAATGGAAAGGTACAAGCTGAAACAGGGTAAGGGCAGTGTAGATGGTGATTGGTGACCGACTGGATAGCGGTCTATAGCCAGATAGAAATCCATTTTTTATACTGGGTACTCCACCAAGCAAAGCTCTGTTAACTCCTCCAAACTCAGATAAAAACCTACTCTCTTTTCCTAACACAAATATTTGTCCTTTAGGGCCTCTTCTAAGCAGACCCTCAAACCTCCGGTATGTGAGTCCGGACCATAGTGTCCGGGCCACTTTTGACACCCAACGGGGACTCCTATATGTCTGAAGCAGTTTGTGGGAGTCCGGACATCCGGGTAACGAACAACAAAGCACTATATATCCACACCCTCTCCTCTCCAAGATGGCACACAGGAGGGTCGGCGCCACCATGGGGGCAGTTGCCATGGCCGTTGTTAGAATTAGAGATATAATCTCAACTGTTTATCCCCTTCCTCTTCCTCGTAACAACTACAATCTCTATCCTCATGTAACAACCTGTATCCTAGCGGTCAGGTACAACTTGTACGCCACGGTAAGGGCTCTTCTTGCCTCGATCAATATAACCCCACGCGGCTCTCTACGGAGAGTAGGAACGCTTCCCATCTGATAGCCGTCGGCGAGCGGTCCATCCTTGTCGCGGCCTTCTCCTATCTCTCCACTCCTCCCTCCATTCACCTTCCGCTTCTCTTCTTCCCATGCCCGCCATGGATGGGAAGCTCAAGCTCAAGCTCGTCTTGCCCATGGCTGGGTGCGTTTGCCTGTGGCCGCGTGCACCGGCAAAGCACGCCAGGTGTTCGATCAAATGCCTGAGCGGACAAATATGGAAAATTTTAAGTTTAGCTTTGGACGGCACGCTCAAGTATCATGTCTGCGGACACAGTCCGAATGTAAAAAAAAGGACATTTACGGTGTCCTTTTAGGAGCTAGCGTTGGAGATGCCATATACACTTCGTCTTCCCAACCCATGAACATTGGAATACTCTCTTTCTCCAGCAACAAAATGGCGTATTAATGACATCTTAAGATAATTTAACACTACCATACTAACCCTCTTAGGCCCAATAATATCAAGTGACGAGTTCTTTATAAATAAAGGCAAAATCACTTTTATGTTTGATGTGATAATTCTTAGGTACCAGAGTAAGTTTTGAAAGGTTGCGTGGCAAAGTTTTTTTGGGAATTGATTACTATTGACAGGACACGGATAGGGTTAGGGTTGAGAAAAAAGCACTACAGGTACTATTACTTGCGCTGGCGCCAGCTTTAGTCCCTGTGGTTACAAATACCCTAAATACAATCACCAAACTTGCTCTAAAGGGTCATCTATGGTCCATTGTACGTTTTGCTATACGTATTCGCTGATTTGGCAGCTGATTGGGTGTCCACGCGTGCGCTGACTGCCAAGGTAGCATCACCTGGTCGGACCGAATCAAATACGTGTGGAACCGGGGTTTGTTTTGTAAAATTGCCAGAGATAAATCAGTCCCCCCGTCGGATCCCTCTGGCTCCCCTGTTCCTCGCTCGCAGTGCAGTGCGAGTGCGTGCTCGGCGCCGCCCCAACCCCACATCCGTCCCGCCGGCCACCGCATGTGGGAGCGGGAGGCCGCGCTGCCGTGAGAGGATTTGTGGATTAAGGGTTAGTTTGGTTTGTGTCCTGGGTACCCTGCCTGAAAAAAAGTAGTGCCTGGCTACTGCCTGAGATATTCATGATTTTTGCCTGGTCAGGCTGGCCTGGGATGTGGGCGTTTGGTTGGTACCTGACTGGTAACATGCTTAGGATCAGCTACATGCGTTGTGAGTCAAATAAAATAATATAGATGGGAGGGGTTAGCATCCAGGCAGCACTTGCCTGGCGTCCAGGCGTGAGGAATCGGACGCCTGGCTGTGGCTAAACACTTGCCTGGACTAATCACCTTTCCCAGGCCAGGCTAGTGTCGGACGACTCAGGACTCGAACCAAACATTGCTCAGGCAAAATCCAGGGAGGCCCCAAGCCAGGCGTATCATGCCCAGGATGCGAACCAAACTGGCTCTAATTGTCACCAGAAGCAACAGGAAACCGAGGGAAGTGCACCTCCAGCGCCGCCATCCCCACGCCGCCCTGCACCTCCGCGTCGTGGTGTAGAGGCGAGGCCACTGCTGCCGCGATGCCAACATCAGCAGCCCGCCCACGGCACCGGCCAGGATGCCACTGAGGATGGAGACCGCATGGAGATGCCTGCTGACGCATACAAGATAAACAAGATCAAGGCCGAGATGAAGAATGGCGTCCTCTGTGTGACCCTGTTCAAGGTGAAGGAGGAGGAGCGCAAGAACATCTTCCACGTGAAGATCGAGTAGAGGTCGAGTCAAGTAGTCCTTATTGGTAGTGCTCATGGAAGATAGCCGGTGCGAGAGTATGAGAGACGCCTTGTTGATTAGGTGATGTTTGGTATCTTTCTTTCTTCGTTTTGCTTTGTTGGTCGTCTTGGATCGTGGTCTGGTGGTGAAGTTGGTTGGGAACTCTGTTAATTTCCTCAAGTTTGGCGTATGATGAAACTTAATTTGGTGGTGAAATTGGTCATGAAACTATGTTGATTTCCTCAAGTTTGGCATATAGTGAACTGATTTGGTGATGAAACCTTGTTGATCTCCTAAGTTTTGCGTGCTGCACTAATTTAGTGGTGAAATTGATCATGGACTTTGTTCTTGTTGATTGTCTGAAGTTTGGCTTGATTAACTACTTTAGTGGTGAGATTGGTCTTTCAAATATGTTGATCTTCTCAAGTTTGACGTGATGAACTGATTTGTGCCGAGTGTGTAGTCTCTGATCCATGTTTGTTCCTCACTGTTCCGTAAAAAAATAATTATGTTTATCCTCTGTTCTTGTTAGAACACTAACTCTTGGAGTTCGTAGCTGTAGTGTTTTTGTGTGAACAGCCATATGAGATAGGAATTTCCTGGAGCACTTTGTTGATTTCCTCGACTTTGACGCCGTGAACTGATTTGTGCTGAGTATGTAGTTTCTGATCCATGTTTGTTCCCGTGGAGGGGTGAGGGATAGAGAAGCCAATCCAAAAATGCTGAAGTTTCAACAAGAAAATACAGTAGAAGCATAGGCTGAAAATATATAACTACAGCAGGCTGAAAATTTAGACTAGAGAGATGCACAATGGCCGTCCTAGACATGAGGACCAGCTGCGCCCGAATGGCCGTCCTCCTAGCTGGCCGTCGCCGGCCGCAGCGCCCACCCTCACCCCTCCTCGTCCTGCCCGGCCTGCATGGAAGATTCAGTAGTATTCTGCAGCCTGCATGGAGTCTCGTGCTTAACCTGAACAATCTGAGCGTTTTGTGAAGACAGCGGCAAGCGCTCAGCGACGTCCCGGCCAAGGGGCGCGCCACCGACGGCGATGACGAGGAGCGAGGAGAGGTCGTGGTGGCGTGCCTCCTTGGACTTGATCATGGCACCAGGACGGGCGGTGCCGCGGGCAGCAGCGTGACGCGGTACCGCTCTATCACGCGCAGCGCGGCACCGAAGTCGAAGTGTCGAAGCGCTCCATGAGCACGGCCGTGTCCCCCATGGACACGGAGCGCAGGACCATCATGAACCCGAAGACGTTGAACAGGGGGAGTGGGAGCAGCGTCCAGCGTGACGGCCGCCGGAGGAGCCGCCTTCGCGCCTGCAGAGGACAGACTCTCCTGCGCATCGGACCCGAAGACGACGCACCAGGCGTGGCCGGGCAGCTTGGCAGAAACCTCGGGGGCGGCGAACGCGACGACGGGCCTGGAGAGGGCGACCTGGTGCGCGTACTCCTCGGGGGTTGGCGGGGGACACGACGGCGCCGATGAACATGAGCGCGAAGTGGAGCACGGGGACCTTGAGGCGCGAGGGCGCCACGACCAATGCGACGTCCCCGGGCCCGGGGCAGAGGCGATGAAGGACGGGTAGGAGACGACAATTCCTGTGGCGGCGTTGACGAGCGCAGGGCGATCGGGGAGGCGAGGAGCGGGAAGGCGTAGGACGCGGCCGTGACCGGGAGTGATTCCGGCGGCAGCGCGCCCGCTGAGCTGGAGCGGACGCTGTGGAAGGTCCGCGTGGCCGTGCAGAATCCGCTGCGCGGGTCGATCCCGGCGGGCGTCGCCGCCTGTTCGGCCATTGGGAGTTTTGCGGAGGGAGGCGGCGGCGGGGACGGAGCGGTCCGACGGCACTGCACTGCGAGCGAGGAACAGGGGAGCCAGAGGGATCCGACGGGGGGACTGATTTATCTCTGGCAATTTTACAAAACAAACCCCGGTTCCACGCGTATTTGATTCGGTCCGATCAGGGGGTGATGACTTGGCAGTCAGCGCATGCGTGGACACCCAGTCAGCTGCCAAATCAGCGAATACGTATGGCAAAACATACAATGGACCGTACATGACCCCTAGAACAAGTTTGATGACTGTATTTAGGGTATTTGTAACCACAGGGACTAAAGCTGGCGCCAGCACGAGTAATAGGACCTGTAGTGAATTTTTCTCTTTTAATTTCTCGCTCAAATGCACGCGACAGTACCAATGACATCAAAAAAATTAGTAAAGAAATTAAAAAATTTCTGCAATAACAGGAGTATGAGTTTGTTAATTACGTACCCACCCACATACTTTGCAAGTATGTTCTTGACCTGGTCCTCGTCTCACTTTGTGTAAACCATTTTTACATCTGTGTTATACTATTCTATAGAGTCAACTGAAATTTAGCATTCTGGTTTTAAAAAATGTACCCTTAGTCCATACAGGGAAAGAGCATCTCATTTCAGTTACGTTGCCTACAAACTAATGTAAGATGTACGAGCAAGTGACCATCTACTATAGATGGGAAGACTTGGCTGGAAGTGGTATTGACTAATCATCCTATTCCTATCTAAGCAGCCCTCGTTGCTAGTGCCTAACCTAGTACACAAGTGACACCCACAAGATCTGTCTTACGATACATAATTGACTGATTATAATGCTCGCGACAATTTACTAATGGGTGTTAAGTTAGAGAATACTTGGATATGTCTCAACCAGTATTAGTCCCATGATCCCAATTTAGAAAATTTAAATTTGAACATTATGAAAAATTCTAAAAAAAACCTAGAATGTTCACAAGACATATGCCTACAACCTCTAAAAAGATTCAGATCGAAATTCGTAATACACATTGAGAAACAAAAAACGACCAATTCAAGCAAAAAAAAAGGACACTATTCACGATGAATTTGTCCTTGTTGTTTCTACACTTGTGTTTCTAATTTCAATTCAAAGTTGGTAGGAGCTGTAGACACATGTCTCGTGAACATCTATGATTACTTTTATAACTACTTGAAATGTTCAAACTTGAAGTTTCTAAACTGGGAGCATGTGAGAGCTAGTATCAGTGGATATTTTCCGGTCTCAACCAATAGCGATACCCTCCGCATAAACTTTTTGGTTTTTCCCTAATAAGTTTTTTTTCTTGTGAGCATCGTCTCCTACGACGGTCTCGCCTCCTTCATGCGGCCTAGCGCGGTTGGGCAGCAGCAACAGTCGAGGCGACGGACACTGCGCCCTACGCCCATCCCATGGCGGCGGCCATGGCGTGGCCTCCTGCTACTGTGCTTACCTCTCCACTCGAGACCAACGACCGGCGCCGACTCCGCACTCGGAGCCCTGACTTGCAAGGAGCGCAGGCATTTGTAGATGCAACGGTGGATGAACACGGCGCCAGCGTGCCAGGAGGGGCTGCGGGTGCTTGACACGCTCCTCTCCCATTCGTCCCCCATCCTCGGTCGCCACCGCGCCATCTTCAGTTCGGCAAGTGGTCTCATGTGATCACACAAGTTCAGCGTGGTAGGCTGTGGTGGCTACGACATGGCGATCACGGTAGGCTTCACGGCGTGGTCGTCGGGGCAACAATCCCAAACAAGAGCGTGGCAGCGTGATGTGCATGACCTCCTTTAACGGCGTGCGCACTAGAGCAGATGACATCTGTGGTTGTGCCTATAACTGGTTATGTGCATGATGGTGGTGTGGTCACTCAGAGGCGGCGCAGAGGAGCCACCGGGTCCGAGATTGACCTTGGCAGCGCCCATAGGTGAAAACCTAGCGCCAATGGTAGGCGTCTTTTTGGCAGTGGTTAGCAACGTGTATTCGGCATTCCTATGTGTAGATCTGATGCAACGGTGCGCTAGTTGGTGTAGCTCAACAATGTCAAGATTTGTCGGATCAGACGGATTTGGCATGATGCCCCGAACATTGGCTGTCACATTGGGAGGTTGAGTGAGGCACGACCCACCTCCCCCACCACTGCTGGTGAAAGCCGCCATGGCGGTGCGACCATGGTGCACACGACAATCATCAGCAAGACCACAATGCAATAGTGATCGAAAGAGATGAGATGGTGTCTTCCCTTCTGGCAAGACCACGTGGCAAGTAGTTAATGAGAGGTGATAACATAATATGTTACTGTAACATAGTGCTTCCCGAGACAAGATGAGTCTACAAGTTAATAAATGAAGCCATCCATGATACTACTATTATATTACTTTGCATTATAAAGGTAGTAACTTAGACTAGTGTCATGCATATGACACTAGTCTAAGTTACTCCCCACTATGACTAGCCTAAAAGAGAGTGTGGGTGCATTAATTGTGCTCCTTCCTCGTATATTGACTGCACACAAATCTTAACTACCACACACATGGGTGGAGAGAGAGAGAGAGAGAGAGAGAGAGAGAGAGAGTACATGCATTGTGTAGAATTGAGGGGACCAGCTTGCATAGCCAATCAGGCAAAATTGAACGAGTCATCGAATTCATGCAAAAGCAGGTGAAATTAGTCTAGATCTAACTGAGCAATCCTTTCTTTAGTATGTAGATCCAACGTTATGTGTATGGAGGACTAGTTCTATATTTCAAGTTGGAGTTTCTGATAGGAGACCTACACTGAGTTTGAGAAGATTCTTTTCTGGTCATCTTTCTACATCTATGACCAAGTCTCATCACACAGTGGGAGCCACGGAATAGGTACCAAATTGTACAACTAAACATTCGACGTACCCAACGAGTTATATCAGTTGATGGTTTGGACTGTTTCCACACAAGAAATAGAAATAGAAAGGTTTGGACTGTTGGGATGTTCGTCAACTCCAAGCGTCAGTGCTTCGGTCAAGGCGATTCTGCTCAGCTTTGAGCTCATTGATACGTCTTCAACGTATCTATAATTTTTGATTGTTTCATGCTATTATATTACCCGTTTTGGATGTTTATGGGCTTTACTTTACACATTTATATCATTTTTGGGACTAACCTACTAACCGGAGGCCCAGCCCGTATTGTTTTTTTTTGCCTATTTCAGTGTTTCGAAGAAAAGGAATATCAAACGGAGGAATCAAACCTTCGGGAGCGTAATTTTTGGAACAAACGTGATCCAGTCGAGGCAGCCACGAGGGTGGAGGGCGCGCCCCCTATCTCGTGGGCCCCTCGGGCGGCCACCGACCTACTTCTTCCTCCTATATATACCCACGTACCCCGAGAACCGACCATGGAGGGCTTCTACATCAACACCATAGCCCCTCCGATGAGTTGTGAGTAGTTTACCACAGACCTTCGGGTCCATAGTTATTAGCTAGATGGCTTCTTCTCTCTTTTTGGATCTCAATACCATGTTCTCCTCGATCTTCTTGGACATCTATTCGATGTAACTCTTTTTGCAGTGTGTT
Source organism: Aegilops bicornis (assembly GCA_021605145.1). Taxonomy (NCBI): domain Eukaryota; kingdom Viridiplantae; phylum Streptophyta; class Magnoliopsida; order Poales; family Poaceae; genus Aegilops; species Aegilops bicornis. The sequence continues at coordinate 864,604,025 of CM038675.1, read as the reverse complement.
TGTCGAGATCCGATGAATTGTGGGTTTATGATCAAATTTATCCATGAGAAACTAGTCCTCAACCCGTGCACCTGCACGGGCTAGGAACTACTTGTTTCAGCATTATTCTGTATATCTAAAACATTAGTTCTCCATACTTTAGAGTATGATAGTGAAACTTATTGTTTGTATGGTTCCAGGTTATCTTTGCATTCATTTAATGCATGTGTTATTATTTATAAAAACAACTAAAAGCAACTAAAAGATATTAGACAATATTGGTGATATTCATGTCCCTCATAGCTTAAAGCATTTTTTTACTATGTATTAAGTTTCTGAAATAAGTCATGCCACGATCATTGACAAATGCAACTGCAGAGAGATTTGTGCAGTGCAAATTTTAGTGCCCTATCCAAATAACTAAAGAAATAAACAACTTTAATAACACTTAAATTCCTTAACTATGACAAAATCATTCAGATCAACTCGACCTATGACATATCTCAAAAGTGTTTCAATTGTTGTACACATATACTATTGTATATCATACACTCTCTGTGCAACGAATAGCAACCAAATATAGTTGCTTTAAACTAAGAAATCATTGTTGTGAACACACCTCTAAATTGCCAATTCTAATTTTTGGATTTATATCAACGTACCATTATTTTTGTAGACTAACATATACTGTACAACAAAATCACAATACTGAAAAGATGTCAGATTTATTTTATGAAAACTATGCAATATTATAAGAAATAAATAGAGAAATCTCTGGTGTCTTTAGCTCGTAAAGAAATTGCTTTAATACATTAACTGAACGTGAGGGCTAACCTGATAAAGAAAGTGCTTTATTTTAGTAGGTAGCATGCATGGCAGATCATTGGCAGATGGAACACGATGTTTGGGCCACCCTGGAGCCGTGTTGCTTTCATAGGAGAGGAAAATGCACACGTATGGTTGTTGGAGTGATGGTTGTAATGGCGTCTTCACTTCTTCTCCTTCTTCATTTGGCTCTGGCACATGTCTCCTCAACGATCATCCGGCGGAATCCCAAGATCGGAAATTCATGGTTAAAAAGCTCTCGGGCAAACATGGCTCTTTGACCGATAGATGGGTAGCACGGAGACTAACTGTTTTGGAGTCTTCATCCTCGATATCTCATATAGCAAGTACCCACTCAACCTCCCCAAAACTGGTCATGGACAGCACCAGTGGGCTCATCTAGGTGCCATGTTAACCCTGGCACCTGAGAATCAGGCGCACACAGCACAAGATTTGCGCATTCCCGCCCAGTGACTTCGACTCCATTGTCAAAGTCGGCTACGCCACCCAGACTGTCAAGCATATGACCCCTTGTTACAACTTCGGGAATATAAAAAGGAATCCGATGACGTCGGCTACATGTCTGGCCTTCCTCTACCCTAAGATAAAAAAATTATTTTTCAAAATCAGGGAGACTCCTTTTCCGAGAACCTGAGGCTTGAGGTCCATCTCTTGTACGTGCATGGATTTGGTTTTTTTGGGATTGACACATGAGACGTGGGATCTGAGGACTTTTCATTTGGCCAATATTTGGACATATCTTTGTTTGCCCTTTTAAGGGAAGAAGGCACACACACTATTTCTATTTGTTCAGAAATTGGACGTGGCTGTTGGGGACACTTTTTTGTACGTGTCAGCTTCATTTTATGTGTACGTATGTGGTTTTTTTTTCCAAAAGAAGCAGCGTCCAGCTTTATGCTATCTATGTACGTGGTGGATTTTTTTTTCTTCAAAAGAAGCAGCGTTATTTAATATTTTCTCAGGAATTGGACGGTGCCAGCTTCATCCTCTGTATGTACATGGTAGTTTTTTTTTCAAAAGAAGCAGCATCCAGCTTGATCTTATCTATGTACGTGGTGTTTTTTTTTTAAAAGATGCAGCGCTATTTAATATTTTCACAGAAATTGGACATGGGTGTTGGGGACGGACTCCTTTCTAAACGTGTCAACTTAAACTTCCTATCTATGTACGTGGTGTTTATTTTATTTTTAATTGGAGATGGGTGTTGCGGACACCTTTCTAAACGTGTCAACGTAAACTTCCAATCTATGTCCGTGGTGTTTAATTTTTTTTAAAGGAAGCAACATCTTTTAATAGATCTTGACCATCAAATTTTAAATTGGATGGCTAAATTAATTTTGTTGATGTGGATTAACGTGGATCCTCTAATGATGCCTCCAATTAGTAAATATAAGATATTTGAATCTCCTCTGAATTCTTTTATGTGTGATTAAGTTATCTTTGCAAGTCTCTTCGAATTATTAGTTTGGTTTGGCCTACTAGATTGATCTTTCTTGCAATGGGAGAAGTGCTTAGCTTTGGGTTCAATCTTGCGGTGTCCTTTCCCAGTGACAGCAGGGGCAGCAAGGCACATATTGTATTGTTGCCATCGAGGATAAAAATATGGGGTTTATATCATATTGCATGAGTTTATCCCTCTACATCATGTCATCTTTCTTAAAGCGTTACTCTGTTCTTTATGAACTTAATACTCTAGATGCATGCTGGATAGCAGTCGATGTGTGGAGTAATAGTAGTAGATGTAGGTCGGAGTCGGTCTACTTGTCACGGACGTGATGCCTATATACATGATCATGCCTAGATAATCTCATAATTATTCGCTTTTCTATCAATTGCTCGACAGTAATTTGTTCACCCACCGTAATACTTATGCTATCTTGAGAGAAGCCACTAGTGAAACCTATGCCCCCCGGGTCTAACTTTTATCATATAAGCTTTCAATCTACTTTTATTTGCATCTTTACTTTTCCAATCTATATTATAAAATACCAAAAATATATTTATCTTATCATACTATCTCTATCAGATCTCACTTTCTCAAGTGGCCGTGAAGGGATTGACAACCCCTTTATTGCGTTGGTTGCGAGTTCTTTGTTTGTTTGTGTAGGTGCGTGGGACTTTTGAGGAGCCTCATATTGAATTGATACCTTGATTCTCAAAAACTGAGGGAAATACTTACGCTACTATTGCTGCATCACCCTTTTCCCTTGAAGGAAAACCAACACAAGCTCAAGACGTAGCACTCATGTCGGGCCTCAAAATCAACTTCCATAAGTGTGAGGTGCTATCTATCGGGGTAGAGCCGGAGGAGGGTAGACGCATAGCTGACTTGCTCAACTGCAAAGTGGGCAAATTTCCGTTCACGTACCTCGGCCTGCCGGTGGACACCAAGCACCCCACGATAGAGGATTGGGAGCCTTTGTGTGCCAAGGTGAGGGGGAGGGTTTGCCCGTGGAGGGGCAAATTTCTTTCGAAAGCGGCAAGGCTTGTCCTCACTAACTCGAGCCTCTCCTCCCTGCCCAGATATGGGCTTGTTTTTGCTTGGGGAAGGGGTTCATGCGAAGTTGGATACGCTCCACGCCAAGTTCTTTTGGGAAGGAACGAGCCCGAACCATAAATACCATATGGTTAGGTGGGCCTGGGTGTGTCGCCCCAAGGCCTTTCATCCGTTGTTTGAATCTTTCCAAATGTTGTTTAAGCAGGGCAATCATCACCTCACGTTCATGGAGCCAGGTTGAGAGATCGGTCGGCGCTGATGCAGACGCATCCACAATGCCAAAGTGACGTGGTGGGTGACCATACAATACCTCAAAAGGAGAAGCCTTGAGAGCAGAATGAGCTGACGTATTGAACCAAAATTCGGCTAAGTGCAGCCATTGGAACCACTTGTGAGGGAAGGAGTGGATAAAACAGTGAAGGTAAGTCTCCATGCATTGATACACCCGTTATGTGGTACCATCAGTTTGTGGATGGTATGCTGAGGACATCCGGAGCTTTGTCCCGGCCTGTTTAAACAGTTCACGCCACAACGTGCTGGTGAACACTCGATCCCAGTCAGAGAACGGATTGTAGAGAACGGATGTGCTAGAGGAATGAAGTGTGCGTACCTCGTAAACTTGTCCACCACTACCATAATGCAGGAATATCCACGAGAATGGGGTAACCCCTCAACGAAATCCATCGTTACTGTGTGCCAGGCGTGTGGAGGTGTGGATAGGGGTTCAAGCAGCGCAGGGACACACACCTTCTTAGTCTTCGCTTGTTTACAGACACTGCAGGAAGAGATAAAGTCCGCCAATTCCTGTCGCATATCTGGCCAGGCAAAAAGTGGCCGAAGCCAGGCATATGTTGCTTGCACCCCTGAATGATCACCAGTCACACTGGAGTGAGTTACCTGCAGGATATGTTGTTTCATGGCTGCGTTAGCACTCACCCAGACACGCCCTTTGTACAAGATGACCCCATCGCGGACCGTGTACTTTGGGTCTGTCTCCTCTTCCCCTTGACAACGCTTCAGAATGCCTTGCGCGGCTTCATCATGCTGATACCCTTGTACAACATCAGCTAACCAGGTTGGTAGGGCGACCGAGATGGCTGCCACCCCAGCATCCATTCTTGATAGTGCATCTGCCGCCTTGTTTTCGATCCCTTTTTTATACACAATTTGGTACTGTAGCCCCATGAGTTTGGTGTACGCCTTGCGTTGCCAGGAAGTGACCAATCTCTAGTCTGCCAAGTGGGCAAGGCTACTGTGGTTTGTGCGAATCACAAATTCCCCTCCTTGCAGATATGAACGCCATCGCTCCACTTCCATCAGGATTGCCATAAACTCTTTTTCATATGTGGACAGACCGCTGTTTTTTGGTCCCAATGCCTTGCTGAGGAAAGCGAGTGGGTCCCTGTTCTGCATGAGGACTGCCCCAACCCTAAACTTAGAGGCGTCCGTCTCAATTTCAAATGGTTTGTCGAACTGAGGCAAGGCGAGCACATGGGCTGAAATCAGTGCCTTTTTCAGATGCTGGAATGCCTCCTCGGCGTCGTGGCTCCAGACAAAGATCTAATTCTTCTTCAGCAAGTCTGTTAATGGCCGGCTGATCAGGGCGAAATCATGGACGAACCGTCTGTAATATCCAGCCAAGCCCAAAAAACCTCTGACCTGTCTGATATTGTTGGGAACTGGCCATTTCTTTACTGCTGAGATGTTTTTCTCGTCGGTAGCCACCCCCTGGGCACTGATGACATGACCTAGATAGGTTAGTTCCCACTGGGCAAACTTAAATTTGGATCTTTTGACTTTCAACTGATGTTCCTTCAACAATTCAAACACCTTTCGAAGAAGCCGGACATGAGCCCGTAACGTGTGGCTGTAGACCAGGATATCATCCACAAACACTAACACCCCCTTGCGAAGCAATTGTGACAACACAAAATTCGTCACTCCTTGGAATTTTCCCGGAGCATAAGCAATCCCATACGACATGACTTTGAATTCATAATGCCCCAGATGTGTTTTGAAGGCCGTCTTAAACACATCTTCAGACGCCATCCTAATCTGATGGTAGCCCGCCTTCAGATCCAAGCTTGTAAACCATACTGCCCCCGGGGAACTCATCCAAGAGCTCTTCGACCACCGGCATTGGGAACCTATTCTTGACAGTGATGGCGTTAAGGTGTCGGTAATCCACACAGAATCGCCACGACAGATCTTTCTTCTGAACTAAGAGCATGGGTGAGGCATACAGACTGTAACTCTCTTGTATAATCCCTTGACGCAACATCTCTTTTACTTGCTTCTCAATTTCGTCCTTTTTGTAAGGGTTGTATCGATAAGGTCAGATGTTGACAGGCTGAGCACCAGGGATCATATGAATTTTATTGTCAAAGGGGCGTGCTGGTGGCAAGCCCGTGGGGTCTTGAAACAATGACTCAAACTGCACCAATAATTCAACAATTTCAGTTGGAATTTACGGTTCATCCCCGCCCTCTTTCTGACTGGACACTTCCTGCACTTGAACTAACTGGTGTGTGTCATTGCAAGCCATAAGGGAATGCAATTGTTCCACCGATACTGGGTGACATTCATCCATCTTGGGTTGTACTCCCCTCAGCGTAATGCGCTTGCCATGATGGTCAAAGGACATGTGTTTCTACCCCCAATGCACGTCCATGGGACTGTGCTCTTCCAGCCAGTCCATGCCGATGATCATATCATAACATCCCAATGGAAGAACTTTCAGATCAGTGCAAAACTTATGCCCTTGAACAGACCAGCCGCACCCGGTAATCTCCTGGTTGCACAAGAGCTGCCCCCCATCTGCTATGTTTACCTTCAAAGCTTTAGGTGAGTGTCTGACTCCCTGTAGCTTTGCTGCCAACACTGAGCTGATAAAACTGTGTGCTGCCCGAATCAACTAACATGAGCACTTATTGAGACTGTAGCTTTCCTTGCAATCGAATGGTCTGCGGAGCCACTGACCCTTCCAGAGCTGCCTTGGAAATTCTGTGACACTCATTGGATGTATCAGACACAACCTCTTGATTTTCCTTGGTTAAAATGCCCAACACCTCAAACATTTCCTGCACCACATGCAGTTGGACTGCTGCTGCACACTTATGATCTCGGCTCCACTTCTCACCACACATATAGCACATACCTCTTTCTCGGCGATAGGCTCGAAGAGTAGTGAGGCGCTCTTCCACTGAATTGGCCCCCCTTGCACTTTCTGCGCCCGCGGCACGTGACTCCTCACCGATGGCTCGCGGCGGTCTGCCAAGAGGAGGTGGTAGTGGCATTGATCCCTGAAGATGAGAGCGATTGACAACCCCACTGTCGGAACGCCGGAGCTCTTTGCATTTTGATATCTCCAGCGCCTCTTCCTGCAGATAAGCCAAGGAAGCAGCAGTATCTAGATCTTTTGGATTGTGCACTAGAACAACAACACAAATTTCATCCTTGAGACCATCTACAAATCGAGAAGGAAACAACGCAGGGTCCCAAGTGGTGCTGTGAGCTAAAAGAGCATGCATGAGTTCGTTGAATTTGGTGGTGTACTCGGACACTGACTCATTTTGACGCAGATGAAATAACTGACGAAGCAAACCAGAGGACTCATTGCATTCAAATTGATCGCAGACAATGGTACAGAACTTCTCCCATTCCATCTTACTAAGATGGAATTCATTGTTCTCAAGCCACACCATGGCCGCTCCGGTGAAATGCATGGCGGCCGTATCGACCCACAACTCAGGATCCACACGAAAAATCCTGAAGTAGGACTCGCGATTGCGTTTCCAACTGCGAGGCCGCTCCCCCCAAAATGACGGAAAATCCATCTTAGGACGAGGGATGATATGCGACCGGTGGTGGAAAGGACTACTAGATCGGGACGACCGAGGACTACCAGATCGGGACGAGCCCCGCAAAAGAGATCGCCCCGACGGCCGCGCATGCCTATCTGTAGAGGGACCGCAAGCAGAATGGAAGAGCTCTGCAGACTGGAATGTACCATTGTCCGGACCCCATTCCCGCCCCCCTGGTGAGATGTGTCGACGCGGTGGCCATCGGGTCCGTTGGTGTTGGTGAGGCTGCCACTGCTGTTTGATGGGGCACCACTGGGTTGTGGAAGAAGAGGAGGGAACTGCGCATGCTTGAGTTTCAACACATGATTCTTCGCCACCAGATCAAGTTCCCGGCGCACACCCCCCAATTCGTGCTGCAGCTCCGCCACGGATTTCTCCAAGGACGACCTCCATTCCGTCAGATCGGCGACGGCGGGACGACTCTCCTCAAAGAGAGCGGTGGACGCCGCCACCGCCTTCATGATGGCGGCATTCTGCTCTTGGATGGCCTTGAGTGAGGCCACCAGATCTTCGACGCGCTGCTCCATCTTGAGGGCATGGCGCTGTTGTCTCATGGAGAAAGTGGGCTTTTGCAGATAATCCGGCAAATTTGATACCATATGTCACACTCCATTCTTCAAGCTAGTTCACCATGGTGGATATAGGAGAGCTTAGGGTTTGGAGGAGGGGAATTGGGGATACGGGAGTGGAGGAACAGGGGAAAGGCAGAGAGGTTGGGGAGAAAGTGCTTTAGCCTATTACAATCTCGATGCCTTCCCTCGACGGCCACCTGCTCTCTTATCAGTCATAGCTCCCAGCTCGCTGGGTCGAACCACTTGTTGGGCTTCATTCTCCTCTTGGGCCTTGACTCGTTCTGCTGGGACTCTTGTGGGCTGTTGTTGGGGTCCACGGGCGTGACAGCGGCCTCGATCCAGTTGCAGTATTTGACCATCAGGCAGAAGTCGTGGCCGATGTTGGTTAGTATGGCTCCGACGACGACTAGCTAACCCTATATAACCCCCCACAGGGCAAGCATCTCATCGACACGAACAAGCTGTCTAGCTAGGTGCTCGTACCTACATAGTATAGCCACGGCTTACACGATGGCCCTGCAAGTCGAGGCCCTGGTTGCCACCGACACTGTCGCCGCCGCCTCCGCTATGAAGGTCAAGGGAAGCATTCAGCATCCTTACAGGTCAGTTTGCACAGGTTCATTCTGACATGCATGCTCTTTTGATTTCCTATTATGAGTACTCCGATCTTCTTCTTATTATAAGATATTTTAATTTTTTCTTAATCGGATGTATATAGACTGGTTGTAGTGTGTTTATTCATTCATTCCAGTCTATATATAGTTCATATTAAAATACCCGAAATGTCCTATAATTCGAAATGGAGGGAGTAGTATGGTCCAGTCCTACACTTCTGAATTTGAATACTTACGACCGTCTTTGCAACAACAACAGGTTCTTGATTCTGGTGCGCTTGGTCGCTATCATCGCCTTCTTCGCGTGGCGAGTAGAGCACAGGAACCACGATGGCATGTGGCTCTAGGCCACGTCCATGGTCGCGGACGCCTGGTTCGGTTTCTCATGGCTCCTCAACCAGCTCCCGAAGCGCAACCCCATCAAACGCGTGCCGGACCTCGCCGCCCTAGCGGACCGGCATGGCGAAGCCGTCCTTCCGGGAATCGATGTCTTTGTCACGACCGTCGACCCCGTGGATGAACCTGTCCTGTACACGGTGAACACCATCCTCTCTATCCTCGCCGCCGACTACCCCGTTGACAAGTACGCCTGCTACCTCTCTGATGACGGTGGCTCGAGGCGATGATCGAAGTTGTTCATTTTGCTGCTTTGTGGTCCCGTTTTGCCGGAAGCATTGCATCGAGCCAAGGTCCCCAAAAAACTATTTTGGGATGAAAACCCGGCCGTATGTCGGGGGTATGGCAGGAGAGTTCATGAGTGATCACATGCGTGTCCGTAGAGAATATGGTGAGTTCAAGGTGAGAATAGATTCCCTTTCTACAACCATCCGCCGACGATCTGATGCCTACAACAAAGGCGATGATGGTGTACAAGCCACTTGGATGGCTGATGGGACACAATGGCCGGGTACATGGATTGAGCAAGCTGACAACCATCAAAGAGGACAACATGCTGGAATTGTTCAGGTAAACGTTTTTCTGTTTGTTCATTCGGGTCAAAGACTCAAAGTTATAAGTTGCACCTCTTGAATTCATCTCCAAAATGCATGAGGTTTAGAGTTGTATACGTTTCCAAGGTGTAACTTTGGAATTTATTATATATATGCTAATATGATTATATTGTTAAAAAATAAAAATAAACATATATGAAATACTTTTCGTGTGTGATCTGTTTAGGTACAACTCTAAAGATCAATCGATTTTGATTTATTTAGCCATAGTTAGAAATGTCTACTGGTGGTTATGATATGTTTAGCTACAAGTATGAAGATCCAAATGATGCGATATATTTAGGTAAAATCATGCAGATTTAACATATGAAATACATTTAGGTATGATAATGTAGATTTATAAAATGTGATCTGTTTAGGAACGACTATGGATCTAATGAGTTATTGTAAGTGCATCTAGTGCCACCCCTAGTTGGTTTTGGAGTATTGACGACAAATGTGGTTGAGGGACTAATGCGTTTGTGAGAATTGCAGGATAACGCAGGTAGTGTCCCTCATTGATTCGGTTTACCTACCGGAGGCGACCCTAAAAATGTATGAAGACATTTAAGACAATGGTGGTATGTGAAGATATTCACATTGAAGACTATGACATGAGAAGACATTGAGTGAAGACTATGGAGCGTGAAGACTGTGTTGTTTCGTTGTTTCCTTTTCTTCTTTGTTGAGTCGTAGGAACCACCGTACTGTTAAGTGGGGTCCAAGTGATCATAGTCAGAATGACTGAAGTGATGCTCAACCCAAATCCTATGTCTTCAAGCGAAGACAATGAGAGCAAAACTTATCCAGAGCTGGATGAGTCAGCTTTGCTTGTAGCCCAAGTAAAGTTGCCGTGAGTGTTTGAAATCTGACCGTTGGAACACGTGTCAGTTCCTTAGTGATCCAGGGTCATTTCGGACATATCAGGTCGGGTTGCCTAGTGGCTATAAATAGCCCACCCCCTACACCATAAATTGGTGGCTGCTCAGAGTTAGTGCTCGGCTTTTGTCGTTTGAGAGCAACCCACCTCGAAGCCTTTGAGAGAGAGAAATCCTTGCGAGGACAAAGCCCAAGACACCCAGAGCCAAAGAGTGTTAGGCATCACTGAAGTTTTCCTGTCTGTGTGACCTGAAGACTTATTATACTCGAGGACTGTGAATCCTCCAGCCGGTTAGGCGTCGCGTTCTAAGCATCCAAGAGTCATTGTGGATTGCCGGTGAACGTCGTCTGTGAAGGTTCGGAAGTCTACCTTGAAGACTTACCAGAGTGATTGGGCGAGGACTGTGTCCTTAGCTCAAGGGAATAAGGTGAAGACGCGGTCTTCGAGTTGAATCTCAGCCTCCCTAACCAGATGTACAGTTGTCACAAAGAATCGAACTGGTCCAACAAATCTGTGTCTTCAACTAGTGACCGGTTCTATCCCTTCCTCCTTTATCCTAAGTTTGTCTTCGTGAAGTCATTGCTTATATGTCTTATCTGTTTGACTTCACCGCTTGACTTCTATTGTTGTTTGGCTTCATACTATCTTCCATCCTGATCCTTACTACATAGCTACTATTAGTCTTGTCCGTTCACATTATTGCATACTTGACTATGGCTTGCTTGTTGTAGTTATCTTCCGCTGCATATCAACTAGGTCATTTACATTTGTTTGTCTTTGAAACATCCGTGTTTTGAAGACTTTCATAAAAAATCGCCTATTCACCCCCTCTAGTCGATAACTAGCACTTTCAATTGGTATCGAGCAAGGTACTCCTTGTTACGTGTGATTCGCTTTAACCACCGGAGTTTTAGCTATGTCATTGCAGGGATAATCAAGGTCTCCGCTGCTTGCCCGTGTTCGATGGAACTGACTATCCCTATCGGAAGAATAAGATGCGCATGCATCTTGAAGCCATTGATGTCGACCTACGGTATGTCGTCAAGAACGGCGTTCCTAAATCTGGTGAAGGTGTCACCCTGCCGATGTCAAGAAGTTCATTCAAGCTGGACTCCTTGCAAAGAACATCATCGTGGTCATCGACCAAAGGACATTATGGCTGTGTGAGTGCTCTGGAAACGTCGAAGCTAGTGCAGGACTGGCTATCCAAGGTCAACGAAGGCGTCTCAACCCAGAGATCAAAGAATCAGTGTTCTTCGCAACCTCTTCAACCGCTTCAAGAGAAACGGCAATGAAAATGTCTAGCTCACGTTTGATCGCCTCACTGACATCACAAATGAGCTTCATGCTCTCGGCGCCACTGAGGTCACCAAGCATGAAATCGTCAAGACACTACTAAGATCACTTGACAGCTCTTTTGACACCCTTGCCCTCATGATACAAGAACGTCCCGACTTCAAGACACTCGACCGTCTGATATACTTGAGAGGCTCAACACACATGAGTTCCAACTATCCGAGAAAAGAGATATCTATGGTCCAAACTATGGCGAACTTCGCGCTTTGAAGGCAAAAGTTATTTCCTCATCGAAGAAGAATCGATTGCGGTTACGATGATCCACGAAGACATTGGAAAGGAACTTGCTATGCTTGTGAAGAAGTTCCAGAGGTTCACTAGGAAGAAAGGCTTCAGAAAGTCTTCACGATCCAGCTCAAGAAGTGATGAAGCTTCCACTCAAGACTACTAGAAGAGAACCTGTCACAAGTGCAAGAAAACTGGACACTATATCTCTGAGTGTCCACAGTGGGACAATGAGAAGAAGAAGAATTAGAAGAGCAAGGTTTATGATTCTGATGACTAGAAAAAGAAGAAATCTTCAAAGTCTTCTTCCAAGTCTTCATCAAAGTCTTCATCGCATAAGAAGAGCTCATCTGGCAAGGCTCGTGCTTTTGTTGGCAAGGAAATGGATTCAGAGGAGGAGTCTGCTTCTGAGTAAGTGGAGGTGGAATCTGAAGAGGATTCCGACCCGGGCGTTGCAAGTCTGGATTTAGCCACAACCTATGTTGCCAAGTCCATCTGCAACACTGAAGACAATGGCTTCTACACCAACGTTGAAGCTAATGACAAGGACGACCCTGCTCCCACCTACTGCTTCATGGCACGCGGTGCCAAGGTAAAATCATGTGATGCCTACTTTCAAACATCAAGTGAAGATGACTCTGATTGTGAATCCAAACCCAGCTACAAAACATTTGCTAAAATTGCAACTGAACAACAAAGAGCTATGGAACATACTCAAAAACTGTTAGACAAAAGCGATGACCCGTTGGACGCGGAAATGACACGTTCACAGTCCTTAGTTGAAGACATTAAAAATCTTCATGCTAAGTACCAAGAACTTGAAATTCGTCATGAAACGCTATCAACTACTCATGAAAGGCTCTCCTATGATTATCTTCAAAGGAAGCAAGAGCTTGAGAAATTGAGAGCGGCCCATGAAGATCTTCAAAAAGAGAATGAGTCACTTCGCGCTCTCTGAGATCAGTTCCGCTTCGGGATGGATTTGAACCACCATGTCTAAAATGTCTTGAGCGTGATATCACTACCTCTGTTGCTGAATGTTCAACTGCCATCTTGTTGCATTGTCTTCAACTACCAATGTGGTAACTAACCCCTCTGCGGAGGATACCAATGCCATTCTTGATGAAAATGCTAGGTTGAAGACATTGCTCAAACAGGGATGTATAAAAGTGCGAAAGGGCATCGGACACTTTGCGATGTCCTCAAAAGCAGATTCTGAACCGAAACCCTAGGAAAGAGGGTGTTGGGTTCGAGAGGAAAATGAATGTTGATGGTTCCCTCTTGGAAGCCCGAAAGCGGTATCACAAAACCACATGGGTTGCTGCAAAGGGACCTTCAGTGGATCCATCCACCTTATCTGGCTTTACCTGTGCTAACCCTATTATCATTGATGAATCCTTTGATGCAAACTATAAGCTGTTCAAGAATCATAATGGTGAAGTGTTTGCCAGGTAAATTGGTACTAACTGCAGGAATGGACCGCCTATGAAGAAGATCTGGGTTCCCAAAAGCTGTCTTGAGAATCTTCCAGTGAATGTCATCATGACACCACCTGGGAAGAAGACAAACCCCAGACCAAAGGCGTCATATGGTCCAAAGGCTTCATACAAACAGAGGACTCACTTGAGTCACCCTAACGCCAATGTTTTGCAGGGAAACATTACTCAAATTTATGAATATGAGCGTGTGTCCTCAAACCGCTATGTTCACGTAGAACTAAGAACCTTTCGCTTATTCATATGAGTATCACTCATCTCCTGCAAGGCTATTTGCTAGGGCTCCAAAGCCGAAATTCTCAGATGCTGCACTTAGACTCATTGCTTCTAAGCCACCCTCAAGATGTGGGTGGTTAAGAAGAATTAACTCTCTTTTACAGGAAAGGGTCTCCACTGAAAATCAAAGGCGTCGATGCTATTCTTTGGGGACCTAAAACATCTTGTAGGGCACAAGATCAAATGCCCAAATGGTCTCACTATGTATTTTGTTCTGAATCGTTTGCCATTCATCCCATCAGTCCTAATCTTGATTTAAGCTTCAATAATCCACTTGCCCGTCAAATGTTTATGCTTCACAATGCTCTTGGTGAAGCCTATCCCCTAACTGCATCAGAGGGTATGACACCTCATGCTTGAGAATGGATTATGGACGGTGGATGCACTAATCATATGACTGGTGATCGAAGTCTTCTCATGGACTCAACCTTACGTCCATCGGACAAGAGTCACATCACATTCTTGACCTTTGGTAAAAGCAAGGTATTGGGTCTAGGTAGAGTTGCAATATCAAAGGATCAACACATGGACAAAGTGATGCTTGTTGAATCCCTTGGTTTCAACTTAATGTACATCTCAATGCTTTGTGACTTGAACATGATTGTGATATTCGGAAAATATCGTTGCCTTGTACTAATGGAATCGACAAGTTTCTAGTCTTTGAAGGGTATAGGAAAGATGATCTATACATGGTAGATTTCTAGCAGGTCCACAACTTGCCGTATGTCTTCTTGCAAAAGCTTGAATGTTGGCTCGCATCGGAGGCTGGGGCATCTTGGAATGAGGAACTTACACACGCCGCCAAGAAGAAGCATGTCATAGGCATCGAAGGTGTCAAGTTCAAGAAGGATCATTTGTGTGGTGCTGCGAAGCTGGAAAGATGACTAGGGCAAAGCACCCTCGAAGACAATCATGACGACATCTCAACCCTTCGAGCTGCTTCACATGGATTTGTTTGGCCCTACTCATTACTCTACCCTCACAACAACTGCTTGTCTCTATGGCTTCGTCATTGTTGATGACTACTCAAGATACACATGGGTGCACATAATTCTCTACAAGACTGAAGTGCAAGATGTCTTCAGACGATTCGCCAATCGAGCAATGAACAATTATGGCGTCAAGATCAAGCATATCATAAGTGATAACGGCACTAAATTCAAGAACACCGGACTTGATCTTTATCTGGATACCATGGGAATCACTCATGAGTTCTCTCGCTCCATACACACCCAGCAAAGAAATGGCATCGTGGAGCGCAAGAACAGAACCCTCATTGAGATGGCTCGAACAATGCTCGACGAGTACAAGACTCCAAGAAAGTTACGGCCTGAAGTCATTGATACTGACTTGTCACGTCATCAACCGTGTTTATATCCATAAGCTTACGAACAAAACATCCTATGAGCTCCTTCTTGGCAAGAAGCCAAATGTCGATTACTTGAGTATTTGGGGCTAAGTGCTGGATCAAGGATCCTCATCACAAGTCAAAATTTGAACGCAAAGCTCACGAAGGCTTCATGCTCGGTTACGAAAAGGACTCACACTCTTACAGAGTCTTCAATCTCTATCTCTACAAAATCGTCGAAACTGTAGATGTGCGATTTGATGAAACCAATGGTTCACAAAGAGAGTTCCTGCCAAGCACACTAAACGAAGCTCCACCCAGCGAATCTATCAAGCTAATGGGAACTGGTGAAATCATGCCTTCTGAAGCACAGCTTGAAGAGGAACTTATCATTTCTGCACCTAACCAACCTGAAGACAATGCTCAGCCCGAAGACAATCCTTCCAATGACGACAACGATCAGCATGAGCAAAGTCTTCGTCCAGTTCATCCTCGAGTTGCAAATGAAGTACAGATTGAGAAGATAATCGATAGCATCAACGCACCTGGTCCGCTTACTCGCTCAAGAGCAACACAACTAGCAAATTTCTGTGGGCACTTTTCCTTTGTATCAATATCAGAACCCAAGAAAGTTGCTGAAGCTTTTATGGAACCAGAATGGATTCAAGCTATGCAAGAAGAACTTCAACAGTTCAAGCTGAATAATGTTTGGGAACTTGTCAAGCGTCCTGACCCTCGCAAGCATAACATTATTGGCACCAAATGGATATATCGAAACAAGCAAGATGAGCATGGTCACGTCGTCAGAAACAAAGCAAGGCTTGTGGCTCAAGGATATACTCAAGTTGAAGGAATTGACTTCGATGAAACATTTGCTCCTGTAGCTAGGCTTGAAGCTATTCGCATACTACTAGCCTATGCTAACCACCACAACATCTTGCTCTATCAAATGGATGTGAAGAGTGCATTTCTCGACGACAAGATTGAAGAAGAAGTATATGTCGCTCAACCACCTGGCTTTGAAGATCCAAAACATCCTGATATGGTGTACAAGCTAAAGAAAGCAATCGTATGGCCTCAAACAAGCTCCTCGCGCTGGTATGATACTATCAAAGACTTCCTGAAGAGCAAATGCTTCAAACCTGGATCCCTTGATCCCACACTCTTCACGAAGACATATGATGGTGAACTGTTTGTATGCCAAATATATGTGGATGACATTATCTTCGGCTGCACCAACCATAAGTATAGTGATGAGTTTGGATACATGATGCAAGAGCAATATCGGATGTCCATGATGGGAGAGCTCAAGTTCTTCCTTGGTCTTCAAATTCACAAGAAAGAAATGGCATCTTTATATCTCAAGAAAAATACCTCCAAGATTGTCAGAAGAAGTTTGGAATGCAAGAATGCAAAGGATACACGACGCCAATGCCAGCCAAACACCACTTGGGTCCCGACGACAATGGTAAAGAGTTCGATCAAAAGGTATACCGCTCCATGATTGGTTCCTTACTTTACCTATGTGCATCTAGGCCAGATATTATGCTTAGTGTTTGCATGTGTGCTCGATTCCAAGCGGCACCAAAGGAATCGCATCACTTAGCTGTGAAGCGAATTCTTCGATATTTGGCTCACACCCCAACACTCGGATTATGGTATCCAAAGGGCTCAAAATTTGATTTAGTTGGATTTTCGGATGCTGATTATGCTGGTGACAAAGTGGATCGCAAGTCTACATCAGGCACATGCCACTTTACGGGACGATCACCGTCTGCATTGGTCTTCAAAGAAGCAGACTGTGTGTCACTCTCAACTGCAGAATCTGAATACATTGCTGCTGGATCTTGCTGTACTCAACTTCTATGGATGAAGCAAACTCTCAAGGACTATGGCATCAATCTGACACAAGTACCTCTTTTCTGCGACAACGAAAGCGCCATCAAGATTGCTAACAATCCAGTCCAGCACTCAAAGACAAAGCACATTGAAATTCGTCATCATTTTCTCAGGGATCATGTAATGAATAAAGAAATTGACATCATTCACGTCAACACTGAAGAGCAACTGGCAGATATCTTCACAAAGCCCTTGGATGAGAAAAGGTTTTACAAGTTACGGTGTGAGCTAAACATCTTGGAATCCTCAAATGCCCTGTGATCAAGCACACATCCTAACACTTATGCATGTTGATGACTTAGATGTGCAACACACGAAGTAACGTATATCTTCAATCAGTGAAGACTTACATTCCAAGTGTGAATACATTAACGTGGAATTTGACTTCGGAGGCCACAATAATTGTGCGCCGTGTCTGGGTCTAATACTTCCTATACGGTGGGTAACGCCACCACCAAATTTCTTTGTTTGAAGTGTTTCACTCATGGCGTCATTTCGTGAAGCTATTCGCATTTGATTTGACTTCAACTTCAACCTATTTTCATGATTTTCTTCACTATGATGATTTGGTTGCTGTTTGATATATATTTCTATCCTCTACAGCATTCACTTATAGCTATGTCTTCAAGTTGAATCTTCTGAACTTAGTGAATGTGATTGGACCCCAATCTCTCTATGCTTTATATCTCAAACTCTATCTGTCCAAATCATATGCATTCTATTGAAACTGTCGAATGTCTTCTCTGCGTCCTTGTCAGCAGAAGACACAGAGACAAACTTTAAGTCTGTTTTAAATGATTCATCATTCTTGTTGAACTCCGGAGAAGCCGGAACGACCCTCAAACAAACCGGGCGGCGTGGGAACGTGGGATAACTCACGGTATGTTGCATGCGTGCACGTGCCCCTCAGATGTGAACTGCCAGGGGCACCTGCGTAATTGCGCTGCGCCGCACACCTCGTTATAAATACCTGTCCCCTGCGGTAAAGAAAATCTTCTTCCACCTCTCCACCTCGTCAAAACCCTAGCGCCACCGCTAGCTCTCGACGACACCGGCGACGAAGCGCTTAGCTGTCGCGACCTCTCCAACGCCATCTTCACGCCGGCCGCGAACATCTTCATCTCCGCCGCCGCCGTAGGTGTCCTCCGTCGCCAAGTTAGGGCACGGTGGACTGAACTGCTCGGCCTCCTTTCCTTCCGTCTAGCATTTCTTCGAAGCGGTAAATATATCTTATTTTTACCATCTTTTTGATCTTCAAAATTCATCCTACTTGCCAAAAATGGTTTCTGCCCATACAAAGTTAGATCTATTCTGCGCATCTCGCATCGCTTATTCACTTAAGCTTCCCAACTAGTTAGATTCCTCACTTGTACTTATTCACGGATTCGCATAAATCTGGAACCAACTCTCAGCGTATAAGTGAATGTCTTCGCATCATGAGGTCAATGTCTTCAAACCGATTTATCTTCAAAATCTTACGAGAATGCATATGACCTCTTCCCTTCCTCGCATCTCTAATGCTGTCGAGAGGTACATGTCCGTGGGAGAATCCCTTGGTTCTCATAGTGCGCATTCGCTTGCAGAATTCTTACAGCATCAAACCAACTCTCCCGAAGCCAGTTCCTGTCTGTCAAGCAAACGCAAGCCTTTGAAGCCTTTGATTGTGAAGCCATTCAGTTTGAAGCTCATGGCTACAGATAAATCAGTCAGGAAGGGCGGCAGACAGCGTCGTGAGGGAACCTCAAAAGATCTGCCTGATGACCTCGCAGAGCTGTACAAGACAGATCCTGAAGAGACTTATAATCAGCGCAAGACACGAATCCAATGGATTCGATGCTATTGGGCTGAACAGTGGTTCAAGTACAATTTCGTCACACAAGAATATGCCGAGAAGAATGCCATCAGAAGCCCTTGGGGTGATATTCTGTTTCGAGGCCTCCCTCCCAAGAGCATGGCTGAAGCTATTGCACAAGGTTTCTATCCTTGCATGGTCCGTGGACCTCAGCCTGAAAATCCCGACCCGACGTCTTTGCTCTGGTGTCGCGATGACAATCTCTTCAAGCGCAACTTCCAAAGACGCAAAGGCTTCTGCAAAGGAAAACAAGAAGTCATTGGGATTAGACTTCAACCCTGGTCCCTCTGCTCCCCGTGCTGACGACTCACGTGACGCTGAACCCAATGTCATCGGTCCGTTTTCAAACCTTGAAGGCCTCATCACTTATATTTTGGTACAAGGTGCCAAAGTGGATCACTTTGATGACAATGATGACTCTGATGAAGCCCCAGCTCCAGCTCCTGCTCCTGCTCCAAAGCCGCAGGCTTAAGAAAGTCAAGGCTCCAAAGTCACCTGCTCCTCCAAAAGCTTCTCGTGTGAAGCCACCGCCATCGCACCTCTTGAAGCCAGTGCACAGTATGAGCATCAATCCCGCATCTCCAAGAAGACGGAGAAGAGAAAGAAAAGTGTCAAGAATACTGAACTGACACTGACCCCTGCTGCCATTCTGCGTGAAGAGCACATTGATTTGTCAAGTGATGACAATCTTGCAGATGGTGCTCTTGAGCAGCTTATCAAGAGCAAAGAAGAAGCAGAAATCTTCAACAACTTGCCTCTCTTTGATGTGGCAATCATCCATCACTTCATTGATGAGTGGTTTGACACACCAAACATCAGCTTTGAAGATCTGCAACTTCCAATTCGCCTCAGCGTCTCTTTCAACGGCGCCATTGCTTCTGAGCTAGCTCTAGCTCAGCGGATTGTTGAACTGAAGCACAAAATTGACTATGAGAAGGCTCAGTTCAAGAAGCACATGGCTGCACTCAGTGTGCAAGACGTCAAAACTTCAAGGTCATGCTGCACGACCTCAAAGAAAACTTTGACAAGAAGCGTGAAGAAGCCAGAGGCTCTCGTGAGCGCATGAAGGCTCTGGCTGACAAGTGTGTGCTTCCCTACAATGAGGCTGAGAAGCGCAAGGCACTTGGCCGTCCTGGCATCGACCCCAGGATGGCTGCAAAGAAAAAGAAGTCTTCAGCTGACCAAGCTGCACCTTCAAGGCAGGAAGAGCCCCGCATAGTCTTCCCAAGCAGCATGACTGGCTCGAAGCCAAAGGTACGGTCAACTGCTTCTGAACAGAAAAAGTCGAGGGCTGCCGAGGCTGAAGCGAGAAAAAGGAAAAATCCTGACGCCTCTGATGCTGCTCCCTCCAAGAAGAAGCTATAGACCAAGAAGAATCGGGCTGCTCCTACAGAGCGCTTGATTGTTGAACCCATTTCTGTGGTTCGTTCCGCGTCTGCAACCCAAGAACTTCGAATGACTGTTCATGAGCCTGCTTCCACAGAGGCTCCTGAAGCTGAAGAGATTCCAGCAGCTGATCCCCCCACTGCTGAAGACATTGGTCACCATGACAATGTTGAAGATGATGAAGTTCTTCCTCAAATCGAGTACAATGTGGTATCATCGCCTGTTCGTACGAATAGTGAACTCATCAGCATTGGTTGTCCTCTGACGCCAATTGCACAGGATGCTTCATGGGCTGATCGCCCGCAACAACAAGACTCCTCCAGTACTCCCCAACAACAAGTCACTCCCCAACAGCAACACCAAGAAGAAGAGGAAGGCTTTGAGGCCCAGGCAACCCCATCTCCAAAGGTGTCGCCATCATTTCGCAGGCTTCGCAAAGGTCAAAGGCCTCAAGTGCCTCTTCCGAGCGTTCGAAGGAGAGAAGTGCACCACCAACCTGTTGCACGTCAAGTGTTTTCGAAGCCACTCCAAGCGTGAATGTCTCGAGTGCGAAGCCAAAGCTGCTGAAGACAATCCGGCTGCATCAGCCGCTGACACCCAAGAAGAAGAAGAAGAACGTGTTTCTACACCCTCAGTAATTGAAGAAGTGATCCCCGACATCAACGTGCCAGTGCCCGACCCTCCAGCTCCTCAAGTGGAGGTTGAAAACAATGAGGCTGCCACCTCCAACACCAATGAAGCCAATGACGTGGTCATGGCTGAAGCCAATGTGGAGCCTGTCCCAACTGCTCCTGAAGCCAATGAAGGAACTGTGCCTGAAGCCAATGTGGCAACTGCTCCCGAAGCATCTGCCGAGCACCCTGAAGCCTCGATTGTCGCCACTGCTCGATTCCGCCACCAAGGCCCTACACAATCGAGCAAGCGCACGACTATGGCGAGCTAGTCACGATAAGATGGCCCGTTCTGGTCCCTCCGCCTCATGCCTCTGGTCCTCAATTCAACTATCATCTTGCGCTTATGCCTCCGGTCCAGAAGCCGAAGCCAAGACTGCCAAGGTTTCCAGGCACTGCCACCTCAACTGGTTCTTTCAATGCAAATGGCTTCAAAGCCCACAATACTTTCTTTGACAGTGCAAAGAACCCCTACAAAAGGCCAAGGATCTCATCTGACCGGTTCTGGAGCTATCAGCAAAGAAGCTATTACTCCTGTGTTCTGTATGACCAAGGCCGCATTTTCCCTCATATGCACCTCGACACTGAAGCCATTGCCGGACTGCCGTGCTTAGAAGAAGCACTTGATTGCTTTCATGATGCAGGTCTACTTGGCTTCAGAATGTATAAAAACCTTTGGAATGAAGAATTAGTGCTTCAATTCTATGCCACACTCCACATCCGCGGCTACAATAGAGATACGAAGACATGGGTTCTCGAGTGGATGACTGGAAATGTCCATCATGAAGCCAAAGCTCTTGACATCACTGAGCTCACAGGCCTACCCACTCCCGGAGAGCTGTTTGAACCTGGATGTCAACTCCACCGCAATGCCTTGGAAAGCATATTTCATAAGCCAGAACCCGACATGAGTCAGATGCTGAGCATGATGAAGCCACTGCCACATGACGCTGAATACCCTCAACACTTCTTTGTTGATGACCTTGAGTATCTGCCTCGTACCATATATCACATCATACAGCGAACTCTATGGCCCATAAAAGGGCATTCATTGTCTGCAAAGCTTGAAGGAGCAATGAAGACATTGGTCTTCTATATCCTCAACGGCATCAGCTTCAACACGCAAGATTTCTTCATCCGACAATTGGCCGCCTCTGGATCTGATCTGTTTGGTCTGAAGTTCTATGCTCCATGGGTCATGCGCCTCATCAAGATGCACTCTGCTATCAACTATCAACCCTCCGCCGCAATCATCTGATCTTTCGCCAGAGGTTGATATGTCATTGAAGCCATATACCCTGAGCCTGCCAAAACGCCACTAAGTCTTCAGAACGCAGATTACCACAGCTTCTCTCAACCTATGGAAGGCGTCCAAGCGGTATCTCGTGTCTATCCCCTGGCTGGGAACACACGTCTGCCTCATCGTGCACGGACTGAAGCAACTGAGAGCACAATTGGCCAAAGGCTTTAAGCGCCTCGAGTCCTCAACGGCCGAGAACTTCTTGTGGCGCTGCATCAAAAGCAAGATAAGCATCACTCCTGGCTAAAGCGTCAAATGCAAAGCCTCTTGGTGGACGTCAATCGCATTCGTAACCTTGCCACCAAGAATGCTTTTGTCACTCACGAGACTTGTCGGCGATCATGGAAGAGTTTGACCCTGCTCAGTGCTGAAGCTGATCTTCAAGACGATGGCTTCACTGAACGTTTCAAATTTGACTCCACTCCTCCACGGAATGCAGTCCTACGGCGAACTCCATCTCTTGAAGACTCTGACTATTCTTCCTCCGCGGCAACGGTCAATGCCAGAGTGATCGATGATGAAGCCGATGCTACTTCACCGCCCCTACTTCTGCACGAATCGACACCTTGAAGACTTTGACTATTCTTCCTCCGCGGCAACGGTCAATGCCAGAGTGATCGATGATGAAGC
The DNA here is from genome assembly GCA_021605145.1 of Aegilops bicornis. NCBI lineage: Eukaryota > Viridiplantae > Streptophyta > Magnoliopsida > Poales > Poaceae > Aegilops > Aegilops bicornis. The sequence continues at coordinate 864,581,346 of CM038675.1, read as the reverse complement.
CGATGCTACTTCACCGCCCCCTACTTCTGCACGAATCGACACTGCACCCAGCTCGTCTACACCGCCAACCAACAACGACAACCCTGCTGCTTCATCTTCTTCAGAAGAGGACGAGTAGATGCTCTATGTCTTCAAACCTTTTTGGTCCTTACTGACAAAAGGGGGAGAAGCATATGAGTTTGATAGTCTTCAAGCGGGTTCATAAGGGCGGTTGCACTATATTTTGCCTAGTGTTTACAACTCTCTTTTTGAAACATTTGGTTCTTATGAGTTGTAACACTTAAACTCGATGGTCGTCTGCTACTTATTTGCTTTACCCTGGTGCGATGATAAATTCCGCATGTATTTACGATAACTTCCGCACTTAGATCATTCTGCAGACGTCCATTTTTCATTATGCATGTCATTCTCTTAGCTATATCATTTCATGCATGATGCATTATCTTCATAAGTTGAAGAGGATCTCCACAAGTACAACCTTCCATGTGCATTTGCATTCCAAAAGCAAACTACTTATATGCACATCTTCAGGGGAGCCTTTGCCACTTATGAAGACAATTCCCTATCCTTTACAATTTCACATATTTTATCCCCGTTGAAAACTTCAACCAGTTTGTCATCAATCACCAAAAGGGAGATTGTAAGTGCATCTAGTGCCACCCTATTTGGTTTTGGAGTATTGACGACAAATGTGGTTGAGGGACTAATGCGTTTCGAGAATTGCAGGATAACGCAGGTAGTGTCCCTCATTGATTCGGTTTACCTACCGGAGACGACCCTAAAAATATATGAAGACATTGAAGACAATGGTGGTATGTGAAGATATTCACATTGAAGACTATGACATGAGAAGACATTGAGTGAAGACTATGGAGCCTTGAAGACTGTGTTGTTTCGTTGTTTCCTTTTCTTCTTTGTTGAGTCGTAGGAACCACCGTCTCGTTAAGTGGGGTCCAAGTGATCATAGTCGTAATGATCAAGTGATGCTCAACCCAAATCCTATGTCTTCGAGCGAAGACAATGAGAGCAAAACTTATCCAGAGCTGGATGAGTCAGCTTTGCTTGTAGCCCAAGTAAAGTTGCCGTGAGTGTTTGAAATCTGACTGTTGGAACACGTGTCAGTTCGTTAGTGAATCAGGGTCATTTCGGACATAACAGGCCGGGTTGCCTAGTGGCTATAAATAGCCCACCCCCTACACCATAAATTGGTGGCTGCTCAGAGTTAGTGCACGGCTTTTGTCGTTTGAGAGCAACCCACCTCGAAGCCTTTGAGAGAGAGAAATCCTTGCGAGGACAAAGCCCAAAACACCCAGAGCCAAAGAGTGTTAGGCATCACTGAAGTTTTCCTGTCTGTGTGACCTGAAGACTTATTACACTTGAGGACTGTGAATCCTCCAGCCGATTAGGCGTCGCGTTCTGAGCATCCAAGAGTCATTGTGGATTGGCGGTGAACGTCGTCTGTGAAGGTTCGGAAGTCTACCTTGAAGACTTACCAGAGTGATTGGGCGAGGACTGTGTGTCCTTAGCTCAAGGGGAATAAGGTGAAGACGCGGTCTTCTGAGTTGAATCTCAGCCTCCCTAACCAGATGTACAGTTGTCACAACAACTGGAACTGGTCCAACAAATCCTGTGTCTTCAACTAGTGACTGGTTCTATCCCTTCCCTCCTTTACCCTAAGTTTGTCTTCGTGAAGTCATTGCTTATATGTCTTATCTGTTTGACTTCACTGCTTGACTTCTATTGTTGTTTGGCTTCATACTATCTTCCATCCTGATCCTTACTACATAGCTACTATTAGTCTTGTCCGTTCACATTATTGCATACTTGACTATGGCTTGCTTGTTGTAGTTATCTTCCGCTGCATATCAACTAGGTCATTTCTGTTGTTTGTCTTCGAAACATCCGTGTTTTGAAGACTTTCATAAAAATCGCCTATTCACCCCCCTCTAGTCGATAACTAGCACTTTCAGTTATGATATGTTTAGGTAAATCATGAATATCCAAAAGTTATGATATCTTTAGGCATAGTTATGTAAATCAAATGAATATGATATGTTTATAGATGGTTTAATAGATCTAATTGTAGTGATTTACTAATAGGAGATGATCCATCAAATTGTCCACCGAATGTATTGCTCTTTTGGAACTAGCAAGGTGGCCCTCGTAAATGCGGGGGCGTCATCTTTTAATATTGCAAAATTATTAAGTATTATTATTTTTATCTTATGTAGATATTCTTTTACTCTGATTTACCATTCCATTGCATATTAGACAACATTTTCCTGCACCGATACATCTCTAAAGGTGTAACATTGTTATTTAGTTTTTATATGAGCACATGGTTATGTTGCTAATAAATTAAAATATATTAATTAAAATAAATATAATGATGTACATTTATCTTTTCTCAGCAATCTGTTTATACAGTCGGCCACCATGCTTTCGCTCAACGGCCTCCAAGGGCCAACCTACCTCGGCACCGGCACCATGTTCCCTCGAGTCGCGCTCTATGACATGAAGCCACCACGCTATAGAGCGGAGAACATCAAGCTGGTAGGTAAGGCCGCTTAGTTGGGTAACTCGACGCCATTCCTGAAGTCAATACCGGATGGCGCAATCCAAGAGCGGTCTATCACCCCGGTGTTGGTCGACGAGGGGCTTAGCAATGACATAGCCACCCTGATGACCTGCGCTTATGAGGACGGTGGTTCATGGGGGAGAGACGTCGGGTGGGTGTACAACATCACGACAGAGGATGTGGTGACTAGATTCCGCATCCACCGACAAGGGTGGCGTTCCATGTGTTGCTCCATGGAGCCAGCCGTGTTCCATGGAACGGCATCGATCAACCTCACCGAGCGCCTCTACCAGTACCAGGTGCTCCGGTGGTCGGGTGGCTTCCTCCAGGTGTTTTTCTCCCACAGCAACGCTCTCATCGCCAGCCGTCGACTCCACCCTCTGCAGCGCATTGCTTACCTCAACATGTTGATTTACCCGATCGCCACGATGTTCATCCTGGCCTATAGCTTCTTCCCGGTGCAGGGACGTAGCTCCCTTGTAAGCATTGGGGTCAATTGACCCCAATGAAAATAAGAAATCCTTCACTAACTTTGTACTAATCACTATCTATTTGCAGAAGATGACCCCACTGTCATAGACACGACCCCATTAAGCATTTTTTCTAGCTTCGTCCCTGTCCCGGTGATGTGGCTCTTCTCCGAGCATTCGTACTACATCCAGAGACCATTCGGCACATTCATCATGTACCTCGTAGTTGTCATAGCGATGATGCACGTGATCGGCATGTTCGAGGTGAAATGGGCGGGGATCACGCTGCTCGACTGGTGGCGCAACGAGCAGTTCTACATGATCGTGGCCACAGGCGTGTACCCGACGGTGGTGCTGTACATGGCGCTGAAGCTCATCAGGGGGAAGGGGATATACTTCAGGCTTACGTCCCAGCAGACGGAGGCCTGCTCCGGCGAGAAGTTCGCCGACCTGTACACTGTGCGGTGGGTGCCGTTGCTGATCCCGACCGTTGCGGTGCTCGTCGTGAACGTCACAGCCGTTGGGGTGGCGATAGCCAAGGCAGCGACATGGGGCTTTTTCACGGACCAGGCGTGGCATGCGGTGCTCGGGATGGTGTTCAACGTGGGGACCCTCTGTGCTCCTCTACCCGTTTGCACTCGGCATCATGGGGCAATGGGGGAAGAGACCAGGCATACTGTTGGTCATGTTGGTCATGGCCATTGGTACCGTCGGCCTCTTGTATGTCACACTCCAGCAGGATGGTCACAGGATGTCGTTCCTAACCAGGCCATCTGGGTAGACACGTACGTACGACCCATCTTTTATATTATTTGTATTGTACTAGTACAAATGCCCGTGTGTTGCATCGGGCCAAAAGAATAGTAAAATCTGCTTTGAGTGTGCCATTATGCAACATTTCTCATATTCAGTTCTGATTGTCTCTTTTTGGAGTATGAAAACGTGGACTTGAAACGTGGACCATGTACGATAGAGTTGAGATAGTCACCGGAGTTGTCTATTTGGTCGAGGATGGAGGACGCGAGCCATTGATTCCCGGTAATTCTCCAAGACTCCAACTTCCCGGAATATATTTCCGAACAGAACTATTCCTGAATTGATAAGATCAGTACCGCATGTGGCGCCTGTTGCAAGGTCGTCGCCACATCTCCCATATCTCAATGCCTCCTACCAGCTTCCGACCACAATTTTTTTATACATAGGTATTTTTTGTCTTTTTTGCCAAGAATATGTTTCGTGGTATTTCTTCAGGAATTTCAAATGGGGTAGATCGTGAACCCACGTTTGATATCCCAAAAATTTAGATTTTTTTTCAAAATTCTTAGTATTGTTTTGAATTTAATGTTCTTATAGGGGTGTGGATCACCCGGGTGCTACAAATCCGCTTCCCTATAGTAGTCACTAGACTGACTATAGTAGTCCGGAATAATGAAACACTTAGGCACGTGCGAGACGCAGGTCGACCGGCCCAAGTTTGGGCTAATCACAACGCGTGTAGCAGATTGATATGTTATGGTCCCCATCGTTTCTCTCACCTCTCGCATCTCCGCCAGAAAAACACGCCGGGCGTCCTTCTCCGCCATGCCCCGCAGGTCGCAGCACGCGTTTTCGCCTTCACCGTTTTGCCTTGTGGCTGACACTCGCCATCGAAGCTCGTCGCCAACGCTCACCCCCCGTCAATCGCAACAAAAAAACCGCTGAGCCCCGTAGCAGCTTTTCTGGTCGCCTTCCCTGTTGCATCCATGGCAGCCCCCCGCACTCCTCCCATGGTGTCGGTGTAAACCATTCCATGCCGTACTGCCGATCCCCAGTTGCAGCATTAATGGCGATGACGGCTTCACTCGCAGCCAAACCCGGTGGTAGAAAAAATTAGGCGGTTCCAGCAAAAAGGAAAAGATGGTGGGAGCAAAATACACTAATTCCGCAAAAACCGAGACGGTGGTAGCAAACGTGGGTGGTAGGTCCAGCAAAACACAAGTCGGTGGTAGCAAAAATCGTCTCGATTCAAGCAAATCCAAAGGATGTCAATTACAACATAAAACAACATCGATTCCGCGGTACCCATCGCAACTCCGGCGCAATGTACGATAGAGTTGAGATAGTCACCGGAGTTGTCTATTTGGTCGAGGATGGAGGACGCGAGCCATTGATTCCCGGTAATTCTCCAAGACTCCAACTTCCCGGAATATATTTCCGAACAGAACTATTCCTGAATTGATAAGATCAGTACCGCATGTGGCGCCTGTTGCAAGGTCGTCGCCACATCTCCCATATCTCAATGCCTCCTACCAGCTTCCGACCACAATTTTTTATACATAGGTATTTTTGTCTTTTTGCCAAGAATATGTTTCGTGGTATTTCTTCAGGAATTTCAAATGGGGTAGATCGTGAACCCACGTTTGATATCCCAAAAATTTAGATTTTTTTTTTCAAAATTCTTAGTATTGTTTTGAATTTAATGTTCTTATAGGGGTGTGGATCACCCGGGTGCTACAAATCCGCTTCCCTATAGTAGTCACTAGACTGACTATAGTAGTCCGGAATAATGAAACACTTAGGCACGTGCGAGACGCAGGTCGACCGGCCCAAGTTTGGGCTAATCACAACGCGTGTAGCAGATTGATATGTTATGGTCCCCATCGTTTCTCTCACCTCTCGCATCTCCGCCAGAAAAACACGCCGGGCGTCCTTCTCCGCCATGCCCCGCAGGTCGCAGCACGTTTTTCGCCTTCACTGCTTTTGCCTTGTGGCTGACACTCGCCATCGAAGCTTCGCCGCCAACGCTCACCCCCCGTCAATCGCAACAAAAAAACCGCTGAGCCCCGTAGCAGCTTTTCTGGTCGCCTTCCCTGTTGCATCCATGGCAGCCCCCCGCACTCCCCCTCCCATGGTGTCGGTCGCAAACCATTCCATGCCGTACTGCCGATCCCCAGTTGCAGCATTAATGGCGATGACGGCTTCACTCGCAGCCAAACCCGGTGGTAGAAAAAAATTAGGCCGGTTCCAGCAAAAGGAAAAGATGGTGGGAGCAAAATACACTAATTCCGCAAAAACCGAGACGGTGGTAGCAAACGTGGGTGGTAGGTCCAGCAAAACACAAGTCGGTGGTAGCAAAAAATCGTCTCGATTCAAGCAAATCCAAAGGATGTCAATTACAACATAAAACAACATCGATTCCGCGGTACCCATCGCAACTCCGCGCAATGTAATGCGATAGAGTTGAGATAGTCACCGGAGTTGTCTATTTGGTCGAGGATGGAGGACGCGAGCCATTGATTCCAGTAATTCTCCAAGACTCCAACTTCCCGGAATATATTTCCGAACAGAACTATTCCTGAATTGATAAGATCAGTACCGCATGTGGCGCTTGTTGCAAGGTCGCCGCCACATCTCCCATATCTCAATGCCTCCTACCAGCTTCCGACCACAATTTTTTTTATACATAGGTATTTTTTGTCTTTTTTGCCAAGAATATGTTTCGTGGTATTTCTTCAGGGAATTTCAAATGGGGTAGATCGTGAACCCACGTTTGATATCCCAAAAATTTAGATTTTTTTTTTCAAAATTCTTAGTATTGTTTTGAATTTAATGTTCTTATAGGGGTGTGGACCACCCGGGTGCTACAAATCCGCTTCCCTATAGTAGTCACTAGACTGACTATAGTAGTCCGGAATAATGAAACACTTAGGCACGCATGAGACGCAGGTCGACCGGCCCAAGTTTGGGCTAATCACAACGCGTGTAGCAGATTGATATGTTATGGTCCCCATCGTTTCTCTCACCTCTCGCATCTCCGCCAGAAAAACACGCCGGGCGTCCTTCTCCGCCATGCCCCGCAGGTCGCAGCACGCGTTTTCGCCTTCACCGTTTTGCCTTGTGGCTGACACTCGCCATCGAGCTCGTCGCCAACGCCACCCCGTCAATCGCAACAAAAAAACCGCTGAGCCCCGTAGCAGCTTTTCTGGTCGCCTTCCCTGTTGCATCCATGGCAGCCCCCCGCACTCCCCCTCCCATGGTGTCGGTCGCAAACCATTCCATGCCGTACTGCCGATCCCCAGTTGCAGCATTAATGGCGATGATGGCTTCACTCGCAGCCAAACCGGTGGTAGAAAAAATTAGGCGGTTCCAGCAAAAAGGAAAAGATGGTGGGAGCAAAATACACTAATTCCGCAAAAACCGAGACGGTGGTAGCAAACGTGGGTGGTAGGTCCAGCAAAACACAAGTCGGTGGTAGCAAAAAATCGTCTCGATTCAAGCAAATCCAAAGGATGTCAATTACAACATAAAACAACATCGATTCCGCGGTACCCATCGCAACTCCGGCGCAATGTACGATAGAGTTGAGATAGTCACCGAGTTGTCTATTTGGTCGAGGATGGAGGACGCGAGCCATTGATTCCGGTAATTCTCCAAGACTCCAACTTCCCGGAATATATTTCTAACAGAACTATTCCTGAATTGATAAGATCAGTACCGCATGTGGCGCTGTTGCAAGGTCGCCGCCACATCTCCCATATCTCAATGCCTCCTACCAGCTTCCGACCACAATTTTTTATACATAGGTATTTTTTGTCTTTTGTGCCAAGAATATGTTTCGTGGTATTTCTTCAGGGAATTTCAAATGGGGTAGATCGTGAACCCACGTTTGATATCCCAAAAATTTAGATTTTTTTTTTCAAAATTCTTAGTATTGTTTTGAATTTAATGTTCTTATAGGGGTGTGGATCACCCGGGTGCTACAAATCCGCTTCCCTATAGTAGTCACTAGACTGACTATAGTAGTCCGGAATAATGAAACACTTAGGCACGTGCGAGACGCAGGTCGACCGGCCCAAGTTTGGGCTAATCACAACGCGTGTAGCAGATTGATATGTTATGGTCCCCATCGCTTTCTCTCACCTCTCGCATCTCCGCCAGAAAAACACGCTGGCGTCCTTCTCCGCCATGCCCCGCAGGTCGCAGCACGTTTTCGCCTTCACCGCTTTTGCCTTGTGGCTGACACTCGCCATCGAGCTCGCCGCCAACGCTCACCCCGTCAATCGCAACAAAAAACCACTGAGCCCCGTAGCAGCTTTTCTGGTCGCCTTCCCTGTTGCATCCATGGCAGCCCCCCGCACTCCCCCTCCCATGGTGTCGGTCGCAAACCATTCCATGCCGTACTGCCGATCCCCAGTTGCAGCATTAATGGCGATGACGGCTTCACTCGCAGCCAAACCCGGTGGTAGAAAAAAATTAGGCCGGTTCCAGCAAAAAGGAAAAGATGGTGGGAGCAAAAATACACTAATTCCGCAAAAAACCGAGACGGTGGTAGCAAACGTGGGTGGTAGGTCCAGCAAAACACAAGTCGGTGGTAGCAAAAAATCGTCTCGATTCAAGCAAATCCAAAGGATGTCAATTACAACATAAAACAACATCGATTCCGCCGGTACCCATCGCAACTCCGGCGCAATGTACGATAGAGTTGAGATAGTCACGGAGTTGTCTATTTGGTCGAGGATGGAGGACGCGAGCCATTGATTCCCGATAATTCTCCAAGACTCCAACTTCCCGGAATATATTTCCGAACAGAACTATTCCTGAATTGATAAGATCAGTACCGCATGTGGCGCCTGTTGCAAGGTCGCCGCCACATCTCCCATATCTCAATGCCTCCTACCAGCTTCCGACCACAATTTTTTTTTATACATAGGTATTTTTGTCTTTTTTGCCAAGAATATGTTTCGTGGTATTTCTTCAGGGAATTTCAAATGGGGTAGATCGTGAACCCACGTTTGATATCCCAAAAATTTAGATTTTTTTTTTAAAAATTATTAGTATTTTTTTTAATTTAATGTTATTATAGGGGTGTGGACCACCCGGGTGCTACAAATCCGCTTCCCTATAGTAGTCACTAGACTGACTATAGTAGTCCGGAATAATGAAACACTTAGGCACGTGCGAGGCCTTGGTCGACCGGCCCAAGTTTGGGCTAATCACAACGCTGCGTGTAGCAGATTGATATGTTATGGTCCCCATCGTTTCTCTCACCTCTCGCATCTCCGCCAGAAAAACACGCCGGGCGTCCTTCTCCGCCATGCCCGCAGGTCGCAGCACGCTGCGTTTCGCCTTCACCGTTTTGCCTTGTGGCTGACACTCGCCATCGAAGCTCGTCGCCAACGCAAACCCCCCGTCAATCGCAACAAAAAAACCGCTGAGCCCCGTAGCAGCTTTTCTGGTAGCCTTCCCTGTTGCATCCATGGCAGCCCCCGCACTCCTCCCATGGTGTCGGTCGTAAACCATTCCATGCCGTACTGCCGATCCCCAGTTGCAGCATTAATGGCGATGACGGCTTCACTCGCAGCCAAACCGGTGGTAGAAAAAATTAGGCCGGTTCCAGCAAAAAGGAAAAGATGGTGGGAGCAAAAATACACTAATTCCGCAAAAAACCGAGACGGTGGTAGCAAACGTGGGTGGTAGGTCCAGCAAAACACAAGTCGGTGGTAGCAAAAATCGTCTCGATTCAAGCAAATCCAAAGGATGTCAATTACAACATAAAACAACATCGATTCCGCTGGTACCCATCGCAACTCCGCGCAATGTACGATAGAGTTGAGATAGTCACCGAGTTGTCTATTTGGTCGAGGATGGAGGACGCGAGCCATTGATTCCCGGTAATTCTCCAAGACTCCAACTTCCCGGAATATATTTCCGAACAGAACTATTCCTGAATTGATAAGATCAGTACCGCATGTGGCGCCTGTTGCAAGGTCGTCGCCACATCTCCCATATCTCAATGCCTCCTACCAGCTTCCGACCACAATTTTTTTATACATAGGTATTTTTTGTCTTTTTTGCCAAGAATATGTTTCGTGGTATTTCTTCAGGGAATTTCAAATGGGGTAGATCGTGAACCCACGTTTGATATCCCAAAAATTTAGATTTTTTTTTTCAAAATTCTTAGTATTGTTTTGAAGTTAATGTTCTTATAGGGGTGTGGATCACCCGGGTGCTACAAATCCGCTTCCCTATAGTAGTCACTAGACTGACTATAGTAGTCCGGAATAATGAAACACTTAGGCACGTGCGAGACGCCGGTCGACCGGCCCAAGTTTGGGCTAATCACAACGCTGCGGTAGCAGATTGATATGTTATGGTCCCCATCGCTTTCTCTCACCTCTCGCATCTCCGCCAGAAAAACACGCCGGGCGTCCTTCTCCGCCATGCCCCGCAGGTCGCAGCACGCGTTTTCGCCTTCACCGTTTTGCCTTGTGGCTGACACTCGCCATCGAAGCTCGTCGCCAACGCTCACCCCCCGTCAATCGCAACAAAAAAACCGCTGAGCCCCGTAGCAGCTTTTCTGGTCGCCTTCCCTGTTGCATCCATGGCAGCCCCCCGCACTCCCCCTCCCATGGTGTCGGTCGCAAACCATTCCATGCCGTCTTGCCGATCCCCAGTTGCAGCATTAATGGCGATGATGGCTTCACTCGCAGCCAAACCCGGTGGTAGAAAAAATTAGGCCGGTTCCAGCAAAAGGAAAAGATGGTGGGAGCAAAAATACACTAATTCCGCAAAAAACCGAGACGGTGGTAGCAAACGTGGGTGGTAGGTCCAGCAAAACACAAGTCGGTGGTAGCAAAAAATCGTCTCGATTCAAGCAAATCCAAAGGATGTCAATTACAACATAAAACAACATCGATTCCGCCGGTACCCATCGCAACTCCGCGCAATGTACGATAGAGTTGAGATAGTCACCGGAGTTGTCTATTTGGTCGAGGATGGAGGACGCGAGCCATTGATTCCCGGTAATTCTCCAAGACTCCAACTTCCCGGAATATATTTCCGAACAGAACTATTCCTGAATTGATAAGATCAGTACCGCATGTGGCGCCTGTTGCAAGGTCGCCGCCACATCTCCCATATCTCAATGCCTCCTACCAGCTTCCGACCACAATTTTTTATACATAGGTATTTTTGTCTTTGTGCCAAGAATATGTTTCGTGGTATTTCTTCAGGGAATTTCAAATGGGGTAGATCGTGAACCCACGTTTGATATCCCAAAAATTTAGATTTTTTTTTTCAAAATTCTTAGTATTGTTTTGAATTTAATGTTCTTATAGGGGTGTGGATCACCCGGGTGCTACAAATCCGCTTCCCTATAGTAGTCACTAGACTGACTATAGTAGTCCGGAATAATGAGAACACTTAGGCACGTGCGAGACGCCGGTCGACCGGCCCAAGTTTGGGCTAATCACAACGCGTGTAGCAGATTGATATGTTATGGTCCCCATCGTTTCTCTCACCTCTCGCATCTCCGCCAGAAAAACACGCCGGGCGTCCTTCTCCGCCATGCCCGCAGGTCGCAGCACGCTGCGTTTCGCCTTCACCGTTTTGCCTTGTGGCTGACACTCGCCATCGAAGCTCGCCGCCAACGCTCACCCCGTCAATCGCAACAAAAACCGCTGAGCCCGTAGCAGCTTTTCTGGTCGCCTTCCTGTTGCATCCATGGCAGCCCCTCGCACTCCTCCCATGGTGTCGGTCGTAAACCATTCCATGCCGTCTTGCCGATCCCCAGTTGCAGCATTAATGGCGATGACGGCTTCACTCGCAGCCAAACCCGTGGTAGAAAAAATTAGGCCGGTTCCAGCAAAAAGGAAAAGATGGTGGGAGCAAAAATACACTAATTCCGCAAAAACCGAGACGGTGGTAGCAAACGTGGGTGGTAGGTCCAGCAAAACACAAGTCGGTGGTAGCAAAAAATCGTCTCGATTCAAGCAAATCCAAAGGATGTCAATTACAACATAAAACAACATCGATTCCGCCGGTACCCATCGCAACTCCGCGCAATGCTGGTTCCAGCAACGGATGCAGCTTTAGGCAGCGGCTTAGGTGTGTGCATGTCAAGTCCCAACAAAATCCGACAACTGTTGTTCCGTCGATACCCATCGCAGCTCCACGCAATGCTGGTTCCAGCAACGGATGCAGCTTTAGGCAGCGGCTTAGGTGTGTGCATGTCAAGTCCCAACAAAATCCGACAACTGTTGTAGCTTTTCACGCCACCATTGTATCTTTTGGAATCGTTGGTTTCAACATCTCTATTCGATGGTTGCAGCACTGAGCCTTCCCTGTTGCAGCCCCGGCTCCACCTATGAAGCAGCATTGGGCGCAACAGGCGAGCACAATCGCCCGGGCCCCATGCGTTGTTCTCTGGTCTGCCCCATGACGAAACAGTTCGGAAACAAAACACAAGCACATAAAGGAGTTGGGTGATGTGGATGGGATGTCACACGTGAGGAGGCATGAGAACATCTGACTCATGTTTGACAACAAGAGTGGGAACGAGTGGCTGGTAGAGTTAAAAAAAATAAGGTAAAACTATGTGATAGAAAGGAGGAAAAAATAAGGTAAAACTATGTGTTAGAAAGGAGGGAAAAACAAAAAAGACTAACATCACACCGCACTTCCCAGCCCCCTGTTGCAGCCCCGGCTCCACCTCTGAAGCAGCATTGGGTGCAACAGGCGAGCACAATCGCCCGGGCCCCATGCGTCGTTCTCTGGTCTGCCCCATGACGAAACAGTTCGGAAACAAAACACAAGCACATAAAGGAGTTGGGTGATGTGGATGGGATGTCACACTTGAGGAGGCATGAGAACATCTGACTCATGTTTGACAACAAGAGTGGGAACGAGTGGCTGGTAGAGTTAAAAAAAAAAAAAGGTAAAACTATGTGATAGAAAGGAGGAAAAAATAAGGTAAAATTATGTGTTAGAAAGGAGGGAAAAACAAAAAAGACTAACATTACACCGCACTTCCCAGCCCCCAACACACAGCGAGGGTGACCAAGGGTTACAAGCCGACAGGACAGGCCCAGCTGGAAGTACGTAGTGATAGCTTTTGCCTCAGCAAATCCGATGAATCAGGTATGCGTCCTCGGCGAAGCGTTGGCCAGCACCTGGCTATTTAAACCACGAAATACTTCCTACGCTAAGCGGTGTGGTACTAAACAAGCGACCGTTCCCAGCCGACCAGCAGCAAGAGCTCCAGATCGCTGGGCCGTAGCATTCGGCCCACCAGATAGGCCTTCATCGGAAAGGTAAGAAATAATCCCTAAAGAAAAAAAAGGACACGCCGGCTGCTGGCATGAAGCCGCCGCCGATGTCGGGCGGGATTCCGGGAGCGCGCGGCGCCAACGCATGTACAGGTAGACGACCCTGTCGAGGTCGAGGACGTAGAAGGCGCTGCGCACGCCGGGCCGGAGCCTGCGACGGCGTGCTTCTCCTTGGCATCTCCGGCGTGTAGGGAATGACCTGCTTGTCCTTCACTCCCGGCGCCACCAGCACCGCCTGCATGGGGCTGCTTCCGAGCATGTCGACCGCGACGACGTGGGCACACACCTAATTAAGTACGAAGCGAAAGAGTGATCACGCGCACGTACGAGTACTGCAAGACTATCAAAGCTAACTTAATTGAGGTTCCTCGAGCTAGACGTAGACGCGATCGAGCAATACAAGTTGACTTACTACATAATGACCCACTCCCTCCCTTCCATAAGAGCATCTACAGCCGAATCCCTCAAACCATCTCTTATATGCCCGCGGACGCGTCCGGTCAGTGACCGGATAGGAGAGAAAAGGAAAAAAGGTGACCCAACCAGACCCATCATATCTTTCATATACTCCCTTCGTTTCAAATTACTCGTCGTGGTTTTAGTTCAAATTTGAACTAAAACCACAACGAGTAATTTGGAACAGAGGGAGTATGTTCGGACTGTCCACGAATCTTCGTATCCATCTCAAATATGGGGAGGATATAAAGGCTCGCAGACACACCCGGGCGCGCCCGGTCAATCCGCCATATAGGACACGGCCCCATCCTGGACCATATTTTCTTTTTCTTTAGTCATTCTTTTCTTTCTCTCTCTTCGTCTCCACCATTGACCGAGTGTGTGTTCCCCTAAGTTCAGCTCCCGCATTTCTTTCCCCCACTGACTTGATTCGGAGTTTACGGTGCTCGAGCAATTGATCTTGAAGTCGTTGTAGTCATCTTCGGTGATCGAAGGATTTTTCTCCTTGATCTTCTCATAACTCTCACCTTTCTCGATCATTCTCTTCACATTGCTTTTCCAAGTAGACAGGGCCTTGCTCATCTTTGTGAGGGCAGCATTGTTCACTTTATTCCCTTTGAGGCTTGTGTTTTCAAAAGCAGCGGGGAACTTGTATCGTTCGCGCAGCTTCGTGAGGAGGAGGTTGCGCAAATTCCCTCGGTCAGGATGCCTCAGGTTCTCGGTGTTGATCGAGGCGGTGCTCCGAAGAATGCACCCGAGTTGAAGCGAGTACCCCTTGACTATTCGTTCGGGCGCCGTTGGATTCCCGTCGGAGTCCACTTCAATAACTTCCTCCTTGAGGGTGCGGAGCACGGTCGGGCGCCGGTCCTTCCGTTGCCTCTTCTGTTGGCTGCCATCTGTGCGTGCGCCGCCATCATCAGTGGTGGCATCCTTAGCGGCACCATCAGTGGTGGCATCAGTGGGATCATCCTCGGCGGTACCATCAGTGGTCTCAGGATCGGTGGGGAAGGCGGCGTCCTCATACAAGTGAGGTTGTTCCTCCATCTCCTGGGACAGCTCCCAGAATGCCTTGCCGCCCGAACCCCGGCCTCATCGTTAGGGCCATGTTTCTCTCTAAATAGAAACAAAGTTTGGTCAAAAGTTGGTTATTGTCAAGGAACAAGATCATGGTCTCATCATTTAGGGTTTGTCGACACAGAGGCATCCTAAAATCTAAGCTTTTATCATTGAGGGTTTTTCGGCCGAGGCACCCTAAAAGCCTAACCTTTCATCATTTCGGTTTTTATCGACACCGAGGCACCCTAAAAGCCATGCATTAGTCACAAGTACGCCGGGCACTTGATCCTACTTAATTAACTACTAAGATACCCCGGCCCATGCATTAGTCACAAGTACCCCATATGTCCTATTTTTAGCAAAGTCATGCTAAAATTCACGGAAAATTTCAGCATGACCTTTGCTGAAAATAGGACATATGGAGTACCCGAATTTACTGGAATGGAAGTTAATCGACATTCCGGCAAACTCAAGGGCCTCTCGAGGTACCTGCAATATCATTATCCCCGCGTAATGAAGTCCCCAATGGGTCATTTCAGAAGATCACAAGTAGCATCATCACAAGTACAACATCATCACAAGTACAACAGCAGCAGCAGTGAATACAGCCATAACAGCAGCAGCAACTTTATTCTTCTTCTTCATAAAGACTAATTGTCTAATTGAGCAATACAGCGACAGTGTGAACAAATAAAAACACAAACTACACCTACATATTTGGGTACCTCTATGGTAGTAACATGCCATTCTCTGCCTAGAGCTACTGTAGCACGATCTATTCTGCTTACTACTAAAGTTATAGCAGTATCATGCTTTCATAACCAACTAGTTACCTTTAAGTTCAAATACTGTCCACAAAACCACAACAGAAGTAGCACAAAATCATTCAAGTACCAGTGTTTAACTAAAACTTGGTGTGAATAAGATCCTCTGTCAGTACTTCATACCAATAATCAAAACCCCAAAACCTGACCCCAACTAGTTACCATAAGGTCAAATACTGTCCACAAAACCAAAACAGAAGTAGCACAAAATTATTCAAGTATCATTGTTTAACTAAAACTTGGTGTAAATAAGGTAATAAAAGCAAATTATCCTAGCCAACATGGGTTTTCAGGAAATATTGAGACGCCGCACTTCTGATCGACTCCTGAGGTACATTCTCAACTAGCATAGTTTGTTTACCTTCTATTCCTATGTGGTTCATTACTTGATTTCCATTCAGCATCAAAGTTTATGTTTGTCTTGGTCATATTATGCTTTTGGCAACCACTACAAATGTAAAAGATTTTTTGTGAACTTGGGAAGAAAAGAACCAACTTTCATCAAACAAATAAAAATAAGATCATGTAGAATAGTTGTTAGGGTACTGTCATTTATAGGACCATTTAACATTGGCTATGCATTTCTTGGCTGCAACAATCACTGAGTATGAAATAGGTAGAATAGAATGTATTTTTCTCACTTGGCAAAGTAATCAGTTACATCAACTTCAATATTTTGTGTCTCTGAATATTTGCATAAATTCCTACGATCATCCATGAGCAGCACCACATAGCAGTTCACAGAGCAGAACATGAGGCAGTTAGCTACTGACAGAGCTTTTTGGCCAACACTCATAACACTGATCAACATTTCTCTAACTCAGACTACTTTACACTGATCAACTGTTCTAATGGAGGAGAGGAGGAACAGCTGAGGTGGCTACTCACATCTACTTCTGGTGGGTGTTGAGGTAGGACTTCTCGCAGTACTGGAGGCGGAGTAGAGCTGCTGCCGCAGGTTCTTGAGCTCCTGCATCAAGCATGGCCACAACACTCAGTTTATCTACCATAGACAGTTTAGCAGAAACAAAAGCAACACACATATGTCTATGAAGTATCTGAATTTTGCAACTTTATTGTGTCTGAAATAGCTTTACTCGATGGTGTTATCGAGCTGAGCAAAGCCGAACTGAATATTTGCATGTACAGAGATGTGAAATATTTATCAAGTGAATGTAAACATTTGGTGTTTGAATTTATTGACTGGAAGGTGTGCTTCAATGCATACTCACTAAGTGAAATGAGAAATTCCAAGTTGAGATGAGAAATAATCACTGACTAAGATAACACTGTATCCTGTTAGTGCGTACATCAGTACATACATTCAGTTAGAAATTGCTTCTAGCAGGAGGTACAACATTTGGGCTTCTTGGTTTTCTTCCAATACAAAAACACATGCATTTTGATGTGAATGCGTGTTTGAGTGGGAAAAAAGAACTACCCATGGATGCCACACCTTGGCCACTGCAGTATACAATGTGTGCAATAGGATGGAGACAAGAGAGATGAAGCCCAAAATGCAAAACAATGTCTGAAGCAAATTTGCCTCCTAGCAAACAGCCTACAACATTTGGGCAGCAAAGCTTGTAGAATTTTACTACCTACAACAATCATATGCAGCAATGTGACTGCACGGCCCCAGAACATAAATCGTAAAACAAGGCCTGAAGCACGCATGCTGTCTATAAACAGCCTAAAACGCTGAGGCAGAAAAGAAACACCTGACATGGTAGTGGCAGTTGGGCTCAATTTTGGGCAAACAGAGTGGCAGTCATCCTATGATGCGACTACTCCGTGACTGCTCTCCCCCCAGATCATCGCTGAATGCAAAGCATACAACCGACTGGCAGTGGCAATTCGATTCATTTGGAGCAACCCATTGTTTTAAACTTTTATTGCTACCTACAACAATCATATGAAACAACCTAGCAGGATGGGGTCCGAGTAGGTGGGGAAGCGAGGCAGCGAGGAGGATGGGGGTGGGGGCGGTCGACGCACGGGAGGGGAGGAAGAGCGGGTGGGGGTGGGGTGGGAGAGAGTGGGCAAGTCCAACCCGCCCGGACGGTGGGGAGGCAGGAGCTTGGACTTGGGGCGGGGCTGGCGGGGAGGAGGGCGGAGGGATGTGGAGGGCGCGGAAGGGGAGGGAGGGAGGGAGGAATGGGGAGGAAGGGTGGAGAGGGAGGAAGGAGGAAGGAGGAGAGGTACACTGGCGGAGTGCGGCCGGTCGCCGGAGGCTGGCGACGGTGGTGTGGACGGGAGAGCGGCGCCGACGCCGGGCCTCAGCGGCGGTGGTTGGAGACGGGCGACAGGACTGACGGGCGCCCGGCGATGGGCGCAGGAGCAAGGCGGCGGGCGGCCGAGGCGGCCGAGGCGGGCGGGCAGGGCAGCAAGGCCGAGAGAGGAGAGGGAAGGGATCGAGGCGAGGGGCGAGGAGAGGGGATAGGTGTGGGCCGGGAGGAAGTATGGATGGGGGGCGGCACAATACTAATGGCGCACCACCCCTCGGTGCGCCATAAGTACATCCATACTAATGGCGCACCTCACCCTGGTGCGCCATTAGTATTTTTTTTATTTCTGCTCGAGCCAACAGGTTGTCTCCCACCTAACCTGATCCAGATCAAGTTCCCTCTACTAGCTCGACTGG
Source organism: Aegilops bicornis (assembly GCA_021605145.1). Lineage (NCBI taxonomy): Eukaryota > Viridiplantae > Streptophyta > Magnoliopsida > Poales > Poaceae > Aegilops > Aegilops bicornis. The sequence continues at coordinate 864,563,233 of CM038675.1, read as the reverse complement.
TCAGCAGCCAGTTCTCACACCAGGAGGTCCTGGGTTCGATTCCCAGGCTCCACAATTTTTTTTATGCATTAAAAATGTTGTTTGATACTTACTTGTGTTTAAATATGTTCAAACTTGTTTAAATCATAACAGTAATATTTTTTTATAAGACAGTAATATTTTTTTAAAAAATATCATCAAAAAGTAATGCCAGTGGAGCGGGGAGGGTGCGGGGGTCGGCGGCGGCGGTTGAGTAGGGAGGGTGCGGGGTCGGCGTGGCGGTTGAGTAGGGAGGGGTGCGGGGGTCGACGGCGGTTGAGTAGGGAGGTGCGGGGGTCGGCGGCGGTTGAGTAGGGAGGGTGCGGGGTTCGGCGGCGGTTGAGTAGGGGAGGGTGCGGGGGTCGTGGCGGTTGAGTAGGGGAATCGAGGAGCGGGCGGTTTGGCGGCGGCGGCAGTGGACGGATCTGGCGAGGTGGGATAGCGATCGAGATGGAGGGGATCGAGATCGAGTGTCCATGAAATTAAAAATATTCTTGATAGTTCAAAAGTGCCCATGAAATACAATCGAGAAATGAAGTCTACGATTTAAATACAATCGATCTTAGCTAGCTATCTCTTCACAATCTTCTTGCCCTTCTTTTTCGCAAATGGAGTTCTTCTATGGAACGGACGTCCTTTAGGTAGGGTGGTCCTGCTTCTTCTTGTGGTGTATGCTGCTACTTCATCATCGTCATGTTCGATCCTCGGTCGCCAGATTTGTCGAAGTCTTGCTCATTGGCTACTCCATCCATTCCGATGATCTTCCTTTTGCCTCTCCTCACGACAACACGACCGGGCTTTGGCGGGTCGGTAATGAAGAAGCATTGGTCCACTTGGGAAGCCAGTACCCATGGCTCATTTTTCATGGTGACGTTTATGCCGCTGTCTTGGATTTGGCCGGGTATAACCATGGTGGTGAAATACCGGTCTTCTTTTATGACGTTCTTGGCCCATCGACACGGAACATCGGGACCTTCTCTCCAGCGTAGCTCAGCTCCCAGATCTCCTCGATCCTTCCGTAGTATCTGTCCTTGTCGTTACGGTGTAGGATTCCATCGTTACCCGGAGTTACGATAACCATCGCTCTTCATGTCCTTGGCCTCGGTGTAGAATGTGTAGCCGTTGATATCGTGACGCCTCATAGGTCATCGAGTTGTGCTCGGCATACGTGACAAGGCGAATATGAGTTGTTCTTCCGCGGAAGAATCCTCATGTAAAGGGTACGGCGAAGCTTCGCTTGAACCAACGCGTGAAACATGAGTTGTGCTTTTTGAGTATATCTCCGTCCGTCCTCTGTTGGCCTCGGTCATTGTCGTCTTCTTAATAAAGGTTTGGTGCTGTACCACCCAAGGATCGACCACGTCTATGTGTTGTAGCGCGACTAGGTTTGCTCTTTCAAAGTCGGCGAGTCGACCATCGAAGTCGACATGCATTTCGCGGCGACCCTCACAGTAACCCCATCCAGCGAGCCTGCCGAGGTGCCTGTTGACGGGCAGACCAACGGGGTTCTCGATGCCTAGATAATTCGTGCAGTAGGAGATGCACTCTTGATCGAAAGCCCTCGGCTATGCTTCCTTACGGGCGTGACATGTTGCGAACATATCCTTTGATGACACCATTCATCCTTTCGAACGACATCATGCTGTGTAGGAACGTCGGCCCGAGTTGGATGATATCCTCCACTATATGGACCAGCAGATGCACCATAACGTCGAAGAATGCGGGCGGAAAGTACATCTCAAGCTCGCATAGTATCACCACGATCTCTTCCTGTAGCCTTCTGAGTTGCCTCACGCCAATCGACTTCCGAGAGATGACGTCGAAGAAGTTGCATAGGCCAAATAGCGTTTCACGGACGTGCGTGTCCATGATCCCACGGATTGCAACTGGAAGTATCTGCGTCATCAGGACGTGACAGTCGTGAGACTTCATCCCGCTGAACTTCGCTTTGCATGGGTCTAGGTATCTGCTTATCTTCCCGCATAACCGTAAGGAAGTTTTACTCCTAGGAGGCAGGTGAAAACTGCTCGATCTCCTGACTTAGAGTGAAGCACGCGGGAGGGTAGTCATTTCCGGTCTTCTTGGCCTTTTTGCCTTTGCGACGACTTTCTGTGTCCTGCTTCACCTCATCATCATCATCATCATCATCATCATCATTAGCGTGAAGCCCCTGCCTGATGCCCATTGATTTCAAGTCTGCCCTTGCTTTCGGCCCATCTTTGGTCCTCTCTGGCATGTTGAGCAGGGTACCAAGCAGACTCTCGCACACGTTCTTCGTGATATGCATGACATCAAGGCTGTGAGGCACACGGTGGATCTTCCAGTACGGCAAGTCCCAAAAACAGACCTCGTTTTCCATACCTTCAGCAGCGGCTCCGGCGCCTTTTGCTTCTTTCCGGCTCTGGCGCCATTTGCTTCTTTCCGGCGGTGGGCAGTCTTTCCAATTTTCAACAGCTTGTCTATTTCCTCGCCGCTCCTCATACACGGGCGTTGGGTTCGGTTTCACCATCGAACAGATCCTTGCGTTTCCTCCACGGGTCATCGCCGCGAAGCCACCTTCGATGTCCCATGAACACGGTTTTCAAGACCCGGGATCTCTATCTAGCTGGCGATACGTTGTGTCATCCATGCACCTTACGCATCCGGAAAATCCGTGGACTACCTGCCCCGCGAGATATCCGTAACCGAGATAGTCGTGCACCGTCGTGAGCAGTGCGGCTCTCATAGGGAAATATTCTTTCTCTGCGGCGTCCCACGTATTGGCTGGCGTTTTCCATAGCGTGTCAAGCTCCTCTTTCAGCAGCCCCAGATACAGATCGATGTCGTTCCCTGGTTGTTTCGGTCCTTCAATTAGCATACTCATGTGAATGTACTTCCTCTTCATGCACAACCAGGGGGAAAGGTTGTACATCCACACAAACACAGGCCAGGTGCTATGTGTGCTTCTCTGGCTGCCAAACGGATTGACTCCATCGGTGCTCGCGCCCAGACGATGTTCCTTGGATCGTTCCCAAATTCCGAGTCTTGAAGTTCAACGCTTGCCACACCGCTCGCATCCTTAGGGTGACTCAGCATCTTGTGTTTTTTATCTATCTCCGGATCATTTGCGTCATCTTCTCGCTTCTTCTCCTCCCTATCCGCGTGCCAACGCAGGAGCTTTGCTACCTTAGGGTCCGCGAAATAGCGCTGCAGACGAGGAGTGATCGGAAAGTACGACACCACTTTTCGAGGAGCTTTCTTCCTCTTCTTGTATCGAGTGACGCCGCACACCGGACATATGGTAGACTCCGCGTGCTCGTTCCGATAAATGATGCAATTGTTCATGCACACATGGTATTTCACGTGCGGTAAATCGAGAGGACACACGATTTTCTTCGCCTCCTCCAACTGGTCGGGCACTTGTTCCCCTTGGGAAGACGTTCGTGCGAGAATGACATGTTCTCGTCGAAGCATCGTCGGTCATTTTGTGTTTTACCTTCATCTCCAGAGCCATGAGCGTTACTTTTCAGGCGGGTATCCTCGGCCTGCATCCTTCATACAATGGAGTAACCGCGTCTAACTCAAGTTGATCCATCTTGGCTTTCTCTCGGGCGGCAGCTCTGGCGTTATCCGTCCGCTTGAGAAGCAGCTCTTGAATATGAGGGTCCTGCACCCAGCCCATCGATGGTCCAGCAAAGATCGCTCCGCCGGCATCATCATCTTCATGATCATGCCCGTCGCCTGCTCGGCATCTTCCTCAACATCATGTCCTGCATCTTCTACATGATGATCGTGGTACAACATCACCGTCGTGATCATCTCTTGGGGATTCTTCGTCTTCTCGCCCGCCCGAGCCGCGGTGGTTGTCTTGCTGCCCTTCCTCATTTCTTGCCCGCCCCCATGGGCGACTTCGTAGTCATCTTCATCACCTTGCCACCGATAGCCATCCATGAAACCACGCAAGACCAGGTGGTCCCGCACCTGCCGGAATCCGGGTCCTCAATAAGGCTCTTGACTTGCATCTTCGACCACGGACATCTTATCTCCGTCTCGTTCTTTTGAAGCATCTCGGCCTTCGCGGACCTCAAAAACCTATTCACGATGCGTTCGGTCATCGTATGGACCATGGTCATCAAGGGTAGAGCAAAAGCGATATTTTAGAACCAAACAAAAATTTGGCATGACTTTCCTAAAAATAGGACCAAAAGAATGCTTAATGCCAAAATTCTCTTGAAACGGAAATGAATCAATATTCCGGCAAAATATTGGCAACTATCACATTTCAAATACCGGTACACCTCCAAACACAAACACATATGCAACACCACAAACATATGCAACACCACGAACATACATAGATCTAGCTAGGCCGTAAAAAGTGCATGTGCACATTGTCGTAGGGAGAACAACATAAATATAGCTTCCCCCCTTACTTACCTATTAAAACAAGGTAATTTAACCACTTAATTTGAATGAATCTATGGTGGAAATGAGGTGAAAAAGAGGAGGCACCCGAGACAAGGAGGAGGTGGAGAGAATGAAGTGGGGAGAGAGTGAGTGTGGGTAGGAGAGGCTGTCCAAAATATCTTGTTGCTGCCCACTTACTAATGGTGCACCAGCACTAAATGCGCCATTAGTAATCCAGGTAACTAATGGCGCACCTTCATGTGCGCCATTAGTAGTTTTGCAAAAATAAAAAAATACTAATGGCGCACCCTTTGCAAGGTGCGCCATTAGTAGTTACAACTACTAATGGCGCACTTCATCTTGATGCGCCATTAGTATGTTTGGACAGGCGCACTAGTTCAAATTTTTTTTTTTGATACTAATGACGCACCACTTGCATGGTGCGCCATTAGTAGTTACAACTACTAATGGCGTACTTCACCGGGATGCGCCATTAGTATGTTTGGACAGGCGCACTAGTTCAAAAAAAATTTATACTAATGGCGCACCCACTGCCTGGTGCGCCATTAGTAGTTACACCAATTAATGGCGCACTTAAGCTGGATGCGCCATTAGTATGTTTGGACAGGCGCACTAGTTTAAAAAAAAAGTTTTGATACTAATGGCGCACCATTTGCCTGGTGCGCCATTAGTAGTTTCAACTCTAATGGCGTATTAGCATGTGGTGCGCCATTAGTATATATACTAATGGCGCACCAACTTTCTGGTGCGCCATTAGTGTCAATCCCATCTATAGCCCTTTTTCTAGTAGTGACATATATGTCCTCATGTGGATCCTTTGTATTATTGATAACGCTCAAATATCTATAAATCAACAAGACAACACGAGGGTCACGAATTAACAAATGTATAGAGCATTAGGGGCGAATTCTACTTTTTACCACAAAGTTGTGACATTGTGACAACTCATAGTGAATTTGTTGTGACACTATGACAAGTTTCACCCGATCTATCGATTATAGCTTACAGGCTAACATGACCGTTGATTGTGCACACAACCGACCGGACATGTACTCATTAGGGACATATATACAATATAAAGTCAGATACTATGAAATCCTATATAAGACCTCTCGTAGTATTGGGTATTATTATAGGCTAGTATCATACCTCCGCAACGTGTAGAAATCTATTTGTGTCTTTTTTTGGTTTTCGAACTATTTTTTTTGAACTATTTCCAGTTGTCTTAGAAATAGCAAATGCGTAGAAATATATAATTGCTCCGTCCTTAATTAGTTGTCGCAAAAATGGATAGAAATGGATGTATGTAAAATTAAATATACATTCAGGACGGAGGGAGTACTTATCTAGCTGTTGAGTTTTGGCCGGTTGTATTTGATCGGCCAGAACTCTGAAATGTGATCCTTCCCATGGTGCACTGTGAGTACGGAGGGCGGCTGTCACACTCCCTTCTTCAAGCTAGTTCACCATGGTGGATACAGGAGAGCTTAGGGTTTGGAGGAGGGGAATAGGGGATACGGGACTGCAGGAACAGGGGAAAGGCAGAGAGGTTGGGGAGAAAGTGCTTTAGCCTATTACAATCTCGATGCCTTCCCTCGACGGCCCCCTGCTCTCTTATCAGTCACAGCTCCCAGCTCATTGGGTCAAACCCCTTGTTGGGCTTCATTCTCCTCTTGGCCCTTGACTCGTTCTGCTGGGACTCTTGTGGGCTGTTGTTGGGGTCCATGGGCGTGACATCCCCCTCCGCTTCAGTAGCGGCTTGCCCCCAAGCCGCAGCTTCAGGAAAGCGACTCCGAAGCTCGAAGAAGTCCTCCCACAACGCCAGTTCCTTGGGTTGTGACGACCACTTGATCAACACTTGAGGAATCTTGCCCGCACCTCGCGTGACCATGCGTTTTGCCAGCACCTCCTCGGGAAAATCGGGGGAAGAATGGGCGCCGGTGGTTCTGGCAGCGCAGTCACCACCTTCGTGTCCTTAGGTAGCGCTGAGCGCAACAGGGACACGTGAAAGACAGGGTGCACCCTACTGGATGGAGGCAGTCGTAGTTTATAGGACACGTTGCCCACCCGCGCCAAGACCTAAAACGGACCAAAAAATCTGAAAGAAAGTTTGTGATTAGCCCGGGGCGCCACCGAAACCTGGACATACGGTTGCAGCTTCACAAAAACCCAATCCCCCACTGTGAAAGACCTCTCTGATCGTTTCTTGCCATCTTGGTCTTTGATCCGTTGTTTGGATCTTTCCAAATGTTGTTTAAGAAGGGCAATCATCACCTCACATTCATGGAGCCAGGTTGAGAGATCGGCCGGCGCTGATGCAGACGCATCCACAATGCCAAAGTGACATGGTGGGTGACCATATAGTACCTCGAAAGGAGAAGCCTTGAGAGCAGAATGAGCTGAAGTGTTGTACCAAAATTCGGCTAAGTGCAGCCATTGGAACCACTTGTGAGGGCAAGAGTGGATAAAACAATGAAGGTAAATCTCCATGCATTGATTCACCCGTTCTGTGGTACCATCAATTTGTGGATGGTATGCTGAGGACATCCGGAGCTCTGTACCGGCCTGTTTAAACAGTTCACACCAAAACGTGCTGGTGAACACCCAATCCCGGTCAGAGACTATGGCATAGGGCAGCCCGTGATGTTTGTAGATTTGTTGCATGAAGATGCTCGCCACTTGAATTGCAGAGAACGGATGTGCCAGAGGAATGAAGTGTGCGTACCTTGTCAACTTGTCCACCACTACCATAATGCAGGAATATCCATGAGAAATGGGTAACCCCTTAACGAAATCCATCATTATTGTGTGCCAGGCGTGTGGAGATGTGGATAGGGGTTCAAGCAGCCCAGGGACACGCACCTTCTCGGTGTTCTCTTGTTTACAGACACTGCAAGAAGAGATAAAGTCTGCCACTTCCTGTCGCATATCTGGCCAGGCAAAAAGTCACCGAAGCCGGGCGTATGTTGCTTGCACCCCTGAATGACCACGAGTCACACTGGAGTGAGTTGCCTGCAGGATTTTTTGTTTCATGGCTGTGTTATCAACCACCCAGACACGCCCTTTGTACAAGATGACCCCATCGCGGACCGTGTACTTTGGGTTTGTCTTCTCTTCCCCTTGACAACGCTTCAGAATGCCTTGCGCGGCTTCATCATGCTGATACCCTTGTACAACATCAGCTAACCAGGTTGGTAGGGCGACCAAGATGGCTGCCACCCCAGCATCCATTCTTGATAGTGCATCTGCCGCCTTGTTTTCGATCCCTTTTTGTTACACAATTCGGTACTGTAGCCCCATGAGTTTGGTGTACGCCTTGCGTTGCCAGGAAGTGACCAATCTCTGGTCTGCCAAGTGGGCAAGGCTACTGTGATCTGTGCGAATCACAAATTCCCCTCCTTGCAGATATGAACGCCATCGCTCCACTGCCATCAGGATTGCCATAAACTCTTTTCCATATGTGGACAAACCGTTGTTTTTTGGTCCCAACGCCTTGCTGAGGAAAGCGAGTGGGTGCCCGTTCTGCATGAGGATTGCCCCAACCCCAAACTCAGAGGCGTCCGTCTCAATTTCAAATGGTTTGTCGAACTGAGGCAAGGCGAGCACAGCGCTGAAATCAGTGCCTTTTTCAGATGCTGGAATGCCTCCTCGGAGTCGTGGCTCCAGACAAAGATCGAATCCTTCTTCAGCAAGTTTGTTAATGGCCGACCGATCAGGGCGAAATCTTGGACGGGCCGTCTATAATATCCGGCCAAGCCCAAAAAACCTCTGACCTGTCTGACATTGTTGGGAACTGGCCATACTTTACTGCTGAGATGTTTTTCTCGTCGGTAGCCACCCCTGGGCACTGATGACATGCCCTAGATAGGTTAGTTCCCGCTGGGAAAACGTACATTTGGATCTTTTGACTTTCAACTAATGTTCCTTCAACAATTCAAACACATTTCGAAGAACCCAGACATGAGCCCGTAACGTGTGGCTGTAGACCAGGATATCATCCACAAGCACTAACACCCCCTTACGAAGCAATGGTGATAGCGCAAAATTCATCACTCCTTGGAATGTTCCCAGAGCATACGCAAGCCCATATGACATGACTTTGAATTCATATTGCCCGAGATGTGTTTTGAAGGCCGTCTTAAACACATCTTTAGGCGCCATCCGAATCTGATCGTAGCCCGCCTTCAGATCAGAGCTTGTAAACCATACTGCCCCCGCTAACTCATCCAAGAGCTCTTCGACCATCGGCATTGGGAACCTATTCTTGGAAGTGATGGCATTGAGGTGTCGGTAATCCACACAGAATCGCCACGACAGATCTTTCTTCTGAACTAAGAGCATGGGTGAGGCATACAGACTGTAACTCTCTTGTATAATCCCTTGACGCAGCATCTCTTTTACTTGCTTCTCAATTTCGTCCTTTTGGGAAGGTTTGTACCGATAAGGTCGGATGTTGACAGGCTGAGCACCGGGGATCAAAGGAATTTTATGGTCAAAGGGTGTGCTGGTGGCAAGCTTGTGGAGTCTTGAAACAGTTGAGGGAGTCCTGGATTAGGGGGTATCCGGATAGCCGGACTATGTACAACGTCCGGACTATTGAAGCGTGAAGATACAAGACTCAAGACTTCAGCCCGTGTCCGGATGGGACTTTCCTTGGCGTGGAACGCAAGCTTGGCGACCTGGATATTATATTTCCTTCCTTGTAACCGACTCCATGTAAACCCTAGCCCTCTCCGGTGCCTATATAAACCGGAGAGGTTGGTCCTTAGAAGGCCGATCACAATTACAATCATACCATCATAGGCTAGCTCCTAGGGTTTAGCCTCTACGATCTCGTGGTAGATCTACTCTTGTACTACCCATATCATCAATATTAATCAAGCAGGAAGTAGGGTTTACCTCCATCGAGAGGGCCCGAACCTGGGTAAACATCTGTGTCCCCTACTTCTTGTTACCATCAGCCTTGACGCACAGATCGGGACCCCCTACATGAGATCTGCCGGTTTTGACACCGACATTGGTGCTTTCATTGAGAGTTCCTCTGTGACGTCGCCACAAGGCTCGATGGCTCGTCTCATTGTCAAGGACGACATTACCTCGGAGGGGGCTCTGGCTGTAGGCCAGACGCTCCGGCTCGGCGGCTTTATCATGGCCGCCCCATCGGCGGTGGCGCCGACGATGACTTCTCGGGTCATCAATCATAACCTTCGCGTCAGTTCGGAACTTGCCGAACAGATGGATCCAATGGAGCTCTCCTCCCTTAACGAACTCTTGGATCGCATCGCCGCTCTGGGAGTCGCTACAGACTACGACCGGGTTGGGCTTAAACCCGACCAAAGGGACATCAGGTCCCCGCCGGCCACCCATGAGATAGCGATAGTGGAGGAACCACACGCGGATTGCCCCTCAACTTTGAGGACAAGTTATGTTCGGATCACCGAACTCCCTGAGCCAAAGACATGCTCAAAGGAAAACCTGACCCGCGTCCCGGACTTAGAGTCGGGCATTGGGCCGAAGAAATTGGGCACTCCGGACTCTGAGCTGTTGAGCTCGGAACCGCCTGCGCCCTTGGGCGTTAGATCGGATCAAAATCCGGACTCTAAACTGGACCTAAACTGTCTCTCCCGCATCAGGCAAGAGCCCCAGGAAACCGTACATCGCTACTGGGCCAGATTCCTCCTTGCGCTTAACAAGGTCAGGGACTGCCGCGAAGAGAACATGGTCTCACTTTTCTGCAAAAACTGCACAGACGAGGGACTCCTCAATGATATAAGCCGCCGCGACATAGTACGCTTCACGGACCTGGCAACCATAGTACGGAAGTACTGTGCGATGGAGAGCGCTTGGAAGACCCAAACAGAATTTTTGGATAGTACTGCTCTCACCAAACCCCCTCTGTCTGAACTAAACGGACGAACTCTCGTAAGTCGTCCGACCCAATCCCCAAGAAACCAAAGCCCACCCCAGGGCGGGGATCCGTATTGGAAGAATGGCTCGACGGGCCATGTAAGCTCCATAGTACTCCGGATACAACACCTACTCATAGCCTTAAAGCATGTTGGATACTCCGGCAGGTGGCAAAAAGTGGCGAGGACCTTCTTGTGGGCCATAAAGCGGAACAACATCCTGCCAGCAAACACAATACGGTACTAACAGTCTTCGAGACTTTCGCCTCGAACAATAGGCGCAAGCGAGCTCGTCGAAGCTCCGCTGAAATTTACCATGTGGCAAAAATAAACCCTTGGAACGACACGGCTATAACTTTTAATGCCAGTGATGAACCTTGATTCCGGGCTGTCCGGGCACCAGCCGCTGGTCCTTCGTCTGATCGTAGATGGCTTTCGGATCACTAAAGTGCTCATGGACGGCGGAAGCAGATTGAATCCGATTTATGAAGAAACACTCAGCAAGATGGAGATTGATAAAAGCCGCATTGAACAAAGCGGCACGACCTTCAGGGGAATTATCCCGACTCCGGAAGCGTGGTGTGCGGGAAAAATCACACTCGATGTGGTATTCGGCATCCCGGAGAATTATAGGTCCGAAGAAATCACATTCCAGGTGGCTCCTTTTAGCAGCGGATACCACGCCCTTCTAGGGCGGGACGCGTTTACAAGCTTTCAAGCTGTACCCCATTATGGGTACATGAAGCTTAAAATGCCCGGACCCAATGGAATCATCACTCTAGCCAGTGATCCGGACGTTGCACTTCGCGCCGAAAATAAAACCGCAGCTCTAAGCATTATCTGAAACCCTAGCAGCCGAAGAGTTAACAACACTGCAGGCCACCATGGACAGGGACGACGTGATACTAGTCAAGCGACCCAAGTCCACCTCATTTAAACCGGCAGACGAGATAGTCAAGTTCCAGGTCCATCCAACGGACCCCACGAAGACTGCTTCCATCGGGACATAGCTGAGCCCCGCGATTGACGCCGCACTACGAGATTTCTTACGCGAGAATTGGGACATTTTCTCCTAGCACCCATCGAACATGCCAGGCATCCAACGCAGACTGGCCGAACACAGCACAATATTCTAAAAGGATATAAACCAGTCAAGCAGACCCTAAGGAGATTCTCGGAGCCCAAACGACAGGCAATGTGGGAAGAGTTAGCCAAGCTCCTCGAGGCCGGATTCATCAGAGATATCAAACATCCGGATTGGCTGGCAAATTTGGTGATGGTACCAAAGAAGGACAAATCCTGGCCCCTATGCGTCGACTTCAAAGATCTCAACAAGGCTTGCCCCAAGGATCCCTTTCCCCTCCCTCGCATCGATCAAATCATCGATGCCACAGCTGGACACGACTTGTTGTGTTTTCTCGACGCATACTCTGGATACCATCAAATAAAGATGGCAGAGTCTGACCAAGCTGCAACAGCTTTTATAACGCCATATGGCCCTTTTTGCTTCAACACTATGCCCTTCGGGCTCAAGAATGCCGGTGCAACCTATCAACGCATGATTCAAACATGCCTGGAAAAACAAATCGGCAAAACAGTGGAAGCATATGTGGACGACGTGGTCATAAAAACTAGACACGTCGAAACCCTGATAGATGACTTGAGGCTCACATTCGATAACATCCGGACATACGACATTAAGATGAATCCGAAAAAGTGCGTCTTCGGCGTCCCATCGGGGAAACTGCTGGGCTTCATTGTTTCCAATAGAGGAATTGAAGAGAACCCGGCAAAAATCCAAGCTCTGTCTCAGTTGGCTATACCAGAAGCTAGCCGGATGCGTGGCTGCTTTGAGCCGCTTTATCTCCAGGCTAGGAGAAAAGGCATTGCCTCTTTACCGCCTCCTGCGGCGCACCGAACACTTCGTATGGACGGATGCAGCCGCGGCCGGACTCGATGAAATAAAGACCTTACTGGCCAGTAATCCAGTCCTAACAGCGCCGAACACCGCCGAGCCTATGCTATTATACATAGCAGCAACATACCAAGTTGTAAGCGCAGTACTCGTCGTCGAACGAGAGGTTGACGGATACAAATTCCCGCTCCAAAAGCCGGTTTATTACGTATCCACAGTCCTCACCCCATGCAAATCGCAATACCAACACTATAAAAAAAATAGCATACGCGGTCTTCATGGCATCCCGGAAGCTGCGACACTACTTTCAAGAGTGCTCGATCACAGTAGCCTCCGAAGTACCACTCAATGACATTATAAACAGCCGCAACGCTACGGGCCGGATTGCTAAATGGGCCATCGAGCTCCTTCTGTTTGACATAATGTACAAACCACGGCGGGCCATCAAGCCACAAGTACTGGCCGACTTTGTCGCCGAATGCACGGAAGCCGAACTCCCTAAAGAGTACGGCGCATACTCCAACTGGATCATGCACTTTGACGGCTCTAAAATGCTGGCCTGATTGGGAGAAGGTGTAGTCCTGACATCCCCCACCGGAGACACGGTCCAGTACGTCCTCCAGATATTATATACAGACTCCAACAATGCAGCCGAATATGAGGCTCTGTTGCATGGTCTTCGGATGGCAGTCTCTATGGGCATCTAACGCCTGGAAGTGCGAGGGGATTCAAACCTCGCAATTTCACAAATAAACGGAGACTTCGATGCCAAGGATTCGAAAATGGCGGCCTACCGTAATGCCGTCCTAAAAATGTCAGCGCGGTTCGAGGGGCTCGAGTTCCACCATGTGGCTCGAGAAAATAATCAAGCGGCGGACGTTCTCGCCCGCATCGGTGCCAAACGCGACCCGGTCCCACCTAACATATTCCTGGAAAGGCTGTTCAAGCCATCCGTAGTATGGGAAGTGGAGTCCGGCAATACCAGCTCGGACCCGAACACACCCCCAGATATCGAGCCATCAGACACAATCGGAGGCTCTGCCACCGGAATAACATCCTCGGCCCACGAAATCATGGCCGTTATTGCCCCATGGAACGAGCCCTTCTTGGCCTACCTAAATAGGCAGGAGCTACCCGAAGACCAAAATGAAGCACACTGCATAGTCCGGCGTTCTAAAGCTCACAAAGTCCACGAAGGGGAACTCTATAAGAAAAGCGCGACGCGAGTGCTCCAAAGGTGCATCTCCGAAGAGGAGGGGCGGCAATTCTTGGCTGAAATCCATGCCGGACTGGGCGGACACCACGCCGCGGCTCGAGCGCTAGTCAGCAAAGCCTTCCGCACAGGCTTCTACTGGCCGACGGCCCGAGCAGACGCACAGGACCTTGTCCAACATTGCGTCGGTTGCCAGCTCTTCGCCACTCAGAGTCATATGCCCCCTACCGCTCTCCAAACAATCCCCATAACTTGGCCATTCGCGGTCTGGGGGTTGGATATGGTTGGACCCCTTAAAGGGGGAAGCCATAAGAAAAAATATTTATTGGTCATGGTGGACAAGTTCACCAAATGGATAGAAGCCAAGCCAGTTAAAACGGCCGAATCCGGACCAGTAATCGACTTCATATCCGGGGTCATACACCGATACTGTGTCCCCATAGCACATCACTGATAATGGCTCAAATTTCACAACCGATGAAGTGAAAACTTGGTGCGGCAAAATGGGCATTAAGCTCGACTATGCTTCCGTCTACGACCCCCAAACAAACGGCCAGGTCAAACGGGCAAACGGTCTCATCATGAGTGGCATCAAACCCAGACTAGTGCGATCTCTAACAGAATCGGATACGCACTGGGTAGAGGAGCTCGACTCCGTACTCTGGGGGCTGCGAACCACACCCAATCGCACAACCGGATATACACCAATTTGTATGGTGTACGGTGAGGAAGCAGTATTACCTTGCGACATAATACATGATTCGCCACGCGTACGCATGTACGAAGAGAAGGAAGCTGATTTAGATCGGCAGGATAGCTTGGACGCCCTGGAGGAGGAGCGCGACGTCGCAAAAGCCCGTTCCGCATTCTATCAGCAGCAGGCTCGACGATATCAAAGCAGAGAAGTGCGGGCCAAAACTTACAATATTGGCGAACTCGTTCTACGCCTACCGGAGAAGAAGAAGGACAAGCTCAAACCCAAGTGGGAGGGCCCCTTCATCATTGACAAAGTTCTCACCGGAGGAGGGTACCATTTACGTAATGCATCCGATAACAGACTCGAGCCGAACCCATGGAACGCGGCCAGACTCCGGAGATTCTACGCGTAACGCCGAACCCAATGTTCGTCTCCTAACCCCTCCCTTATAATTATGATCCATCCCTTTTCCCCTTCTCGACCCCTTTTTCTCTTCACACAATGTATTCAATACAGTGCGGATTTCCGGATCACCCCGGCCGCACTAGCTGTGTAAGCAATACCTGGGGGCTTCCTATACGAGGCGAAAAATAATTACTCACATGGCTTTACGCCCATCGCATATGCATTCTTTTCCATATGTGCCTTTTCTTCACCATTATATGCATCGATATGACTTAAGATGTTGCCAAGCTGGGTTGCCTGGCTCTTGTGTTTATGCCCTACGTTCCCGTTAATTTGGCTAGGGCATAAGGGGAGCATCTCTGCGATTGTTACTGCCGGTTCAGCCGGATGTGTTCCTCAGACTGGGTGAAGCCGAAAGCTAGCTTCCTTAAGAGACTATTCGGTCGGTGAACAAAAGATGTGTTCGTTTATTATAACGTAAATCCCCAGAAGTCTTGTATCCTGCGCCATCGTTCGCGATGCAGGCATCGCGTAAATGCATGCGTACTCAGGGAAAGGAACCCCTAACGGAACTATTCTCCCTGGAAGATGTTTCTTACTATCCATGTAATATAACATAACTAGTTGTGTACTTGTCTGTTCAAGCACTTATTGAAGGAAATATGCCCTAGAGGCAATAATGAAGTTATTATTTATTTCCTTATTTCATGATAAATGTTTATTATTCATGCTAGAATTGTATTAACCGGAAACATGATACATGTGTGAATACATAGACAAACATATAGTCACTAGTATGCCTCTACTTGACTAGCTCATTAATCAAAGATGGTTATGTTTCCTAACCATAGACATGTGTTGTTATTTGATTAATGGGATCACATCATTAGGAGAATGATGTGATTGACATGACCCATTCCTTTAGCCTAGCACTTGATCGTTTAGTATATTGCTATTGCTTTCTTCATGACTTATACATGTTCCCGTAACTATGAGATTATGCAACTCCGTTTACGGAGGAACACTTTGGTGCTACCAAGCGTCACAACGTAACTGGGTGATTATAAAGGAGTACTACAGGTGTCTCCAAAGGTACATGTTGGGTTGGCGTATTTCGAGATTAGGTTTTGTCACTCCGATTGTCGGAGAGGTATCTCTGGGCCCTCTCGGTAATGCACATCACTATAAGCCTTGCAAGCAATATAGCTAATGAGTTAGTTAGGGAATGATGCATTACAGAACGAGTAAAGAGACTTGCCGGTAACGAGATTGAACTAGGTATTGGATACCGACGATCGAATCTCGGGCAAGTAACATACCGATGACAAAGGGAACAACATATGTTGTTATGCGGTTTGACCGATAAAGATCTTCGTAGAATATGTAGGAGCCAATATGGGCATCCAGGTTTCGCTATTGGTTATTGACCGAGAATAGTTCTAGGTCATGTCTACATAGTTCTCGAACCCGTAGGGTCCGCACGCTTAAGGTTTCGATGACAGTTATATTATGAGTTTATGAGTTTTGATGTACCGAAGGAGTTCGAAGTCCCGGATGAGATCAGGGACATGACGAGGAGTCTCGAAATGGTCGAGACGTAAAGATCGATATATTGGACGACTATATTCGGAGTTCGGAAAGGTTCCGAGTGATTCGGGTATTTTTCGGAGTACCGGAGAGTTACGGGAATTCGTATTGGGCCTCTTTGGGCCATACGGGAAAGGAGAGAAAGGGCCAAAAGAGTGGCCGCACCCTTCCTTCCTTCTCCTTCTCTCTTCCCTTTCCTTCTCTCCTACTCCTACTACATGGAAGGGTTCCTAGTTGGACTAGGAAAGGGGGAATCCTCCTCCCGGTGGGAGTAGGACTCCCCTAGGGCGCGCCATAGAGAGGGCCGGCCCTCCCCTCCTCCACTCCTTTATATACGGGGGCAGGGGGCACCCCATGACACACAAGTTGATCTACGGATCGTTCCTTAGCCGTGTGCGGTGTCCCCCTCCACCATATTCCACCTCGATCATATCGTCGCTGAGTTTAGGCGAAGCCCTGCGCCGGTAGAGCATCATCATCGTCACCACGCCGTCTTGACGGAACTCATCCCGACACTTTGCTGGATCGAGTCCGGGATCGCCATCGAGCTGAGCGTGTGCTGAACTCGGAGGTGCCGTCGTTCGGTACTTGGATCGGTCGGATCGTGAAGACGCACGACTACATCAACCGCGTTGTCATAACGCGCTGGCCACGGTCTACGAGGGTACGTGGACAATACTCTCCCCTCTCGTTGCTATGCATCACCATGATCCTTGCGCGTGCGTAGGAATTTTTTTGAAATTACTACGTTCCCCAACAGTGGCATCCGAGCCTAGGTTCTATGCGTTGATGTTATATGCACGAGTAGAACACAAGTGAGTTGTGGGCGATATAAGTCATACTGCTTACCAGCATGTCATACTTTGGTTCGGCGGTATTGTTGGATGAAGTGGCCCGGACCGACATTACGCGTATGCTTACGCGAGACTGGTTTTACTGCCGTGCTTTGCACACAGGTGACTAGCGGGTGTCAGTTTCTCCAACTTTAGTTGAACCAAGTGTGGCTACGCCCGGTCCTTGCGAAGGTTAAAACAGCACCAACTTGACAAACTATCGTTGTGGTTTTGATGCGTAGGTAAGAACGGTTCTTGCTAAGCCCGTAGCAGCCACGTAAAACTTGCAACAACAAAGTAGAGGACGTCTAACTTGTTTTTGCAGGGCATGTTGTGATGTGATATGGTCAAGACGTGATGAGATATAAGTTGTTATATGAGATGATCATGTTTTGTTGAAGTTATCGGCAACTGGCAGAAGCCTTATGGTTGTCTCTTTATTGCATAAGATGCAAGCGCCAAATAATTGCTTTTACTTTATCGCTATGCGATAGCAATAGTTGCAAGAGCAATAGTTGGCGAGACGACCATGTGACGACACATTGATATAGATCAATATGATGGAGATCATGGTGTCATGCGGTGACGATGGAGATCATGACGATGCTTTGGAGATGGAGATCAAAGGCACAAGATGATGATGGCCATATCATGTCACATATTTTTGATTGCATATGATGTTTATCTTTTATACATATTATTTTGTTTTGATTGACGGTAGCATTATAAGATGATCTCGCACTAAATTATCAAGAAGTGTTCTCCCTGAGTATGCACCGTTGCGAAAGTTCTTCGTGCTGAGACACCACGTGATGATCGGGTGTGATAGGCTCTATGTTCAAATACAACGGGTGCAAAACAATTGCACACGCAGAATACTTAGGTTAAACTTGACGAGCCTAGCATATAACAGATATGGCCTCGGAACACGGAGACCGAAAGGTCGGCGTGAATCATATAGTAGATATGATCAACATATTGATGTTCACCGTTGAAACTACTCCATCTCACGTGACGATCGGACATGGTGTAGTTGATATGGATCACGTAATCACTTAGAAGATTAGAGGGATGTCTATCTAAGTGGGAGTTCTTAAGTAATATGATTAATTGAACCTTAATTTATCATGAACTTAGTCCTGGTAGTATTTTGCAAATTATGTTGTAGATCAATAGCTCGCATTGTTGCTTCCCTATGTTTTGGCTTCCCTATGTTTTTATATGTGTTCCTAGAGAAAATTGTATTGAAAAATGTTAGTAGCAATGATGCGGATTGGATCCGTGATCTGAGGTTTATCCTCATTGCTGCCTGTAAGAATTATGTTCTTGATGCACCGCTAGGTGACAGACCTATTGCAGGAGCAGATGCAGACGTTATGAACATTTGACTAGCTCAATATGATGACTACTTGATAGTTTTGTGCACCATGCTTTACGGCTTAGAATCGGGACTTCAAAGACGTTTTGAACGTCATGGACCATATGAGATGTTCCAGGAATTGAAGTTAATATTTAAGAAAATACCCGAG
Source organism: Aegilops bicornis (assembly GCA_021605145.1). Classification (NCBI taxonomy): domain Eukaryota; kingdom Viridiplantae; phylum Streptophyta; class Magnoliopsida; order Poales; family Poaceae; genus Aegilops; species Aegilops bicornis. Next base: position 864,544,723 of record CM038675.1, on the reverse strand, counting down.
TTGAGAGATATGAAGTCTCCAACAAGTTCTATAGCTAAAAGATGGAGGAGAATCGCTCAACTAGTGAGCATGTGCTCAGATTATGCAGGTACTTCAATCGCTTGAATCAAGTGGGAGTTAATCTTCCAGATAAGATAGTGATTGACAGAATTCTCTAGTCACCATCACTAAGTTACTAGAACTTTGTGATGAACTATAGTATGCAAGGGATGACGAAAAAGATTCCCGAGCTCTTCGTGATGTTGAAATCAACGAAGGTAGAAATCAAGAAAGAGCATCAAGTGTTGATGATTGACAAGACCACTAGTTTCAAGAAAAGGGCAAAGGGAAAGAAAGAAACTTCAAGTAGAATGGCAAACAAGTTGTCACTCCCGTGAAGAAGACCAAAGCCTGAAACTGAGTGCTTACACTGCAAAGGAAATGGTCACTGGAAGCGGAAATGCCCTGAATATTTGGTGGATAAGAAGGATGGCAAAGTGAACAAGAGTATATTTGATATACAGGTTATTGATGTGTGCCTTACTAGTGTTTATAGTAGCCCCTGAGTATTTGATACTTGTTCGTTTGCTAAGATTAGTAACTCGAAACAGGAGTTACAGAATAAACAGAGATTAGTTGAAGGGGAAGTGACGATGAGTGTTGGAAGTAGTTCCAAGATTGATATGATCATCATCGCACACTCCCTATACTTTCGGGATTAGTGTTAAACCTAAATAATTGTTATTTGGTGTTTGCGTTGAGCATGAATATGATTTGATCATGTTTATTGCAATACGGTTATTCATTGAAGTTAGAGAACAATTGTTGTTCTGATTACATGAATAAAACCTTCTATGGTCATACACACCAACGAAAATGGTTTGTTGGGTCTCGATCGTAGTGATACACATATTCATAATATTGAAGCCAAAAGATGCAAAGTTAATAATGATAGTGCAAATTATTTGTGGCACTGCCGTTTAAATCATATTGGTGTAAAGCGCATGAAGAAACTCCATGCTGATGGGATTTTGGAATCACTTGATTAAGAATCATTTGATGCTTGCGAACCGTGCCTTTTGGGCAAGATGACTAAAACTCCGTTCCCCGGAACAATGGAACGAGCTACTGACTTATTGGAAATAATACATACCGATGTTTGCGATCCAATGAGTGTTAAGGCTCACGGCGTGTATCGTTATTTTCTGACCTTCACAGATGATTTGAGCAGATATGGGTATATCTACTTGATGAAACATAAGTCTGAAACATTTGAAAAGTTCAAAGAATTTCAGAGTGAAGTGGAAAATCATCGTAACAGTAAAAATAGAAGTTTCTACGATCTGATTGTGGAGATGAATTTTTGAGTTACGAGTTTGGTCTTCATTTGAAACAATGTGAAATAGTTTCGCAACTCACGCCACCTGGAACACCACAATGTAATGGTGTGTCCGAACATCGTAATCGTACTTTACTAGATATGGTGCGATCTATGATGTGTCTAATCGGTTTACCACTATCGTTTTGGGATTATGCATTAGAGACAGCTGCATTCACGTTTAATAGGGCACCATCTAAATCCGTTGAGATGACACCGTATGAACTATGGTTTAGCAATAAACCTAAGCTGTCGTTTCTTAAAGCTTGGAGTTGCGATGCTTATATGAAAAGGTTTCAACCTGATAAGCTCGAACCCAAATCGGAAAAGTGCGTCTTCATAGAATACCCAAAGGTAACTATTGGGTACACCTTCTATCACAGATCCGAAGGCAAGTTATTTCGTTGCTAAGATGGATCCTTTCTAGAGAAGAAGTTTCTCTCGAAAGAAGTGAGTGGGAGGAAAGTAGAGCTTGATAAGGTAATTATACCTTCTCCCGAATTGGAAAGTAGTTCATCACAGAAATCAGTTCATGTGATCAGTGAGGAAGCTAATGATGATGATCATGAAGCTTCAGATCAAGTTACTACCGAACCTCGTAGGTCTTCCAAAATAAGATCCGCACCAATGTGGTACGGTAATCCTATACTAGAAGTCATGTTACTAGACCATGATGAACCTACGAACTATGAGGAAGCGATGATGAGCCCAGATTCCGCGAAATGGCTTGAGTTCATAAAATCTGAGATAGGATCCATATATGAGAACAAAGTGTGGACTTTGGTTGACTTGCTCGATGATCAGCAAGTCAAGTTAAATAAATGGATCTTCAAGAGGAAGACAGATGCTGATAGTAGTGTTACTATCTACAAAGCTCGACTTGTCGCAAAAAGGTTTTCGACAAATTCAAAGTGTTGACTACAATGAGATTTTCTCAACTGTAGCGATGCTTAAGTCTATCCGAATCATGTTAGCAATTGCCACATTTTATGAAATCTGGCAAATGGATGTCAAAACTACATTCTTTAATGGATTTATTAAAGAAGAGTTGTATATGATGCAACCAGAAGGTTTTTCAATCCTAAAGGAGCTAACAAAATGTGCAAGCTTCAGCGATCCATCAATGGACGGGTGCAAGCATCTCGGAGTTGGAATATACGCTTTGATGTGTTGATCAAAGCATATGGTTTTATACAGACTTTTGGAAAGGCCTGTATTTACAAGAAAGTGAGTGGGAGCACTACAGCCTTTTCTGTTAAGTATATGTGAATGACATATTGTTGATCGGAAATAATGTAGAATTATTCTGCAAAGCATAAAGGAGTGTTTGAAAGGAGTTTTTCAAAGAAAGACCTCGGTGAAGCTGCTTACATATTGAGCATCAAGATCTATAGAGATAGATCAAGACGCTTGATAAGTTTTTCAATGAATACATACCTTGACAAGATTTTGAAGTAGTTCAAAATGGAACAGTCAAAGAAAGAGTTCTTGCCTGTGTTACAAGGTGTGAGATTGAGTAAGACTCAAAACCCGACCATGGCAGAAGATAGAAAGAGAATGAAAGTCATTCCCTATGCTTCAGCCAAAGGTTCTATAAAGTATGTCATGCTGTGTACCAGATCTATTGCATACCCTACCACTAAGCAAGTCAACGGAGAGCAATAGTGATATAGGAGTAGATCAATGGACAGCGGTCAAAATTATCCTTAGTGGAATAAGGATATGTTTCTCGATTATGGAAGTGAAAAAAGGTTCGTCGTAAAGGGTTACGTTGATGCAAGTTTTAACACTAATCTAGATGACTCTGAGTCTCAATCTGGATACATATTGAAAGTGGTAGCAATTAGCTAGAGTAGCTCCATGCAGAGCATTGTAGACATAGAAATTTGCAAAATACTTACGGCTCTGAATGTGACAGGACCCGTTGACTAAAATTATCTCACAAGCAAAACATGATCACACCTTAGTACTCTTTGGGTGTTAATCACATAGCGATGTGAACTAGATTACTGACTCTAGTAAACCCTTTGGGTGTTGGTCACATGTTGATGTGAACTATGGGTGTTAACCACATATAGATGTGAACTATTGATGTTAAATCACAAGGCGATGTGAACTAGATTATTGACTCTAGTGCAAGTGGGAGACTGAAGGAAATATGCCCTAGAGGCAATAATGAAGTTATTATTTATTTCCTTATTTCATGATAAATGTTTATTATTCATGCTAGAATTGTATTAACCGGAAACATGATACATGTGTGAATACATAGACAAACATATAGTCACTAGTATGCCTCTACTTGACTAGCTCATTAATCAAAGATGGTTATGTTTCCTAACCATAGACATGTGTTGTTATTTGATTAATGGGATCACATCATTAGTAGAATGATGTGATTGACATGACCCATTCCGTTAGCCTAGCACTTGATCGTTTTCGTATATTGCTATTGCTTTCTTCATGACTTATACATGTTCCTGTAACTATGAGATTATGCAACTCCCGTTTACCGGAGGAACACTTTGGGTGCTACCAAACGTCACAACGTAACTGAGTGATTATAAAGGAGTACTACAGGTGTCTCCAAAGGTACATGTTGGGTTGGCGTATTTCGAGATTAGGTTTTGTCACTCCGATTGTCGGAGAGGTATCTCTGGGGCCTCTCGGTAATGCACATCACTATAAGCCTTGCAAGCAATGTAGCTAATGAGTTAGTTACGGAATGATGCATTACAGAACGAGTAAAGAGACTTGGCGGTAACGAGATTGAACTAGGTATTGGATACCGACGATCGAATCTCGGGCAAGTAACATACCGATGACAAAGGGAACAACGTATGTTGTTATGCGGTTTGACCGATAAAGATCTTCACAGAATATGTAGGAGCCAATATGGGCATCCAGGTTCCGCTATTGGTTATTGACCGAGAATAGTTCTAGGTCATGTCTACATAGTTCTCGAACCCGTAGGGTCCGCACGCTTAAGGTTTCGATGACAGTTATATTATGAGTTTATGAGTTTTGATGTACCGAAGGAGTTCGGAGTCCCGGATGAGATCAGGGACATGACGAGGAGTCTCGAAATGGTCGAGACGTAAAGATCGATATATTGGACGACTATATTCGGAGTTCGGAAAGGTTCCGAGTGATTCGGGTATTTTTCGTAGTACCTGAGAGATAAGGGAATTCGTATTGGGCATCTTTGGGCCATACGGGAAAGGAGAGAAAGTGCCAAAGAGTGGCCGCACCCCTCCCTTGGACTAGTCCGAATTGGACTAGGGAGGGGGCGCACCTTCCTTCCTTCTCCTTCTCTCTTCCCTTTCCTTCTCTCCTACTCCTACTACATGGAAGGGTTCCTAGTTGGACTAGGAAAGGGGGAATCCTACTCCCGGTGGGAGTAGGACTCCCCTAGGGCGCACCATAGAGAGGGCCGGCCCTCCCCTCCTCCACTCCTTTATATACGGGGGCAGGGGCACCCCATGACACACAAGTTGATCTACGGATCGTTCCTTAGCCGTGTGCGGTGTCCCCCTCCACCATATTCCACCTCGGTCATATCGTCGCGGAGTTTAGGCGAAGCCTCGCTACCGGTAGAGCATCATCATCGCCACCACGCCGTCAGGTTGACGGAACTCATCCCGACACTTTGCTGGATCGAGTCCGGGATCGCCATCGAGCTGAACGTGTGCTGAACTCGGAGGTGCCGTACGTTCGGTACTTGGATCGGTCGGATCGTGAAGACGACGACTACATCAACCGCGTTGTCATAACGCTTTCGCTTACGGTCTACGAGGGTACGTGGACAATACTCTCCCCTCTCGTTGCTATGCATCACCATGATCCTTGCGCGTGCGTAGGAAATTTTTTGAAATTACTACGTTCCCCAACAGTGGCATCCGAGCGTAGGTTTTATGCGTTGATGTTATATGCACGAGTAGAACACAAGTGAGTTGTGGGCGATATAAGTCATACTGCTTACCAGCATGTCATACTTTGGTTCGGCGGTATTGTTGGATGAAGCGGCCCGGACCGACATTACGCGTACGCTTACGCGAGACTGGTTTTACCGCCGTGCTTTGCACACAGGTGACTAGCGGGTGTCAGTTTCTCCAACTTTAGTTGAACCAAGTGTGGCTACGCCCGGTCCTTGCGAAGGTTAAAACAGCACCAACTTGACAAACTATCGTCCATTAAATTACACAGTCACTTGGACTGACTATATTCCTCCTCTATACCGTCCAACAGGCTATCTAGCTTACAATCCTGTTGAGGATACTTAGCGGCTAAGCTGGTCATACACCAGACTCACGGGAATTTCTTGCCCATCGGGCCCCGCCGGTCCTACTTCGGCCATATGGTTCGGGGCCAGCTTGGTGTAGCGCGTTTTCACCATAGCCCAGGCTTCTCTTGCGCCTTGCCGGCATGCGGACACCTTCCAGAGTCGGAAGCGCCGCCGTGCTCCTTGAAGCATATTCACAAGCTCCTCCATGCCATTCGGGAGCGAGCTTGATGGCCATAAAGCCTGAGCAACACCTTGCATCACTTGTCGAGCTCGCTCGTGCAGTTGCGAAAGGTCTTGCAGTAAATCACTTGCACATGCGGCATCTCCTCCTCATGGCGACCCGTTAACATTCCTGCAAGAACAATTCTTTCAATATACTTCCTCGCCGAACTATACTACAGTTCGTCTAGGCACTTACCGTAAATACCGCATCGAAGCCTCTTGTTATCCTTCACGGAGTCCGCCTGCTGAGCGCGGAGATCTTTTTAACTCCACGCCCAGCTAGACTTTGGCATCTCGAAGATCGTTCTTCTCCTGCCTAACTCGCGTAAGAATGCGCTCGCCAGCCTCCAGCTGTTTTTTGAGATGCGATGCGTCCTCTCTTACGCCCTCCGGATTCATCCCGGAATTGTCTGCAGAATTTTCTGTTAGACATGTCACATCAGCCATTTACTAACTGGTGCATTTTAATGCAATTGTGACAATCGTTACCAGATGAGGGCTTTTGGGGTTCCTCTAATTTGGCAACTGCGGCCCTCAGTTCGGCCTTGCATCCCTCCAGCTCCCGAGACAATTGCTCGTTCTTCCCTACAAGGACCTGTGCATAGATTGATCCTTAAAACTGTTGTTCCGACCGTTTCAAGTCTCAGGGGCTACTGCTATACATACTTATCAAAATTTCTTACCCGTATGTCTTTGGTATACTAGTTTGTCGCTTGGGCAAGCCCGCCCCGAGCAGCTCGGACGTATGCGTCCGCCGAATTGAAGGCATTAAAAGCCTCTTCGGAAAATATGTTGTTCCGGAGCACGGCCCTCCGGCGCCGGTGATTCAGGGCGCTCTCCACTTCGGAGTTCGTGGCCGAACGCATATCCGCATCCTCCGTCGGGGGACTATGCGGTGCTGGCCCTGTGTCCGCCTCCAACCCCGAAGCCGGTTCTGGAACCCGGCTGGTGGAGGCGTGATTGGTGGGGTCTCCGGATATAGTCCGGTTATTCCCCTTCCTGCCAGACACGAAGGGCGCTGTCACATTTCAAATTCTATAATTACAGGACAGATTACTACTTTACCTTTGTAGCGGTGTGCCAACCCTCACCGCCTTCCTCTTGAGCCTGCCCGATCCGGACGCCCGTTGTCGACGAGTCCCTAGGGGCTCGGCCCCTCGCTCCGGCCGTCGTTTCTGCAAATAGAACGACGCCTCATGGGTAAATTATTGTCCCAGGGGGAGTCCTCTTTGAAGGATAGGGTTTTTTAGTTCGGCTTACCCGCGACGCGAGGAGCAGTCCAGGGTAGTCGGCCGTAATGGCCACTAGGGCGCCATCCCAGCTCGCTTGATAGAATACCCCGTTGGCAAGCTCCACAGTGATATCCAGATCCTCTTTAAGTCCCGTATCTAGGGCCCTTCCAGGGTCCTCTGGTTGCGGGGAGGGGCTGAAGATTCCTTCTACGGCCCTCCTCAGTTCCTGCTCAGAAGCATTGATGCAGGTAATCTTAGCAGAAGAACGCTAGAGTAAGTAAAGCAGGGAAAAAGAATGGCAACTTACCCACGCTGGGGGGTTGTACATGGAGAATCCGTCCCGCGTTTTGATGCGAAGGAATTCCTCCTCTTCCCCTTTGTATAAATCGGACAATATCCTTGCGAAAGCGGCAGCGGAGTCCGGACCCTTACGGCCGCAGCGGGTGGCGTCGTCTTCCCCGTTGAAATGCCACATGGGCTTCCCCCGATATTGGAGCGGTTGCACGCGTCGTCTTATGCATATCGCCATAACCTCAACTATCGTCAGTCCGGATTTGGCAAGTAACTTTATCCTGTTCATCAGGAGGAGTATTTCCCTTGTGTCCTATTCTTGAGGGCCCCGGGGGCGCCAGCTTAGGCGTGCACTCGGTGGGGCGTTCCTGAACTTGGGGAGACCTGTCCGGACTGGATCCCGGAAGGAGAACATCGTCTATATAGAACCACTCTGAAGGCCAGTTTTATGGTGCCTTCTCAGGAGTGCTGGACAAGTATCCGGTCTCGGCAATGCGCCATACTTCGGCCCCGCCCACTTGACATAGGGACTCCCCCTGGGTGCGGGGGACGAGGCAGAACAGCTTCCTCCATAATCCGAAGTATGGTTCGCATCCTAGAAACAGCTCGCAAAGAGCAACATACCCTGCTATGTGCAGAATAGAGGCAGGGGTAAAATTGTGTAACTGGAGGCCGTAGAACTCTAGGAGCCCACGAAGAAACAGGTGGATAGGAAATCCGACTCCCCTCAATAGATGTGGGATGAGGCATACACGCTCCTCTGGAGATGGATTGGGAGATCCCTCTGCTTGTTCCCTTCCATCATAGGTGGCTATTCCAGCCCGGACGGGGACCATGAATGCCGGTGGGAGAAACCCTTGTGTTTGTAACTCTATCAAACGGCTCTGAGGAACTGAGCACTCTCCCCAATCCCCGACTTGGAACGAGAAGGGCGAGCAGAAGAGCTGCGACGGCCGGCCATGTTGGAATGGCTTTTTGCGGAGCGCTCTGTTGGATGCTGGCCCTAGGGGGGAGAGTGCGGTTTGGATCCAAGAATCCCCGTCCCTTCAAATAGACGGTTAGCCCGGAGAATCGAGGGTGGCAAATGCAAAAATGCATCGACTCCTCGCATTCGCTCGACACGTGGAGATGGTCATTACTGAAGCACTAAAGCCGAGGAGCACAACATTGATTGGAGGCCGAACACTATTCGTCGTAATAGGTACTTTGTAGTATTCGGAAAAGGAACCCGCCTTGCAATGTCGAAGACAATACTGCGTGCCGGACTCATCGTCATTGAAGCCTGGTTCCGGAGCTACTGAGGGAGTCCTGGATTAGGTGGTATCCGGATAGCCGGACTATGTACAACGTCCGGACTATTGAAGCGTGAAGATACAAGACTCAAGACTTCGGCCCGTGTACGGATGGGACTTTCCTTGGCGTGGAAGGCAAGCTTGGCGACCTGGATATTATATTTCCTTCCTTGTAACCGACTCCATGTAAACCCTAGCCCTCTCCGGTGCCTATATAAACCGGAGAGATTGGTCCTTAGAAGGCCGATCACAATTACAATCATACCATCATAGGCTAGCTCCTAGGGTGTAGCCTCTACGATCTCGTGGTAGATCTACTCTTGTACTACCCATATCATCAATATTAATCAAGCAGGAAGTAGGGTTTTACCTCCATCGAGAGGGCCCGAACCTAGGTAAACATCTGTGTCCCCTACTTCTTGTTACCATCAGCCTTGACGCATAGATCGGGACCCCCTACCCGAGATCCGCCGGTTTTGACACCAACAACAGTGACTCAAACTGCACCAATAATTCAGCAATTTCAGTTGGAATTTTCGGTTCATCCCCGCCCTCTTTCTGATCGGACACTGTCTGCACTTGAACTAACTGGTGTATGTCATTGCGAGCAGTAAGGGAATGCAATTGTTCCACCGATACTGGGTGACATTCGTCCATCTTGGGTTGTACTCCCCTCAGCGTAATGTGCTTGCCATGATGGTCAAAGGACATGTGTTTCTGCCCCCAATGCACGTCCATGGGACTGTGCTCTTCCAGCCAGTCCATGCCGATGATCATTTCATATCATCCCAATGGAAGAACTTTCAGAGCAGTGCAAAACTTATGCCCTTGAACAGACCAGCCGCACCCGGTAATCTCCTGGTTGCACAAGAGCTGCCCCCATCTGCTATTTTTACCTTCAAGCTTTAGGTGAGTGTCTGACTCCCTGTAGCTTTGCTGCCAACACTGAGCTGATAAAACTGTGTGAGCTGCCCGAATCAACTAACATGAGTACTTTTTGAGACTGTATCTTTCCTTGCAATCGAATGGTCTGCGGAGCCACTGACCCTTCCAGAGCTGCCTTGGAAATTGTGTGACACTCACTGGATATATCAGACACAACCTCTTGATTTTCCCTGGTTGACATGCCCAACACCTCAAACATTTCCTGCACCACATGAAGTTGGACTGCTGCTCCACACTTATGATCTCGGCTCCACTTCAGCTAACCAGGTTGGTAGGGCGACCGAGATGGCTGCCACCCCAGCATCCATTCTTGATAGTGCATCTGCCGCCTTGTTTTCGATCCCTTTTTTATACACAATTCGGTACTATAGCCCCATGAGTTTGGTGTACGCCTTGCGTTGTCAGGAAGTGACCAATCTCTTGTCTGCCAAGTGGGCAAGGCTAGTGCGATCTGTGTGAATCACAAAATCCCCTCCTTGCAGATATGAACGCCATCGCTCCACTGCCATCAGGATTGCCACAAACTCTTTTTCATATGTGGACAGACCGTTGTTTTTTGGTCCCAACGCCTTGCTGAGGAAAGCGAGTGGGTGCCCGTTCTGCATGAGGATTGCCCCAACCCCAAACTCAGAGGCGTCCGTCTCAATTTCAAATTGTTTGTCGAACTGAGGCAAGGCGAGCACAGGGGCTGAAATCAGTGCGTTTTTCAGATGCTGGAATGCCTCCTCAGCGTCGTGGCTCTAGACAAAGATCGAATCCTTCTTCAGCAAGTTTGTTAATGGCCGGCCGATCAAGGCGAAATCGCGGACGAGCCGTCTGTAATATCCAGCCAAGCCCAAAAAACCTCTGATCTGTCTGACATTGTTGGGAACTGGCCATTTCTTTACTGCTGAGATGTTTTTCTCGTCGGTAGCCACCCGCTGGGCACTGATGACATGCCCTAGATAGGTTAGTTCCTGCTGGGCAAACTTACATTTGGATCTTTTGACTTTCAACTAATGTTCCTTCAACAATTCAAACACCTTTCGAAGAAGCCAGACATGAGCCCGTAACATGTGGCTGTAGACCAGGATATCATCCACAAACACTAACACCCCCCTTGCGAAGCAATGGTGATAGCGCAAAATTCATCACTCCTTGGAATGTTCCCGGAGCATACGCAAGCCCATACGACATGACTTTGAATTCATACTTCCCGAGATGTGTTTTGAAGGCCGTCTTAAACACATCTTTAGGCGCCATCCTAATCTGATGGTAGCCCGCCTTCAGATCCAAGCTTGTAAACCATACTGCCCCCGCTAACCCATCCAAGAGCTCTTCGACCATCGGCACTGGGAACCTGTTCTTGGAAGTGATGACGTTGAGGTGTCGGTAATCCACACAGAATCGCCACGACAGATCTTCCTTCTGAACTAAGAGCATGGGTGAGGCATACAGACTGTAACTCTCTTGTATAATCCCTTGACGCAGCATCTCTTTTACTTGCTTCTCAATTTCGTCCTTTTGGGAAGGTTTGTATCGATAAGGTCGGATGTTGACTGGCTGAGCACGGGGATCAAAGGAATTTTATGGTCAAAGGGCGTGCTGGTGGCAAGCTCGTGGGGTCTTGAAACAGTTGAGGGAGTCCTGGATTAGGGGGTACTAGTAGAGTGCCCGTGCGTTGCCACGGGCTCTTGAAATGTTAAAATCCACACATACAAACAAGAGTTACAAGTTAAAATTCGCACATACAAACAATATAACACAAACTGAAGTCCATTATTGCAATGTAACAAGCTGAGTGATGTTACAACTTAACATCTATTACAAAAATATTAACATCTAGATGATGCGCTTAAGAAATTCTTTCACAATATCAGGAAAGTTTCTTCTAGCTTCATTCCCGCGATGTTTTAGCAAGTATAATAAAAAATGCTTCCTCATTTCATACCCATCCTGCAGATAAAATAAATGTAGTTAGTATGAAAAATTCACGAAGAAGGTCTTAAAACACGTAACCCACAATACTCACCGCGCAAATCGGCTTGACCAATTCTTTACCGTTCCACCAGAGCATAAAATGAAAAACAAAATAGCCAGACATATTCCTGGAAAACTTTTAATTAATATTATATATAATATAATGATAACAAAATTAAATATTCTTATTATGAATTCATTACCCGTCTATACTCGTTGGAACACCGGCCGGAAATAAACGATGCCATTTAGATATATCAGAATTCCACCCAGGCAACTTTATTTCGAGTGCTTCTTTGAAATCCCTTGAAAAACTTTTTAGTCTCAGTGAATGCCTCAAGTTTTTATCCTCTCGACGATTGTGATGATTGAATAGGATCCATAATATGTAGACGACGCGTGCCTCTTTGTCGATGATGTACAGGATGTATCGGCCGATGGATGCATAGGGAAGATAAATCTACAAGTGGAGCTTTTAGAAACAAAAACAAACCATGATAACAATGGTCAAAATATTTTATTTACCTTATTGCAAGATGAGATGTTGGTCTCCATCCCAGGCCAGCTATCAAATAATGTTGCCAATGTCTGGATAGTTTCCTTCTCACAAAACTTCTGACCTCGTGTTGACTCTAGCAGCATGGACTAAGTAGAAGAAAAAAAATATTGTTTCAACATGTTGATACTAATGGCACCTAGAATGAAGAGTTATGGTAACTTACACAAAATCGTAGATCCATGTAGTGTATAGGAGGGTCTGTGAACAATACTCCCTCGTCACATGCCAGCATAAGCACGGCGGTGTTGAAGCAATCATTGTCCATGGGCTGCTCCATGTTAAGTATGCACTGAAGTTTCTTAAGTCTTAAGCTCATTGGATCGGGTGTGGAGCTCCGAACCCACACCTTGTTGTAATTTGGATGGTAAGAAGAACAATAATATACATCCGCACATTAAATATTCATACATGATACTTACTCCAAACATCCAGCATCATTGATCGACATGATGTAGTTGCAAAGGCCGGCAAGTATTTCACGTTGGTCCGTGGGAATGATAATGATTGGGGCGGGACGTTTCTCTTCGACCACGTCAGATGGATCATCCAGGATCTCAAGATCAAAATTAGCTAAAGTTTCTTCGTTAAGAGGTTGATGGTACATGGGACATCCTTTTAACTTATTAAGCTCTGAATCAAGCAAAATAATTGCTAATTTTTGTCGAAAATGTTTCATATCCTCCTACAAAAAAAATTTGAAATCAATTTATAAAATATTTTGATAAAACATTATGGGATAATGTATAAAACTGAAATACCTGCGTAAACTGGTCTGACAGTCCATGTGGTGTCCAGTATTCCATATAATTTAGCATAAACAATCCACATGATACGCTATAATATTATAAAATAATGCTTTAGAATATCACACTGATGAATCTAAAAATAAAATATTGAAACAAGTGCTTACCCATCGGTTTGTATTGCTTTCTGAATTTGCTCTACAACCGTCCATTTTGTAACATTGAGATCAGGCCACTTATGACCTTTGATAAACTCCGGACTATGCTCTGCAAGTTTCAGCCATTTCTCGAGCCCTAATAACTTTTATGTATATATGAGAAACGTTAAGGATGAAGTCAAACAAAATAAATGCTAATATGAGAAAATAAATAGATAGTTACCGTAGTAGCAAGGTCATTGCGTTTGACATTCTCACCAAGTGAGTCCAATACTTGGATCTCTCGTTTTTTGGCGTTGGCAACTGCTAGATACCAATGGTAGCCCGGCATGTTAATCGGAATGAATAACTGGTGTAAATAAGATACAAGTCACAGTCACAATTAGATATAGTCATTAATAAATCATTAAACATATGAACTAAATAAAAACAATCCATAATTATATGCATGGATTACGAGACAAAAACTAACCATATCTTGTTGTAGATAACTATTAACATGATGCACGATGCGACGATATTTTGATGGGTCTATGTCTCTTTCCCCGTCTTCTTTTATCTGGCCCGATACAAACGTGCTAATAATGTGTACCTTTTCACCCGCCCTGTCTTGCAGATGCTCGTGAGCAAGCATGCAATATATGTAAGCGTTTATCACCTGAAATGTGCATTTAGATTATATTCATATTTTATGATATTATTATATATATTGTTTGTATTACTAATTACAAAGTTTGTGCAATTGGTCTTACACCGTCATGTAAGAACATATCATCTTTAATAAGGCATTCCAAATCGTCGGTTGATAACAATGCATCTCCAATGTCTACGAACTGGGTATTCTTCGGGGCAGACTTGATTGATTCGATGACTGTAATATCTCTAGCAGTACAAACATAGTCTGTCGAATTCATAAAAATATGAACCAACTTAACAATCAAAATGAGCAAAATTAGTTGAACACAAAAGACAATACTACAAAAATAAGATTGATAATAATATTCAAAAATACCTTGTGGGATAATATGTAAATTAGCATCCTTTTTTGGTTTGTTATGAGATATAACCTCTTTGACATTTTTATGTTGTGAATCTTCGTCCCCTTTCAGCGTCATCGCATCTGAACCCTCAATGGATTCTTTCCGTGCATCTCCAAAGTCCATATCCATGTCTCCTGTATTCTGGAAAAACAAGAAAAATAAAGAAAGCCCTTCCGTATTATCATCTATAAAATACATACAGAGGAAGGTTAGCTATATGCACCTCTTCTCGTGGTGTTTCACTGCGGTCTGTCATCGTTTCATCAGTGAGTATGTCGGAACCCATCAATTTATATATATGCTGAAATATAATTAATACTTTTTACTGCATCATAAAATTATATAAAATATATGATAAATCTGAAAACCAACACAACTGTTTTCTCTGCTAATAAAAATAGTATTTGGTTATATTAGGAAAAAATGATGCTTAGATCATTTTACTAACACAACAAATCGGGGCAAAAAAAATAATATAATGTTCATATATAAGTAAATAAGCGTCTGAAATTGCTAAAGTTATTATAAATTATTTGTATTGGCTATGGAAAATTGCCATACAAAAACTAAAACAAACCAACCAAAATTAACCAAGTATATTTTTTATATGATTTGTTTTGTGATACCCTTAGTATATGTCATAAGAATATACATATTTATTTTTATGCACCATATTTAGTATTCTAGGTATGTATATTGTAAATATATATGATATTTTATGAGGTATAAAAATAATCACAAAAAAATCAGACGTCCACTAATAACAAATATACCATGATGAAATATTTAAGATGAAATATAAATGGTATTCCATAGTGCATCATATTTGTATATATAATATATATAAAAAATAAAAGTGAAACTAACAGAATTTTTTTCTATGCAAAAAAGGACACCTATTTAAATAAATGTTGGCTAAATAAATGTCCTACCCCGTGAAACTCGGGATAAACAACAAACCTCAATGTTCATATATAAGTAATTAGTCATTTGATAATTATTTAAAATATTTTTGTAGGCTACGAACAAATGTCCAACAAAAAAAACATTTGTAAACTATTACAAACAAAAACTTACACGGGCCATACACAGCACGTCCAGGCCCTGACCAAATGCATCATGGGCTAGGCGTCGGCTCACCTCCCCTGCGCGTCGGACTGCCTCCCCCGCGCGTCGGTCCGCCTCCCCGCCGCGTCGGCCCGCCTCCCCCGCCTCCCGCATAACTCGTGGCCACCTACCCCGCCCCATTCACCTTATCCATTCACTCCTCACTCCACACACTTCAACTGCCCCTTTCCCCTCCGCCGCCGCATCGCCGCATCGCCGCGCGCGTCGACGAGCTGCCGGCCGCGCTCCTCCGCCAGCTCATGCCGCATCAGTCCCTCCCCTCTCCTCTCAAATCACTCTCCAGTCGCACATCTAACCCGCTCACCTCCCCCAGCCGCATCGTCGCGAACATCGCGGAGCTCGCGACCACCACGACTCCGCCAACCGACCACCGCACCACTCTCCGGCGACCCGTGTGCGACAGATGTTGACGACCACGGGCACATCGACCAGGCGCGGGTGTTGGATCTGGTCGCCGTTCGGATCCGCCTCGGTGCTGGTCTCCGGCGAGTTCCTTGCTCAGATCCGAAGCGGGGTGCCTCGAGCTGCAACGCCAAAAGCCCCGGTACGCGATCCGAACCATTTCCTCATCTACTTCTTCCATTTGTTGCTTCCCTAACCTGATATCATCCTCGCTGTTCTATCGAGGCACCATGGCACGGCCGCACATGGAGGGCCAGGGCGAAGACACAGCCACGGTGGTGCAGCCTGTAGTCCACTGCGGCATCCACCCGGCCTACTACGGCATGGGGGCGCTGCCCTACTTCGACGAGATCGACCCCTCCGCCATCGACGTCCTCCTCGTCACCCAGTAAGCAACCGCGCCTCCATCCCCACCTGCGCATATCTGCGTTCCTAACGCCTAATTTCCGGCCTTGGATTGGAATTGCAGCTTCCACTTGGACCACGCCGCCTCGCTGCCCTACTTCCTCGAGAAGGTAAGTAGGTAATACGCGTCGGAGGTCGATGTTGTTATGCTCTTTGGTATCTGAATTTGCTCTGTTTTTGTTTGCAGACGACGTTCAAGGGCCGCGTGTTCATGACCCACGCCACCAAGGCCATCTACAGGCTGCTGCTCTCGGATTACGTCAAGGTCAGCAAGGTGTCGGTGGAGGACATGCTGTTTGACGAGCAGGACATCATCCATTCCATGGAAACAATCGAGGTACAGTACCTTCTTTTCGCTTATCTCGTTCCGGCATGTGAAAATGTGAACGACTTGATCCATTTGGTTTGGTATGAATTGCGTGTAGCCAATACGATGATAATTGATAAAGCCTGGTCGGTAGAAAACTGGAAACACTATATTTAGAGGAGAAAAAGCAGAACAAATAAAGATACTACTCCCCCCTGTCTATGAAAATAAGGCATATAAATGCTGTCCGAATTCAAATGGTGCATAGTTTGATCATGTTTGTAGGAAAAACCATCAACAACTACAATACTAAATATATATAATAAGAAAATATATTTTTGTTGCGTATCCAATGATATTAATTTGGTATCGTAGTCCTTGATAGTTTACCCTACAAATTCAGTCAAACTCTGTTATTTAGGCAGAGGCAGTTGTTGCCTACATATATATTACATGCTTGGGTAATATATTAAAGTAAACTTAGATTCAGTCCCCCCCCCCCATCTAGCTAGCTCCTGCTTCCCGCCTTTGGAGAGCTTATGTGTCAGTATTAATTCTGAATTGTCAAAACATTTAAAAGTCGCTGTGCTGTTGGTAAAATTAAGATTTAAGAACCCTATATTAACATTTAATCAATACAATTTTTTAGCTGATTGGTTAACTCCAATGATTGTATTTGTTCATCCAAAAAAAGTGGTCCTATCAAAAATAGAAAAATGCAATGTTTGCAGCACTACATATTTCTGTATATATTCTGTCATATTGTGTTTTGTGAGGGTAAAATTAGGAAGCACTTCCATTAATAAATTTGGCTTTATGAATACTTTTAGACTATTCCATCGAAGCATTATGTCTCATGCAATTTCTATTACATGTAATGATTTAATATTATGACTCTGATGATATCTATCTTCAAAAGATGATTAAATTTGTTTCTTTTCTGGCATGTTGAAACACTTAAGAAGTTAATTGTTGAAATACCCAGTTCAACAGGGAATCCGATGGTACTTTGAGTTCCTTGCCAGCAAAACACATTGACACTGGAATGGGCTTCGAGCGTTTAACTTCTATCCTTCAGAATAAAATGAGCAATTACGATACAGATATATTCATGCCACTATTTGATGCCATCCACAAGGTATTTTGTCCAGATGCACACTTGCAGCTTTATTTGTGCTTATGAGTTGTGGCTACAGTAATAAATTGTTGACTAAAGTAAATGATATTGATTGTTAATTTGATATGCATTATGAATACAGCTGGCAGGCGTTGGAATTCAACCATACTCTGGTAAATTAGGATCCGATGATGTTGGGCAAGTTGATATGGCATATAGGGTTGTTGCAGATCACATAAGAACCCTTTCTTTTGCTATTGCTGATGGTTCTCAACCTGGTGAGTTAATATTGTTTTGGTTGGGGTGCATGATTTAAAATGATTGCCATCCATTTATATTAGTGCGTAAACAAATGGACTAATAATAATACACCTGAATGCCTTGTTAAGTTGCTTCCTGTATTGCATCCTACACAATATGATGCTTAAGTAGCTCTATCTCATATTTGTATGTGAGACAATATTAATTAGTAATCTAGAATGACATATAATCTGAAGTAAGCAGTTAATGATTATCTTGCAATTTCTGGAAACAATTTTGTGTCTTACCACCCAATATTGAATTTGTGCTAACTATACACAAACTGGGCTGAACTGGGATCATGGTATTTAACCATGATAAGCTAAAGGTAGTTTAAACATGTTTAATAAAGTCACTTTTTCTTCTTCTTGTTGTGATATATTGTACTATTATATGGTCAGCTAGAAGATGAAAACTATATTTGTTGGAGTTGAGATTAAACTAATTTCTTCATGCTGTTGATGTATTTTGTGGTTTCATGCACTTTCGTTCGTGAACTTGGAGACAACTTGGAGACTATGCTTATTGGAGAGGCTGCTTCTTGGGAGTGCAAAGTAAGCAGAACAACCCACACAACTACTGCAATCAAGGTAAGTAAAAGCAGCACAATCTGTATGCATTTTATGTACATAGGTATGATACGCTCATTTCCTCACTTTGATTTTGACTAAACTTTATTGTGCAGTAGGAGTAGTTGCTACAAGTATACTTTGTTGAAAGCTCATCGATGTGCCAATTTTTGATAGTCAAGGTACTGTTTCTGAAAATAGTTTGCTTAGCTTCAGTGTTGTTGGATTCAATATAAATTGAGTTATGTTTTTGGTGCTACAAGGAAATCCTAGACACTTACAATCAAGTTGGGCATACATGTCAACTCTTTTTTGAGGGACGACATATATATCAATTATGTGAGATGAGGGATAGAGTTGTGAAGGCAAATTATAAGTAAAACTACTTGACCTAAAAACTTCTTATCTACTGCTTGCTATCAAAACTCAGTTTCTACTGTTTGCCATAAAAACTTCTTGTCTACTGCTTTGTCATGTTTCGTTTTTAGTACATATGTACATGTGTGTGGTGAGCTTCATGTCTGAAGTTTGCATTGTGCTTACAAGTCAATAAGGCATCTAATGCCAAATAATACTATTTATCTTCACTTGTACATTAGAGTCATCTAATAAGAGAGGTCAATGATGTGACCATATCTTCATGAGTTAGAGACACTACAACTACTTAGAGTCATCTAATGACAATAATTAATTTGGTTGCCTATGCAGTCTAGAATATATGATGAATCTATTTTTCTTCAGTTGTACCTCACCTAATAGGACATGATCATAATAAAATAACTATTATACTTTTAGAGAAGAGACAGATCAAGAAATCTTCATACCTAGATGAACTCGCCTTCTTGATCCTCCTCGGAAATTTTTCCTCTAGGACTGGCAAATTTGATCTTTTGCTATCTGTGATGGGCGAAGGGAGATAAAGGAGGGGCAGAAGGGATGGCATAGGTTAACATATATAGATAGGCCATGCGCCGGATTACTCGGTAGGAAATCATGGCTTGTTCTAGTCCCACCATATATTATTGTATGGTGCAGATCTATTTCCTTTCGAGATCAAATGCCCACCTGTTAATATATTAGAAAATATGTCAATATTTATAACTTTCTAAATAGGTAAATTGTTATTGTATTCATTAAATAATCAACTTATCATTGATTTGCATGCCAAGATTAGCTATAACTGGCCACACATTTTACATTGTATATACTTAAATAATAATAAAATTAATATATATCCTGCGGTGGCATCAAAACATATAACTTTCCAATTTTCGTATGAGTAAAACAATATTGTAACATGTATATACTGTTGCAGGAAGTGTTTAAGCACTTTGGGGCTGGTGGCTAGTTAAATTCTGATAATGCATTCACAGACGAGTAAGAAGTCAAACTACATCAGAGATCGGAGAAACTTTACTTCCACTCGTGCTGCCAAAGTATGAGCAAGACAGAGAACTTGGATCCTGTGTGAACTTGAAGATTGGTGACAATTGAAGGTACGTGCCCTATGACCGTTTGATTGCTGGTTTAAAGTATACATCGTATCGTATAACAGTGCGTGTATGGATGAAGTTATACGATACGAGATTAGGCTTTAGAACTTTAGTGTGACGAAAAAGCCCAGATGGTCTGCCCTGCCCCACTTAAACACAGGGACATATTGTGGCTCTCCTACTAAAGATTTTTATCGAGGAAACGCGAAGGCGTCCCTTAGCTTTAAAGAAGGGGACAAACAATATGTACAAGATTTACATGGCTGCAGGCATCGCCCACGACGTGCCTGCCATCTCCTGAAAATCCTCCTAGGCTACTATTCAAAAAAATGTAGAACTCCACTCCCTCTAGCTAGAGCCCACAGGTGGCGCTCCATGAAAATGTTCCGGGCCAGTTATTCCTCATTAGACAGATTATTCCTAACTAAAACTCTACCATTCTTGCTTCGATATAATCCAGCAAATCAACACGACAAAAGAGTCGAATTCCTTTCAGTGTGTCTTGGGCATCCTCTCACTCGAAGCCACCCACCACTCTTCCACCTTTTCATGCCCATTGGGTATCAGCTGCAGAGGTATCCCTACCTTGGAAAAGCATTCGAACCAGACCTATTTGGCATAGACACATTGTGCAAGGATGTGATCCACCGTGTCCTGCTTCTGATCACACAAGAAGCATGAAGATATCGTATCTTGCAAACCGTGTCGAACTCGCCTATCTGACGTCCAGATCCTATATTGGACGGACAACCACATAAGTAGCTTGCATGAGGTGCCCCGCTTTTCCATATCGCGTCCGCAAGCTGAAATTGCACCCATCCCTCACACATAATCGCGTAAGCCGAAGCAGCTGAGTAGGTGCCCGCACCGTTCCATCACATAGTAAAGATCAGTATGTGCATAGTCTACTCATGCCGCCTCTCCCCCTCATCCTCTATCCTTGATGCATCATGCCGCCTCTCTCCCTTATTCTCTCTCGATTGCAGCACTGATCGGGAAACGGAATGTCAAGCTCGATTTCTTGTTTGAGAAGCTAGACCCCTTGCCCGAATAAGTTGCTTTGTCGTCGGAGCGGTTGAATCCTCGTAGGGTAGGAGATATGTTTGTGGGTGCGATTGTTTTATCGGCTGATTCGCTCGACCCCTCATCGGTTAAGCTGATTTATCTCCGAAGGACATGGATGTTAGCTTATTTTTTAGTGTCTACGGCGAAAGCTAGGCGCTAGGCCAATGCCCAGGGCATAACCGCCCAAAGGCAAGCGCTTAACAAACAGAAATTACCAAAACAACAAATATAAAAGCGAAACCAACTTGTAGTAGTACCAAAACTACAAATAGTTCTTAAATATTCCAAACCCAAAGGCGAGCGCTTAACAAACAAGCATATTTAGTTGTTCAAAACCCTCAAGGCCGCCGTAATCTCCTGAGGGATGTTTCCAACAGCTAGATTGTCTTTCACCATGAGCATCTGGACTACCACTTGGCTCCTGAGCATAATTGGATCCTAGAGAGAATGAAACAAATTCACCATTAAATGATGTATTACTTGGATTATAAATGGCACATTAAAACTCGTCGTATAGATAATTACTGTAGTGTTCATCCAGGTCATGCTACGCAAAGAACCGAGCTGGTGGGCCATCTCTTGTAGAACTAAGAAACCCGAGTCTTTGCTGTGACAAACAGAATAAAAACTTGAGATTTCTACATAGTGCATCTTATTCATCTAAAAATTAATTAAATTACCGTCGAAAATTGAATGACATGTTGTCATGGCGCCAATCCATGAGTTCGGTGTTCCATCCAAGGACCCTAGCCTGCAACACTTCATTGAGTTCTTGCTTCAAAATAGTGATCTCCTTCATCATCTCTTTGTTGTGAGTGCTATTTCCCACTTGTCGTCCGTCTAGTGATGGATTAAATATGATAACCCTTCTCCTCATCCGATTTACCACGAAGCAGACCATACGAGGAATCCGGGATAGACAACGGAAGTAGATACTACAGAAGGTCAACACTGGTTAATTGCTATCGGGAAAGAAAAAATAATTTAGAAATTAAAGAATCTTACAATTGTGGAGTTGAACACATCATATCTAGGAAAGGGCTGTAGAACAGCATTGTTGATCAGCGTCGAGGTGCGCTGCCCTTGCGGCATCCAGGAATACCTTAGAGCTCGTGATTGAGCATGAAAGCGCAAGTCAAAATAATGTTTTCCTCCAACCATGTTGGTGCCTGCATGCCTCTCTACTTCAGCGCCGCAAGCTTTGAACAGCGAGATTGAAGCAGTCGGGATGTAGGCTTGTTGAAGTAACAAATAGTGTGTCTTTAAGCATTCTGAGGCTGATTTCGATCCGGTACGGTGCATCGCTTCTTATCCAGATTGAGCTGCACGTAAAAATATAAAAAAATGGTTAGCACTATGAGTGGTACTTTAAATTTTTTTTTTTTCATATGGTAATATTTTCTAGATAATCTAATAGCTACGAGCAGAACGTAATATTTTGATAAACTATAGAGCATGAAACTTGTTGCAGCACCTTGTAGCAAAAGCTAAAATTAAATAATAATTTCTCTGTAAGAACAATATTAATTTGCTAGAAATTAATAGCAGGAAAATTTAGGTACAAACCATTATACCAAGTTTGCTGGCTGTTTAAAAACAAAATTAAATGGTAGTACAATAAACTAACAACATTAAGTTTTTCGCCATTTGTATTGCAAATAATACGGTTGATGTTCAACGGCAATACTGCCAAAACATTTAACAAAATAATTTTGTACTGATGGCCGCAAAAAGTAAGATTTAATCTAAAGAAAAACAAATCAAGCAATATCATACTACTATATCAAACAGAGTCTGATGTGTACAACCTAGCTCTAATGAGATTTCTTTAGAGAAAATAAACATAGAATAGCATAACTTACTCTAGTGTCTGCTCATCATGAACGCCGTTCATAAAGCCGAATATATATTCGAGAGCATCTTCCACGAAATGCCGTGGAGGGGGCAGAAGATGCAGGGGTGCGGGCAAATCCTCCTGGGGGTCGGCCACAGCATCGTGGAGCTCGAGGGCAGCCTCATTGGGGTTGGGGGCAGCGGCATCCAGGGTCGCTGGCGCATTGTTTCCAATGACAGGCTCCATCGCTGATCGATACGCGTGAGTGATCGTTCGCTGAGGTGTCTTGGCAATTAGGATGTCGATGCAGCATATATATAAACGGATATATTTTCAATGCTATTTATTGCCTGCCAAATATATCAAAGCGTTTTTACTGCTTTTTCTTGCCTGCCAAATATAACAAATCGTGACGGCGGCGTATCAGATATTTCTCCTTTTTTATAGTTGAATATTTTGTTCCTAAGGATTTACATATTTACAGATCAATATCAATGAAATGAAAAAAATCAACCTTTGTATAAAACCAGATATGCGAATTAAGTTCGGCGTACAAAATATACACAATGCCATAATGGCTACACGTAGAGTTGACAAGCAAAAAGAAAACACACTTTAACACAAATGATTGTTCTGTGTGAATACATTATTATTCCAAATGTAGATAAAAAGACCGAGGGAAAAGAGCTATTTAACGAGCCGTCTTGAAAAACAAACTCATCTACTGTCCATTTTTCCTGGCTACCACTGCAGCATTGACGTATGATAATGTTTACGTCAAATTGTCGTTAAGCAGGCTTCGTGGATATCTATGAAAAAACAATTTGTTAGTACTAATATCATTGTAATACAAAAACGAACAAAAGGCCATAAAAATTAAAATAGTTTAAAGAACTTACCTTGAAGATGATGAACATCATCATCCATGTCGGGGGAGAACAAGAATGTGCTCTCCCTCATAGTGTCCAGCACTTATCCCTCCGGTTTAGCTGTATATGCGTGACTGCAATTTTCTCGAATAAATTTTCAGTGCACTGCAAGTATTTCAAGTGACGACCAGCATGCTCTTGACTTAGGCGTATAAAAAGTATCTCCCGTCTGGAATGATAAAGATATGTTGATGGTAGTCAACTATCAAATAACAATAATCATATAAAACCTCAAGTACTGATTGGAGTTTACCGAAAATTCATGATGCCTATCTCAACAAAATGGACCTGCCGTCTATATAATGAATCCCACCTATGTTGTATCCTACCAGCATAGACAATAATACCAAGAACATCTGGAAAAAAATAAGTCTGGGTGAGACAAAATGTTGAATGGATAAATATGCAAAAACAAACTAAAAGATGTTGCACCGGTAATGGTTTTGTCTCGTAGCAAGGATATGGCACCAAGTTGTGGGAAAAAAGGTGGACAGATTGTCGATGAAATACTGTGCACCGATGTCCTAACCATGGTCATAGCATTTAGTTCAATGACGAACTCCATGCATAGATACCAGAAGTGACCATCTAGCATTTCCGTGGGGTTTATCCCAACGCTAGTGAAGTCATATGTTAGCCCAGTCCGCAGATTGTCGTTGAATCGATAAGCTTGGTTGTTGAAGGCAATTGCTTCAATCTTTGTTCCCTAGAAATTTTTAATAATTCAGATAACAAGACTTTAGAACACATGTGTATATACATTAAAAAAGGTTGATATATTTAGTGATCACTAATCTCATACTTCCTGGTCCAGAAGTATGCAACGAAAGTATGGGTTTCCCATTGCATGCACCCTAATATGGGACTTCCACATCACCTTAGCTCGAATGATCCAACATCTGTGATAGATATGTTCCATCCGTACACTTTGAAAATTCAGGTGCCTACATAAAATAATACAAAATGATGGGATAAACAAACGGTGATGTCAGATAAGCGTGCACGTAGATCGGTACACTTGCCTGTTCATCGGAGGGATGATGGGATCCGGTGGATTCAGACGGAGGCCTTAGAAAGTTAACATGTAACTCTTACAATCTCGAAGGGTTGATCAATATATAAGCGTTTATAGGAAGCTCTGATTAGGAAATCGGTAATCAAATCCACCAATTTGGTCACGATCAATATTAATTAGTAGGATCAATTTTGCGATTCGGTGAGTAAAACCTACTATATGATTACAAGACAAAAAAGATATCCTGTCTTAAGATTTCATTCCTGATAAACCGAATAGGATTTTTTTTATTAAGGAAGCAAATAAGATTAGTTAACATGCACGTATTGTTTTCGCGAAATATCTGCCTATAATTTTGTTAATTAATTATAATATTACACACCAAACGATTCTGTTATTAAATAGCTGTTTGTATGGACAAAACGTTTGTTAGTTTTAGAATATCTTCTTTTACATTTTTAGTACAACGTTGTCTTGTTTCAGTATGTTATTTTCAGCGTACATACCAAAAAATACATTATGAAGGCAGAAATATTTCAACGGATTAATTAACTTAGCACACACGGTAGAGTATGTTTCCAACATTCCGGATGTGGTTATTTGAGTTAAACTCTGGAAGGAAATTGCTAAGAGATGAAACAAATGAAGGTTGTGTATCCTTAGTACGTAGATTCATTATTTAAAGAGACTAAACATATATTATAGCTTCAAAGATCTCGCAACTCTCTACAGAGTAGAAGCTGGAACAGTAGCATGTGCCATTGGAAAACAAACTGGCATCGCAGCAACATACAGTGTGTTGCAATGTGTCTGCTTCCTTTAAAGCCTTTCTTTCCGGACCAAAACAGGCTTTCGTTCTGTTTTATATATAAAGCAACTCAACACAATACAGTGCACGACTGAGCAATACAATGTGGCAAGAAGGCTCTCTTACAAGGCAGGATAAAAGATATAACAAGAAATCTAGAGCTAGCCTAACGCCTTGCCGAGGTCTGGTCGACGACGCTTTTATGGGTGTGTCCTATTCTTAAGCTAATTACTATCTTTCTTTCCTTGCATTCTAGTTGCTAACAATTGATGTCATACAGAAGGTAGGTGCATACAAAATTTGGTACACACAAAACTTGCATCCTGAGATAAAAAATGCCACTGAGCGAGCATAAAAAAGCAAACAAGCAGCTACCTTAATCAGTTAGAAGAACCACGATCCGACCCTTAGATCACACAGTTATAAAAGAATAAGCGAGTACACGTCAAAAGAAGCAAGTGAGCATCCATCTTAATTTATTACACTCACCAAAGTGATTACCTGCAGCCTTGCTACATGCAGCAGCTTTGTGGGTGCAGATCGGTTGTGCGGAGGCGCCATGAACACGGGGTCTGAACTATTTGTTAGGTCTGAACTATTGAAGATGCGCAATAAATTCATGAGGGTAAATGAACCAATGCAAAAAAAATTATATTTAACCTGAACTGAACTGTTAAGTAATTAGTTTGGATAAGATAAACATCCAACTATTCTAATTTTTTCCCAAATATTGTACACTTCAGCGATCATTTTATTATCTATTTGAAGTACATATGCAAAATATATCTTCACAACATACACCCGATCTTTATCCTGCCAATCATTATATCTGAATCACATAGTAAGCATGAAAAATACGATTGTAGAATATCTTTAACTGCGAATTTCAAAGTCTCATAAAAGAAATATATATGTAAAAAACGAATTACAGTTTATCCTGACTATCGCAAGAGTAAATGCTTTGTCATTACTAAACCTGCCAGTATATTAAGACCAAACTTCAGCCTGTAAGGACTTCCTTGTAGACGATGTTCTTCATCGAGGTCAGCAAGGACACAGTCGGCCTTTTCGCTTCTTTGGATTGTCCTTTAGCTTGTTGGCCTTCTCCTTCGGCTTCTCCTTCTGAATGAGTATCTTTATGTTTCTCTTCGCGGTGGCTCGAGACAAAGCAACATATAGCTGACCATGAGAGAACACGGGATTGGGTAGATAGACACCAACAATCGGGATGGTCTGCCCTTGAGCCTTGTTAATGGTCATAGCAAAGCTAAGCCTTATTGGAAATTGCTTTCTCTTAAACTTGAACGGAAACATGTCGTTTTCAGATGGGCAGAGAGGTATTCGAGGAAGGAAGACCCTCCTGCCAGCGTGTTGTCCAATCACGATTTCTGCATCAATGGTGTTCCTCTCAAAACCTCTTACAACAAGCCTAGTGCCGTTACACAGTCCATTAGCTGGATCAATGTTCCTTAGAAGTATGACAGGGCAGTTCAGCTTTAGCTTGAGTGCATGCGGAGGAAGACCATTAGGAGTCAATCCATTCGTAAACTCCCGAGCGTAGTAGCCATACGGGTCGTCCTCCGCCTTTATCAAAGCTATGGTAGATTACTTCATCTCCATGAAAACGCTCTATCATGCGGATGTTTATCTTGTCGACATTGTCGTTTGTAGTGGAAAGGATTGCTCGAGATGTCATGTAATTTGAATCAGACATGTTGTCATCTAGACTCGGGAACACGTGGTCAATAAGCTTCTCCAGGTCGTCAACCTCGCCTGAAGACGGCAGACAAATGTCTTGATCATCACCATCCTCAGTGCCATTGCCGACCCTTAGCAAATAATCTGCAAACCACGTGTCATTATGAGCCCTCATGTTGGTGATGAGCTTCAGTTGCCGCATACCCTTCCATAGATGAGAACTTCGCAGGGTTGCATCAATTATCGGCCCTGACCCCCTTCGATGACCGGAAGCACCTGCCTAAAGTCCCGCCAAAACAACAGTCTTTCCTCCAAAGGGTCGGTCGCGTATTCCCATGATGTCGCGCATGCTATTGTCCAATGCCTCGACCGCTTGTCGCCGTCATCTTGGCCTCGTCCCATATTATCAATGACGCCATCCTTAGCAGCTTGGCGGTTCCACTCTGCTTGGTGAAGCTGCACGAGGCTCCATCATCGCAGCTTAATGGGATCTTGAACCTCGAGTGGGCAGTCCTGCCGCCAGGCATGATAGAAGCGGCGACGCCTGACGTCGCGGTAGCGATACCAATCTTGCCCTTGCTCCTCACCTTGGCAAGCATCGCCCTGTATAGGAAGGTCTTCCCTGTACCTCCAGGGCCATCAACAAAGAATACACCACCATCACCGCGTTCAACAGCCCCTAGTATCTCGTCGAATGCGGCCCTCGCTCCAAGTTCAAGGAAGATGCCAATTTAGTGTCTTCCATGTCAAACTCAACGGTTGATTCCTCGATGACCTCTCTTGCCTCGCCATCTGTTGGGTCAAACGCATCATCTATGCTTGGAAGAGCGAAATCAACAATGTCTTTACCCATGGACTGCAACATACCCCTAATGTCAAGCAACACCATCTGCTCCACCTCGTCGGGAAGTGCGTGTTCGACGATAGTCATCGACATAGACTCGAGGTGCCTATCCCATAAACCATGCACGCCGCTTTGGCTCATGATGCACCAAGATGGTTGCGAAGAGCCTCCTAAGAGAACATGGCATCGCCATTTGCTCAGCCTCATTAAGGCGGTCGTCGAGCGTGTTGTCTGCCTCAATGAGACCCAACCGTTCAGCAGCCTCTCTAAAGCTCCCACATAGCACACCGTCAACGGTGAGCAAGTCGTCAAAGGATGTTTTGCCCGCAACATGGTTTAGCAACACACGCAGGTAGTATCGCTCCCCCTCGGCAGGATTGGCAGACACTATGCGACCTATTTGAAAACGCTCGACCCGAGGCCTCCAAGACTTACTTCTCAGCTGCCACGTGAAGCTTCCGGGGAAATTCTTGTACAATATATGCCTAGCCCAAGGATGTTCCTGGTTAGCCTTGAAATACTCCGTTAACATGGATTTCGAAGCATTTTCGGAGGCGACAACATTCTTCAAGTTAGCCTGCGCATTGAATGCAACCTTGTGCATATTCGGGAGATGAAGAGGCAACTGCAATACAGGCGGGTGATTGGCGCAAAGTGCGAAGCCAAATATCCTCCACATAGCCTCCGGAGGGGTAATCCACCTTGCGTCAACGTGCCTCTTGATCTCATCAATGTTACCATCGGCATCGGGTTGGTCGATGCTAAAAGAAGCCTTATCATGGCCCTTGTAAATGTACTTGTAAATATATTTGACAGCCTTTATGCTAGAGCATACCTCAACGTTGATGTGGCAATTGAACATCCGCAGAAGGTATGGATTATAAGGCACAACCCATCTGTTATCCAACATCTTTCCTCGGACCTTAGCACGTCTACCATCGTCTCTCCGCCGATAAATTGGGTAGGAGTCCTTCCCTTGTGATGTATTTTCATTGAACGGCCGCGGGTATCTGCACTTGCATCCGTTTTCTTGCATGCATACATTTTTTGGGTTTAGAGCACCGCATGGTCCGTGCATCATATGTTTTACCACCATTGCATACAATTCCGGATACTTATGCTTGTCTGGGAGCTCTGCGGAAATGAGTCGGTCATACTGCTCCGGGATGATAAGCTTATATGCTGAGTCCATGATCAACAAAAAATGTGCATGGGGAAGGCCCCTTTTTTGGAACTCGACTACGTAAACATAAGCAACAACAACACCCAGAATATGCTTCTTGAACAAAATGTCTTTCATAGCCTCTAGTTTGCCGTAGAACACGCGAGCCACAATATCAGGTCGGTCTTGCGCCGTCTGACCAGGCAACAACTCATTCGATATCTCTTCCCATTTAGGATTGCAAGTCATGGTCAAGAAGATGTCAGGCTTCCCGTATGTATGGACAATTGCCATGGCATCCATATGTCTCTTTTTCATGTCGCGGTCACCACCAGGGTATGTTCCAGGGAGCACTATTCTTGTCCCAACAGCGCTTGCTCGCGTCTCGCCCGATGTGATCGCATCAACAACTCCTTTATACAAGTCGGCCCGAATCTGCGTCTGGTTCTTCCTGAACCACCTCAATCGACAACTCTCAATCTTGACATACATGTCGACCGCCCATTGCTGCAGCAAGCGTGCTCCACAGTATGGGATTGAAAATGGCAGGCCGTGTTCGCAGCATGTAACAGTAGTAGTCTCACAGCGTAGACGCATAAACCTGCTATTCCCCTCTGCACGTGATCGAGTACCATCAAAATGAGGATATATTCAATCAATTAGATATTAGTTGTAACAAAATGGGATGCATACGACATACCTGCATCATCGTCATCATCAAGGCCCAATTGAGGATTTAATTCAACCTCCCAAGGAACATTACGTTTAGGTAGCTTCGGATGCCAACCTAGTTCCCCCCTTGGATAGAACAGGGGATAAGACAATGGGTCATATGCTCCGGAGGTCACACGTATACTGTGCCTTTCATTGTTGTTACCACAAAGTGTTATCCTCCGATCAAACCTTTTTGATAGGTCGTTGCCCTCAACCCAAATTGCAGCGACCTCAGATGACAACGGTCTATTATATCTTCTTTGGTCAAGCCTCTTATCGGTGTTTAGGTCTATCCTATAATAGTCGAGGTTGTCCTTGTGTGCACCCAAACTCCTAAATTGCTGCGAGTACGGGTTTTCTTTGAGTATGTGTACTAACTTCTTCACGACATCCTAGTCCAATTGCTTGGTGGCCGCCTTACGATGACTTATGTTTGGGTCGTCATCATAGAAGTACAACTGCAGATGTTCTGGACGTGAGCTAGGCCCGAACGAATGCACATTGTGGTAGATGGTGCCGTGTGCCCTGAATGTGTACACCCCAGACTTCATGTTTGTGTAGTTCTCATCAAGGCTGACGCCCAGGGTTGTGAATGCGAAATGCCCGTTGAAGAACCGTATGTTTTCACGAAAATGTCTAGAATCTGCATCCATGCTGGACCATAGCCTCATCAGCTCTGGGATTGGTTCCGGTTGCGTAAGCTCGATCTGGCCATTACGACAGCAAAACCCGTCGGTCTCAGACTCGAACTTTTTGGCATGGCAGTGCTTGCAGTTTGCGGCGAGCTTGAGGATGTGAGTGGTGTCTGGTATGTTTGTGTAGACAAAGTCTAATGGATCAACCTCGCTAGGTATAGCAGACGACATGATCGCTTCCTCGTCCTCCTCCATGGTTTCATTATCGGATCCTACGGGCATTTGTTCAAACATGATGTTGAAAAAAGTATTTCCTAACAACTATAATTAAAAAAAAGCTCCACAACTTCATAGTTCTTAGTTGACCATACCTTGGTCATGAAACATGTAGTACTCCTCATCCATCAACTCGAATGGCATTGGCTCATCGCCCATGATGCGGTCTCGGAAAACATCACTGTCGTTTGCATTATCGTCATGGCGAATGTGTCAATAGACGATATCATGTCAGAAGAGGGTTGCTGGGTGTGATCATAACAACGTAACAATAGCATTTTCATACCATTAGTACCAACAATGTGATTCGGCATGACCCTCGGAGGGTCGCCATCATATGAATCATCTTCGGCGGACAGAGAGAGGGGTATTGCGCGGTAGGTGGATGATGGACATTTAGATGTTGAGCTTGCTAGGTCTGGACGTGGGAGTGCGAGGGATTCCTTGCACGGGGTGTTCTTTTTTGAAGCATAAGTTGCCTTTCTCTTTGCACTCAACTGCCCCTTCTCTTTGCTGCATGACCTCCATTCTCGCAGCTTATCATTTTTTCCTTCAAGATCTTTCGATCCCTCATCCACTTGTTTCCGATATGTTGCTCGCCTCGTCGCGTTTGATTGCTCCACTTGATCTCTAGTTAAGTTACACTTGCGTTCCGTAACACGCTGCCTCATAGCTAGGTGGTAATCATGAATGTCATCAGAAGTGATTGTACTGGAATGAGGCAATAACGCATCACCTTGTGTAAATGATGTGTGGATGGACCTAGTTGGGTCGGCTGGTTATACATGTTAATAGAAACATAATCAGCACTGAATTAATGGGTAACTGGTACCAAAGGTACCAATGAATTATCTAATGTGTATATACAATGCTTAGTTCAATCCGAAATATATACCCCGTTAAAAAATTGAAGTTCAAACGTTTGACTCGCATGAAAATACATTAACCATACTTAATGGCAAACATTAAAAATATGTACTATAAAATGCAGATGAAAAATAAAGCATCATAACCTGATATCATAAGGGCGGGAAGATTTTCATCTTGGTGATTATCCGCAACCCTAGTTGTTGACTTTATAATAATATTTCTATCGTCAAGGTTTGTCGACGATGTTTGTTCCCCATTAGTTATATCACCTAGAGCGATCCGTGGAACACTTTGGGTACCTGGATGATGATTTCAGGTGATGTACTCATTAATATTCCGATAACAATCTGATAGTTTACAACAAAACGAGTATATCCATTAGCCGTAGTGCTGAACTATAGATTAATCGTACCCGATATGTCAAGGGCAGACATATTATCATGGAGATGCTTGTTGGCGGCTTCTACATTTTTCTTTCGATAACCACATCCCATCGGAGCTTTTAAATGCTCATTGTTTTCGTCAGCATCCAGTTTACCCTTACGATACGATGCTCGTCTCTGCGCGTTTATCCGCTCCCTCTTGTCATCTAGTAAACGTGCTACCCATATATGTTAGTACTAAACGCAGGAATGCAAATTGAATATAATTATTCATTGGATTGTTTATAAATCAAACAATCTTACCACACATTGTAAGGTCCGGTTGATATTCATGCAAGAGTTTTTGTGCTTCCTCTTCTTTTTTCTTGTGGTAAGCAGCTCGCCTTTTGGCATTTATCTGCTCCCTTTTTTCGTCAGACATGAAACTTTTCTTTGTTAGTCTGCACACATTAACGACAGATCATGTAGCGATCTGCTCGGATGCTGCATTTGACCACATTAATGCGTGTCTGCTGCCATCTATAGGATTCACATCTAGAGCATCTGGAACTACACAAATACAATATGGGTCATGAACATCTGCAAGAAAAACTCCTTAAGCACTGTACAAGTAAATACGAAACTGGTAATACCATTACTACTCTTTGATATTTCGGCTCCAGAATCGTGTGTGAGACAACTGAGAGGCACAAACGCATCGTCATTACCCCCTATCGAGGTTGCCGGGTTGTCCGCTACATGAAAAAACAACCGGTAGTGTCCATAATGTGTCGGTTTACTGCTAACCGTACAACATCGATTCTTCATTATGTTTAATACCCACCTGATATCAAACGGAAAGGCCCATGAACATATGTGATATCAACATCAGTTTGTTGGGGTACAACCGGTTGCGGGGTTGTTCCATCACACATACTTATCATCCATTGGTAGTTAACACAATCAAAGGATTCCTCTGTGTTATCTGCAACCACTTCAGCAATTGTTTTCACAATCCTGAAATATGAAGATATGTATAGCAACTGCTACAGGAAAAACTATAACTTGGCGATACTTCTGACTCGGAGCGCTCAACCGGACATATTAGATACATATTGTTTCCTTGAAGGTGTCATACTGCTGTAATATAGCAAGGTCGTACCTGCTAAGTCAAGGGCAGGGAGATGTTCATGGAGATGATTGTTGGTGGCGTTCTCATTTTTCTTTCGATGTCCACCACGAATCGGAGCCATAAATGGCTCCTTGTTATCGCCAGCGTCCGATTTGCTCTTACGATACGATGCCCGTCTCCGATTGTTTATTAGGTCCCTCTTGTCAAATACTGAGTGAAACATCAAGATGTGAGAGAAGTGAATCTAGGAATGCACATTGTATTAATGGTTTCTAATAATATTTAATAATCATAGAAACATACCAGACATTGAAACGGAAGATTGATATTCATGATGTAGTTTCGTAGCTTCCTCATCTTTTTTCTTCCGATAAGCAGCTCGCCGCTTGGCGTTTATCTGCTGCTTTCTTTCATCAGAGTAGATAACTTTCTTAGTTTTATTGTGGACATAGCTGCATGACCGTGTAGTCATCTTCTCGGATGTTGAGTCGGATGCAGGTAAAACATGAGCAGCTGCATTAATGTATAATTGTCTTCTTCCATCTATACGAGACAACTCAGGAGTCTCTGCCGCAACAGAAGAGCAACATGATTGTTGTACATATGCAAGATAAAAACATAAACCATGCTAAGGTTCACAAATTAAGTAGAATCAGGTAATACCATTTACACTTTGTGCTGCGGCTGTGGCAGATGAGATACAACTGAGAGGCACAAACGAAGCCTTATTCAATATGAATGAGCTAGCCGGATTGTCTGCTTGATGAAAAAATAACCGATAGTTTAGTTTACTGCTAACCGAAATGCGTCGTTTATTCTTTATGTTTAATTCTCACCTGAGACCATATCGGAAGGCGCCTGAACATATGTGATTTCACCATTAGTGTGTTGGGGAACAACCGGCTGTGCGGTTTGACTTGTTATATCCCGATCTGAAGCTGGTTCATACAAGTAACCAAAATACAGTTAATCAATTTCAGACACTAAATTTATGGGCACTCTCTCCGCATAGTCTCATACCTTGAATAATAGGGTTATCATCATCAAATATTGTCCCATCCATATCATTAAGCGGAACAACAGGTAGCGGTGTGGACCCAACTGGCATAATTGGGGTATTTGGGTAGTTCTCAACATCATATGTCCCAACCAACTCATCTGCAACCACTTCATGACATGAATTCACAATTGGGATCTAGCTTGACATGTATAGCAAGATTTTTAGGTTAATATATACCTGGAGGTACATCCGTCGGTGTCATACTTTCTGCTGCTTTGCTTTGTGGATTCCCCATATGTACCTGTAAGCACATATTCTGTAAACACTAAAAATCTATGAAATGCTTTTTGCCAAGTTTATTCTTGTTTTCTTCCTGATATGCAGAAATTTCAATTAGAATGTAGAAGACATTGTTCACTATGTATTTGCATATATAAACTGATTGGTTATATATGCATTTGTTCTTTCTATTCTATTTCAAAAAGTACAATATAGCCAAACATTATATTTTGACAAACATTCCACATATTTCTCAATCCAAAACTTGATGCATCATAATGGTTTGTGTCCTAAACGGCATCTACGCATTAAATCTTCAAAAACAGCAAAATCAGAAAGGAAAATAATTAATAAACACTAAAATTGCCGCCATGCTAAGATGATACACTCACTCTTATCTATTGTTTGTGGTGCTTGCATAATCAGTCATGTGCATGCATGCTACTTTAAATGCTGGTGTTACACTCACATATAATTGTATATATAGGCTTAATATTTTTTGACGCATTCAAATGTACTTTCAGGGAGCAGTGAGACCCATTACAAGATGGTCAATGTACTTTCAGGGAGCAGTGAGACATTTGAAGGTACAGTTTATGAATGATGAGTTTTATGACAATGACACCCATTTGTCACAAACTGATGAGAAAGCTCGAGCAATTTGCAGGCTCTTTACCATATTTTTAATTTGTTACACAGTTTTTTGGCACACATGAAAGTTGGGTAGATGTCGCGGCTGCGGTGTTAGGCTATGTTACCGATGAGTCGAGGACGGCCCACCAGCCTGCACTGCACCTCAATGGGAGCTGTCGAGAGCATCTCAGGTACGCTCTATGCAGTTGTGTGTACATCTTGTAGTGCTCTTCTATGTGGAATGGATTATCTTCTCATCCTGTTTGGCTAGTATTTTGGGGGGTGCTAAATCATGGTGATTACTGAATGGTTCCAGTTTGATGAATGAAAGCATTGTAATGTTAAAAGGAACTGGATTGCAAAGTCTAAATACTTGATTAACCAAGTAAAACTCTTATGCTGTCTAGATACTGAAGAAATA
The DNA here is from genome assembly GCA_021605145.1 of Aegilops bicornis. Taxonomy (NCBI): domain Eukaryota; kingdom Viridiplantae; phylum Streptophyta; class Magnoliopsida; order Poales; family Poaceae; genus Aegilops; species Aegilops bicornis. Next base: position 864,509,242 of record CM038675.1, on the reverse strand, counting down.
AATCAATGCCATGCAGATCATGCATCCCGTCTGGGTGTCCAGGAGCGAAAGTCGGATGTCAATGCAATGTATGACAGAATCAATTAGTGGATATTTCAACAATGGATGTAAGACAGAACCAATGCGCGGATCTTGTGAAAGTATGTACTGTAAGCGCAACCGTTGTAATACCTACCCAGGAACTGGGAAACTGGGATCAGCCCCGGCAGTGTCCAGAAGGGAACGCGGCGCAGTCGGTTCCTGTGCGTGATCGGCGGCGACTCCTAAACGGCAACGCGGGCGCCGTCCGCTGAAGGGCGGCGGAGGCGAAACTTAGGATCGGCAGCGGCAAAGGCAATGATGTCCGGCGGGGGCGAGGGGATGGATCGGGCGAGCGAGGGTTGCGGCGGCGGCGGAAGATCCGATCTGGGCACGACGCATCGATCGGGCGTTTTTTTTTGCGTTAGTTCTGTGACGTAACGTGGGCGGGGCGGTAGACGAAGAAAAACCAGCGAAGGGAGGGGATAGACGATAAAAAACCGGAAGACTATTCACCAACTGCTATATTAGGAGTAGAGATCCGGATAGCCGGACCTCCTATCCGAGATCCGCCAGTTTTGACACCGACAACAGTGACTCAAACTGCACCAATAATTCAGCAATTTCAATTGGAATTTTCGGTTGGCGAAGCGTTGGCCAGCACCTGGCTATTTAAACCACGAAATACTTCCTACGCTAAGCGGTGTGGTACTAAACAAGCGACCGTTCCCAGCCGACCAGCAGCAAGAGCTCCAGATCGCTGGGCCGTAGCATTCGGCCCACCAGATAGGCCTTCATCGGAAAGGTAAGAAATAATCCCTAAAGAAAAAAAAGGACACGCCGGCTGCTGGCATGAAGCCGCCGCCGATGTCGGGCGGGATTCCGGGAGCGCGCGGCGCCAACGCATGTACAGGTAGACGACCCTGTCGAGGTCGAGGACGTAGAAGGCGCTGCGCACGCCGGGCCGGAGCCTGCGACGGCGTGCTTCTCCTTGGCATCTCCGGCGTGTAGGGAATGACCTGCTTGTCCTTCACTCCCGGCGCCACCAGCACCGCCTGCATGGGGCTGCTTCCGAGCATGTCGACCGCGACGACGTGGGCACACACCTAATTAAGTACGAAGCGAAAGAGTGATCACGCGCACGTACGAGTACTGCAAGACTATCAAAGCTAACTTAATTGAGGTTCCTCGAGCTAGACGTAGACGCGATCGAGCAATACAAGTTGACTTACTACATAATGACCCACTCCCTCCCTTCCATAAGAGCATCTACAGCCGAATCCCTCAAACCATCTCTTATATGCCCAGGACGCCATTCCGGTCAGTGACCGGATAGGAGAGAGAAGGAAAAAAGGTGACCCAACCAGACCCAGCATATCTTTCATATACTCCCTTCGTTTCAAATTACTCGTCGTGGTTTTATTTCAAATTTGAAATAAAACCACAGCAATAATTGGAAACAGAGGGAGTATGTTCGGACTGTCCACGAATCTTCGTATCCATCTCAAATATAGGGAGGATATAAAGGCTCGCAGACACACCCGGGCGCGCCCGGTCAATCCGCCATATAGGACACGGCCCCATCCTGGACCACATTTTCTCTTTCTTTAGTCATTCTTTTCTTTCTCTTTCTTCGTCTCCATCAATGACGTGCAAGTGACCGGACATATGAGGAAGGAAAAGAGAATTGTGTCTGCGCGGATGGATAAATAAGGGCTCAAAATGGAAACGCCCGGTCATCCGTGGGCGTTTGAGAGGTCGAATTAGAGGTATGTGACTAAAGATACTCTAAGACTCTACATGATGTTTTCAAGAACGTCTTATATTGTGAGACGGAGGAAGTACTACTAAGAATTATCCTCTATGTAGATGGTTCAAGGGGGTGCAGCTCAATCCAACTTTTTACCATGTGCCATAGCCGAACGGAGTAGCTGTTAGGGAACGTAGTAATTTCAAAAATTTCCTACGCACACGCAAGATCATGGTGATGCATAGCAACGAGAGGGGAGAGTGTTGTCCACGTGCCCTCGTAGACCGTAAGCGGAAGCGTTATGACAACGCGGTTGATGTAGTCGTACGTCTTCACGATCCGACCGATCCAAGTACCGAACGTACGGCACCTCCGAGTTCAGCACACGTTCAGCTCGATGACGATCCCCGGGCTCCGATCCAGCAAAGCGTCGGGGATGAGTTCCGTCAGCACGACGGCGTGGTGATGATGATGATGCTCCACCGGCGCAGGGCTTCGCCTAAGCTCCGCGACGATATGACCGAGGTGGAATATGGTGAAGGGGGGCACCGCACACGGCTAAGGAACTAGATCAACTTGTGTGTCATGGGGTGCCCCCCTGCCCCCGTATATAAAGGATGGAGAAGGAGGAGGCCGGCCAAGGCTTGGTGCGGCCAGGATGTGGAGTCCTACTAGGATTCCAAGTCCTAGTAGGAGTTCACCAAGAGGGGAGGAAGGGAGAAGGAAGTGGAGGAGAAGGAAAGGTGGCCGGCCCCATTTTCCCTAGTCCAATTCGGACCAGAGGGAAGGGGGGGGGGGGGGCGCAGCAGCCCCTTGGCCCTTTCTCCTCTTTCCACTAAAGCCCATCAAGGCCCATTGCTTCTCCCGTAACTACTCGGTACTCCGAAAAATACCCGAATCACTCGGAACCTTTCCGAACTCCGAATATAGTCGTCCAATATATCGATCTTTACGTCTCGACCATTTCGAGACTCCTCGTCATGTCCCCGATCTCATCCGGGACTCCGAACTCCTTCGGTATATCAAAACTCATAAACTCATAATATAACTGTCATCGAAACCTTAAGCGTGCGGACACTACGGGTTCGAGAACTATGTAGACATGACCTAGAACTATTCTTGGTCAATAACCAATAGCGGAACCTGGATGCTCATATTGGCTCCTACATATTCTATGAAGATCTTTATCGGTCAAACCGCATAACAACATACTTTGTTCCCTTTGTCATCGGTATGTTACTTGCCCGAGATTCGATCGTCGGTATCCAATACCTAGTTCAACCTCGTTACCGGCAAGTCTCTTTACTCGTTACGTAATGCATCATTCCGTAACTAACTCATTAGCTACATTGGTTGCAAGGCTTATAGTGATGTGCATTACCGAGAGGGCCAGAGATACCTCTCCGACAATCGGAGTGACAAAACCTAATCTCGAAATACGCCAACCCAACATGTACCTTCGGAGACACCTGTAGAGCACCTTTATAATCACCCAGTTACGTTGTGACGTTTGGTAGCACACAAAGTGTTCCTCCGGTAAATCGGAGTTGCGTAATCTCATAGTTGTAGGAACTTTGTATAAGTCATGAAGAAAGCAATAGCAATATACTAAACGATCAAGTGCTAAGCTAACGGAATGGGTCATGTCAATCACATCATTCTCCTAATGATGTGATCCCGTTAATCAAATAACAACTCTTTTGTCTATGGTTAGGAAACATAACCATCTTTGATTAACAAGCTAGTCAAGTAGAGGCATACTAGTGACACTCTGTTTGTCTATATATTCACACATGTATTATGTTTCCTGTTAATACAATTCTAGCATGAATAATAAACATTTATCATGATATAAGGAAATAAATAATAACTTTATTATTGCCTCTAGGGCATATTTCCTTCAGTCTCCCACTTGCACTAGAGTCAATA